>CM052802.1:43875683-44251090 GCA_028533885.1 Nasua narica | reverse complement strand
CTGCCCCGGGAGGAGGGGGCGCGGCGCTCGCACGCACCCACATTTTTGCGCCTCTTGTCACGCACCGGGGAAAGGCGACGAGGGCGGAGGGAAGAGGCGGCAGCGATACACCGAGGGCTGGTGGCGTGCGCGCGGCGGGGAGGGCAGCCCCGGCGCCCCGCCGGCTCCCGCCCGCGCCCCGCGCCCGCTTACCTGCCGGGGTCGCTCCGAAGACTCGCACCACCGGCACCTTCTTGACAGGGGCCTGCGTGAGGGGGGATTGGCAGATATCCAGCCCCTGCAGCGGGCTGGCCATGTAGTAGTCGGCAGTCACTATCCTCACTGAAAACATGTTCGCCGCCGCCGCCACCGCCTCCTCTTCACGAGCGATCTGGCGGCAGCAGCAGCAGCGGCGGCGGCGGCGGCGGCGGCTTCTTCCGCAGCGACGGCCCCACAGCAGCGGCGGCGGCGGCGGCGGCGGCGCCCCCTTCCCCTCTTCGGCTCGCTCCCCTCCCCTCACACACTCAGAAACCGCGAGCAGCAGCGGCGGGTGGGGCGGTGTTGGCACTGCTGCCGCCGCCCCCTCAGGAGCACCCGGCGAGGGGTAACAGGAGAGAAGCCCTGGCGCTTTCGTTGGTGCTGGTGCTGCCGCCACTGCCGCCGCCGTCGGGAATCACACGAGCTCCTCGGTCCCAGGCTGCAGTTCTTGTTGCCATGATGATGATGTCACGGACGCAACCACTGGGGGAGGGGAGGAGGGGGTTGTGTGTGTGGCGGAGGGCGGTGAGTAGTTGGGGGAGGGGACGCGGCGGGAAAAGGAGAGCGCGGGGCGGGCACCCGAGCGGGACACCCGGGTGGGGGCCGAGAAGGTGTTTTCTCCCCCGCCCCCGGGCTCGCAGCGAGGGCGGAGGCTGGTGGAAAGCGGGGCCCGCGCCTGGCGCGGGGAATCGATGACTCGGCCGGTGGGCACGGCCACCTGGGTGGGGGCAGCGGGGGGGGGTGGCGGCGGAGCGCAGATGTCATGGATGGGCTCGGAGGGGCGTGCGGGAGGGGGGCCGCCAGTGTTCAGGGACGTTTTGGCGGCTAGGCGGGATTGGCCGGAGCTGCGGTGCTCGCGCTCGCCTAGCCGACCGCCATTTCACATCCTGCGCAGGAGGCGGGGGCAGCCGCGGAGACGGCTTTTTACAAGGTAAGAAAACCCTCCCGCGGGAGGAGGGAGGCGAGGCGCAGATCTCGTGCCGCCGCTGCCTCGCGGGAGGGCGGGCGGCGGAACGGGCGGGGCCGGGCGCGGACGCAGCCGACCCTTCTCAGGTAACGCCACGGCTCCGCGCGTGGCCCGGGGGCGGTGCGAGGGGCGGGGGCGCGCGAGCGCAGGCTCCGGCCTATAAAAGGGCCGCCTGGGCGCTCCCTCGCGATCGTGCGGCTCGAGCCGCCGCGCCCCCTCCGTTTACGTGGTGCTGCAGTGTCTGCGCCTGGCTGCCTAAAGAGATTTATTCGCGCTGGGCTCGGCTTAGCTTTGCCAGGGCTTGGCAGATCCGGTGCTCAGGGATGTCCCACCACGGTGTTTTTCTCCCGCCTTAATAGATCCTTCCTTGGTTTCTTCTTTGGCTCCGCAGGCTGCGTCCCAGGCGCGCGCGTGTACATGTAAAGACTTGTCCGCGCTGGGTGACCTCCCTCCCCTTCTCCCTCCCCTGGCAGAATCCAGGAATAAGAGCCTCTCAGAGAAATGTTCGGCCAAAGAAAAAGGTCCGTGAAAGTCACCACGTTAGATGTGGACACCCAGTGTTATTAACTGTGTGAGGTTTTACTACCCAAAAGCATAAAAGCAAAAGGAGGTGGGGAAGGACTTAAACAAAATAACTTTATCCAAAAAGGGGGGAGTGGGTGGGTAGATAGGGGTGCAATTGTGAAATCGGGGGGGGGGGGAAGGGTAGTAACAGAAGCTGGGTTGACCATTGTATTGAAACCGAGGGGTTTTTGTCTGTCTTGGTCACTAATAATGGGTGTGACCTTGAACAAATAATTTGGTTTCTTCGAACCTCAGTTTCCTCCTCCGTGGAACGAGAGTTTCACTTGACAAAACCAGAAGGGTTTCTTCCCAACTAAAAGCAGTAGGAGGCAGAAACCATGGTTTCAAGTTCGAAGTATGACACTGAATAAAGGACTTTTGACAGTCATTTTCAACCTACCCTAATTAGGAATCATTCAACTTATTTATGATACAGGTGTAATTTAATGGTTAGTAGGTTGCCATGTATTTTAAGTAGTGTGAGAGATCCTCATTTGGAACCATTGTGGTTCTCCAAATAGGAAAATCAAAAGGCTCAAAGGGAGAGCTCACTGGTAAGAAGCTGTCTATAAATTCCGTAACATATAATGCTAATAAGAATTTATGCTCCAGGGGATTTGAGGCTGATTACCACAGTAAATTAGCCTGCAGTCTTCAACCTCAGAGCATGATTTTTTTTTTAAGATTTTATTTTATTTATTTGACAGAGAGAGAGATCACAAATAGGCAGAGAGGCAGGCAGAGAGAGGGGAAAGCAGGCTCCCTGCCGTGCAGAGAGCCTGATGTGGGGCTCGATCCCAGGACCCTGAGATCATGACCTGAGCCGAAGGCAGGATGCTCAACCCACTGAGCCACCCATGAGCCACCACAGAGCATGACTATAATAAACATAGGTAGCAAGATTCTAATACACAGGAAATTAGCTAATATTTTTAAGAGGCAAATCTCTTACATTGATTTAAGTTTTAGAAGGCTATGAAAGGGATTTTAAAATAGCATTACTGTGCTAAAATGCATTTTCTCATAAAATATTTTTGTATAAGCTGAATGTCAGATACATGACACCAGTGATTCTCATAATATTCTATGCCACTGGAGCTTTAAAATTTAGTATTTTGGCTCTTAGTCATATCTTTAGGGATGAGGCCTGGAAATCTGTATTAGCAACTCACCCACCACTCATGATTCTAAAGTAATATAAAATTGAGTGTCCCTGTACTATATTATAATCCAAGTACATCCATAATATTTAAATTATACTATTCCTAACTAGAAAAAGGTAAAACCATCAAATTCATGGATTAGCTCTTTCTAGAAAGGGGTTTCCTTCCCCCTACCTCTTGAATCAACATCATTGATTAAGAAAAGACAATTGCAACCACAATTCAAACCTTTGCAAAACACCAAGGAAAGAATATTCACTCTTGAAAAACATTTGCAGCATAAAATTAGGATATTTTGCCCACTACATGTGATTGAGTTTAAGATGATGCTCGAATTGAAAATCTAACAATACTTCCCTAACTAATCACTATCAAATGTGTAAGAAAGAGTTCTGGAATTTTGAGTCAGAAAATGAAAATTTTAAACTAGCTAAATGAGTTTGGAAAGATCACTTTACTTTTTGGAGTTTGTTTCCTCGTCTATGAAATGGATAGTAATTTCTGTTTTAACTTCTCAGGGATGGTACAGGCTCAAATGAGATAACTTATGTGAAAGAATCATAAACTGTTGACATCCAGAGGTTTAACTCCTCTAAAAGGTGTCAATAAAATCATTTGCAGTTTTCTTATGTACACAGAATAAGAGAAATGCCAACATTGAACTCGATATCCTTAAGTATCTTTTTTTGTTGTTGTTACTGTTGAGTGGCTTCTGTTTGCTGGGTTTGAGATATAGTGAGATAAAACAGACACGGTCCCTACTCACAAAATTTATATAGTCTAGCATCATAAAAATGTATTTCAGTCATCTCAATTGACATTTTATCTCTTTTTTTTTTTGGACATTTTATCTCTTTTAGTCCACTGACCTATACTCCATTGTCATGCTTTTAGTAAAAGCCTCCCAAAACTTTTTTTAATTTTTTAAAAAGATTTTATTTATTTATTTACAGAGACAGATCACAATTAGGCAGAGAGTCAGGGAGAGGGGGGAAGCAGGCTCCCTGCACAGCAGCCCGAGGCGGGGCTCGATCCCAGGACCCTGAGATCATGACCCGAGCCAAAGGCAGAGGCTTAAACCACTGAGCCACCCAGGCACCCCAAAGGCCTCCCAAAACTTCTGTACCAGTACTGCTGAATGTCTGTTAGTATTTGCCTATTAGCAATTTATAATCTAGAACAGAAGGTAATGCCTACCATAATCTTTCAGCAGGTACTATAAGATGGCTTACCCAAACACTCATCCAATCCCCTTCTAGCTTGCTTTCCTGCAGTTTAGAAACTAGAAAATTAAAAACTGCAGTTTCTAGACTCCCTTGCAGCTAGAGTGCTGCTTGCAGCTAGATGGACAGTGTGCTGGTAAATGTTTACTAGTGGCTGAGGGAAGGAAAAACTCTGATATGTAGCATTGGCCAGTCTTTATAGTGTGAATACTCCCAATCTACCAAAATGACTTCACTGAATGTGGAATTAGTTGGAAAAGATGCTAATAATCAACAGCCGGCTTCAGCCTATCAGTACATTTGACCTAGTTTCCAACAATCAGATGCACCCATTCAAGACTTACGTGAAGGTGAGCAACATGATGCCTCAGCTACCCTCAGGGAGATGGGATTTTCTGGCAAACACCATGGTGGAGATACTTGGTTCTTCTGGGTGGCTGGGGAAGAGTTTTCATATCCATTTTTAGTCATAGGTGCTGACTGGCAGGTGGTGTTGGGATGAGTTTCCATTGAATAGCTCTGTGATGTGGGATGAGTGTTCTTTCTGGTTTGGTTTTTCCTGGATGTTGTTTCTAGCAATGTATTATCCAAGCCTGGTTCTCTCAGAGAACTGTGAACTGAACACTGTCCTTTAATCTGTTTCTGCTTAAACTAGCTCAGTCACGGCCAGCTACATAATTTGCTGAGCCCAGAGCAAAATGAAAAATGTGGGGCTCTTTGTTCAGAAAGCAAGAAAAAATTGCCATTATACTTACTAAAATATAAAGCTTTTTCTTCCTTCTGTCATCTCTCCCTTGACTTGTAATGATGTTTTTTATTTGCTTTTTAATGTCATTCTAAGTAAAGAAAAAATTAGAATTTTAAATTATTAGAATGAATTTTACCATTCACCTTTATTTTGTGCAATGCCATTTATAAATGCAAATATAAAAGCATTTAACTCATACATAGAATCACCAAAATTTCACAATTCATATTTTCTAGTTTATACATGCATATGCATTCTGTGCTTATCAGAACAGTGTAAATGCTGCACAGAACCAACTCAACTGTCTTTATTTCCCTACTTGATATGCACACATTCTACCTACCAATTTGAGTATGGAAGGACTGAAAGGAAAGAGAACAATGGATTACCTTACCTTTCCCCTTCCTTCTCTGTCATCATTTTTAATATAAATGGTAATATGGGAAAGTAACACACACTGGTAAGAAAGGTATGATGGGGTTCTTCTGCCACTTGTATTTTTTAGGATGCCATTGCGTTCTTTTTGCATCTGAAGCAAATTCTGGTTCGAATGGAGGGCATAGCATTTTGGAACTGTCCATTAAGTCAGCCATAGGTGTAATATGCTTGCCTTGTCATCAGTGTGACGCCCTGAGTTCCTATACCTCATAGGTTCATCAGAATCCTGTGTTTATGACACATCATGAAGACTATATGCAAACAGGGTGGCAAGAAAGAAAAGATACACACATTGCCTCCTCTGCTTGAATGTATGATCCACTGTACCACCGGACTTCATTTATAAAACAGATGTTCAAACATAAAAGTATGAAGATTTTCAAAATGGTGACTGCAGAACACTAAACCAAGCACTGTGCCCTGTAGAATTGCAGTTTGCAGGTCCATGAAGTTGACCCTGAGCTCAGAGTTTCTCAAGGGGCTTCTCCTGATGTGTTAGGTGAAACAATTCTACGTTGTACAGCATATTTAACATCTCTGGCCCCTGGGCACTGCATGCTACTCTGACAAAAATGCCCCCCAAGAAGAGTTACTACTCTCCACTGAACTCCTGGAGTGCACTCCACTGTCTGTGGCTGGGAACCATGGTCATTACAGATCCAAGAAAGGTCATGTGCAGTTTTTGCTAGTGATTCTCAGGCAGGGAAAAATACAGAGTTGAGTTTAAAAGATTTCAGAAGTCTCATACCTGAAAGAACAGAATTATGGTGACCTTTTTCCCATTGTCAGAGAAATAATACTATCTGCATTGGTGATGAAACAAATATTTGGGATGAAAATTTAAAAGTGATCAGTGGGTTTTATGTGTCACACGGATATAAATGGCAGTTGACTCCAGATAGATGGCAGTTTCTGGTTGCAAAGAAAAAGCGTAGAGAAAGAAAAGTAAAGAGAACTATCTCAATGTCACTATCTTCATCAATTGGCTGAAGGGAGAAAAATTTAAAAAGCTCTCAAGAAAAATTAAGGAAGTTGCCATAAAAAGCTGTGGTACTCTAATAGATTTTAAACTTCTTTCATTGGGTCTCTATTTTCTTTTAAGTTTTGATTTTTGATTTAAGTATATTAACATCATAACACATTAGACCTAAAACAAGATATTCTAAATAATTTGTTTTCTTTATCCCTTTAGTACTATTAGCTATGTAGAGATTAAAAGCTCTGGCTCTGTAGACCTGGCCTTGCCTTTGCTAATGCTGAACCTCAGTTTTCTCCTCAACAAAATGAGGATAATTGTATATTACCTTAGGTTGTAAGTCATTTTACCAAAGCCAATTCACTAAAAAGTAATTTTACCAAAGAATATGTTTGTTAAATAAATTTAAGGTGAATTTTCTGTAAAACAAGTATTTGGTAAATTTAACTACCTGAGTCTTTGGCAAATTAATTTTTAGCAAATTGGACTGTTTTCCATCCCTATTAGGCTTATTATATGGATTGAATGAACTATTGCACACGTACAAAAAGTGCTCAGTAAGTCTTATTCTATAATCCCTCCAACATTCTGACTTCAAGTCTTGCCCATTCTCTCTTTGAATATTCCCCATTACTGACCACATAATTGACATTCTGTAGGCTTTCAGTAATTTCGGTGGACTATTGCAGTAGTCACTTAATCGGCCTCTTGGCTTATTCCCCTCTAAACTTACTTTTTACACTACTGCAAGGGTGGTCTGTCACATAAATTTTAGATTATCAACTACACTGTAAGTCATTTGACCTTTTTCATATATCGTTTATGAAAAGGATATCACTGGAGTACTTATAGTTCCTTAAATATACTTTCTCTTTTTTTATAAACCATCATGTTTCTCTGCCTTTGCCTTTCTAACTGGAATATCTTCCCTCTGGTCTCCTGCCAAAATTTTTATTCATCTTTCAAGTTTTAGTTAAAATGCCACTTCCCGTATAAAGGTCTCCCTGATTTCCCCAAATTTAAGTGTTCTTTCAAGGCTTCCCCAAATTTAAGTGTTTTTTCGAGGTTCATGCTTCTGTTATAACTCTTAGATTATTGCAGTTGTTTATTAGTCTGTCATTAATAATAGAATATAATCTCTTCAAAGGAAAGGACCCTATTTTTATCTTTTCTATACTAGCGCCATGTATAGTGGCTAGACTATATCTTCACCAGTTATTGAATTAAAAAATTAAAAGATCTATTTACAACTCTCTCTACTGCTTTCCTGCTATACCTCCATTTTATAGATCAGGAAACTGAGGCCCAAAGAAATGAAGCTGTTTAGCGAGAACCCAAACCTTCTAACTCCAGATCTATTACTTTTATTCCCTTACTGTAAAGAATCTTCTGAGTAGGGTCTATATGCTAGTCATTTCTTTTGTTGGAAATGGACTGTCTTGTCAGTGTCTTTCTATTCATTTCTAATCTAGAGAATAAGCAGAAGGGCATAGTGATCTGGTAAAATTTTTATTTTCTTTCTTATTCAGTTATTTGGTTGCTTTTGTTTGTTTTCTAGTAAATTCAGTGAAAGTCATGGTAAATTATTTGTCCCTCCCACCCCCCGGGGGACATTTGGTAAAATATCTGGAGACATTTTTGATTATCACATCTGAAGGACTGCTACCTGTATCAAGTAGGTAAGAAACCAGGGATGCAACTTAAATATGTTACAATGCATAGGACAACTCCCATAACAGGGAGAATTATCTGACACAAAATATCAGTAGTGCCAAGGTTGAAAAGCCCTGATCTAGTCCAAAGGAAATTTTTACTCAGCCCTTCATCCACCGCATTGCCTCTATGAAACCATGATGGAAAAGAAACTCATCTCCCCGCCCCCCATCCCCCAAGGGATTTGGAAACCCTATATGGCAAACTCTGGAGGCAACTGCTATCAACTACACACTCTCAAAAGACTTCAGGCAGGTTTCCCCCAATGGATTCATAGCGCCTGCCTGGGTGTAAGATAGGCACACGAATGTATATTGCCTGAATGATTAATAAAGTATATTTTAACCAAAAGAATGGGGTTTTATTTCTTTTTTAAAAACTAAAGGGAAGTCAAATTAATCATTGTGGTGAGAATTTCTGTTCTTATCTTTTTATTTCAGTTACAGGAAGAAGCAAAACTTTTTAAAAACAACTCTCAACTCACCCACTTACATAAATTAACAGTAATAGTTTTAAGGGAGAGACCAATGGACCTATAAATTAAAGATGATGTTTGAGGAACAAAAAATAAAAGAAGCTTTCAGAATAGAGTAATATTAGAGCTGATGCATGAGCTCTCCAGGACCCTCATTTAAATTATGTAACCAGAATTGAAACCAGAGCATTTCTGATGGATTATGCCTAGGCAGGAAGAGACCAACTGCACATGAAGTAGGGTTAGATTAAGTTCCCAATTTAAATAATCACGATACAGAATCTTCGAAGGAAGGTGTCTATATAGAGCAGCATATCTGAGGGTAATTTTCCCTGGCCCCAATGTCCCCACTGCATTTTTATATCTACAGTTTAAATCACATTCTAGGAAAACTTCCACTAATAATCTTTGTTATTGACGGTGAACTCTCCTGGGTTTTGGTCCTCATTTTATATCCTCATTCCAGGGTTCAGAAAAGACTAACCTCAAATGTGTAGATACAGATCAACACTTACATTTATTCTCTCAATGAAATGTATTTTTCCAATCTTAAAGATTTTAAATGCAAAGCATGGGAAATACAGAACACCATAAAGAAAATAGAGGATACTCAATCCCACCCAGAGGCAGTTATAATTAACATTTTAGTCCATTTTTCTTCTAGAACATTTTTCTATGAATATATTACTTAGTGGAAACAATGTCCCACTTTTTTTACTTTACATTATAGTAGAAGCATTTTCCATACAAATTAAAATTCTTAATAGCCATTATTTTAATGGATGCAGAAGATACTGTGCTATGGACATAACGACAGTTTACCACTTTCCCACAGTAGGCCAAAAACAGAGTGTTTCAAATTTTACATTATAATAAGTATCCCGCTGAGCATTTGCTCCATTTTGAATCCTAGCCTTAACTTTTAGGAACTTATTTTATAGTTTATTATTTGACAAGAACATCAATTCCTAGGACATTCCATGTTCCTTCTCTCCACCTCTTTTTGCCCACTTAGTTTACTCTAGATTTCAGGTCAAAGGCCACTTCCTCCGGGAAGTCTTCCCAAACTTCATATTTGGTTATGGTTTTCTGTTACATATTCTAATTGTGACAGTCTTCCCCTTCTCCATAGCACTTACCTCTGGTTGTTATAATCTATTCATTTGTTTATTATTTGGTTAATTTCTGTTTCTCCCCTTGGACTAGAATACTACAATCATTATCTGGATAAGTAATGATTATGTTATAAATACAGGCCAGTTAATGTGATCTCATTTGTATCACTGACAAGTTGGGTTAAAGCTCGAGATTGAAATACAATTAGTCCTGGGCACCTGGGTGGCTCAGTTGGTTGAGCAACTGCCTTTGGCTCAGGTCATGATCCCGGAGTCCCGGGATCGAGTCCCAAATCGGACTCCCGGCTCTGCGGGAAGTCTGCTTCTCCCTCTGACTTTCTCCCCTCTCATTCTCAGTCTCTCGCTCTCTAATAAATAAATAAAAATCTTTAATGAAATACAATTAGTCCTTGGGGCGCCTGGGTGGCTCCGTGGGTTAAAGCCTCTGCGTTTGGCTCAGGTCATGATCCCGGGGTCATGGGATCAAGCCCCGCGTCAGGCTCTCTGCTTGGCAGGGAGCCTGCTTCCCCCTCTCTGCCTACTTGTGATCTCTCTCTCTGTCAAATAAATAAATAAAATCTTAAAAAAAAAAAAAAAAAAGGAATACAATTAGTCCAGAACAGAACTACTTATGTGTCAGGCATTACTCTAGGTGCTGGGAACATAGAAATGAGAACAACAGGCATGATTTCAGTTTTCATGGTGCTTATAGTCTAATGCAGCATTTGGCAAACCAGGAGGACAGATAATAAATATTTGGGGTTTTCAGGCTATGTGGCCTCTCACATCTACTCAACTTTGCCATTAAAATGCAAAAGCAATCATCAATAAACACAAGCAATTGTGTTTAGGTTCCAATACAAGATGCAGTGGGGCTGAATTTGACCCATGGGCTATTGTTTACCCCTAGTCTGTTGGACAAAACAGCCATTAAACAGATCATGAGCTACTTTTCGTTTTCAAAAGAAAAGGACAGGGTGCAATAAAGTCACATGGCAGAGCTGTCTAAACTAGTTTAGGGAAAGGAACAAAGACTTCTTAAGGAATAGGACTTTAATATTTAAGGAAGAAGAGGAATTATCTAAAGTTAGGGCAAGAGACTCCATGAAGACCTAAAGTATAGAAAGACCAAGAATAGAAAGAAATTCAACTTAAGGGGCGCCTGGGTGGCTCAGAGGGTTAGGCCTCTGCCTTTGGCTCAGGTCATAATTCCAGAGTCCTGGGATCGAGCCCCACAACGGGCTCTCTGCTCAGCGGGGAGCCTGCTTCCCCCTCTCTCTCTGCCTGCCTCTCTGCCTACTTGTAATCTCTCTCTCTCTGTCAAATAAATCAATAAAATCTTTTTAAAAAATTCATCTTAAGCTTGGAGATTGATAGGGAGAGGAAGCTGAAATTTTAAGAATATAGAGTGAAAAGACAGATTCATTCAGAAAAGACAAATTTTCAAAACCTAATACTCTCTAGAGGAAGAGGTGCAAGCAGGAAAGACTGAGAAGGGATGATCAATGAGGCATAACAGTAGCAGGAACTTTAAGACCTTACACTCTAACCTCCTCTTCCATCTGTATGTGTAGGATATGCTGGTTGGCAGATATTAACCTAAAGGCTACATGAACCTCAGTGAATTGATGTACTTTTTTGAAAGATAAGATTTTATATATATCTAATCTGTGTGTGTGTGTGTGTGTGTGTAGATATATATATATAGAGAGAGAGAGAGAGAGAGAGAAGAGTAGAGCTGAGGCCTGAGTGAGGGTGATTGGGGGTGGTAGGCTAGAGAATGAAGAGTAGTAAAGAAATCAGAAATAAAAGAGATAGGAACAGATTGCTGGTATATAGTAGGTGCTCAGTAATTTTTTGATAAATGAACGAAAGGATAACAATATAAGATCAAAGAATCCAAGAGGAAAAAGTTTTCAATAACAAACTGCTCAATAGTTTTGCATACTTAAAAGAACTAGTGCTCAAGGCTAGTGTCCTTGGCCATCTGGGAAAAGATGCAAGTAAGGACTCAGCCACTCTTGTTGCCCCAGCACAGGATAAGCCTGACCTTCCAATTTCTACCTGTAGGAAAGGCTGACCTGGTTTTTTCCTTCCCTAAAGATTTCAATAAGTAGGAAGAGGGACCTTCCTGTGTCAGTACCTGCTTAAAACAGAATAGGAACAAGACTTTTTCATGGATTACAATGACAATAGCTCAACAGTTAATCTCTTCTCTCAGCCACCTATGTTAAATGTGTTTTATTACTTAATTCCAAACATTTTGTATTGTTTTGTTATTAACTTCTTGTTGATATCTATAAAGTCCTACGTTAGATGCTGTGAGTCATTTTAAAAAAATGTAAGACATGGCTCTGGGCTCAAGTATTATGTAATTGACCAATAAATTGTAAGCTTGACATTAGGAATCAGATTTGACATTTCCTTTTCTTCCTTGCACAGTATCAGACATATGGTTGGTACTGTAGAAATAATTTTCCCTTGCCCTCTACATCGCACCATTTGGTGACCAAATGGTGTCTATCTAGCTACTTCTGTATGACTTGGACAAAACATGCTGCTTTCTGAGGCAATGATATTCTGAAGGCATCAGTAACAGTAATTTCAGCTTGTTTAAGGTGGAGGTTCTTTGTGTAAAGGTCAGCCTGTCAGTAAATAGCATGCCACCTTGTTCTTTCAAGATTATAGGAAACCTTTGTACGTGTATTTTTTACATTTAAAAAAAAAAAGTAGTGGGAAGCTGTACCCATGGTATCTCACCAGATGTTTTCAAATCAGAACTGGGGCAACTGTGTTGTAATTTATTTTTTTAACATTTATTTTTACCAATTTATGAGAGGGGGGAGCTGAGATTTTTCTTGCCTGAATTAGCAATAATTTCATTCTCCATTCAACTTTAGGAAAATACTAAGCTAGCCCTAAGTTGAAAATGTGAAACACAAGTTCTAACCAAGTCAAAAAAGTGGAACAAAGATTAGTCTTAAGAATGAAGGGAAACATTACTCATTTTTCTTAAGCTGCTACTTGCTTCTGCATTAGTATGAACTGTTTTTAGACTGAAAACTCATAGATAAGGGTGGGTAGGATCCCCTTTCTAGAATATCCAGTCCCCTATACTAAGCATATCCAAAGTCTTTCAGGACTTAACTTATTAAAGACTGACACATAGCTTATAGTCTTCCTGTTTTCCTTAACTGCTACCCTCATCCTGAGTGAATCAATCACCAAAGTAGACAGAATACTATCCTCAAAGTTCCTTGACATCGCATCTCTAGTTATCTTCAGCTGCTCATTTCTGTTGCCACACTCTGGATCTTATCATACACCCAATCTGTTTCACCTCTAACTGCACAGTCTCTGGCCACAACATGCATCCCAGCTCTCTCCCTCACTTCCTCCCAGTACATCATTCTCAGTTCCCTGATGTCTCCAGTGCTCTTCCTCTCTCTACGTCAGTCTCTCGTCCTTCTCCCATTTCTCTGACGTGGGACCTCCAAACCAGACTTCTCTTTTTTCTCCCTATCAGCCTTCTCCTGCCTTCACTTCCTCTGATCTTTTGCTGCATTCTATTTTTAAATTACTTTACCACTCTTCTTGCCAGAAACACATCACCTTTGCCCTGCTTGCCCTGCTGTCACTAACCTGGCAAAAGCTCTAACTGAGTGCCTGCACCCAGATTTCTAACCCAGTTAGAAAAAATAGCACTGCTGTGTAGGTTGGCATTTCACACTGTACATTCAGGACCACAGACCAGTTAGGTCACTCTGTCCATGTTGTTGGGAAGAGAAGGTTGTCCTTATAATGCACTAGACTCCATATGCCAAGGTACACTTGTTATAAATTCTCCTTTGTATACCCCAAATTAGTAATAGGCTGAATAATTTCAAATGTCGTTACCCTCTCCCTGAGTCTCAAAAATAGCTTTTGTGCTTACTTTCCTGTTTTAACTTTACAGTTTTTGGGCTAGTTCACCCAATAAGGTAAATTTCTAATTTTTTTAAATTAATATCTGATTGGTCAAAAAGAACATGTCTCAAACATTATGGAATGAAGTGAGAACTGAAGGCAAATCACTCGTACGGATGATTACCTTTTTTTAGCAAGGCTTTAGTGAATCTAAGTAGTCTCTAGTTGTTGTACCTCAGGGTCTGGGGACTTGGGCTCAGTTCCCTTGAGTCATTTCGTTCTTGCCTTTCCCAGATTCCCCCTTCCCTCATTTCAGATTCCACAAATTTTCTAAAAACAGACCCTTCTTTTTTCCTAAAGTAACGGAGGAAGCAGTCCTACTTGGGTGGGGAGCAATGCAGGTGCTGTTTGTAGGTGTAGTTCCCTTATATTGAATGGCAGTACCATACTGGTGAAAAGTCTAGGCTCTACGCCCAGTTTCCCTACTTATCTGCTCTGTAACTTTGGGAAAATTACTCTCTGTGCCTCCATTTTCCCCCTGTGATATATAGATGATAATACTAGTACACACCTCACTGTTGTTGTGAAGACTGAATTACGTATATTAAATGAGTTAATACCTTAGAACTGGTGAGCACTCAGTAGCTGTAAGCTTTTATTCATAATTTAGAGGCAGCTTCCCTATTTCCTAAAATACATTTATTCATTACAAGAAGAGACTAATGATGAAAGCTAGGAGCTATTAAAATTCCATTGATTGGATATAAAAAGTAGACTTTTAGAATTGCAAAAGACTCAAGAAATTACTTAGACCATTGGTTCTTAACCAGTAGTATGCATCAGAATCACTTATGAAGTGTTGTAAAGCTACAGTTACCCAGGCCCTCCTTTCTCACATCTACCAAATCAAAATAAAATGTCCACAGGCAATCCTGATGCAGTCTTCCTTGCAAGAAACACTGAAAAGATTCAAGTCTTTATATTTTATGATAAGAATAGTGAGACTTAGAAAGAATAGATGACTTGCCTAAGACCCCATAGAATAGGTAGGATCAAGGTCACCTAGCTCCTTGATAAGTGATCTTCCTATTCTTCTGTGTTGCCTGACACATATATTAACTTTCCGGAACTAATATGGGAGTTTATCCTCCTCTCAGTAACATCAGGAAGATAATATAGGCTTAAAAAGTGTACTTTATTCATCATGTAATTCAAAATAACAAAATTTATTGTACAATTTATGCAAAGGACTATTGCACATTTACAATAGGATTTAAAGTGAATTTTGCTGTGCTTTTCATGTGGACATTAGTCTTTGCCACAATGCTGCTAATTAGTACAAGGAAACATTGTGTGTGGCGGAAAGCTGCTCAACCCAACCTCACAGATTGAAAGCAAACAAATGCTTCATAGGGAAAAGTAGCTGTAGGAATTAAGCTTTGTAGAGCTCTCAGTAATAAAATATGCATTTTATATAAATAGGATTTTTTTTTTGTTTTACATCTTAAGTTTTTTATTTTTTTTAAAGATTTTATTTATTTATTTGAAAGAGGGAGTGAGAGAGCATGTGTGTAGCATGTGCATATGCAAGCCAGGGGAGGAGCAGAGGGAGAGGGACAAGCAGTCTCTGCACTCTTGAATGGGAAGCTTACAGTGGGGCCTGACACGGGCTAATCTCATGACCCTGAGATCATGACCTGAGTTGAAATCAAGAGCTGGGTGCTTAACCGCCTAAGCCACCCAGGTGCCCCTGTTTTAAGTTAAAAACAGAAACAAAAACAAAAACAAAAAACCCCTGTAAAATATCTTTAGAATTTTCAAGTCTCTAAATGGTTAATGTAGAAAAAAAATCCGTGATTATTAGTTAGAGTGTTCTTATTGTAGCTTTATTGATTGGTAGTTTGAAAGTCTAAAAAATATAGCAAAACCAAATTCTGAGTTTTTGTGTTTGGGATTGAGCGCTATATTATCTCTCTTAAAAATATGTTTTTCTTTATCCATAAATGGAGGAATCAAAAAAATGCATTTGAACTTGGATGTGAACTTATGCAAATGTGTGAAACAAATTAAGATGGCAGAGGAGAAGAAAATGGAGCTCAAATGAAATCTACCTCTCAAAGCAGGTCTATTTATATTTCACTATATTTGCTATTATAAATTTATTTTGATGTATTTCTTTGCTAGAAATGATAAATGGCTGCTCACCCAACCTCTGACTCTTAGGCAACTCTGTTTTACTGATAAACTGCTCAATTTGATCCTGTAAATGCTATGCACAAGCCCCTAAAAGAAGTCCACCGTTCCAGATCCCCATCAACCTATTATTAAGCTACTCTTTCTTTTACGGTGTCTTTGCCTGATTCCAAACCTTTTGTTCTACACTTCATTTCAGGTTTGGCCTTTAGATCTTTTTACTTGATGCTTATTTTTGGCCTCCTGGCACTGGCATCTGTGCTCAATCTGATCATCTTTGGTTTAGACTCACCTTCTACCTCTAGGATGCCAAGATTTATACCCTTTGATTCTAGTAGTTCTGGAATTCCTAGCACAGCCACTGGCTGCTGCCTCAAGGAGACTAGTCCCAAATACTAGCCTCATATTATAAACATCCATTTATTCATCTGTTCAACAGATTTCATTCATCAGTACTATGTGTAAATCACCAGAGTAGTTTCTGGAGGAATATAGAAGATTAATAAGTGATAGAAGGCTCCTAAAATCTGGTAGGACAAATAAACAAGTATATAGTGATAATTTAAGATAGTATGTGTTCAGCTCTTATGAAGTATGTATAAATGCAAGACATCAATTAACAAAAACTTCAAATAGATTTCTTTTTTTTTTTCTTTTCTTTTTTCTTCTTTCAGTAGGCTCCATGCCCAGCATGGAACCCAAAGAAGGCTTGAACTCACAACCCTGAGATCAAGACCTGAGCTGAGATCAAGAGTCAGACCCCTCTCTGACTGAGTGACCCTGGCACTCAAAAGCTTCAAATAGAAAGATTTCTAACCAGGGAGTTAGGGATATATGGTACAAGGGGACATGACCAAAAGAACCTGGGGTGGTGGGTCATGAATTTAAAAAGATTGAGAATACTGACAGGTTAAGTTAACAGACTTGAAGGTAGAGTAGGATAAATACCACGGGAGCAAAGCATTCCAAAAAGTAGAGCCAAAGCAATAGGAACAGGAAAAGCAAGTTATGTTTAAAAAAAATCTTATCTAGATTGGTTGACAGCAAAAGTAAAAATGGAAGAAAGCCTAAAAAACCTGGTGGAACCAGATAATGGGAGGCTTTGAGTATGGAGAATTTAGAATTGGCAAACATACTGAGGAGTCAGAGCTTTTGAGCAGGAAATGATAACTGGCTTGATTTAACAGTCGTATGCAGGAAGGAGTTGGTAGTGAGGAGATAGGCAGGCAGAGACTGCAGATCAGGAAATCAGTTAGAAGACTATTACAGTAATCTAAAGTAGGGAGAGCTTAGAGATGAAGACTTTATTCATTTCATTAAGCACCTGCTACGAGCGAGCGAGGTGCTGGTGATGCAATGAGGACTAGGTCTTTGTCATGCAGGGGTTTTCAATCTAGTGAGACATTGATCTCTTAAAGACTCCTAGAGGGGTCTCTATTTTGTGACCGCTTCTGACCTTTGCCTGGTTACTAAGCAATAGGTCCGCATTTAACAATGAGACGTATTTCTTACCTTCTAAAACTACTTTTCATTTTATGAGTCTGTTAAGGCAAAAGTATCCCATCCACTTGCACATAAAGAAAAGCAATTTATTACTTAAAACAAGATAAGACAGGAACACTACCAGACAAGGCAAAGAAGAAAATGACATGTGTTTTAAAGAGATAACTGAAGATGATGTGGAGAATGAATTGGAGGTTAGATTAGGGACAAGAAAACTAGTTAAGAGGTTGTTGTAGTAATCCACCCACTTGATTGTGAGGGCCTGAACAAAGAGTATGAAAGAAGAGCAATTGTTGGTGGTTACTCTTCCACCATAATCCTTTCTATCCCTGCCCTGGCTCAACTAAAGGATGGTAGGGGACTCTCATTGGGAATTGAATCTTTCTTTTTTTTTTTTTTGGTTGGGGAGAGAGAGTAGGGAGGGACAGAGGGAGAGGGAGAGAGAATCCTCAAGCCGACTCCTCATTGAGCATAGAGCCAGACCCCCGGCTTGATCCCAGGACCCTGAAATTGTGACCCCAGCCAAAATCAAGAGTGGGACGCTCAACCAACAGTGCCACCCAGGTGTCCTTGGAATTGAATCTTGAACAGAGGGACTCAAGAACACAAGAAACACTGTTTACTTTTTCAGATATAGAGGTAATGCTCCTATTATTAAGTAGTCTGTTTTCTGGTGTCCTTATGTGGAGCATGGTTCACCAGCCTTCACACTGATTCTGTGAGCTCCCTGATAAATTCTTGATTTTGCTTTAGCTAGCCCAAATTGGTTCCTAGGGCTTACAGTTAAAAACAAAACAAGCGAACAACAACAACAACAACAACAACAACAACAACAAAACACCCTAACTGACACTATGCAATGTTTGAATAACCAGTGGAGACCATTAGGTAGTAGGAAATACGAAAATACAATAGTGGTTCTCAAAGTTACACATCAGCATCACCTGAGAACTTATTAATAATGTAAATTCTCAGGCTTCACTCCAGACTTACTGAATATGAAACTCAAGCAGTGGGACCCCTAACAATCTGAACATTAGTATGCCCTCTGGGTGATTCTAATGCACACTTTAGTTTGAGAACCAACTCTACTAGAGCTTAGAAGGGAGATTTGGGGTGGAGATAAAGATGTGTGAATCAAATATATGATCATTGCTATTGGGGGAAATGAATAAACTCCCAGGAGTGGAAGAGAGAAGATGAGCCCCGGAAATAGATGAAACACTCAAAGAAATTGAGACCAGTGCAGTATAATCAGGGAAGGGGAAATTTAACAGATATGAGGTGATCTACAGTGTCAAATGCTATACAGAGGCCAAGGTGGGAGTGCCCATTAGTGCCCATTTTTGGTGTCAATTAAGAGAAGTGATACAGATAACAAGAACAAGTGGTAAGAGAACACAGGCAAAAAAATAAAGGATACTTTTTGCAGCAGTTCCGGGGTACAAAAAAGTAAGTTGGGGATAGTAAAGTCAAGAAGAGCTTTTTCATGGTAGATACTTCAGTTAGCTTTTGCTGCATAACAAAAACTTAAAAACTCAGTGGCTTAAGACTGCAGTTATTATTGAGGTACCTGGGTGGCTCCGTTGGTTAAACATCTGCCTTCGGCTCAGGTGATGATCCCGGGGTCCTGGGATTGAGCCCCACGTCGGGCTCCCTGCTCAGCGGGGAGTCTGCTTCTCCCTCTCTCTCTGCTGCTCCTCCTGCCCGTGCTCTCTTTCTCTCTCTCAAATAAATAAAATCTTAAAAAAAAAAAAAAGACTGCAGTTATTATTCTAGCTCGTGTCTGAGGGTTGGCGGATGTCAGTGGAGACTGTGCCTCTGTAAGCCTACTGGGGAGCTTCACTCCGTGCTGGACTCTATTTTACATGTCACCCCCTCCTGTCTGGCTTACCTAGCCATACCCTTCTCATGGAGATGGAAGAATAATTTTAAGAGGACAAGCAGAAACTTACGAGGCCCCTTGAATCCTTGACTCCAAACTGATACACCGGCACTTCTGGTTCATTCTGTTGACCAGATCAAGTTATGTGGCTAAGTTCCAATTCAAGGGGTGGGAAATAGAATTTACCTTTGTAGAGAAATCGCAAAGTGACACGGCAAAGGGCATGGGTGGGATCACTCATACTGTAGTAGGGATGACCTGAGCATTCTTGAAAGTAGAAGGGAAGGAATATGTAGAATGAAGAAGAAAGTGAACCAAGGATCACTTTCTAGGATCAGTACCACAGCTCAGAGATCCGTACTAACTAAGATCAGTACCATAGCTCAGAGGAAAAAGGAAGGATGCTTCTGGGAATAAAAGTGAGGGAATTTGATTGGATTCAATTTAGCAAATTAAAATAAATGCAAGATGCCCAGTAAAATTTGAACTTAAGGTAAACAACCAATACATTTTTAGTATTAAGTATGTTCTGTACAATATTTGGTAGGATCTCAGTACCTACTTTGCTGGGGCTTTTTATTATTTTAAATGGCATTTACAGGGGCGCCTGGGTGGCTTAGTGGGTTAAAGCCTCTGCCTTAGGCTGGGGTCATGATCTCAGGGTCCTGGCATCGAGCCCCCCATTGGGCTCTCTGCTCAGCAGGGAGCCTGCTTCCCCCTGTCTCTCTGCCTGCCTCTCTGCCTACTTGTGATCTCTCTCTCTCCCTCTCTGTCAAATAAATAAATAAAATCTTAAAAAAAAAAGGCATTTAGATATTTCTATAATGCAATATTTGGGACATATTTTTGGGGGGGACAAACTTATACTAAAATATGATCCTTTGTTTATTCAAAACTCAAATTTAACTGGGCATCCTATATTTTATCTGGCAACCCTACTTTGGATGAATTTTAAGTAAATCCATAGTAAAATAATCTACAAAGGGATAGGTGGGTGCGCTTGGGGATTTAATCCTGGAAGAAGTTGGGAACAGCTGCTATGGATGCTGTGAAGTGTCAAAGAAAGGATTGCTGAACAGCAGTGAAGGCCACTAGGCAACAGGAAGCTTGACTTTTTCTTGGATTAAATCAGCTGTGATGTTTCACTGCCAGGAAGCAGTGATAGTAACAGAGATTGCTGGTGCAGGCGACCACCTTGGTTTGACTTCAGTAGGAGAGGTCAGGGCAAGAGTTTGGGGTCTAATTGAAATGACTGGGGGTCCAAGTTGTATAGGGAGGCAGGTGAAACCAGAAGGTGAACTGGGAGGCAGAAGGTGAACAGTGAGTCAGAATAGTATGAAGAGGCGGAAGTTCACAAAGAAACGGAATCTGCAATCTTAGAAGAATAGTTCTGTGTGATAATGGGGTTTAAAATCAATTTCACATTACAGCACTGGAGCTAAATTAAAAGCACGAGCTCTGCAGACGAGCTACCTGGTTCTGCATGCTGTTTGTGTGACCTTTAACCTCCCTATGCCTTCGCTCTTTGTTAAGTAGGAATGATAATTGTTCTTACCTCATAGGGCAATTGTGGGGATCCGGTGAAACAAACTACATGAAGTACTTAGAACAGTATGTCTGATACACAGTAAACCCTCAAATGTTAGCTATGTTTTGTTATTTTAAATACCACTTACATGCATCTATAATCAGTAAATGGGAGTGCTCTGGAGAATACTGTTTTAACGACAAATGGCAAGCACACATACACATTATCCACCATAGCTAACAAATGCTATCTTTGGTAAATACATGTACGATCAGCTACCTGTTAAAGTTGGAGCCCACAAAACCTTTACCATGTAAGGTTGTTTTCTTTACTATTACTACAAGAAAATAATTACCATGCTCAAGTCGTATCTGTCTCCTCATTTCCCCATAGGTGACCATGCTTTGGGATTTTCATAGTTGGAGTTAATTCCTCTGGGCTCCACCACCCAGCAAGTTAAACAGGACAAGATTCCTCCCAGAGGATTGTGGTTCTGGGAATGTTAGCAGATTGTTTTCAGGAGATCTGCACCCTGACCTGGCCTACTGTTAGGAGCTGTCGTGTTGGTGGTTGTGTTGTTTTTAGTTGTTTTTTCTACCTTACACAGTTATTTGTATATAAACGTTTTGGCAATGTAAATGTTTTATGGGGCTGTTTTGCTTATGCAAAGAAAAATTAAAACTATTTTGAAATAATTACATGTGTCATATTTTTCTCTTTCAAAATAAGTGAAAGTATTAATTCATAATTTCTGGAAAGAAAACGAAAACCCAGGAAATGGCTACGCTCTTAATGTTTGAAAATAAGGTAATATTATTCTCTGTTCGAATGGAGCCTTCTAAGGAATTACTAGAGTCTCATACACAATCGACTTAAATGCATTCTTTATCTTTAAAAGGAAGCAGAATAGGATCATTGAGTAAGTCACATGTGTTCACAGCCTTGTCTGGTGTAATCATATCCTGCACAAACACATTATTCTCTAGTCAGAAGGGTAAGGGGACATTTGAAACAGGACCTGCCCTTGCAGAGACCTTTTTTTGTTTAAAGAATAGTGCAGCGAGAGACCACACAGTAGAAGATAACAGAAAATATCTTCCATGCCTTCCTCAACCTGTATACTTTCTCATTCTCTTTTGTTCTCTAAGGACATCTGTTGTAATGATTATTCGGTAAAACTCGTAGGTATACAGCAGAAGGCATATCATATTTCATTTATTATTTTGTCTACTATAATTATTGCTCTTTTATATCATGCCATTGTAGGTCCTTAAAATACTTTGTTTATAAAAGATATGAAAGGATATTACAGAAAATTTATTAGTTGACTATAGATATTTAAAGAGTAAATGTTTTAACTCTGAATTTAATACAATTATATCTTAGGAAGTCTAATAGATTTGTATTAAGCTACATTTTAAAGAGAAGTGTGGTTTTAAAAGATGCTTAAGATCTTTTTTATGTTAATTGTAATGGATTTAAAAAATATCCTACGTAAGCATTTGAAAGATATTCTTAATTTTAAACAACAGTGATGTGAGATTTTGGAGGCTTTAAACTAGGTCCATTATTTGAAATGTTTTCAACATTTTGGTAGCTGGCTTGCTGTCTATATAATGGTTGCAATTATAAATTCAACTCTTTTAAAAAATAAATTTTTTTTTTAAAATTCAAGTTTTTACTTCTTATTAGGGGTTTTTATACTGCTTCTCAGTTTTTCCCTAGGTTAATCCTTTGGGAATTTTGAAATTTACTTCTGAATGGGTTTTTTAAAAATCTTTTTTTATTATAAAAAATTTTGAACATATGCAAAAGTAGAACAAATGGTATGATGAGCCCCCAAGTTATGTTTGAGCTTTAAAAGATATATTATTATAGGTGCTACATTTATTAATACAACAGATGTTCAGGAATTTTGGGAATGGTTGTGGCTTAATGCACACTTCTAAGAATTTGTATAAATCAAATTTTTTAAAAAATCCAACCATTTCCCAACCTATGACAGATTGTATTTCAAATGTTTGTTGATGGTCAGCCAATTTTTGGACCTACAAATATGATTCTCATAGAAATAATCTTAAAATGGCTATTTGCTTTTCAGGCTAGCTCTCAGAAATTTATCTAGTTCACATTAAGGGAAACCCATGCATCTCTTTTAACATCATTTCAATGAGGAAAATGCTTCCTTTGCAGTTGGAATACTACAGAATCGCCGCTCATCTTGCCTTCTACTAAGTATGGGGGATAGGAAAGTGGGGAGTCAGGCTCCTGTGATGGAGATTCATTTCCATGATGGGTTCTTGATTCTCTCAGCAAAACCAGTGACAGTAGGAGGGAGTGCACTCTGTACACACCATTCTGAAATTATTTACCTTTTCTTCAGCTAATGAGGTTTGTTTTTGTAGTGTTTTTTTTTTAAGGCCTATTAAAAAAAAAAGAGGGGTGCCTGGGTGGCTCAGTTGGTTAATGTGCAACTCTTGATTTTAGCTCAGGTCTCAGGGTGGTGAGATCAAGCCCTGTGTGGGGCTCTATTCTCAGTGGGGAGTCCGCCTGGGGTTCTCTCTCTCCCTCTACTTCTCCCCCATCCACCCCAACACACATGCTCTAAAAAACAAATAAATAAAAAATCTTGCTTAAAAAAAATCAAAAAGGAACCTTCCTTTATAAAACAAACACTCTGTGTCATATCTAAAGTTTACATTTTACAGACTTTTAAAAGTAGGCTTCTGACTTTCTTTAAGTTTCTGACATAGGGGAAAATTATTTTCACTGCTGAGATATTCCTAAGACAACAAGAAAACATTCCTGACTACTAAAACAGAAAATTAGAACATAAGTATTAAATTGCCAATTAGCTAAAATCAGACGTTGCAGTAATGCCTCTAGTGAGCATTATTACTACTATATTAATACTACTTAAAAAAAAAGTAATATTAAGCCTTTAGCGTTTCTGGGAATGACAAAGCAGAAAGATGGGTTCTGATACCCTACAGTCATACTATTCCAAATTGACCTTAAATTCTTATTCTTCTAAAACCCTTTCTAAGCAAGAACTTGGAGCCACAGAACTGTGCTCATCAACTTCTCCTTTTCATCTTGTATGCAATCTGAAATAAAAAGGGAACTAGAGCAAGTGCTTTATGGGTAGAGCAACAGGGTCAAGGACCAGAAAGCATGGGGCAGCAGAAAACAAGGCCAGCTCAGACTTAGGAACTCCACACAATTATAATGCTCTTTGAGACTGACACAGTCACTTAACCTTCCAAGGTAGTAAAATGAATGATTGAAATGAATCAGTCCTATTTCTTCTAGGTCTAAAAGTCCCATCTGTGAATAGTCACCCTCGCTCCTGTAAAGTCTTTAAATACTAGTGTGACATGACTGTTACCCTCTCAGCTAAGTTAGGTTCCATGTGTATGCTTGTGAATGCTGGACAGCAGGCCCCCAAAGCGAGCTAGCCTCATTTTCCAGAGGGAGTGATGCCAAGACTCCAAAGTACGAAAAGAACCAGGCATGCTTTGTGATGAGTCCACCGAAGATCGATCCCACAGTGTGATATACCATAGCTTCCTCCTGACCCAGGCTCCCATCAGAAAAAGAGGGGCCTACTATGTGCTAAGTATTGTAGTGATGAGGTGCTTTACAAGTTACTGTATTAATCCCCACAGTAGCCCCAGGAATGGGCATATTGTCCTCATTTTACAGATGAGGAAATTTCCTAAGAATCTCAGTGATGGAGCTAGTGAATGGTAAAACTACATTCAGCCCCGCTATGAGGGGAATGAACTACAGATCCCTCAAACCTGCCCACTAAACCAGCTAAGGAGAGAAAACCAAGAAGACTTCTCTGCACTTAGCTTTACACTCACCAGCAACTCTAAGAACTCTGGTTCCTCTACCTTTGGGACCTGGACCCTTGCAACTCCCAGAGTTAGTGCATTTTCTCAAGATCCACTACCCGTGCTCCCCCACCCCCGTACACACAAGCAAGTCCAGGGTAAGCCTGTCCCCTCCCAGCCCTTCTGAAGTCTCAGGAGAATGGCCTGCAGCTTTCACAAGTCTCCTGCAACTAGAAACCCAGTTCTCTCCAACCCAGATGAGGAAACTCTGGGGCTTGATATTAAGACCCTGTTCCAGAAGAACTCTTCAACTGTGAATCCCTCCCTGCCTACCAGTGGTGCTGAGAGTTGCCAGAGGCCAAGTTCCCCTGCCAACCAGTGCAACTCAGGGAAGAGCCTGCAAGAAGGTAGTAGCTCAAGGGAATAGAAGGAAATTTCGATAGGGGCGCCTGGGTGGCTCAGTGGGTTAAACCTCTGCCTTTGGCTCATGTCATGATCTCAGGGTCCTGGGATGGAGCCCCGCATCGGGCTCTTTGCTCAGCAGGGAGCCTGCTTCCCTCTCTTTCTCTGCCTGCCTCTCTGCCTACTTGTGATCTCTCACTCTCTCTGTCAAATAAATAAAATAAATAAATCTTAAAAAAAAAAAGATGGAAATTGTTGAGCCCCATCCCAGATCTACTGAATCAGAAGTGGGATCCAAGACTATGTTTTCACAAACCGTCCACGTGATCCTGATCTACACTAGAGTTTGAAAACCACGGGCCTAGGAAAATGAAGGATAATCCCAGGTTCTCTACATTAACCTAGAATTAACCTGCAACACCTGCCTGGGCCTAGAGTCTCCCCTTCCCTCCCCAACTCCCACTTTAACCAGTGCTAGAGCTTAGTGGTTAGAGTTTGACTCTCGGGCCAAGACTACTGCCTACTCGTTATTTTCCTTGAAAAATGCCTAGGAAAATTTTGGGCAAATAGCAGTTGATCAGTAATGACTGAACTGAAATTTTAAAACATATTGTTTATGATAGGGAAATCAGAAATAACTTCAATGTCTATTAATAGGGCTTCGATTAAAAACAAATTTTATGAAGATTGGGTCCAACACTGACCAATATTATCTTTACTGGATTCTTATTGCCTAATACAGTATAAATATTTAATATTTGTCAATTGAATGAATACATACATCTTCATATATATTCAAGTCCTGAAGTACAATGCAGAATTAAAAAAAAAAAGATGTTTTGGGGTGCCTGGGTGGCTCAGTGGGTTAAAGCCTCTGCCTTCAGCTCAGGTCATGATCTCAGAGTCCTGGGATCGAGCCCTGCATTGGGCTCTCTGCTCAGAGGGAGCCTGCTTCCCCCTCTCTCTCTGCCTGCCTCTCTGCCTGCTTGTGATCTCTCTCTGTCAAATGAATAAATAAAATCTTAAAAAAAAAAAAAAGATGTTTTCTAACAGCATTCCCACTCCTGTGTATTTACCCAAAAAACCTGGAAGTCAATGTTTATAGCAACTCTATTCATAATTGCCACAAGCTGGAAACAACCCAAATGTTCTTCACTGCATCAGGCAGGGACTGCATTTCAAGAAGTAAATGCAGTTTACTTATATGTTATTGTATAATTTTTTAAGAATTTATTTATGTATTATGTTATTAAGAAATAAGCAACATTTTAGATACTGGAAGGCTGACCACCCAAAAGTTAACAGTAGTTATCTCTGGTTGATGGGATGACAAGTGGTTTCTGTTTTCTTTTTTCTTACTTCTAGTTTCTAATTTTTCAGTATAAAGTTATACTTTTATAACTAGAAAAAAATAAGTTACTTTTTATAATGGGGAGAACTGGAAGCACATCGACTCATAAAAAATGTATACAAATTAGAAATGTCTAAGTTAGAATATTTAAAACTAGGTTTCACTGAAGAAAAGAATTTGGACACACCCTGTAGAACTGTGCTTTTTTTTTTTTTTTTTAGAACTGTGCTTTTTAAAGTCCATTCAAATCCCCTGCAATGCCTGTTGAGATGCAGATTCTCATTCCAAGAATCTGCATTTCTAACAAGCTCCCACATGATCCTGATGCTCCTGGTCCAGGACGACTTTGAGTATCAGGGCTCTAAAACTACTTGCTGTCAAGAAAGCAGCCACTAATTAGCCACATGTGGCCCTTAAGTATTTGAAATGTGGCTAGTCAGAATTGAGAAGGACAGATGTAAAGTACCCACTGGTTTGAAAGACTTTACACACACACACAGAATGTAAAACATCTTAACAATTATTTTATATTAAGTATATGTTGGAATTACTTTTTGGACATATGGTGTTAAATAAACTATATCATTGAAATCAATTTCACATGTTTCTTTTTGCGATTTTAATGTGGCTACTAGAAAATTTTAAATTACATTTGTGGTTTGCATTTTTTGGCTTGTATTATATTTTTATTGGCTAGCACTGATCTAGAAAAAAACTATTCACGGGATTTTATTTCACTCTGGGTCCTAAATCACCAACATAATGCAAGAAAAGGATTAACACCCCATTAATGACCAAACGGACAATTTTGTATATTCACTTAAACATTCACAGGAGTTCTGAAAATCTAGAGGTAGAGGTTGAGACAAATACAAATCATAAAATTTTAGACCAAGTAGGAAACTTTGAGGTCATCAAGTGGAAACCCCTTGTCTTACGGATTTATCTGTAAGACTTATGGATTTATCAAGCTGCAAAGATGGATTCGGTACTTCATATCTGTAAATGCTGCATGGGTACTTACATGGTAGGTAAGTGACTGCAGTAGGGAGCCTCCCCTGAAGAAGATAAGAATGATAGCAGTGGTCTGTCAGAGGACCCCCAGGAAGCGTGTTGGTGGAGGACTCACTAAGGCAGAGGCAGAGGCCAACTCAGACTCCATTTTTCTGAGGAAGAATCAGGTGAGCTCCAACACATGAGGGCTTATTGGACTGGCTCTCAGTTTCCCCAGGTTTTATAGCTTCTGTTTGGTATTAATGGCGCAAATAAGGCTTTAGGGTTAGCTGTTACTTAAATAATCAATGCAAGGCATGCTATCCCATCTCCTCTTTCACGCAAAGACACTATCATCAAAAAGCAAAGACATTTAGTGCTCGCTTCGGCAGCACATATACTAAAATAGGAAAGAAAGCAAAGATGTTTGGACCTGAGAAACTTTGAAACTTTGAACATAGTTGGTTGATGGCAGCAGAATGAAATTGGGAGTGTGGCAGCAGCACCATCAATTATGTGTGCAAATGATGGGTGAGAAGGCTGAGGCGATTAAAAGCTGTGAATAAAACAAAAAGCTCATCTTAGTGATTATTTTTTAAACTTCTTTATCAAGAATGTCTTACACCAGAGACATCGTGACTGAAATTTGTTCTTATCGGAGTTACATTGCCTTTCTGTGAGGGAAAAGACAAATTTAGGATAAATAATACAGCTTTGCAGTGAATTGTGAAAATTCTTGTTACTTCCAGAGGTAGTATAGGCTGAAAATATAAATAACCCTTTACAGTTTTTTTTTTTTTAGTTAAAATGGGTCGCTCCCCTGCCCTCCTGCCATAATGTTTCAACCATTTGTAATATTGGATTAAAGTTATCCAGGTTGCTTTGGTATGCATTCTTAACCTGTCCCTCATTACACGCACAGACCCAGTGGCCCATGTGATCATGGGGTGGATCTAATCTGAACATTTGTATTATTCATTTTTAACCAGTATTTTTTAAATTGCCCATCTGGAAAAAGTCAAACCTACCTGAGAATGGCCGGATGGGCCTTGCCCGAGAGTGAAAAACTGCCTAAAGCCATTCAAAACTAAAACTTGAGTTAAGCAGAATAAATAGTTCCGTGTAAGAATTATAACTGCTTTCCTCTGTCTTTAAGAGTAATTGGAACAGCAGTTCTAGGACCTTAAATGTTTGCTAGCAAGCAGTGAGTTTGTTTCACTGATTTTGCTTCATTCATACCCAAAGTGGAGTATATGGACTTTTCGGTTGGCTTTGAATATTCCTAATTTTTAAAAGATATTTATTTACTTAAAGAGGGGGTTAGGGGAGGAGCAGAGGGAGAGCATCTCAAGCAGACTCCTCGCTGAGCATGGGGCTCATTGTGGCTCCACACAGGCTCAACATGGGGCTCAATTAGGGACTCAGTCTTATGACCCCAAGGACCTGTGCTGAAACCAAGAGTCAGGGACTTAACTGACTGAGCCACCCAGGTGCCCCTATTCCCAATGATTATTTAAACATCTCATTCCCAATATGAGCAGTAATTATGTATAGGAAGTGGCCTAATTTTTAAAAATAATAATCTGCCATCCCCTCCATGCACGAAAGGGAAAATTCATTATTTCCCTGTTAAAAATATGTCTGTTATAAAGATATGTGTCCTGGGATGCCTGGGTGGCTCAGTGGGTTAAAGCCTCTGCCTTCAGCTCAGGTCATGATTTCAGGGTCCTGGGATCGAGCCCCACATCGGGTTCTCTGCTCAGTGGGGAGCCTGCTTCCCCCTCTCTCTCTGCCTGCCTCTCTGACTACTTGTGATCTCTCTCTCTCTCTGTCAAATAAATAAATAAAATCTTTAGAAAATAATAATAAAAAAATAAAGATACATGTCCTTTGGGTCCCCATGTTGTGGGATACTTCCAAGATCTGTCTTGGAAGATCCCCTAATGGAGGGATTGGGGGATGAGACAGTTACAAAAGATGTAGATTCTGGAAAAATATGTACATGTAAGTGTAATCCAATAATGTAATTTAAGTATGATTTTCCCCCCTTCAAATACAGAGTTTTAGGAGAATAAGATGTTTTAGGATAATCAACACACAGCTTATGTCTCATAAAACACCAAGATTGCTTTTCTCTTTTCCTGAGTTACATCAATAGAAAAAATACGAAATGATAATTAGTCTTCTTGTCACCTCATCCTAGGTTTTCTAGATTTATAATTTTGATGTATAGCATATTTATGACACAACTAACGCCCTTATTTATTTGAGATGAATTATTAGATGCTCTTTGCAGGCTGTGAAAAAATGGCCACTTGTTTCTTTCTAAGCCTTCGATATCTAAGCCTGATACCGTTATTAGAGAGTTTCATGGCCTTTTCATGAAAAAATTGCTAATCATCCAACCCTTTAAACAAGCATCTTCCCCTCTATGACATTAATTTCTCCTTAAAATGTTTACTTCAGTTGTAATTTTAGGGGAAATGGGAAATGCAATGATAAGTGCATTTACATTTATAATGTGCTGATTCTCTTTTGAGAGGAGTCTTGTAATAAAGAACGAATTCAAAACAAACTGTCTAGTTTCTGCGAAAGTACAAGAAAGCTACAAATCTGCCAGCATTCCGTTCACATTGAACTATGCATTTCTGAGGCCCGTCCACCCTTACTAGAGGGCAGAACTTTCCCTCTCTCTTCAGAGAATAGGCATGATAAAGATGGACAGCCATTGATGATTACTTGGCTTCAGAATGATGCTTTCTTCATGTCCATAGATTTAGGAGCAAGATGTTTAGAGAACTGTTTCAAATGTCTCCTGGGTTGAAAAGATTAACCACGGCAAATCTAAACTTCCTGTTCTTACTCTCCTGATCCATTGTTTTATACCTTCTCCTCATCAAGCCACCAATACCTCCTGTCCTACCATCCTGATCAACCTTGCTTCCTCTTTCCCTGAGAAATAGGAGTAATAGGAGAAGAACTTTCACAGACCCCACTGCTGGTGCCACAGTCACCTACTGGCACCCGGGCCCGTATTGTCCGCCTGCCTTCCTATTCGTTTCTCCGAAGGAGACCTTCCCAGCTCCACTTCTCTGCAGCTTGTGCCCCAGATTCCCCCCTCGCCCCGCTCAAGGATAGTGAATCAGCCACTCTCTCCTCTCCCCTGTGTCATCATTCCCAAGATCTCTACTAGATCATTCCCTTTTGTCGAAATGACTACCACCTTGGGGGAAACAGTGGTCAGCTCTCTCCTGGATTCCTGTAGGAGCCTCCTAACTGGCCAGCTTCTTTCAGCCTCTGCTCCCCTTTGGTCTGTACTCATTTCAACAGCCGGCATGCTTCTGTGGAAATCCAGGGAGATCTTGTCATTCCTTTGCTCAAAACCCTCCAGAGGCTTCACCTCTCGCCGAGTATAAAAGCTGGAGTCCCTACAAAGGTGCCTAAGGCCCTGTTTGGTCCTCCCTGCCCTCCTCCTCCCTTTATCACTTGCACTCCCCCTGCTCCTCCCCTTGGGCTCTTCCTGCACCAGCCACACTGATGCTATCACTTGCACCAGATTCTTACATAGATTGTTCCCTTCCTTTCTTTTGATCTTTCCTCTAACATCATCTTCTTAATAAGGTATTTCCTGCCCACTCTTGAAAACGATAACTCCCCTACCTCCCCTGCTTTTCACTTAATTGTTTACAGTCTGTTTGCCCCTAACTCTCACCCCAAGGAAGATCCACGAGTGGTGGGATTTTTCTCCCCATTTTTATGTCCTTCCCATATTACGGGTATATTCCCTGGACATAGTAAATGCTCAATAAATATCTGTCAAAAGAAAGAATCTGGCTTTATGAAAGTGTAACTGGAAAATAATGTGGGTGTAGTGTAAGCCCTGACAGTTGTTTTTTGTTCTTTTTTTGTCATTTGTTTTTTATAATGCAAATGCCTGATTTAAAATTTGATTGCATCCACTTCAAAGAGGCATCCACTTCAAAGATGGCTATTTCCAACAAATACATTGCCAGCCACATGACTAGATATGGAGCCAGGCCACCAACCCCCACTGAGATTCCTTTGTTTTAGAAATCTTGGTTGATCTTGGTAACTGATCATTTGGGCCACTAGTTATTTTTTGTTGTTGTTTTGTTTTTTTTTTTTTCCCTCTTACCAGGCTTTAAATTCCCGCTTTTCCATTTTAAACTCAATAAAGAGTGACCTTTACCCCCAATAAAAGCAGAACCCCAGGTCCCTGAACACACTGTGCTCTCTTTCTCTTTCTACCCATGACCTTGCTGTGTAGTTTCCAAGTCCTCTAAGTAATAAACCTTTATTTTTTTTTTCAAAGTTTCCTGATAGTTATTGCTGAAGGGCATCTTGTAATGATCAGAACCACAAGGACCACTCCAGACGCAACACTGGATATTGACAGGCTGAGACCAACACGCAACTGGTATAGTCGGTAGGACTGCATGATTGCCCTTGGGAATTGCCCTTACCTTGCTTACCAACCACCAAACTCAGGTGGGTAACACCATCTGAGAAAGAAGCATGGTAACTGGGGGTCTGTCATGCTGCTCTATGCTTTCATCTACGCCTACAGTATCCAATGCAAAAGGTCAGGCCTGCCATAATAATGTCACCATCTCCCCGGAACAGTGTGATGAAGGCCATATGGTCTAACAAGATGATGAGACCACTCGTTATAAAGACTTTAATTAACTATTAGTGTGTAAAAGGGTCCCTCACTAAGAAGAGGAGGGTGCATTAGATTGCAAGACTGTTGTCACTGCCCAAGGAGGGCTCTGGGCTAAAGGCACAAAGAAAAGATTCCTGTAGGTGAGGAGGATAGGAGACCTCTGCCTGTAACCACCAAGTTGGTGGCTTGGGCCCAGGCTACATGTCCTAACCTGGAAAAGTGAAATAACCTTGCAACTGGAAGCCTATCGAAAATACAATGAGGGCCTATCGTCTCCGTGTCACCACTTCATTCACACTGTTGCTCTTTGTCCCATGACCCAATGAGATATTGTGGGTTCAACTGCTTGGTGTGGTGTTGCTAAAAAATTAATGAACAAATATAAATGTCCTAAACGTCTGGGACCAGCACCTCCTATGAACCTTGAGGAGGCACACAAGCTCCTTGATAAATGCACAGCCCCATAGATGCTTCCTGGCTATTATTCAATGTCATGCACACCAATGTGCCGAGACTCTGGTTCATCTCCAGAGGCCTAGGGGCTTTTCCAACCACCCTGCGCATATCACACTACTGAAGGCAGACTCCAGTCCTGGAGAGGTCCCTTGGGACACCCTGGAAAAGAAAGCAGCCACCTACGAAGAGGGCTGACAGTAATGTCATCCCCAATTTTCTGGTAATAGCCATTAAGATTAAGGTAACAGGAGAAAAACACGAAGAAACTGAGATTAAAACACACACACACACAAAAGTTAATGAGATTGAAACCTTTCTTAAAGATTTTATACAGTCGGAAGGAGAGAAGAGAGCTAATTGGCTATTGTGGGTTTTCTTGTTTGTTTGGAACAGGCTCTAAATTCCTCACAGTGGCCAAAATACATTAACTGGCCAGTATCCAAAGACCCTAAAATCCATAACTTTCTCAGAGACCCATCCAGGCTGTATGCTCATTCCTTCTGAAATACCACAAATTCTGAGCCCCCTTGGCTTTCTGATGAATGGCCTTCCACTACTAGCATGCCTTGCGAGGTGTCCCTGCCACCATGGGATGAACTGATGGGGTTATTGAGACCTCTCCTGAGGAGAAAGAGGGAAGTGGGAAGACAAAGGCCCCTAGAGCCACTGATACTCATAGGCGAGCCCTCCCTCTCCTCACCTGCATATGTGCTGCCTGGCCCCGTGATCCTTCCGCACAGCGATCACTGCTAAGGCTCACAGAGGAAGCCCACCTCCTGCTGCACAAAATTGTCAGGGCCCCATGAGTTCATCACTTCCATGACCACAGTGACCCAAATGACCCCTTCTTCATTTCTAACCTAAAGAGCCTCCACTTGACCCCGAGAATTGTTTTTACAAGGCATTCCCCCTAATTACAGGGTGGTGTTACTACATTTTGTGGGGATGGTTGAAGCCATCCAAAAGGCACTGGAACTCCTACGAGAAAACTTACATTCTTTCTCTGTCCCTTGAAGATGTAAATCTTACCAAGTCTTTGTAATGGAAATACCCCAGGAGGTAACTAAAACTCTGCCTGAGACCAAAGGGGAAAAGGGGGCCAGACCTAAGAGGCCTTTTAAAATAGAAATTACTATCCAAACTCTAGTTCACAGCCTCCCTAAGATTGTCATGGGCAAAATACAAATCTTAAAAGTCTTCACAAACAGTAAAAAACTTTAGCCATGGAGTGGATAACCTTAACTTGTTCCTCTGTTAGAAGCAGTTTGGATTCAACTGTTATTTATAAACTAGTGAATTTTATATTGTACCTGAGCCATGGCTAAAATTTTGAAATGGAGACTTATAGGGTCTCTGTCTGTGTCTGCATGTTTACATATGTCCGTGGATCTAAGTTATGTATGGGATTTTCTTTTTCTTTCTAACTCTGGATGCAGTTGCCAAAATTAGTAAAAGAACCCTATTTAATTGGCTTAAAAATAAGCACTTGTGAATTATTTCTAAAGCTCAGAAATATGGAAACTAACCCGAATATTTTTCAAGTTCATGCTATCTGGCATAATCTTTGGTAAATAAAAGCCGCTTTCAGTTTTGTTTAATTGAAATAGGTATGTCTTCAGGGTTGTCAGCATTAAATATTATGCAGATAACAGCTTTTATCCTACCTGGGTTTACTAGTCAAATAACTTCATATTATCTCTATTACAAAAATTGTCAGCAAGAAAAGTAGCTTGGTCTGATGACTGACTTTTTCTAGAGTCTAATGAAGTTTTCATGGGTGGTCTAAACCTAATTATTGGGAGCAAATAATTTCGATAGATATAAGTAGGATAAGTGAGCTTTTCAGCAATCATTATGTTATGTCTACTTAAAAATAGTCTGTCTCCTGCTACTGCCCCACCAAAAATAGTTTCCCAGATCTTTGGTAACTTCCATCGTTAGAATTTTGTTAAGTTAAATTAAATGATGGGACTTCATTGAATGTCTTCATCATTTCCAAATAAAAATACTGAAACATTAATTGCTAAACAAGTCTAAGTTTACCTATGTTTGACCTCTTATTGTAGAGGCAATAAAGATATTTGGGCCTCTTACTAAACATGTGTTGTGCCACATTAAAAAATACTATGAGGAAATGTTTCTAGAAATCATGAAATGTATTCATAAATTTGCCAATGCTAAACAATGCTGGTGTAACAGTTCACAATTTCTACTTCTCAGTTTTCACTAGAAATTAAATTTTCTAAGGGTTAAGAATTCTAATATATATAATTAAAGCCACTAGAAATTATACAAAAACCAATTCTGTATGTAAGAAAAGTAGTATGTGTGGTGTTTTGTTTTGTTTTCCTTGTTTTGGTTAGAAAAGGCAAGGCAGGAGATATGGGGATGCATTTTTGTTGGGGGAAATGAAAGAGATTTTGGTTATTTCGGATTGGGAAAGAAGAAAATGAAGGACAAATGATGGACATAAAAGGCTGGAGGAGGGTGAGGGAAGAGGAGAGAGAGAGAGAGAGAGAGAAGGAATCTAGTGTAGTCAGGTTGGTTAAAAATCGAATTCCTATTAGGAGGATTTTTAAAATTAAGCTTTATTACCAATAATGTGCTTATATAAAACTAATTTTTATGTCATCTGCCAAAAAGACAGTTTTCTTAGATTACTGGTCTGCTCTTAACAAGAAATCCGAACAAAGGCTTTTCTTTCTTTACCTTTTAAGTCATCAGCTTAGAAAGCAAAGATTTTGTGTCCCACCCACTGTGCATCAGGTCTTTGATGACGTAAACCAAGTCTTCCCTACTAAAAGTGCTAAGTTTTACCCAGAACAGTGTAACCTTTTATATTTGCTTTTGAAATCTTTTTTGTCTCTTGAAATGGATAATAAGTATTGTATCCAAGCTTTTTTGATATTTTGAGAAATCTTATAAAATTCAAATTCTAAATGAAATATTTTTGATTTTATACTAACTTGGGACTTTTGGAGAGTCCCTGAAACATCTCAAAAGATCTGTTCTCTCTCTCTCTCTCAAAACACTTGTAACTCTAGTTACTATCTTAAAATGTATGTCACAGAAATAACCAAATTTCTCTGTCAGTAACATAAGGAACTCTCATCAGATCTTAAACATGGGTATTTTTAAGTCTTTTGTCATTTACAGACATTTATTGTTTTACTCTGATGCTTTAGCAAAAGTGGTCCATTTTTAAGGAGATTCATGGAAAGGACTCTGACAAGTATAGGTTTCTGATAATTTTCAGATCATATCACTAAACAGGGTAAGACTATAGGACTCTAAGGAAAAACTGGATTCATAAAACTGCTAACAAAAGATCAAGATCAGGAATTAATTACATAGGACTAAATGAGAATGATTCTAATTTTACAGAATTTTTGTTCAAAATATTACTGGTTCTTTAATCTTTTGTTTTCTAGATTTAAGGAAACTTTTTTTTTTCCTGCTAGCTAGCTAGCTAGGTATGACTTATAGCAATTTGGTAAAGTATCTTTGTGAACAAAGAGGGAACAATTACTTTTCTTTTCTCCTACCTGATCTCTCCAGGAGTTAGAAACTCTTCGTGAGTATTCTTATTTTCATGGCAATATAGTTATTTGCTCTCAGTGAGACTCTGTTCTCTTTGTAACAGGACATTCTTGGAAACACCAGTTATACCACTAAGGCTTTAACTGTATTTTCATATTTGAGAGCGGTATGTAGAGACTCAGATATGACCAGACAGCTTTCAGGAACTAAGGTTCATTTTATGGAGCCAATAAAGCCCCTTGGAAAAAATTGGCCTGATATCTTTCTTATACTGTTCCCAGCAGCCTTGCAAGGTAAGTAAGGAAGGTCACTTCCTGGTAGGTGCAAGAACCTCAAGATACATAGGGGGACATCAAAAAGCAAGGAATTCACCCAGATCAATAGCTATTGCAGGAAGGATCTAATAATGAGTCTTTGGTTTGGCTTCCTACCCTTGAGAGACTTTTGAAAGTTCAATTTGAGATTCCTTATGAAAAGATCCAGCAAAACCGATTTAGCATCTAATCGGTCAATCACTATTTTTGTCACACTTATGTAAATAATCAGGTGAAGTTTGTTGAAACCAGACTTTAATTTGAAAACAAACTAGCATTACTATGATTATCTTTGATAGAAATGGGGGTGATTGGAGAGAGAAAAATCATGTTTCAGTTGAAAAATACATACTCGTGGATATTAGGTTCTATTCCAGTCCTGTTCATTGTGTTTGAGGTTTTTTTTCTCTATTGGAGCCTGAATTCTTCTGATTTCCTCCAATACTTGGCTACAACTCTTCCAAATAACGTTTTCATTTTTTCTCCTGTCCTTCTGGCTTGGAGTCATTGAGAACTAAAACTGCTCTTTCCCCCAAAGCCATGCAAATTAAAGTGGGACAAATTTATATAAACATAAGAGAAAGCACAACAGCTGGTATATGTACCATCTTCGTGCCTGTTGCTATGTGGGCCCCTCAGATCACCTGCAATGCAAACTGTGAACAAGGACCGTCTATTAGATCACCACTGTTGGCCCTCACTCCGTTTGAAGATGCTTCAAGCCTGACATCTAGGAATCTCAACCGGCTACCCGCAGAACTCAGAAACTGGGATTACCATCTGTTCCAGTCATTAACCTTCCTTTTTCTCTCATTTCCAGAGAAATGAAATTTCTTGGATCTAGGAGATTAAAGTTCTCACCTAATCTGGGAACATTTCAACCTTTATTTCTTCAGATTTTTTTTCCTGCCATATACTCTTTCTCTGTTCTTCTGAATCATACGCCTTGGTATTGTCCCTCACTGAGACTCTGTCCTTTTTTACATTTTTCCTCTGTGCTTCAGGTTCTAAAATTCCCATTGCCCACTTTCAGGCTCACTAATCTTCTGTAGTGTATAATCTACTGCTGGTAAGCCCATCCAATGCAATATAAAATTCTGATTTTAGATACTGAATTTTCAGCTCCAGGAGTTATATATAGTACTTTAAAAAAATTCTCTTGTTATCTCTATTGAGATACCTTATTTGTTTCCAAATTATTTCATGCTTTCCATTACATCCTTAACCATATTTATACGAACTGTTTTAAAGCCCTTTTCTATTAATTCTACAATTTCTGTCAACTCTGACTCTGTTTCTATTGACTGATTTTATCCTGGTTATGAGTTACATTTCCTTGCTTCTTTGCCTGTCTGATAATTTTTTATTGGTGCTGGACACTGTGTTTACCATGCTATTGAATTTCTCGATTTTTTGGTCTTCTTTTCCAAAGTATGTTGTATCAGCAGGCAGTTAATTTACTTGCACATCAGCTTGATCCTTTCAAGTCATGTTTTAAAGCTTTGTTAAGACAGTCCTAAAGTAGAAGTAGACAACTTTTTTCTTTAAAGGGACAGATAGTAAGCATTTGAGGCTCTACAGGCTATATAGTCTCTTGCAAATTCTTGGGTTTTGTGTTTGTTTTTGCTTTTTTACATACCTTTAAAAATGTAAAAAAAAAAAAAAAAGAAAAAACAACCCAAACCAAAAAAAACCCATTCTTGCTCAAAAGCTATACGAAACCAGGCTATGGGTTGATTTTAGTTTGTGGGCTGGACGGCCTTTCTGAGGTCTCTATTAAATGCCTGATGTTGGGGTAGGGGCTATTCAGTGTCTGAGTTTTACCCTATTTGCAAGCCTGTAGCAGTTGCCTACATGCACACAGAGGACATGAGACTCTCAGGTCAAAGGACAAAGGACTTGATTACTTACAGCAGGCAGCATGAACTCCATGTCCTCATTGGTTTCTCTTGTCCCCCAAGCCTCATGGAGGCAAATGCAGAATGGATCCAAGTGGTTGCTATACTCACAGTGAGTCTGAATCATAGCTTAGGAATCTTGAACTTAGAAAACCTCATATTTTATAAGATAGCTGCTCTCAAATCTGCCCCAACTTTGCCCCGGAAGGAGACATTTTTTAGTATCCTGGTCAGGAAACAAATTTGCCATTTCTCCTGGAAGGCAACGCTATACAAACCTTCTAAAAGCTATTGACTATACAAACATCCTTGGAAAGATAGTCAAGGGCAAAGTTGTCACAGGACATGGAGACACATCCTAGAAGGCTGTCTCCTAGCATCCCCCACGTTTAAGAGAACTCCTCCCTGGTTACAGCTCAAATGCTTCCATTTGTGAGAGTGTCACCCAAGTCTCAGATCCCCAGTAATTCTTTCCCTGAGAGTTGTTCTTCTTCCAGTAGTTGTTTTGCCTGGCTTTATGGGGTTGTCCTTTATGCTTATGCACCTTAATATTCGAACAAACACTCAAGATGACCTTTATACAGATTTCTGGAACTCTGTCTCTGCACATCTCTCTCCTCTCTGATACCCTGTTACTCAAATTGTGGTTACCTTCCTGAGTTTCACTCACTCTTTTTTTTTTTAAGATTTATTTATTTGAGAGAGAGAGAGAGAGAGAATGCACATGCAGGGGAGACGAGGGGCGAGAGAAAGAGAGAATCCCAAGCAGACTCCTGAAAGAGCAGGGCGCCTGACGCAGGGCCCTACCCCCTGACCCCCTGATCATGGCCTGAGCCATTTGCTCTTAAACTCAGCAAAACCACTGTGCGGTGCTTAAGTTCCTCCTCTCTGTGTGTCAATCCACAGAGAGCCTCCAGGCAGAAAACTGGGCCATTTGGGGAACTCATTTGTTTCGTTTCTACCAGGAATCACAGCCTCTTAGTGCCTGTTGCTCAATTTCTGCAAATGGTTGTTTTATATATTTTATCTATTTTTATAACTGTTTTATAGCAGGAACACTGGTCCTGTGCCACTTACTCACTCCATCATTGCCCAACCGTCTTTTTTAGCATGAACCTTACATGTTTTGGAATTTGGATTTGCACAATCACTTTGAGTAGGAGCTATTTCTGTCATCCTTTCCTAGCCCGTCTCCAACTTGATGAATATTTCCACCTGTCCTTATCGCCACGGCACGTCGCCGTCTAGAACAAGATCATAAAATGACTTTAGAGGCCCTTAATGCTCCCGATCCATGTTAGGAATATGGCTAATCTAGTATCTAAACCAGCCGGTATCTCAGTTCATTTGCTGTAGTGTTGTTTGTCTTTCGTGCTTTGCTTTCCTGTTCCTGGGTCCACTGCGTCCCATAAATCCACAGCTCCAGGCAGTATATTGGCACTAGTTTTATTCCATTTCCTTTCATGGGGCTAGGGAAAAGTCCCGTGACCCATCACTGTTGTTTGCCCAGAACCAAGGGATTTCCTGGGATTTCGGATGCTCTGGGCTAAAACAGGGAGAGTCCTGGGGAACCACGATGATTGGTCTGCTCCAGATCCTCCTGGCTTTCGGTAACATTGCTCGTTTTTGTCACCCTCTTGAATAGAGCATTTTAGCCCCAGTATTAAACCAGAGCTGAATTTCCATTTGCCACTAGCTGCTTTAACACACTCAGAGCCTGATAGGCTGCAGCACTCGCCCAGCTCAGTGCTTTGCATTTCTGGTCTACAAAGATGTTTATCTTGTTTTTTGAGCCCAGCAATGACCTTTTGGTTTTCTCTTTTTCTGTGGTATCTGTCATTATTGTGTGTCGAGAGCACACAGGATGAATTGAAGCATGAATTTACTGTGCCACCTTGACTGGAAATTCTGCAGATTTTTTTTTCAATTTGATATTGTCTTAGTTTACAAAATTATGTAATTTAACAGCCTGCTTTATTCAGAAATCCTCACAGCCCTTTCAGTCTTTTTGAGGTATTCCAAATCACAGAAATTCAAGTGAAATGCAGTCATTGTCCATAGAGTGGTTCTGTTCTTTTTTTGAGGGCATAGTAACTAAGCATTTGAGTTAGAATAGAATAAAAAAAAAAGGAATTCTGTTCTAGCTGCTCCGTCCTACATCTTCTGCTTGATAAAAATGGTACTGGGGCCGTTCTTTACCATCATCTTTACCTCCACTTCTAGTTAATCCATTTTTCTTGTTCCTCCATTTTGAAGAGGCAGAGGAAGAAAGTCAAAGGGAGGCTAGGGTGATGGTTGCCACCCTCTTTGAACATGAAGGGTCTTCCCTCCACCCTGGTCTAATAGGTTCTTTTTTAAAAAATTGAAGTATAGGGTGCCTGGGTCACTCAACCCGTCAAGTGTCTGCCTTAGGCTCAGGTAATGATCCCAGGGTCCTGGGATCGAGCCCCGCATTGGGCTCCCTGCTCCATGGGAAGCCTGCTTCTCCCTCTCCCACTCCCTCTGCTTGTGTTCTCTCTCTCGCTCTGTCTCACTGTCAAATAAGTAAATAAAATCGCAAAAAAAAAAAAAAAAAAAATTAAAGTATAGCTGACCCACAATGTTACTTTATTTTTTTTTAAAGATTTTATTTATTTATTTGACAGAGAGAGAGAGATCACAAGCAGGCAGAGAGGCAGGCAGAGAGAGAGGGGGAAGCAGGCTCCCTGCTGAGCAGAGAGCCCGATGTGGGGCTCGATCCCAGGATCCTGAGATCATAACCTGAGCCAAAGGCAGAGGCTTTAACCCACTGAGCCACCCAGGCACCCCACACAATGTTACTTTAGTTTCAGGTGTTCAAGATTGTGATTCAACAAGTTTACATGTTAAGCTGTGCTGACCACAAGTCCAGCTACCGCCTGTCACCACACAGGACTCCTGCGGTACCATTGACTATATTCCCTAGGCTGAACCTTTTATCCCCATGACTTAATCTTTCCATAACTGGAAGCCTGTATCTCCCACTCCCCTTCACCCATTTTGCCCATTCCCCTACCTTCTCCCCTTTGGCAAACATCAGTTTGTTCTCTGTATTTATGAGTCTGGGTCTTTGAGTCTTTATGAGTCTGCTTTGTGTTTATTTGTTTTGTTTTTTAGATTCCACGTAGAAGTGAATCAGATAGTATTTGTTTTTCTCTGTGTGATTTATTTCACTTAGCATAATACCTTCTAGATCCATCCATGTTGTTGCAAGTGGCAAGATCTCATCCTTTTTACGGCTGAGTAATATTCTGTTATATACGAGTCATATATAACATATGTATTATCCATTCCTCTATTGACACTTGTGTCACTTCCATATCTTGGCTCTTGTAAATAATGCTGCAATAAACATAGAGGTGCATAGGACTTTTCCAGTTAGTATTTTCATTTTCTTTGAGTAAATACCCTGTAGTGAAATTACTGGATCTTAGGTAGTTCTGTTTTTAATATTTTGAGGAACCTGCATACTGCTTTCCACAGTGGCTGCACCAATTTACATTCCCACCAACAGTTCACAAGGCTTTCTTTTTCTCCACATCCTTGCCAACACTTGTTATTTCCTTCCTTTTTGATTCTAGCCATTTTGACAGGTGTAAGGTGATATATGAGTTTCTTTTTTTCTGCAAACCTCAGTCTGTTTTTGGAGAATTCCAGGATTTTCAGATTCTCCATAATAACTTTGAAGCCTTCCCAAAGAGTTATTACCCCCGAAATTAGGCAAAAGGAGCAAAAATTTTTTTAGTATAAATATTTCAATTTATACAGTAAGGCTTTTACATTGATGTTAAAATAGTAAAGAGCCACAGGGCACCCGAGCGGCTCAGTCAGTTAAGTTAAATCAGACTCTTGATTTGGGCTCAGGTCATGATTTCAGGGTTGTAAGACTGAGCCCTGCATTGGGCTCTGTGCTCAGCAGGGAGTCTGCCTGAAATTCCCCCTCTCTCTCTCCCTCTTCCTCTGCCCCTTCCCTCACTCACACACACACTCTCTCTAAAATAAATAAATAAATCTTAAAAAATAAATAGTAAAGGGGCACCTGGGTGGCTCAGTGGGTTAAAGCCTCTGCCTTCGGCTCGGGTCATGGTCCCAGGGTCCTGGGATTGAGCCCCGCATCGGGCTCTCCACTCTGCGGGAAGCCTGCTTCCTCCTCTCTCTCTGCCTGCCTCTCTGCCTACTTGTGATCTCTCTCCTCTCTGTCAAATAAATAAATAAAATCTTTAAAAAAAAATAGTAAAGAGCCAGAAGAGAAAAACATTTTGGTTATTTAAACTAATTTTTTTCTTTACGGAATTCAAAGTTTTATATATAGACAAAATTACAAGCTATACAATGTTTTTGGAAAATAAACTTCTCACTTGTTTGCCTCAGACTATGCTTTATCTATATTCTTTAAATGTGAAGATTTTTTAAAAAACAATTTTCAGTTTTTTGTTCTTCCATTCTGTTAAAAAAAAATTCAATTGTTTGTCTTGCAGATTTGTATTGTGATTTATAGTGAACATCTACAATATTTTTACTGGATTAATGAGTTTTTGAAAATAAGGGTTTTTGCATTTTAAATCCAAGTATCTAAATTTTTATGCAAACCAGGATGCCTGCCTGGCTCAGTCCAAAGAGCGTGCCACTGTTGATCTTAGTGTTATGAGTTCAAGACCCACATTGGGTATGGGTCTTACTTAAATAAATAAATAAACTTAGAAAAATATTATGCAAAGCAAGTTTCTGCCATAATATAAAACTAATGGAGTGGTAAAAATATAACCTAGAGCAAAATAGTTCACATTAATCATTTTAGCTCTATGTAGCTTTGGTCTTCCGTTTTTATTTTTATTTGTTATTGTTTATTTATTTATTTTTAGTAATCTCTACACCCAGCGTGGAACTCGAACTCACAGCCCTGAGATCAAGAATCTCCTGCTCTTGCTCCTGGATTGCATGGTATCACCTTCTTTAAGAACCAGTCTATTTTTAACCAAAGTAAAGGGAATATGTGCTTACATATAATTAACTCAGTAAAAAAACTGCTCATATGATGGAATTAAATATTTTCTGGGAGGTATTTTCATAAAAACGAAATGATTCATGAAATTATTACCTTGTTGTTTTATTGGTTTATTTCTTTGTTAAAGAAACTAGTTGGAAAAATACCTTGTTTGGGTATTTAAAAATATCTCCATAGGTAGCCAGTGTGATTCCTGGTGGGCAGTATGGACAAGTTACAAAATGAAATGAAGAGCTATCATTTAGTGACTAAGAACACACTTTGCTTATTTAACTAGGACTAAGTACTACTGGAGCAAGTTCAGTGCTAAAATTAGACATTGGGGTTGATCCAATAGCAGCACAAGTTATAATCCTTTAGAAATCATAGTCTGTTGGTTCAAATCAGGACACTGCAATGTGAGAATATAATCACTTATGCCATGTTCTTATGAGGCCATTATACCCCGCTGTCTCCATTACAGCACAGTAGACTTACCAGAGCTAGAATTACTTCTACCTGAAGGTTGGGTTTTATTTATTCTTTTCTTTTTTATTTTTCTTTTATAGATGAGAAGACCTTTTCTTTTAAGATTTTATTTATTTATTTGAGAGAGAGAACGAGAGAGAGAAAGCAAGAGAGAGCATGAGAGGAGAGAAGGTCAGAGGGAGGAGCAGACTGCCCATGGAGCTGGGAGCCTGATGTGGGACTCGATCCCAGAACTCCAGGATCATGACCAGAGCCGAAGGCAGCTGCTTAACCAACTGAGCCACTCAGGCGCCCATGAGAAGACCTTTTGAGAATGATATTAATTTCCTATTCCTCTGGCCCCATGACCCCTCACCATATATATATATAATATGTATTATTATATAATAATTAATATATAATTATAATATAAATACAAATATATAAATACTGGAAAGCATTTGTTTTATATAGATTATATATAAATGTATATATTATTTTAAGATTTTATTTATTTATTTGACAGAGAGATCACAAGTAGGCAGAGAGGCAGGCAGAGAGAGAAGGGGAAGCAGGCTCCCTGCTGAGCAGAGAGCCCGATGTGGGGCTTGATCCCAGGACCCTGAGATCATGACCTGAGCTGAAGGCAGAGGCTTTAACCCACTGAGCCACCCAGGCACCCCAATATAAATATATATATTTATACATATAAATATATATAAATCATATATTTATATGTAAATAATATACAATTTATATATAATTATATACATTTTCTATATATTATATTACATAATAATTAATCCATAATTATAATATAAATATATATAAATACTGGAAAGCATGTATTAGGTGAGTACTGTGGACAGCACAGAACCTAGCGGTTGTAGAAAATTAATGGGAAAGATAATTGATAGAGTGGGGAGAGAATGGATCTTGGAGTCAGATATACCTTCCTATGAATCCCATCTCTACCATACTCTCTATAACCTTGGAGAAATCACTTACTTTCTAAGGGCCTCTCAGCTTTCTTATCTGGATTTAAATAGACACGCACACACACACACACACACACACACACACACACACACACACACACACACCCCCAAAGCAGAAAATGCCAGGTCCTGAGAAAATGTCTCCCCTGTTCTGCTACCACCGCCATTAAGAGAATTTAAATAGACAGCCAGGTAGAATTTTATTAGCTTAGCATTTCGTATATGCCACGCATTGTGCTACGCTTTCTTTCATTTACTCTTATGTGCCTGTGAAGTCCCGGAGCTCACATAGTCCTTACATTGTCTCTAGGTTGCTTGCCTTTTGGTATGTGGCCAGAAAGTGGCAGAACCAGGACTAGAGCCCAGTGCTCTTTACCACTATATTTCAGCCTCACAAAAATCAAAACGTCTTAGAGATATCCTACCAATTTCAATTGTAATAAGAGACCATTAGCTTCTCACCATCCATATTTAATTTTTTTAACACATTTACTTTTGATGCATGTATTATTTTGTTAGGTCTGCCATAACAAAATACCACAGACTGAGTGGCTTAAACAACAGGAGATTATTTTCTCACAGTTCTGGAGACTGGAAGTCCAAGATCAAGGTGTTGGCAGGTTGGGTTTCTTCTGAGGCCCCTCTCCTTGGCTTGCAGATGGCTGTCTTCTTTTTGTGTCCTCACATGGTCATCCCTCTCTCTCTGTCGTTTGTGTCCTAATCTCCGTTTCTTAGGAGGACTCTAGTCATTTTGGATTAATGACCCCATTTTAACTTTCAACTTTAGAGGCCCGTCTCCAAATACAGTCACATTTTGAGATCCTGCGGTGTTGGGCTTCAACACATGAATTTGAGGAGACACAATACAGCCCTGTTTGTATTTGTAGCATAAGCCATGTGATACCGAATAAAAAAGAAAGTAACTCCTATATAGTGTTTACTATGTGTCCAACACTGTGTAAAACACTGCACATGTTCTTTTAATCCACTGGAGCTAGGTACTATACTTATTCCTATTTGTTACTGAGAGGTTAAGTAGCTGGTCCCGAGTCACATGGGTACTAAGTGGTAGGACAGGATTTGAATCCACATAGTCTGATGCCAGAGTCTGTACTCATCCACTATATTCTACTGTTCATCTCACAAGAAGCATCCCATTTGGAACAAAGAAACAGAAAACACAGTAATATCCATCTGAGGTAAAATTATAATTAACTTTAAAAGTCTTTATATGTTTAATTAGCAATTACTAGGCTGTCATATGTGAAAAATAATGAAGCAGCTTTCATTTATTCTTTTGTTATGGAACGAATAATAAATCAGAGCCACTTAGAAAATGACAAAGAAAATTCTTTCTAGTATTCTACTCTATGTAATGAAGAATTAGTTAATACGAAGTATTTTTCTTCTAAATCTTCAAAGGCGAGTAGTATGTACAATGAAGTATCAATATTTGAAGACCTAGGACACATATGCCTCATGTCTGGTTTTTCTCCTAGGGGGATATCATTCCTGCTTTAGCCCATTTTCCTGAGTTCCACAGCTGGAGATGTTGGGTTCAGAGAGAGCAAAACACTCCAGCCACGAACCAAGTCCACAGAAGGCGAGAACTTGAAACCAGGGGTCACTAGGAAAAGAAATTGTAAGCTACCCCCACCCCCTCCCAGAATCCCCAGTGGGAAGGAATGTAGGGCTCCCACCACACAAAGGAATGGGATTTGAGCCAATTTAGTTGAGTCTCAAAGGACAGCATTCCTTAGCTCACATCTGGTTTGAACCCAAAGAAAAAGAATAGATTTGAGGTTAGGAAACGCTGCTATATGGTGCTTCTTTGCCAGTCATGTTAGTATGCCAACAGATGCTTACAGTTTGGCAACTGGCAGGATTTCCAAAGATGAGTTAACGAAAGTTTACAAAGCCCTCACGGTCGCATTCTCAGTTGGACATGATCAAATACGAACATGAATAGTGGAGATACAGTGATGACTCTTTGGGATTGTGGAGGCCACTGATGTTATCAAGGCAAACTCAATGGAGAAAAGGTGGGCTTCATACGGGCTTTGAGAGGCGGGGTGGGATGTGCTGGGCGTAGTGAAGACATTTTGGCCTGAGGATTCCACAGCAGCTGGGGCATGAAGGCAGGCATGAGGGAAGCATGTGGGAACAATGAAGAGTCCTCTCTGGAACAGACGGAGTTGGGGGAGTAACGGGACAGACTTGAGGATCAGACGGGATCAGACTAGGACTATGGCTTCATGCTGGAGGTCAGCATGATTATTCTGTTAGCTGAGCTGCTCATTGAAGTTATCTCGTTTCTCTAAACATGTTTACAGGAACACATCTCAACAGCACCAAGTGCTTTGCATTTAGGAGCATGTTTGCTTTCTTGGAGGCTGCTCAGACCACAGTAGACTCGGAGGACCGCTGTCCATCCCTGAGTCATGTCAGGCCTAGCTGAGCTGGGAAATCAGGCAGCTGTTGGCCCTCGGCCTCCAGAGACTCAGGCCTAACTGGAGACCCTGGAGTGAGCTTTCGTAGTTCTGAGGGCCTGACCGGGGTTGGGAGGAGAGCACCCTGCTTGCGAAGGCAGATAGCCTGAGAAACGGCTTTGCCTTTTGGAATCAGTGACATACTCATTCTCTGTGTGTATGTCATAAACCTTCTGAGGGAAGAGCTCTACAGAATGTTGAGACACCCCCCGCCCCACCCGCCACTCCTCAGGCCATCTTACAGAAGTAGAAAGAAGTTTTGGTGTTCACAGACCTTTCTTAGACTTCTGACCCTCCTGTGTGACTTCAATTACTAAACTTCATGGGACTTTTATTTTTGAATCTGTAAAACAGCCCAGCAACTAAGCAGTTACTATTAAACTCTCTTCCTCCTCTTTTGTGACTTCCCTCCATCCCTGATATTTTTGAGGAATATCTTTTTCTGATTGTAAGTGCTCTCTGCTATCAAGAAGGTGAAAACCGTGTAGTTTAGGAGGCCTGTGGGTCCTGAAGAAAGCTTGGGGATTGGATGGAGTTGGCCTGCCCCTGACCTCTCTGTCCCCCAACCACGTGAGGATAGGATTTCAAGTCAACCACGGCCAGTCCTATGGATAGTCCAAAGGGTCCAGAGTTCCTGGAAGTTATCTCAGAGTTGGGGGATCAACTACCCTCCTCTGAGTTTAAAACAAGAAATAATGGCTTAAACCAATTATGTGCCCAACGGCGTATAAACGTTAAGGTTACAAAGCATTTTATGAGTTCGGAAACAGGCTGGCAAGTCCATAAACTATCATGTTATTAAATTGCTACCATTTGTAACGTTCAAGGCTCTAACTACAAAGTTTGTCCTTAGAAATTGCAGCGTAATTTAGGTGTTCCCAATTGTGCTTGCAGCTAAGAAGCAAGCTGGTTAGTATTTTGCCTATATTCGAATCCTAAAAATAACCGCCTCCTGAGAACAGAGTGCACTCTGTGAAAAATAGACTCCAGTTGGTTAGAAGTGGAAGGTACATTTTTCCTGTCCCCTCTTGCCTTTCATTTCTAAACACATTTGCCTCTATTCTGAAGCACAGGACACTCGTAGAGCAGCTGCAGCAAGCAGCTGTAGAATCTTCTGTGTCATCTGCTCCCCAGCTTTGCAGACTGTCCCATCCTTTGCTCCCAGTTGTCCTTTCCCGCCTTAAGGAATGGCCCAGTGCCCTCTTCCGCCCAGTACCCCACCTGAGTTCTGGCTCTCTCCCTGTGCTGATTTCTGGAGGTTCGGCCTGGTGCCCCCTTGCTTTTATCATTCTCGAAGGTCAAAGAAATCATTAATCAAAACGTTTTTGTCCTATGAGGAACAACTAGAAGGAAAAAAAACAAAGTCTATCGGCTGTTTGCTGCTGCCCTTCCAAGTCCTGCTTGCCGTTCCTGGTGGAGCTCTTTCCAGCGTGTTACCGTATTAGCGTACTGTAAAGCTAGGATTTTACATTTGCGTGCAGTGGCCGGATGCTGCTGACTCTTTGAGGGGAGGCCCTCCGCAGGATTACCTTGAGAAAGAGGATTCATTCATCCCATGTCCAGTAAACAGCTATATCAGAGGCTGGTCCCTGTAACTTTGCACAGAGCGCTTAGGAACCATCTAAGCCACTGCCAGTGTTGCTCTCAGTGCATAATAAACTGCTCTAATCAGCAGCTACGGGACTTCTATTTTTTCAGTGTATAGTTGAGCCGAAGTTTCTCCCTAAGGTAGACTATGGAAGCTAGTCTAAGACAAGTTCCTTTACATAATACGTTAAAGCCATTTCTATTCCCCGGATTATAGGGAAGAGCCGGCTCATTTTGGCTGGTCCCTTTAATGTTGTTTGATTTTGAACACCTAGAAAATGGGTTTGCCTTCCTTTTTCTCTTTTTGAAAAAGCTATTATGTTGTTTTAAAACATACATGTTTTAGATCTCAGGTAATATATGCTCCAAATACTAATTTAAAACAAAATATTGTTCATACAGTTGATTTATAACGCATTACATGCACCAAGCATAGAAAGCAGGTAAAAACAAATTATATGGTTTACTTTACTGTGTTAGCAACAGAGTAGTCTGCCTTGCAAAACAATTTAAATCATCTTTTACCACTGCTCTCTGAAAGTAATTTGGGGTTAACAAAATCCAAATTGCACCTGTCAGAACTGCCAGTAATATCTTCAATTTTCATTGACTAGACTCTCCCCTTCTCTCTCCATACCTTTAGACGAATGGAGCAGTGGTACAGTTTCCACAAAGCACAACAAAGGTGGGAGACAGGAAAGGAAGACTTTATAAAGTTTCCTTTGGGTAGGTAAGCGGGTGGACCCTAGCATATAAGGACACGGGCAAAGTGTCCCTGAAATAAGGGAGCACCCGTGCACCTGACTGGATAGGTCGGTGTGGTTTGTGCCCAAACAGGCCAAACCGCCGCTTTTCTCACAGAAATAGAGCAGTTTCACTACTTAGCAGTAAATATATTACTGCTTTATGAGGGGAAAAATCCCCTGGCTATATTGCCTTCTTAAATATCACACCACACAGTAAGTTTTTCTTTGCTTGGAAATGTAAAAAGAATGTGCCTGCAAATGTTAATTAACTAGAACTGAGAGTAAATGCTTTGTGAAGAATAGATAAGAAACTAGAACAATTAGACCTCAGTTGGTGAGGACCAACTGTGAAAATACAGAAACTCTGAATTGGAAGGATTTGATTCGATCTCTACAAATCAAATCCTATATACCCTTTACAGCATCCCAGTGAAGTGGTCCTTCTACCCTTGCTTTAAATACTGTAGGTGTGGGGCGCCTGGGTGGCTCAGTTGCTGAGGTGACTGCCTTCGGCTCAGGTCATGATCCTGGAGTCTCGGGATCGAGTCCCACATCGGGCTTCCAGCTCCATGGGGAGTCTGCTTCTCCCTCTGATCTTCTCCCCTCTCATAGTCTCTCTCTCTCTCTCTCTCTCAAATAAATAAATAAAATCTTTAAAAAAAAAATACTGTAGGGGTAGGGATACCCATTACTTATGAGCGCCTCCAACCTCAAGTTCTTCTTACTTTGGGAAATATACTTATCTGTTCCTATACAGTCATTTGAATCTGATTCTTCCCCTTCACCCCACACAGCATAGATCTAATCCCTCCTACAACCCTTCAAACATCATGACTTATAGCTTTTCTGTAACTGAGCCATCACTAACCAAGACTTTTCTCCTAAGCCAGTCACAGCAGTAGCCCAGCCATTGGAAGAGCCTCGTCCCTAGAGTAGGTTGGTGGTGGAGCTTCTCGGTTGATGGGCCCGTGATGTGGTTGTGTTGATGAAGACACTGTCCCCAGACAGGGGAGGTCCTCAGCCTAGAGAGCCCAGGAAGAGCCCTGAATCTTAATTACGTTGGTGGCAGCAAAGGCAGGCACTCTAATATTTCACCTTTGCCAAAACACCAAACATAAAGACTATTAATTCCGGTCATTGACATTCAACCAAGCCTGTAATTTGGAGGTTAGGGCCTTGAGTTCCAGTTCTGCCACTGGCCAGTTGCATGCCCTTGGGCAATCCTCCCCACCATTTCAGAGCACCCTCTGTGATATTTAAAGGCCTCTGCTGCTTTTCTGCCCAGAAAGGTGGCCCCTTCTCCTGGTCTTAGCTCAGATGTCATTTCTGCAGGAAGCCTGGCCTGACTCCCACTCCTTCCCCACCCTGAGACTAAGCCTCTGTCTGCCTTTGTACCCTCTGCTCACTTCTATTGTAGCAGTTTCTCCATTGTGTGCTAATAACCTGCTCACTCATGTGGAAGGTACTGGTAATTCTTTAAGACTAAGTACTTGGTCTTGGTTTCTAGCACTTGGTTCAGTGCCTGGTACACAGCAGAACTCAGAAAATATTTCTTGAATTTTCAAAAGAAGAGAGGAAATATAAGACAGAGAGGAAGAAGATAAAAGAAGCAAGTTAGAGTACATTATCTAAATAGCCTCGTACAGCTAAAAATCTACAATTTCTGGTTCTTGAGTTCCATCCTTAATGTCAACCCCAAGTTTTTAGAAATTCAGATTTTCTCTAGTAAGGGGATGCTTCAAGTGGTTATACCAGATTAGAAAAACTATAAATATATATTCATACATATAATGCAATTTTAGGACTGATATTTAGAATTCATTTAATGAGCCCAAACCTTATTTTATTAGGTGAGGAAACCGAGGCACAATGAAATTAAGTTCTCTGACTAAACCTACCTGGTTAGTGGGAAGACCAGATTTCAAATCCTGATCTCTCTTGCCCCTGAACCAGGGTAGTTGGTCCCTCATCTTCTCCTTTTTTGAAAAAGCTACTACAAACTTGGCTACAAATGGAAGTGACAGACGTTTTCTCTCTTATGTGACGGTTACATCAATCCACAACTTTCTGGTTATAAATTAAACTTTGAGAAACACCCTTCCCTGCTCCTATACAAACGACTGAAACTTAGTCCTCCTTTCTCCCAGAAATGTCAGAGGGTGCTCCAATGCTACACAAGATGACTCCCATAGGTTGTTTGCTAAACAGAGTTGCGGTCATGTGAATTGCTTTCAGCTGGGTTGGGTATCGAGGCTCAATGTTCTGGTGTTAAGCCATAGGGTAGCGCTGCCATGAGACCAGCTTCTTGGCGCAGAGCCCCGAGGTGCAGCTGTAAGGTGACCCGGTGCAGGCTTGAGGCCAGGGCCCCGTGCTCAGTGCCAGAAACCCGAGCCAAACATTGAAACTAATTCCCAGGGCACTGAACTGGTCTCAATTAAATTTTTAGATGAAAAGATTTTTTGTTTATCCCAAAGAACCACTTCCATTTATAAACTCATGGGAGAGCTGCGTGTTTTGCCATTATGCTTGGGATACTGCCTAGAAGCCAAACCTTTTAAAAGATGATGACGAAGATGATGATGATGACAGCTTTAGATGATTTAAGAAGTCGTAAAGATATTCTTTGAAAGAGGCATCTTTTATTAGATATGCTGACTGGAGAAATTTTATTTTTCCCTGTCTTCGAATATGCCGTGTAAGTTGTCTATCTTCAAACGTAAAGTGGCGTTGGAGTGGAAATGGCGGCCATAGTGGTTAAGGTGACGGTGGTGATGGAACCAAACTCTGGGCCCACACGCATCTGAATTCAGAACCCAACTCCACTACTTCCTAGCCGCCGACCTTGGGTAGGTGTGCTATAGTGTAAGCACAGAGACTTGGAAATGGTGTTGGATATTGGGGTTTTCAACCTGCCTGTGGTGGAAACACCTAGATGCCCATAAGAGGTATCCCTGCCTGGGCCCCCACCCAGACCAATTAAATTAGGCTTCTGGTGGGACCCAGCATGAATATTTTTGGAATGCTCCCTGGTGATTCCAATGCTACAGCCCAATGGCATAGTGACCCAAACTTTGGTTCTGGAGTCAAAGTGCTTAGCGTCAGCCTACCTATAAGCCACATCATGGTATTTGACCTTAGACAATATACTTAACCTGTCTGAGCCTCAATGTTCTCAAGTTATAATATTATTAATAAGAGTTTAATGTAGGGACGCCTGGCTGGCTCATTCAGAAGAACATGCGACTCTGAGTTCGAGCCCCACATTGGGTATAGAGTTTACTAAAAAAATAAATTAATTTAAGAAAAAGAGTTTAATGTAGGGTGGTTAGAGAATTAAGTTAAGGAAGTCATGTAAAATATAGCACAGTGCCTATGATGTAGTGAATGTTCAATTATAGCTGCGATATTTATTTTTATTATCTGTGATTCCTTTAATTCACCTTGGGTTTAAGGCCCAATTTGGTCCTGTTCATAGTCCTACAGAGAAGACTAAAAAAAATCCGAAGTAGCTTACCAATGAACATGAAAACAAGTGGAAAATTCAACGAGGATAAATATGTGTAGGTAACTTTCTTGTCAGATTTTGAGGGACAGGGTAAAGTTCAGGGACTTCACTGACTCGAGCCCCAATGGGACCTACTATTTATCATTTCACCACCTCACAGAGTCTTGTATAGAAAAAAAAAAAAAGCCCTGGAAATATGTAAACACAGAGGCAATCAAGGGAAATACATTTTGGAAGGTGGGCAATGGAGGCTGGAGACACCCAACTGGGAAGGTATCTCAGAGCTCAACAGTGTATCTCAGTAGCTGTCTGACTTTAATATCAGAGAATCATCTGGATGCTTGTGAAAACAAAGATTGCTGGGCTGCACTGTCCACCCCCCCTGAGATTCTGGGAGTAAGTCTGGAGCGGGATCTAAGAATCTGCATTTCTTTTTTTAAGATTTTATTTATGTATTTGACAGAGAAAGAGAGATCACAAGTAGGCAGAGAGACAGGCAGAGGGAGAAGGGGAAGCAGGCTCCCCGCTGAGCAGACAGCCTGATGCAGGGCTCGATCCCAGGACCCTGAGATCATGCCCTGAGCCGAAGGCAGGGGCTTAACCCACTGAGCCATCCAGGCGCCCCAAGAATCTGCATTTCTAACAAGTTCCCAAGTGACAGTGATGCCGCTGGTCTGGGGACCACACTTTGAGAACCCCTGGTGGCTAGACATGTAGCTCTTGGTAATCTGGGCGTTCTTAGACCCTGTTGGTTGTTTAGGTTCCTTTCCCATCTGCACCCATACAGAGTTGGGGGACACCCCCCAGATCTCTCTCTCTCCTGATAAGCCACATGCTGCCGTCACACAGCGTTGGATTTTCTGTTCAGGAGTCTTTTTTCAGCCTGGAGTTTTGAACTGCACTTTCCTCTGTCCCCCTGGAGATTGCTTGTTGTGTAGTCTTAAGCTCTGACAGTAGAGTGCCTGTCTTTGCCCCATGACCAGCCACACACCACCTCATTCCCAATTCCCCCAGGCCTCTTGCATATCAAGACAGAGCCCAGACCCAGAAGCACAGAGTGAGTGTCCTCCCGCCAGAGACCTCTTACTCCTAGCACAGGGCAAACTCAGGAATCTGCGATTTTGGGGTACAGTGTCAACTTCTTTTCTTTAAAGAACATCTGGGCATATAGGCAAATTTAAACTTGGTACACGTACAGACCGAACTCTGTGCCCATCCTGGGTCACCTACATGACCAGAAACGGGATGGCAAAGGACCGTAGGCGACTTGATAGGCTCACGCTGAAGCCTGCTTCAGAACCATTTTATGCTTCCAACTTCACAATTTCTTTAATACCACTTTACCATAGTTATCCAGACTCAAAACTTGGTTGTAATGATCTCTACTGTTTGTTGAGTACTTCACCCTTGCAACAACCATCTGAATGGGTACTATCTACTTTATGGCTAAGGAAATGACAGTTTAGCAAGGTTGAGTCATGACTAGACTATCAGCTCCAGGATCTCGGTCAGTTTGATTCTCTGATAGAGCCCAAGTGCCTAGAACAAGGCCTGACTCCAACTGGGGCTCAGTATTTACTGAATGAGCTGAGGGTCGTAAAATAAACACATGGGATCTGGGATTTGAAACCAGATCTGGCTTAACCACTACACCACACTTGCTCAGGCTTCAATTTTGACTTTCCTTTTGTCACCCTGTGAACTTATCCCCCAAATCAGTTAAGAGTCCTAGCGAGTCCGTATCATGGTGTTTCTTGCATTTGCCTCCCTTTGTCCATTTCTGTCACCGACCTAGTTAAATGATTGCGATTTAGTTCCTGAGCTTTTGCTATTCTGTGCCCACTGCAGTCTTTGCAGAACCCTCAGCTGCCTACACAGCTTTTACCAGATAGCTAGCTATTTTTTTCTTCTTCGTCTTTTTTTTTTTTTTTTTAAAGAAGAGAGAGAATCTTAAGTGGGCTCCAGTGTGGAGCCCGACGTGGGGCTTGATCTCATGACCCTGAGATCATGACCTGAGCCAAAATCAAGAGTCAGACTCTTAACGGACTGAGGCACCAGGGGCCCTGATAGCTTTTTTCTTAAAGCACATTCCATTCACATTGTACTTCTGCTTATAGACAAGGGAGATAGTGTGATATAATGGAAAACTAAGGAACTAAGAAAACCAGGGCTCTGGTCTCAATTCTGTGACTCTGACCAAGTGATGTATCCATGCTAGGCTTCACTCTCACCATTAGTAGCATTAGGAAGTTAGCCTGGGTGAGCTCTTCCCACGCTAACATTGTCTGGTGGGGGGATGCAAGGACTGTTGTACCCGGTCAGTGGAATCCCATGGGGCATCAGATAGGAGGGGCAGTTGTGCCCACCAGGGGTTTAGAGTAAGATGAATACATACATTTTTATCAAACAAAGCAGAGTAGTGTAAGTGCCATAAAGGGGTACAATGAGGAGGAAGGGAGAGGTCACATCTGGTTACTAATGGGGGACACGGATAGGCTTAGATGCCACTCTTCCTCTGACGTCAGGCTGTCCCTGGTGTGCAGGTCCTCAGCTCTCTGATGAGAGGAGAAGCTGCTGAGATCCCAATAGCTTTAAGCTGCTGTGGAAATCCATCATGAACACTAACTCTCTAATTCAGAAGTTGTTGGCTCAAAACACACCAGTTGGTCTAATGCTTAGGAAACTGCTTACCTGGGGCAAGGGGAGAACGCGAGGGTTGTCATGTTTCTGATAAATGCTCCATGTTTTCCTCTGCCGCTTATTAGTCAGGTGCCCTGGAGCTGATCCCTCATCCTCTCCAAGCCTTGATCGCACCTCAGTTCCTCATCCAGAGGTTGGGGATAATAGCACGCCCCTTGCAGGATGGTGCTGAGGGAATAAATTAGATGTCAGATGTTAAGCCCCTAGGGTAGTGTTTGGAGCACAGCAGGCATTCAGGAAATCTTATACTCCACCTTGCTGCCTGACCCTCTAAGCAGGTCAGTGTTTGGCAATACCTTTTAAAAAACCCCTTGTGGGAAGGGACGCCTGGGTGGCTCAGTTGGTTAAGCGTCTGCCTTCAGCTCGGGTCATGATCCCAGGGTCCTGGGATCGAGCCCTACATCGGGCTCCTCGCTCAGTGCAGAGTCTGCCTCTCCCTCTCCCTCCGCCACTCCCCCTGCTTGCGCGCGCACACACACACTCTTTCTCTGACAAATAAATAAATAAGATCTTAACAAAATTTAAAAAGAAAAAAATCCTTGTGGGGAGGGGTGGGAGGGAGAAAGGGAACTCACAGTATTTTATATACTCTGCCCTTGCGTACATGCAGATTTTGGAAATTATTTGCCATATTTACTTAAGAAGCGTCCTCACCTCGCTGGTAGAAGGACATGGTAGAAAGGGCATATCAGAAGCTGTCCCTGGTTTCTCTGTGGATAAAGGACTAGGAAATAGGGAGGTCCAACAAGCAGCATTGTTGCTTCCTGCAGGTGAACTTGCAGAGACTTAGACCAGTTAACTGCTCCCTGGTCAGAGCGGCTAACAGTGCACCTCTCATTCTCCTTCTGTAGTTATCAGGCCTTTAAGGAGTGGTGGTCGCTGTATCAAGGGTTGACAGTTGTCATAACAACCAAGAAAAACTCATGTGGCAAAAAAATGACACTTCATTAAACGTTGTAATGAGGAAATATATGCATAGGGTCGAATTATTTTTTTTTATGTTTATTTATTTTCTTTAGTAATCTCTGCACCCAACGTGGGGCTCAAACTCATGACCCTGAGATCAAGGGGTGCACCCTTTTCCCACTGAGCCAGCCAGGTGTCCCGAGAATTATCCTGTTTTAGAAATTAAGAAACACCATTCATTCAGCCTTCACATATTTATTGATGGCTACTCTTGTGACAAGCACAGTTCTAGGCACTAGGGATACAGCAGGGGCTAAAACAAAAATCCCTGCATTCCTGGAGGTCAAGTTCTGGTGGGAGATGTAGAAAACAAATACTATAAATTAGTTACTAGTATTATTAGGAAATAGTGCTAAGGGGAAAAACAAGGCAGGAAAGGGGACCATAGAATATCAATGGGGACGAGCTGTTGAAATGTTTAAACAGTAGTCCAAGGAAAGTCTCACACAAAGTGTTTTTGAAGTAAACAACAGTTAGAAGTGACAGGTCAGCCAGGAGGATGTCTAAGGGACAACTTCCAAGGCAGGGGAAGAGTAGGTGCAGAGGTCCTGAGATGGGACGGTGCCTCGCGGGGTGGCGTCTGAGGAACAGCCAGACCGGCGGGTGAGCTGAGGGGGGAAGCAGTTGGAGATGAGGTCATGGAGAACACGGGCTGCTTGTGTTGGGGCCTACAGGACACGGGAAGGCTTTTGGCTTTCAGTCAGAGTAAGAAAAGAAGCCACCCGGGAGTTTGGGCCAGGGATGATCAAGTATTTTATAACCCACACCCATGAGTGTCCCATCTGTCAGATTCTCTTTCAAATGCCTTATTTGTAATCTTTACAATAACCTTGTGAGGTAGGACCCACCGACTTCCCCATTTTACAGTTGAGGAAACAGAGGCCCAAAGAGATTAAGCACCTTGCCTGAGGTCACACAGCTAGTAGGGACTTGGCCCAAATTTAGACCCATGTCACTCCTGAGTGCCTCATTGTCCTGACACCACAGATGTTTAAGAGATTGAGACCGAGTTCCTTTTTTTCCCTTCCTTGATATCTATTTCCAGAGCACACTTGCAACAAAATTACTTCATACTCATTCATAAATACAGGACTTCTTCACTTAAACTGATAAATATTCCCAGTATTCTGCCTTATGATTACAAGGGTTTTTTTAAAAGCCTTCAGATCAGTTTATTAACAAGCATGTTTACATGTTGCTCTTTAATTATGCAGATAGCTCTTTCTTTTTTGCTCCTAATATAGAGGTTGATTGGGAAAATTTTTATTTTATTGCTTACAACGTTACCCTAGTGCTGCCTAAATCACTACTATCTGATTTGGCATCTATAATTTATCATTTCCCTCTGCTATTAGATGAAATGCCCTTTAAAGCATTCCACAGCAAGGTGAACACAAGTCAAGCTTGCAAAGTTCGAGAAAAAAGAATTGCAAAGAGTCATTAAAGAATAATGAAAGTTGATATATAGCATACAATATCAGGGCTGCCCTGTTTCACAAATATAATTATTCCAAGTCATTTTCAGAAGGCATCTAAATTTCAACACCTCATTTTCATCATCTTTTAAGGAATAACAACAAAAATACCCTATTTTTATAAAGACTTTATAAGCCAAATCTTTAATATGTCCTCTGGATTTCACTAAAGTGAAGGCTGAAACAATAGACAATTTCAAATATAGGAAACCCAGACTCTTTTACCGCTGTGTGGCTTTAACATTCTACTGCTGTAGCCAAGAGTCCTTGGCTTCTGGGGCCAACTGCCTTTTGCATGCTGATTTTCCAGCGAGAGTCTCTTAGGAGTTATTACTTTTGAGTACTATCTACCATGACTCCAGTCCCTATAGGCAGTGGGGGAAGCGGAGTTTGGGAATGAAAACATGGGGAAGAATCCCTCCCAGTAGAATCATCAACTCAGTCTCATCGTGCGTTGCAGCTGGACCGATTAGCTGTCCTCCCAGCTGCCTGCAAACATGTGTGCCTCTCGGGGGCCCACCGCCGAAGGACTACAACCCGGACCTTCAGCACAAGAATAAAGTTTTCTATCATAGGACTTTTCAGTGAAATCGGTGACGTGTGAGGAGGTGTGTGTATGTGGGTACACAAGTGTGCCAACCATGTGCAAGTACACACATATTCAAGTATTCAAGTATTTGTGGCATTCAGAATAAGGGAGATAGTTCCAAAGAGTTTCTTTCTAGTCTTCATAAACTTTTTTTTTTTTTAAAGATAGAATGAGAGTGAAAGACAGAGAGAGAGACAGAGAGCACAAGCAGGGGGAGCAGCAGACAGAGGGAGAAGCAGACTCCCTGCTGAGCAAGGCGCCCGATGCGGGGCGAGATCCCAGAACTCCAGGATCATGGCCTGAGCCCAAGGCAGACGCTTAACCTAACCAATTGAGCCACTCAGGTGCTCAATCCCAGGACTCCGGGATCATGACCTGAGCCCAAAGCATATGCTTAACCGACTTAGCCACTCAGGTGCCCCTTCATAAACTCTATTTGATTTTTCCTTCCCACCCTTCAGACCCAAAAGGACTAAAAAGTCCTGGCCTCAAGACCTCAGAAATCCTATTATTGAGTTATGTGAAACAGGAATCCAGGACATTTGTGGTACTGATTTTTACGTGGAAGTTATTTTGATACGGAAACAGCTAAATCCAATCTAACAAAGGTCTTTTGAGAAGGCATGCTTAAAAGGGTGTGCTTTGTGGTTAGGAAAACCACAGCAAAGTATTCCAATTAGGAATAAATTAAAGAGTGCTATACTTTTCTGGAAGGGTCAGGAAGTCCAACTCTTGGCCTTGAGCTGCCTCTCACCCCCACCCTCGCTGACCCCACCCTCACCCGCGAACAAGTCACTCCCGTCTCTTTGTGAAGGCAACACTTGCTGCCAAGTCTTGCCACTCCTCTGCGGAAAAGAGCCAGGGATTTTCACCCGAGGCTGCCAGCCCCCACCCCTCCCGTCAAAGGCAGCAGGAGGGAGCTGAGGTGCCGGGGTGGGGGGGGCGTTCTATAGCACCCCAATGCCAGCTTTCTGTCTACAGAGGAAAACTCACTCAACTCGCGAAAGCCAAATCTGACATACTTAAAGGTCTCCCAAAGAAGTTTCGTAAGCTGTTTTTCTCCTGGAAGAGTAAGCTCTCGTTTCCCGGATTATGTTTTCTATTTTCCTTAAATTCAGCAGCACTTTTAATCCATGACACTCACTGGTATATGAAACGAATCTGCTGTCTTCGTAGTCAACTTAAAGCTTACAGCTGTGACATCGTGGTACTTTATGTTGTGACGAATTGCCTAACGCCAACACCGGATGGCCATTTGTTTCTAACGTTCCTGAGATAAGCTGTGCAGCTGACGGGAGTGGTTAGTGGAGGAACCGGGGCCATGAGGGGAGGCGTCCCAGACAGCCGAATACGATCAAGATGTCATACACTCTTGACCTCCTTATCATAGAGGATTTTGCTCTTTGGACGGCACCCTCCACCTACCTGTACTTCGAGGTCTAGCTCGGTTCCTGCCTCCGGCCCAAAGCCTTGCCTGACAACGTAAGCCCTCACCGAGATCTTCCCCCGGGACCACCCGAAGCCCCATGACATGCGCGCTATGTCATCAGACACCCCCATCGATTCACTGACTTTTTCCAAGTCAAGGGCCACATGCTCTTTTCAGCCCCCCGCACGCTGCCTGGCATGGTGGCGAACACACATAAATGCTTTGTGGTAGAAGTGAGTTGAACTGGCGCAGCCTTTTTCATCATTTCTTCTCTCATCCTGTCGGAAGCTGGAGTTTCAGTTCTCCTTTCACTATAGGTCCCTCGGTGACTCAGAGGCATCCAGACTGAGCTGCAAGTTGGATCGCTCCTGGAATAGGCTCATCACTTGTGTTTTCTGGCTTGGACATCACCCTTCTCTATCGGCCGTGGAAAATGAGAGACCAATTACATCCCTTATGATTGCAGTCTTTAGGGAATTACCAGTGAGGCTAAAGGAAAAAATAAGTAATGAAACAGAGAAAGACAATATATATAGAAAAGGGTGAGAGGGAAAGAGATGGGGGGAGAGGCAAACAAACCAACCCAACCCCCCAGTCCTGCTCTCTGCTGGAAATAGGTTTCCCGTTTTAAGGATACAACATATGTGTTTAATAGATGATGACTCGCACATCTTAATAATGTCAGCTTTTTAGGGGATTGTATGCGGAAAGAACTGCCTTTCCCGGGTGAATTAGGAATCAGCTAGAGAGGCAGTGACTTGGGGGGAAAGCACAAGCCACAGCCTAGCAACACTGGTGCATTGTGTGTGACAGTAAGCAATGACAGCTCAGAACGAGGCAGGCTTCGCTCTCATGTGATCAGCTCGCTCTGCCCTCAATGAGTCCATGAGATTTCGCATTTTATAGGTTGAGCTTCCCACTGGCAGCAGCTGAAGCAGTTCATTATGCACATCGGTCACGTGATCCACTTCATCAACCAAATGAAACTGGGAGAATAAGTCACCCTAACAAGATCCTTCAGTGCGCTCTTAAAAACTACTTACAGATGTACTCTTCCTCTGAAGGGATACAATGAGTTTCCTTGTACCGTGCCACATGATACAGGAAATGCATTATCCCCCTCCAAATTCAGGCACACCGGGAGGAAGCACGGGAAAAGAAAGCCGCTCACAAAAGCACACACAGCTTTTGCAAAAGTCCTGAGAGGGGCTCATACACCAATTTATGATAACGGCAGATGAAATCCCAGTCCTCTGAAGCTCGGTTCATTACCAATGCTAATGTCCACACAGGGAAAGGAAACCACATCAGTATTCAGCATCCATACAAACACTGCTAATGCTTTTTATTTATAGTTGTCACTGAGTCCCCTCAGCAGTAGGCCAGATCTCCATTTGTGTTGTAACTTTAGCTACTTTATGGGCTTTTGTGACTAACTACGTTATGTTCCCGTAGGCGATTTGTGCCTTCAGACTGTGGCTGGTGAGATAAGCAGCCGCACTTCGGATCTCGAATCAGGGTGATTTTGTTCACAGGCAGAGCAGGTAGAATGAATGTTTTTGTAGGTGAGTGCGGGATGAGAGTCACTGTCATTGTTCCATCTTCTGATTTCAGTTGGTGCGATCAACTTAGCTTTCATTCAGTCAGACGACAGATACTACCTACCTACCTACCATGTGCCAGGCACTGTTCCAGGTTCTGGAGACATAACAGTGAACAGAGTCCTACCGTCATAAAAAAGTACATTCTAGAGGGAGAGCAGGGGAGGCAGTAAACTAATAAATACGTATTGTATCAGAGAGTGTGTCAGTCAGGAGAGGCCGGTTATTTTGTGGTAATAAACAACCCATCTCGGTGGCTTAAAAGGACAAAGTTTCTTTCTCACTTACACTGCATGTTCATTGCATGTCAGCTGGGGGCTCTGTGCACCTTTACTGGGGAACCCAGGCTGCCTAGAGAACCAGCACCCGGAGTTTGGCTAGTCTCCACGGGAGAGAGAGAAGACAGAGTGGTGAATTCCACGCTGGATCTTCCAGCTCATGCCTGAAATTGACATGTGGCCCTTCTAACTCAATGTCACTGAACAAAGCAAATCACCTGGCGGCATCCAACTTCAAAAGGTTGGGGAGTGCGGTCATACCACGTGCTTGGGAAAATCAGACTGGGCAGAACTGTCCCAGATGATAATAGTTGGTAGGAAGACAAAAATGCAAAGTAGAGGAGATGGTGTACGGGTACATGCTTTCCGCTTGATGTGGAGACCGGGTCAGGAAAGGTCTGTCTGATAAGGTGACATTTGAGGAGAGATCCTAAGAGAGAGAGGGCCATTTGGATGGGGGTGGAGACTACTTCCTGCAGAGGATACAGCAAGGGCAAAGTGTCCCTGGCATGTGTGAGGAATTGCAAATTGAGGTGGCCAGGCTGGAGAGAGCAAGGGGAAAGCTGTAGCGAGTTAGGTCAGAGCGGTCACAGAGTCATAGGACACTAGGTAGCATCTTATGACATGGGTTCTATTCTCAGCGGACACTAGGATAGTGATATATTTCTCCAATCCTCCAAGAAATTGTTTGAGTAGAAATCTTAATAAAACATGGTGATGTTCTTCTGAATAGACTGTCCCCTCTCTCTTTCTCACGCTGTCTTCCTGTACCATGGCTCTCCGCATCACTCCCACCCAGTAGGTGGCACGAGGACTCCCTACCACACCTGGGCCTTCTCATAGGTCTTCTCCAGTGGAAGAGAGCATAGGTTGAATGCAAAGTTTGCATACTACCATAAGGAGTGAATAACTAAAGGTCAATGCTATTTTTGAAAACTGTATTTTTGGAGTATTTGGACTCAAAAGCCTTTATTCATTCAACCAATCTTCTTGAACTTCTATATGTGCCACTGCTTCTAAGGTTCTAGACACTGAAGACACAACCATGAATAGAATATATTAGGAATTCTTATTGTTGAAAACTGGGAGTGCCTAGAAAAGTTTTTTTTAAAGATTGATTTTCCACTAAAACATAACTGCTATGAATATTCTGGGGCCCAGTCTTTTTCTAAGCATACATATCCTTCCTACCCTTTCCTTTTCTGAATAAAATTTACAACTTTGGACTTCTATAATATGTTAAAAAATTTTTTTCTTATAAAAATACATCATAGCAGATGTATAGTATTTGTTGGATGAATTGTTTATGGAAACAATAAATCACACAGAAGCAAAAAATTAAAAATGAAAGTCACCAATAATACCACTACTAAAAGATAATATCACCATTAATAGTTTGGGTTATTCAATATGGTTTTGAATAATCAGCACATTTTTATAAAATGCTCCATGACAAATGATTTACTTTTGAACTGAAAATTTTCTTTTTTTTTCTAATGACAAAAGCAACATGCCATTGTAGATATTTTGGAAAATAGTGAAAATGACAAAAGGAAAAACTAAAAGTCATTCAGAGTCCCACTGCCCTGTGGCAGTTTTGTTTTGAACATTTTCCAATTGTCAGGAAGCAAGAATTCCTCCTGTCTTCCACAGTCCTTATAGCTGGACTAAGAATCAAATTGACATAAGGCAGATTAACGAGAGGAAATCAAATTTAATAGCATACATACAAGGAATCCACACAGACATGGAAAATCCAAAGACAGGCAAAATGAGGTCTGTATGTCATTCTGAACTAAGAAGGGAGTAGGACTTAGGACTTGGAGGAAAGGAATGTGCTTCACGGGGTGATAAGAGCAGATGATGGGTAATTAGATATCTGCCCTACCATACAGATGGGTCACCCAGATAAAACTTATCTCTGCTAATAACCCTTACTCTGGGAAGGACCCCCCAGTTTAGATTCTTCTATGTAGTTAAGGAAGGGACAAAGATTTCTCTCGAGACTGTAGGGTCTTGACTGCCTTCAGCTCAGAATAATCTTCATGCCAAAGTGGCTCGTCTTGGGTTGGCATGCCCTTAGTCCCTAAACAATCTTTTTGGAAACTTTTTCCAATCTTTTCTCTGAGCAGTATAACAGGTTAGTTAAGAACCTGGGAAAGTTACTGAATCTCTCTCTGACCCTCAGATTATCATCCATAAAACAAAACTAGTAACATCCACTTTGTAAGACTGATGTGAAATTTAAATGAGATAAAACATATAAACTAATGTGCCCATATCTGACACATAATAAATGCTCAATATGAGAACTCTCACTATTTTGCAAGATATTTCTACATGTCTGGTAATACTTCATACGTACATTTTTATCATTTTTTTTAAACTCTGTATTGTTAAATTTTAAATCTTGAGACAATTTCAAATTTTCGGAAAAGTTGTGAATAAGGTACAAAGACCTTTCTCCCCCAAACCATTTGAAAGGATGTTGCCAATCTGATTCTCTCCCATCACCCCTGAATATCATAGTGCACATTTCCTCAAACAGAAACCTTCCCTTCTAGAACTCCAGTCCCGACAGCAAAATTGGGAGATTAACATCGACACATTGAGGTCTAATGTTCAGACGCCCATCAAGTTTCTCCACAGCCTGATAATGTACTTTATAGCAAAAGGATTCTAGTTCAGAACCACATGATGCAATGATTTCTCCTATCTCCTTCAGTCTAGAATATTTCCTCTTTCTTTCCTTGACTTCTGTATCCTTGACACTTTTAAAGAATAGAGACCAGTTATTTTGTAGAATGTCCCTCCATTTGTGTTTGATGTTTTCTCATGATTAAGTTCTATGTCTTTGTCAAGAGAACCACAGAAGTGATGCTGTGTTCTTCTTGTTGGATGTTACTAGCTGGCATGCCTGCTTCGGCTGTAACAACCCATGCTGGACCACCTTCCCACACAGATACCCCTCTCATCCCTCCTGGGCTCTGGAAATCCTCTGCTGAGTTACCTCTCTGCAGGGATGCCCTCTTCGCCCTGCCTGGACTCAAACACCCCTCACACGAGGCTATCCCTTCGTAAGAACAATCCCCTTGCCCCATGTGGGCTCTGAAGCCCCGTGCTGGGTTGCCCCCCCCCCCCCCCCCCCCCCCCCGCCAGCCCCAATTCCCAATCCTCAACCCACCTGGGATCCAGCAACCTGCACTGAGCCATCCACTCAACCTGCTTTTTGGTTCTGACACTGAGCCAAGCCAAGCGCCTCTAGGAATGCCCCTCTTGTCTTGCTTGGGCCCAGCACCCCACCCCAGGCCTCCCTCTCATGCAGATGCCCTCCTCACCCCAATTCTCTGGTGTTCTAATTCTTTAAAGATGTGTATTCTCTCTCCCTGTCAGTTTTTCCTCAAACTAAAGAAGTCTCTGTATATATTATTGACGGTCCATCAAATACTGTTTTCATTTCAACAACAGTCTAAAAATACTTATACAATAAAATATAAGCTTATTTGGTTCAACGGGGATGTTTATTTTATAGCTACATACTCTCAGTGTTGGTGCTTTGTGTTTAAAACTGGGTGGGCACCACGTGATCTTTAATGTGGCAATAGTCAACTTTTAATATGTTGGTAATCTTTAGATTGACATTCCCGGCATCAAAATAACAAAAACCATCTTGCTTTCTGTTTGATGAAAATCATACTGAATTATCTTATTAAAAAGTTAAGTTGCTCTTTTTCAGTGATAAGAGGCAATTACATTTAGTTTCTTAATGTATTTAATAAATTAGTTTTGATTTTCCATCATAAAAATAGCCACGCTACTTTAATTGTCACAGGCTAATGAGAAAAGCTGACTTAACACACGGATAATGCATTCATGCAAAGTGTAGGCCAAAGGAATTGTGGCACCAGCATAAATGAAGTTTTACAGTAGTTCAAAGAGAGAAAAATGGAGAGAAAATTGAGTCACTAAAGGTCTCGTGGTAGCATAGGCCGAATTCAAAAGAAGCTAGGCAAGGGAGTCACTTAATTCAGATTATAAGCAGATGTGTTGGTTCGATTCTGTGTTTGTTTGACATATCAGCTTGCAAATATTCCCCATGAAGAATTTTTTGTTAGGAGCTTTCTAAAAAAAATGATTTATCAATATTATATTTGGAGTGAACTGTTTTAAAATCAGTCGGACCAATTAAAATAATCAACTGATAGTTTCTTGAGTAACTTGATGGGAGGAAAAATTATAATGATAATGATTATGAGTCAAAGACTGTCCGTCACTTTCAACATCAAATATTTAAGTCAACAATTGAAAGATAAAATGCAAAAAAGCATCTTCATTTGCTTTTATAATGACATGGATAAATTAAACCCAACATTGGCTATTTAGTTTCAGCAAAATGTTACCACTTTTACACTAAATTATTGTTTTTTATTGGAACTTATCTGCTGAGGTCATTTGTATTTAATTTGTAAATTTGATTTGTTGTTATAGTTTACTTATTTTTAAAGATTTATTTATTTCACAGAGAGCACACACATGTGAGAGATTGAGAGACAGAGAGAGAGAGAGAGAGCACAAGCAGGGGAAACAGCAGAGAGAGAGGGAGAAGCAGACTCCCCGCCGAGCAAGGAACACGATGCGGGCTCCATCCCAGGACCCCGGAATCACAACCTGAGCTGAAGGCAGACGCTTAACTGACCGAGTCACCCAGGCGCCCCTTATAGTTTTTTTTTTAAATTGCAAAAACCACTTAATACCATAAAATTCACCATCTTAACCAATTTTAAGTGTACAGTTTGGTAGTTTTAATTATACATGCACTGTTTTGCAGCAGATCTCTAGAACTTTTTCATTTGGTGTTCCTATAGCTTTTAGTGACCTATGAGTATGAAGCATTTATACTAATCATACTTTGGTACATATTTAAGGAATGATATAATGAAAATTACTTAAGCCAACATGGGAGAAGTTTCAAGAGAACTTTTTCCTTTGGGAGTGAAGAAAAGTTTGAGAAACACTTATCAATACGGCAACTGTGTTTCAGTTGAGATGTTTGCTTAACCGACCCTCCGCTCTTCTCCTTCTTGGCTAGATAGCTTGGAGTGAGTTGTTTTGGAGGTGACAGTGATACCTCATTTCTTGAAAAAGCAGAGCCAGAGGAGAGCATAGCAGTTTTCCTGACCTGAATTCAAAATTTCCTTTTTAATAATAGGTATAATATGAACACAATACTGCCTTTCAAATTACTTTTCAAAATAGTTTCAAATCTATTATCCTATTTTTGAGGCTCCATTGTGAATCTCTAAAGTTAGTTTCCTTTAATGTCAAACATCACTGCCAAGTTTGATATGTTACACCTTTAATCATCAGAACCAGTGCTGCTGAGACTCTTGCTCCTTAGCGACCTGACAGTGGGAAGAAGGCTGTGTCCAGGGGCTGTGATTGTTCCATGAGTAGGATGTGGTCCAGGCCTTAGTGAGAAAACAAACGAATGCTGATGATCTCCTCTGGAAAACTAGATGGAAGTGTTTTTAGCTTAAAAGCTCCTCTGTTGACTCTCCTAAGGCTTCATTTTTAAAATGAAAGATTTTTGTTGTTGTTAGGATTTGCTATTTTACTTTTCGGAAATAATATTCAAAGTCCCCATAAATAACCATTGGTTACGAGGGAAAAAACAAGAAGGAAAGGGCAAGAAAGGAACATTTACTGAGAACTTCCTACCTGCCGGGAACTATTCTAGAAGATTTATATCATCCATCTTACCTTATCCTGACGGTCTTCCCGGGAGTCGGTTCTGTCGTCTTCATTTCAGAGTTGAACCTCTGAGAGAGGCAAGCTGAAACTTGCCTGAGGTCGCGCAACTTGTAAGTAAGTGAACTGGGACCCACACTCAGGTTTGTCTGATTACAAAGCTACTCCATCTGCGCAAGCGAGAAACCTGTTAAGACACTCGTTAAACTTGTTAAGACAGACTCAGCGTGGTCAGTGCTCTCTGCCACATATTTTGCTTGGGTAAATTCGACAACGCCAATATTCATTCATGAAGGGATCTTCCTTGCCCCTTCCATCAAATTATCATTTTCTGCTTTCCCACTTATTTGTAAATAACATTTGCCAAATGGCTGACACGCTCAACTTCCAACATTCCCCGCTCCCTATGTAGCAGAGTCTAGAAACCCATTTGCTCTCTCCCAGTGGATCCCAACACCAGCAAGGTCTCTGCCTTCCCAGATCGTTGGAGAGTACAGTGCGAAAAGCACATCCTTACCTTCCTTTTCACTGCAGGACAGTCTGGCCTTTCTTGTGGAATGGGTGTAGGCTGTCTTTAGAGAGCGCTGATGTATATATTGCAGACTATATTGGCATTTACTGGTTTATTTTTTATTTTTTATTTTTTTAAAGATTTTACTTATTTGAGAGACAGCGTGAGAGCGAGAGAGAGCACAAATGGGGGGCCGGGAGAGGGAGAAGCAGGCTCCTCGCTGAGCAGGGAGCCCGATGTGGGGCTCGATCCCAGGACCCTGGGATCATGACCTCAGCTGAAGGCAGATGCTTAACCAAATGAGCTACCCAGGTGCCCTCATTTATTAGTTTAATACATACCCTCTGCACTGCTTTTCCACACTTTCCTGTTTTTTACATTGTGTTTCCTAGTCTTGGATCTCACCCACATGGTGGTTTATAGGGCTGTTGAATATTATAATCTAAAAGGTGTGTGTGGGGAGAAGGAATGAGCAAGTCTGCTGTTTGTTAGGAAAACGTCCAGTCATCTGCTTCTTGGAGGATCTGACCTTGAAACAGCACAAATGTGAACTGAGTCCTGGGTCATAGCGGGGGTCAGGGAAAAGGGAACAGCTCGCTTAGCATTTACTGTGTACTGCCTTGATTTGGTCTTTTCACGTGTCATGTCCTATCCTAGATTTTAAAGAATTTAATTTATGTCCTAGAATTATTTAGATTTGTTTATTAATTTTAGAGAGCGATTGGGCAGGGAGAGGCGCTGAGCACAGAGCCTGACGAACGCTTCAATCCCACCACCCAAGAGTCAGATGCTCAACAGACTGAGCTACTCAGGCGCCCCTCCCATGTCCTAGATTTTAAATAATTTGAAGGCGAGAGTCATGGATCACTCACCTTGGTGCCAAACATAGGACCCTGTCCACCTGGTGTGGAACACCCCCCTTCAGTCACCTCCCAGCTTGGCTGAGCACCTGAACTTGGTGCTCCTTTTTTGCCTGGGAAGGTTAGTACATGAGACTTTTCCAGCACTGACGCCACAGTTTAAGGTATTTCTTCAGACATTCATTTTTTATTTATTAGGGTCAAAGGTAAGGTGACGAGTGAAGGGGTCACCAGGGCATCATCCAAATGGCTGGGGCTTGACAATGGAGCAGGAAACACTGGTGCTGGGCATCCTATGGGAGGAAAGCAGGGGCTTAGACAGAAGTGGGGAGGGGGTTTGGTGCTGCTGAATAGTAAGCGCCACTGGACAGTTGCTCAGGGAGGCGACTGCACAAGTTGTCCCCAGTGCAGCTCTTTTGCCCTAACCTGGTTTAGAGTTGTGTTGTGTCCTTGGAGTCTGCTGCGAATGAGCATCCTGTTTTGAAAACCAATGTGAAGCTAGAATGGGAGACGTTTTCTTTTAGCCACAAAGGGAGAACAATTAAAATAGGACTATCCTAGTTGATCATTACTTTCGGTGTTGTAACCACAAACATGGGAAACTTCTCTTTTTAACTTGGGAGGATTTTACAAAATCTCCACATTTTGTGCCCATTTTGAACATGAGACCCTCCCACTGCAGAACCCATCTGAGAGGGATTTAAAGCTCAGGGAAGCAGCCTCTCTCTGCAAGTTTCCGAGTAACTGAACTTTGTAGATAACAACAGATTGGAAGATAGAATCAGTTAATCCCTGAACTCAAGGAACCCTTGGCCCGTATCCCAGATAACACAGGATGGTGAAAATCAGTTGGGTCCCAGCCTCACCTAAATGCATTTCTCCTCTCCTCGGAAGAATGCCGCTTTTGACTTCCACCAGCCTGAGAGCCTGGCCTCCCCATTCCACCTCGATGCACGCAGGGACAAGTGGCCTTCTGTGGAGGGCGTCACCCGCAAGGTGGCAAAGGCCAGGCAGGTACACGCCGCCCAGCTGCTGCTGAGCAACGAGGCTGAGGCCGGCAGCCAAGCCCCACACCAGCTTTTTCTAAAGCAGCCCTTTTGATAACACCGATTATGTTTCCCTCACTAGAGCCTTCGGCTGATTGAGCCCCGGCCAACTTCTCCGGGTAACAAAGAGGAGGGGAAAGTAATCCAAACACAGGTTTTATTATAAAAACCAGGGAGTGAGAGAAGTATGTTTATTCTGTAAGATAGCACACCTGCTCGGTGCCCGGGAGGCTCATTTCCATCAGTTGCCATGGCAAACTCGTTATACTTCAAGGCCATGTGGCTTTGTTTCCTTTTGAGGTCTGGTCCTCGTCCTACCTTTTCTAACAACTCCAACACAATGACATGCAAGCCTGCGACAGCATAATTGATTTCTCCTTGCCTCTATCCACGGTTTACATTTACGCCGCGCAGGACTGAGGCTCCCTTCTCCTTTGAACTCCCAGCTAACCACGAAGGCATGCTTCAGAGAGCCATCCTCATTAACATTCCAGGTCCCCCTTCCCCGTCAGCGATAAACAAGCCCCGCATCAATGGCCTCCTTCCTTCCAGTTTTACAAATGAGTGGCTCGGTTCCATGTTTTGCTGCCGATCCAGGTGCCCAGGCGCTCCGTGCGGGGCGAAGAAGCACTCGGGAGAGGCTAAAAATAGAACAGCAGTTTGGACGCATACCAGAGCCGCTACTTCATTTCAACTTGCTTTGCACACTAAGCCTAATGGGATCCATCAGGCATGAGTTCTCTCTTTTGCCCTCCCCCCTTCCCCACCTGCCGCCTACCATCAGCGCCTTCCTGGTGAAGGGAGCAAAGGGAGGTCAGGCAAGGGACAAGAAATGTGTGCCCTGGTGGTTTCGGGTACAAGTGCCCAGAGATCTGGGGGCTGCAATTATTCCTTCCATACAAGTTTCTAGAGAAAAGCAGGCAGGCCCCGTACATGGTCACCTCGGCCCAGGTACACGTTGGTCCCAGAGTCTCTCCTTGTTCTAGCAGAGGCTCGCATACCACTTCCCAAACACCCCGTGAGTGTGACCCGGCCCCACGCTCATCTGCTCCTTGAGAGGGGAAACACCCAACTACGCCAAGTGTCCCTCTTGCAGCTCCCACCTGTCTGGCTTGAGGCGGAGGACTTGGGAGCAAATGCACTGTCACAGATGGAGGGGCTGTGGCGCACGTGGGTGAGCTGGCAGACACGAGTGCCCAGGGGCCGTGACAGCTTCCCAGCTCCCACCAAGTACCCCGGGATTCTATCTGAAAGCTTTTTCCAATAGAAAACGGAACAAATCGGTATGGAGTTAGGAACATGCCATCCTGCTGGGCACAAGGCCTCCCCAGATGCCAGCTCTGTTGATTGGGCTTGGCTCTTTGGCGTCGTCCATGTGGCTCCTGATAAAAGGGACCTTTCCTGCAGCCTCCCCGCCACCCCCCGACTCAAAGGAGAGTGATCAGGACCCACACCTTTCTCGTTGCTTCACCTGAAAAGTAATGCAGGTTTTCTAAACACCTATGCATTATTCCAACAAGGGCCACTCTTGTCGAATGAGAAGTACGGCCGGGAAAGATGACTTGTACAGGATTTAAAAATAAAAGCATTTTTCATTGTTCTTGCTGTGGAGATTGGCCAGATAAAACTCAAACAAAATTGATCTAACAGCAGATTTTATCTGTAAGCTTCAGGAAGGTGCCAAGATCTTTTAAATTGTGCTTCGGTTTTATAAAATACTAGTGTGAAATAAATAAATATGCCGAAACGACTTCAAGAGAAGTCACACTCCAACTAATCACAGCAGTAATTAATTCCCCAAAGAATCTCCCCCCAGAACAAGTTGCAACACGATCGTTTAATCCTTCAGCCACCAGAGGACACAGGGACGTCTTCCCTCAGGCCTCCTGCGTTCATGAGGCTCAGTTTACCTTCAGGAGATACTGGGGCATTTGTGGAACAAGTCTACCGTCAAGAGCCAGAAAGCTTTCTAGGTTTGCCAAATAAATGTCAGTAAACGAGACACCAGGCTATCTGGGTTCTAGTCCTAGGGTGAACTTAAACAAGCCGTGGTTTCGGTGGGTCCCACTCTTCCCATGCCTAAAACTACACTGCAGAGGTCTGTGGTTTCTAGGGTCCTTTTCAGATTGAAAATTCTAGATGGTTCCAGAAGTAAACGATTTAAGAATTAAATTTATTTTGGTGCTTTCTTTCTTCCTTTCTGGTTCTTGTTTTCATTTATTTGGTTGGTGGGCTCACACAGAGCTATTTATCTTAAAAAGTAGCATATAATTCTTCAGGAGGAGAGGCATTTCTTCTTTGTGGTATTTTCCCACAGTCTAACCTTCCTTCTCTTTTCACTTCTCTTTGCACGAGGAGGTGGGGCTCACTGATTCTTCTTGGTTCATTAGGAAGAAACAGAAAGATCCTGTGTTTTGAGAAACCCTTTCTGGATCATTTCCCAATGATCACAGGACATTGCCATCCCTCTGGCAAAGGTGACAGTGACAATGGGGTGTTCGGCAAAGCAGTGGAGGTGGTTAATGAAGTGGCCGAGGTTAAGAAAAATGCTGTTGGCCAAACATCATGAAACAAGGTCTGCAATGCTCAGAGCAGAGGGCTCCCCTCCCTTGCTGAGATGACTGAGGAAAAACTCAATCTTTAAATAGGTGATTTATTTAATAGGAAAAAAGAAGAGTATCAACAAGCATCATTTTTCTGAGCACTGAACTGAGAAATACCTAGTCTAACACTTAGATTGTAGCCATGCGCTGAGATGCCTCTGCATGATCTAGAGGTTAAGTTAAACTAACGAGACATGTATATTCGGTCCCTGAAATTAAAAATTACATTTGAAATTCTAAGTTGGTCACTAAATATTAGATAAGAGTCTCATCTTACACTCAGCACACCTCATCCCTAAATTCAGTTTTGGTCTGAATAAAGCCTTGTGGCCAAGAGGTTATTTTTTTTACTGAGTCAGTCCTACCCCACATCCACCCCCAAAATATCTGTAGATGAATGCATGAGGACAGGGATAACGTCTAAATAAACCAAGTGTTAATCTTCTTGATCTTCTTGTTGGTGTTCTAAAATAGTTGTTAAAATTCCTTTGATGTCCGTGGTCATCAGATTTCATAGAAACTTCAAGGGTCAAACTTTCATCACCTGGCCAGGTGTGCATGTGTGTGTGTGTGTGTGTGTGTGTGTGTGTACTTGTGTTTTGTCTTTTTTGCTACCAGTGCTATGAGCTGTAACACTTTAATGATTATTTGTGGGAACACCAGGGACCTTCCCCCCGTCATTCACCTGGGGTGGGGACAGAGCTGAGAGCTTAAGGTAGGTCTCTGAAGGGAGGAAGGGTCACAGCCTCACATTATTGGTTTAATAATAAACAAGGGTTTCTTGCAAACTAGAACTATTTCAGAGAAATAACTGCTAATGCCATTTTATTTACAATTGTTGGAATCCTTAATGATGGTGTTACCTCCAAAAAAGATAATACAAAGAGAAAAAGAAGACTTGGAGTTTGTGTTTGGGGGGTTTCTCTGGCATTTTAAGTTAATCAAATAAGTCAGTCCCACCAGGTCTCAGAAGCTACAGCACTAAGGTTGCTGGTGATCGTCTTACTTCAGGTAATGAAGACCTCAGGTGTACTAGCTGTTTTTCTTTTTCCTGTTTTTTTTCTTTTTTTAAACAAAGACTTTCACCTTACCACCTAGTAGACATCTAGGTAACATAAATGAACCTGCATTCTTTGCAATTCATCGGCAAACCTTATTTATAGTGGATATTTGTCTTTTCCCTACAGTGACATACAAGGGTTGAACCATCTCATAGCACGATCCAGCCTTGTTTCAGAGATTAGGTAGACAGGTGACAGGAAACAGTGGCTCTCCCCGCCATCCCCTACCTTAAAGTCTTCATATTTCTTATTACTTAGGCTGAAACTAACGTCACCCCATCTTGCTCTATAGCTTATGTAGATGGTATGTATATATCATATACAGATATGTTTGTGTATTCTTGAGATCAGATGAGCAAGATATTATATATGTTTCTAAAATTACTAATGTGAAGGTGTTGTTGAAGAGATTTAGAAAAAGAAGAAAATGTCCCTGTCAAGAAAACATAATTTTATCCTCTGGGCAATATAATTATGAAAACTCAGTCATTCCTCAAAAGAGTATTTAGAACTTGGGTCCCAGACCTTAAACCACTTAAGGCCCTAGAGATACTTTTGTCCAGTCACTTTAGAAGCGAGTCCTCAGGGTTTCAGCAAGTGAAAGGACCTGCCTAAGGGCACACAGCTAGTAAGTGGGAGAAGCAAGACAAGAATACCAACCACCGGTGCAGCCTGCCTTCCACCGCCGCCCTGGCTGCCTTCCCTAAACGTGGATAGCCAGGCCCTATTCAGAATCTATTTAGAATCATAGTTGTGTGTTGTACAGAGTGGTTTTGTTAGAAAGTTCTACTGCAAGAATAAAGAGTTGAAGGTTACTGTTTAACTACTACGATCCTCATACAGACCAGTCGGTGGCGTTTATCGAACACTACATCTAAGCCGCTTTCCCGAAGTGGCTGCCCGTATCACTAGGAATTAACACAGAGCCATCTCCTTTGAGGTAAGTAAAATACTATCTTACAAAAGAGTAAACATTTTATTCTTTGTACACGAATCCGGCTGGTCTGAGGACACACGAGCATCTGGCTAACTCATAAAAGTAGCTATAAGCGAGGGGAGGGTGTTTGTGGTATTACCTACCGGCTGAGCAGGGGGAGGCCCAGAAGGACGCACCTGGCTGTTAGGAGCAACGTGCTGGAGAGTGCGCAGAGGGGGCGCGGAGGGGGTGCGGGGGTGGGGGCGTCAGAAGACTGCAGGGCAGCCACAGCCTCCTTCTCAGAGGCAGGGTCTGTGGAGGTCTCCGCGGGCAGAGTCGTCTGCAGGCCAGGTCCTCCGGGGCAGGGAGGGGTCCTCTGAGGCGGAGCTTGAGCGGACATCTTGTGGGGACAGGATCCGCCCCCGCCCGTCTCCCCACCGCAGGGCCCCAGGGCTCTGGGCACGGCGGGGGGTCACAGGGGCACCACCTGAAGCGTGGGCAGGGGCCCCCGGGGAGGGGCTATGTACTCTTCTTCCCGGAGCAGCCGCAGCAGGATGTTTTTCTTATTCTTGGGCCAGCTGTAGACGTGCGTGTTCTGGAGCCAGGTGGGCACATGCTCCTGGGGGAGACAGAGAAGCACAGGGGTGAAGGCCTTCAGGGGGGGGGAAACCTGGATTCCAGGCCCCAGGCCCAGTTCGCAAACGTCCATGGCTTGCCTTCATAGGCGTGCCCTACTGCAGTCTCCCGGGCCTTGTGCTGTTTGGCTCTTGGAAGGGGTTAGCCTGGGAGACGCTCCGGCTCCGGTGTAAGCTGTAGATCTCCTTATGGAAACCACATGTGCGTGGCCCTTTCTGTCAGCCTCCCAGGCTACCTGCCCTTTGCATTTCAACGTGCTTTTCACCACCCTCACATAAAAGGGGTAGGACAGAGGTCACGCAGAGTGATGGGAATTCCTTCGTGGCTTCAGAAGAAGTATGCCAAAGCTATGGGCTTAATGTAATTCATTATCCTTTCATTGCAGCCACACCGATCTGGCCTGCAGTAGAAGGGGCCCCCCGGATCCGTGATCAGGCAAAAAAGCAGAAACTGTAAGCCAGGGATTGTGAAGGTGGCGTCCCAGACTGCCCTCATGGAGTGGACATTCTGTGGGCGAGATAGACAGTGAATAAGTAAAATATATAGTGGATCTGATGGTGATGCATACTGTGGGGGAAAATAAGGCAGAGAAAGGGGAGAGGGAGTACTGGGCAGGGCTGAAAGGCTTGCAGTTTTAAGTGGAATGTTTCGGAAAGGTCTCACTGAGAAAATGAGCAAAGATCTAAAAGAGCGGAGGGGGCCAGCTTTGTGGATGTCTGGGTCCAGTCAGTGCAAAGGCCCTGTGGCAGGGGTGTGCCTGGCCTGTTCAAGGAGCAACAGGCCAGTGTGGCCAGAGAAGAGTGAGTGAGTGAGTGAGATAGAGTAGGAGAAAAGGTCCGGAAGTAGAGGGGCCTGAGTTGGGGCCTTGTAGGTTTTTCTCTGAGTGGATGGGATCTCTTCGGAGATTGCAGAATAAGCTTAGAAGCAGCACTTGCGACAGGTCAGGCTTCATGCTGGGTGTAGATGACACCCAAATGAAAAAGACGCAGTTACTGCCTTGTGGAGTTCAGGGCCTAATGATGGAATGTAAATGAAGATGTAAAGAAACCATTTTCCAGGCAATGGTGTACCAAAGGGGCAGGAGGTGGGAGCAGTCTACCTTGAGCATAGGCAACCAGGCAGTTGTCTGAAGAAGTTTCATAAGCATTAATAAAACCAACTAAAAGTCAGTCTCCTTTTCTATCACCATGCTCCCGCCAGCCCTTCCACCCCCAACCGCATCCCATTGGCTCAAGGCACTATAGCTAAAAGCACTCAAAAGAGGAACAATTTAGTATATTGGCAAGGGGGATGAGAGGTCAGCGGAATCTAGAGAGACTGGGTGATATAAGGCTAAGCAAGAGTTGACTACACAGAAAAGTCAGGGAAGGGCACTGAAAGCAGGGGGAACAGAAAGTGTGAAGGCACAGAAGCATGAAAGCACACGGCAGGTGTGAGGGCACGCCGAGACGGGCCAGTATGACCAGAGCTTAGAGTCACTGTGCACATGGTGGCAAGAGAAGACCGAGAAAGAGGGCACAGCCCTCTTCTAAGGGGCCTCATCGGTCACGGTAAGAAAGGTGGATACGATCTCAGAGTCAGATGGAATCCACGAGACAGTTTCTAAGCTGGAGAGAGACAGATAAGATCTACATTTTGGATGTTCCTCTTTGATGGCAGAAGAGAGGGTGGCTAGCACAGGGTCAAAGTAGACAGGGAGATCAGCAAGGAGATCCTGCAGTGGGAACAACGAGAGTCTGGGTGAGGGATGGAAATGCATGCTGTCACCCAGGGTGCGAGCTTTGTAACCCGAGGTCGTCTCAGGGGGGCCTCTGGGTCCTAACTTCAGGGATCCCCCCAGGTACAGCTGGGTCTGAGCTCAGGGTGCTGTGGTCTGAGTCTCAAGACAGTCATTACACCTCTGCCTGCCCCTTGCCAAGCCTGGAACATGGCTTCAGATGGTTTTTGTCCCCATGCCCTAAACCCACTAGCATGTTCTTTTGGTATAAAAACCCTCACATGAACCATAGCACAGCTCACTTTGGTAACTGTGTAGATTTAATTCCTGTCATCTACAGATTTGAGAGCTGAACTCTGTGCACCAAAATACATCTGTGGACAGTCAGCAAAAAAATGTCCGTATCTTGACTTTTTATTTATGAGAGATAAGAAGTATCAGATGAACAGTCTTTTTTACTCTCATGAGTTAAAACACAAACTACTTCTTTGTGTGTAATGGCTGTTTGAACAATTAGGGCAGTGATGGCCCAGCAGATAACACCTAAAACCCTCCTGATTCATGCTGCTGAGCTGAGTGCTACAACTTGTGGATCTTTCTGGTAACATTGTTATCTCGAAGGACTGATACAGAGTTCACAAGCTTTTCCACTTAAAATCTCAGATAACAAGCACACCAAAGCTTGAACTGTAAGGTTTTTTGCTTATTTCTTTGTTTACCTTCTTAGCATTCGGGAAGAGCACAGGGATGAATCTGAAATTCATGCTTCCTTGTTTGATGAACTCAATCTGCATCTGGAACAGAAAGAATTTGAAGGTTTGAGTTTAGGAATGAGGAAGAGTTAATGGCACCCAGGACCCTGCAAGTCCTCCCACAGCATTTTTATTCTGATTTCCTTGAGTCCACACCCTGAGACTTTTAAGGCCTATTAAAAGTTGAAGGCCTTTAAATTTTTATTGAAGGCCTATTAAAAGTCATACTCTGTGCTAGACTTCAGGTTTCAAGGATTAGGATACCTTCCAGGGTGTGCCAAGCTAGCTTGAACTGGCTCACGAAAGCCAGTCCTATGTATCCCTTCCTAATTCTGTGTTCAGTGATTTTACACTGGTAGCTTGAAATTGGCCACAACGAGAGTATTTATACCACGGAAATGGGGAAATGCAAAAATTGGGATTTCTTTCTTTTTTTGGCTGGGGGGAGGTGTTGGAGACCAGTTTACCAGACCACTGCTGACATGATTCCTATCCTCCCAAAGCCAGCCGATGGGTGAGCAGGAAGAAGGGTAAACTGCCAACCACAGTGCAGTGTGAAAAGTAGAAGCAAATTGCTGTGGAAGCCCAAAATGAGGGCCATCCATTTCTGCATCAGTGATTTAAAGGACAGTTACAAGGCAGATGTCACTTAGATACCAAAAGACAAGAAGAATTTGGTTAGGCAGAGGAAGCAGGGGGAGGGGAAGGGCATTCTCAGTAGAGAGAACAGCATGAGCAAATGTCTGGAGGCGTGAAAGAACGTTGGTGGGGTTGGGACCAACTAGCAACGCTTCGTGGCTGGGGCACAGGATGGGCTAGGGAGGGAGTGGGAGATGAGGCTGAGGGTCAGCTGTGAGAAGCTCTGCCCGCCACACTGTAGGTTCCCCACACAGTTCCAGTTTGCCCTGACATTGTGGGGGCCCCCCAAAGACTTAGCTGCCAAGAACTCCATTAAACCCAGAATTTTCAAGGTGAGGGGAGCTGGAGTCTTCCCAATGCTATGACCGGCACAAAGCTCTCAATCATCTGATGACAAGGAGACGAGGAATTATGTGTTCCCAAGTATTTCATCTTCCAATTGATTTTTATCACTGAGAAGTCTTCATTGTGCAAGGGAATAAAAACAGGATAGGTCGGTGGTGACAGCTGGTTATTGAAGTCACCATAGAAACCCCCTCATAAACACACACACACACACACACACACGAATGCGCCACAAGGTTTTTTTTTTTCTCTCAGAACCACTGTCTTTTAAAATTGAGAGGACCAAAAGCGTATTTTAAAACGATCCGTGTACTTTGCAACATGAACATGCCAATCGCCAGGACAAACGTGAAAGGAAGGGCACAGGGTTTTTAAGTTACAAGGGAAGAACTGGATTTAGTCTCGGACTTCCATCCAGGTCATGGAATCCGTAAAGTTTTGCTCGTCCACTAATAAGCTGCACTGTATGCTGATTTTCTCTATTTCCAGACACTGGCTTTTTGTGAAGTCATTGGCCCTATGATACAGTTACTCGTGGCTACCTCCTCATTCCCTCCGTCCTAGAGGCTTCCGCTGCCTGGAGGGGACCTGGAGGTCTTCTAATCTGGCCTCTTCAACCCCCTCCAGTGAGAAGAAGGGCCCAAGACACCGTTGTCCCCAGAAAACTGAGTTGGGAGACAAGCTGGTTGCAGGCAGGGCACCATCAGACAAGCTCTGGGGTGAGCTGTGTTCCCCTGCCTCGCATTGCCGCACACCGGCAGAGCTCGACAGGTTTCCTCAGAAACTGGCAGGGCCCTGGAGCCCTTCCCACACACCAGCTGTCCGCTCCCAGGACTGGCAGGTTCCTAGAGATGCAGACAGGACATCCAGTGCTTTGGGGCACGCAGACATGCAGCAGCTGGCCAAGGGACGGCGGCCCCCGCAGCCAGCCGTGACCCCGTGCTGGGCCCTGCCCGCGGGCTGTCAGACTGGGAGACGATGGAATGGGGGGACACTTAGCTCCTGATTCCTCAGCCTTACTCTCTGACTCCACCACTCGCCTTGGCCTTTACCTTGGATTGGGTCTAATCTCACACAAGTGGTCGGCCCTTGCTAGAAGAGGAGACAGATAGGGAAGCCCCATCCGCCCATCTGCTCTGCCTTTTTCCTGGGCTCCTGATCCGCAGGGCAGACTCGGACTTCAGTCAACTTCTCCTGAGATAAAGCTGCCGGTGTCATGCCTGCCTGTGTTCTGCCTTGTGCCGCTTACTTATTCTGCCCCATATTCCCATCTTAGTCTGTGATCCTTTCTGTCCATTCCAAATGCTTGTGGAATGTTCCAGTTGGAATGGAGCTTACAAGTTCTAGTCCAGTGGCTGTCAAGCCTTTTAAAATCTCAGAATCTTTGGTAAATAAACAAGTCTGAGAAAGGCAAACCAGCTCTGGCCGAGGTGGGGTGGGAGGCCCAGAGCCGCCCTGACCCCCAGCACCTATGGGCACCCAAGAGGTACTCCATAGAACATTCTGAAAGCCACAAGCCTAGTCCAGCATCCTAGTCACGCAGAACTGTCCCCACAGCATCTCTGTCATCCTGGAAAGCAGGGAGATCACTAGCTCACACAACAGCCAATTCCAAATATGGGTGATATTTTCGGTCAGAATGTTCTATCAGATACCAAGCAAGCCTAACTTCCTCTAAGTTTCTCCCACAGGCTTTAGTTTGGCCAGGCCCCATGGTTCAGGTGTGGTGGGGGACTGTCACCCATTTATCATGAGCTCAGAACAATCCCTTCTCTTATCTGAGCATCGAGATGTACCACACACATCACAGACATGATTTCATTGAATCTTCACAACCCTGTAAGTAGCAGTGACCCATTGCATGATTAGGGACACGGAGGCACAGAGAGGTTTAGGCAGGTGGCCCAGGGTCCCACAACTATACACGAAGAGGCGAAATTCGAACCAAGTCCCTCCGACACAGCACCATGCGTCCTTTCCCTTCCGATACTCTGTGTGTCTGATAGATCAGGGGACAGAACAGGACACAGACGCAGGAGCCCTCTCTCCTCACAGCCCAGGCCCCGGCTAAGCCAGCAGAGCACTGCTTTCCAGATTCATCCAACCGGAAGTTAGAGATCACTGATGAACGTCCCCTCGCTAGGGACAGGAAGGGAGTCCCAGACATGTGGCCACTCGCCCACAGTCCCGAAGGCAGAGGGAGCCAGAAGCAGCATCCCCCTCTCCTGCCGGGCCACCTTCCGTCATCCCCCATCCCCGTGCCACCTTCTGTCGGTCTCTAGGGGGGGCCAGGCCTTCCCAGAAGAAAGCGGCCCTCTCTGCGGGGTGGCGAGGTGCCGCGCTCCCCTCGCCACTCACCATCCGATGGATGTACTTAGTATGTAAGCCGTGCTCGTCCTCGTCCAGCTGCGACTCGGCACCTTCCACATCCTGTTTGTATTTGGGGCTGATTGCTACAATTATCATCACTGTCTTCTGTGAAGGAGAGAGAAAGCATGTCTACGGCAGTGTCGAGTGTGGTCGGCTCGGGGAAGGCAGGCTGGAAAGCGGCCAGCAGGGCCCCACGCCTTCCCACAGACCCCGGCCTGCAGGGCCGGCTCCCTGGTTCCCTATGGAGAGTGAAAGGCCCCGGCCCCCCGCCTCGGGCCGACTCCTGCCTCCCCATCTCCCCTCTGTGTCCCTCCCGGCTCTTCAAGCCGGGAGCAAACGGCTGTGGGAGGCGCGCTCCTCCAGGGAGGCGGCGTGGCCCGCCATTTTGCACAGCCGTCCCTGATAACCGGCTGACGAGAGCCTGGGTCCCGAAGCGACGCTGCAGGGCGGCGACGCCCGGATGGAGAGCCCCCTCCCTCCCGCCGCGGGTGGAAGCTGTCCCTTCCCGCGCTCCCGACCGCCCTGCCTGCCGCGTGTGCGGGTGCGCGTGAGCACAGCCCAAGGAGCAGCCCCTTCAGCACAAAGCCAGCGTCAGGCTGCGGACAAAAGGAAAAGCCGCAGACCCCCAGCCTGTGAGACTCTGTCCCCCCCGCCGCTCCCTCCAAAGGAAGCGGCTGAAGCAGCCGACAGGGACACGCTGGCAGCAATCAATTTCTATCTTGTTAAAGCACAAAGTGTCCCAGTGGTCAGTATAGATTCTGTCAGTGGAAAACAAATCACAGGGCTGCGGGTGGGCACCTGGGGGGGGGGGACTTCGCGGCACGGGCAGCCGCCCCCCCGCCGCCCCCCACCGCCCCCGCCCCGGGAAAGCTCTGGAGCCCGATGGGGCAGAACACTTGGGGTGGCCTCGGATTAAATTGAATTCTGTCGCTCCCTCCCTTCTCCCTGCCTTCATTTCCTCTTTTCCTATTCTGGTCAAAAAAATTGTTTGCTCTGATTGTTATCAACCACCTGTGTCTGGTTTGACCGTTATTTCCTGCCTGTGCATGTCCACGAGGGTGACCCCATCCTTCCTTTCCAGGTCTCTGCACGGCTGCCAACAAGGGAGGCTTTGTTGGGGCTTTCTCAGCTCTGGACTTGGTGGGTTTGCCAGGGCTTCTTTCATAAAATAACTCCACAGGCAAATTGTCTTTTTCACCAGAAAACGAGCTCAGAATTGGGGACTGTACTTACATCTCTAAGGTAGCGTTCCATCCACTTAATGATATCAATGCCTCGGATTCTATCCTCAAATATGTCAATCTACGAGAAAAAGATGTGGGAGGTAGTTCTTAATGAGAAGCTTTCTGTAGATGGAGAGCCAGAGAAAACACAAGAGACTATATGCATTTAAGACTGGAAAAATTACGATTGCTTTTTGCGGGGAGGGACATGTAAGTCTAGAAAACAAAATACAATTTTCTTAAAGTGTTCCCCATTTCGACATTAGTAGACATTCAAGTATTTAATATCCATAATTAGGATATAGTGGTACACATCAAAATCTATCTTTGGCTACACAATAATTATGTTTGAAAAATCTGAGAGATATAGTAGACCAAGTTGGATATAAGCCAGTGACATATAGATATATATATGTAATTTAAAAGGCTAACATGATATCATCCTGGAACATTTTAATGAATGTGTGGTGTGCAAGTACTAAGATACAATTCTGGTGCTTTCCTTGCATTAGCCAGGTCATTATAAGGGCATTATGTCCAGTTTCGATCTATGCGTTTAAAAAGGATTGGATGAAACTTGGAGCAAATCCAAGGAACAGTCACAAAAACAATTACTGAGATGGTGGGAAAAGGTTTATGATGAAAGTCGAGAAGCAGATCTCTTGGGCCTTGAAAAGACTGCTATTAAATATCAAGTCTTCGAAGGAATATTTGAAGGGGAGAAAAACCAGTTATTTTCTATTTTTCAGAAGACCAAATAAGGTGGCCATTCTGGGGCTCTGGTCTATCCTACAGCCAGAAAGTAGTGTACGTGTGTAGGAGGTGCTCCTGCTTACAAGACGGATTATACCCTAGAATGGGTGACTCAGGGACAGTGTCCTCGAGGAGGGGTTACTTGATTCCACCAAGCTGCTCTCAGATCAGTTGTCTGAATGTCATTCCGCCATTTAAGACGGATCAAGTCCTAGCCATTCAGCAAGCTCTCCAGGCTATCTATGATCCAGGCTTACCTCTTTTCCTCACGCGCCCTGTCTACTTACTCCCCGGCACCCTGAAAGCACAGCACAGGCCTCCCTGCTCTCCTCTCCCACACGCTGACTTCCTCATCTTCGCCTCACCCGCCTCTGCCCCATTGTGACCAGTGCTACTGGATGGTAAACACATTATTATAACATCCTCTCATTTACTAAATGTCTCATTCAAGTTCAGAATATGTTTCTTTACTGACGGAACAACAGAAATGGAAAGGCTTTCCTTTTGTATTGGATGATTCCTGCTTTAAAAAATGTCAAATGGTCAATGACCACATGAGGTGATCTTGGGAAAGCTTGTGTGGCTTTGCATGACTGGATCGGTAACTCACTTCTATCATATGAGATAGAAGCAGTATAATGTTAGGGTTGAGAAGAAACAGACAGCTGGGCTCTACTCTTGGTTCTACTCTTGGCTTCTGCACTTCCCACTTGTACAACTTTAAAAACATCACTGAAACTCTCTCTGTCTCACTATCTTTATTTGTAATATGTGGTTAATAAACCTATTTCCCAGGATGGTTATAAGGATTAAAACAATTGGACATGGAAAAGGTGTATCAATGCCAGGCTTGAAGTAAGTACTCAATAAATGGTTATTTTGCTTGTTAACCCAGCACCTAAATTATTCCTTGCTACCGAGGTGGGCTTTCTGGGAGGCACAATGTGCTGGATTGTTTCTCCAGATCTCCGCCAAAGTCCACAGCTTCAGTCAGGCCAACTTCTCCACACAGCCACTGTTACAGGCCAAATTGTGTCCCTCCCCCCCCAATTCATTATTTGAAGTCTTCCCCCACCCCCAGTGCCTCAACATGACTGTATTTGGAGATACACTTAGGGGCTCTTGATGTATTAATAGAATAACTTAGCTGTCCAGGGTGGGGCTCTGTGATTCTACTACAAGGCTTCCTAGTGATCAAGATCAAGGACTTAAATTCTAAGTAGCCTCTGGTAAGGTCATAAAAACCTGTCCCCAATATGCTTATTTGGAAATGACCAAAAGTAAGATCTTTTCTGAAATGTTGGCCTTATGGCCTGTAATTTGATTTTATGTCGTGGTTGCCACAGCGCTTTCTTATTCCAGAAATGAGAAATTGAAATGTTGGTTCCTATACAGTCACTAAGTCGGAATGGATAAATTGTATGCATCTTAAACTTGCAGACATGCCCATTAAAAAAATTACAGAATAAAGAAATAATTCAATAGAAACTGATAAATAATGCTAAGCAATCATTAAAATGGACGTTTAGTTACTAAGTAGTTCCTTTTTATCCTTCGACATTGCTATTCATAGATAGTTTCCTTGATTTTTCACCACTCTCTAGAATTCGCTGTCACTAAATACCCCGCAGGGGCCTCTGGGAAGGAAAAGACGTGATCTCAGTGTTTGAGGAAAGCCAGCCCTTTCAGTGGCCTCCTGTGGTATTTTATGTATCCTACAGAAGAACGTACATGACTTGAAGCTGTGCTGTTGGAAGGCACTGCAGGGAAACTTGGGGAGTGTGTGCTTCCTGAGATTCCTCGGGCCAATATCACAGTGCATTGCAGGGCTGGGTGTCTACCTCCCCTAGAACTGGACCAGACCAGCTGAGAACCTGGCCGTGGATTCCTCGCCCAGGGGCATGACGGCAGCGTCAGGGTGTGGAAGGCAGCTGGGCACAGTGGGCCTTGTGCTTCAGGCCTCACAGCCCAGTGCCCAGCAGTAGGACCCGGTACAATAAGCAGGTGGCCCGGGGAAGCCTGCAGCCCCCTGCACCACAGGTATCCTGGCCGAAGCAGGCATGCTTGGTGAAAAAGGGCCGAGGTCCAAATGCAGTAGGGGCGCAACATTTCCCACAGGCCTGGGGCCAGGCTGCATTTGCGGTCAGCACAAACGCATGCCGGGCTGTTCCAAGGTACTCGGGGTCGCTCAAAAAGCATGCAAGAAATAAGTGCCGGAGTCTCTGGATAGCTGAAAATCTAGAAAATAATTACCTACGGCCATAAGCATCCAGTTCACAATCCCGTAACTCAAATAATACAGTTTAAAACCTCAACAGTTATTCATATTGTTTTTCTCCCTTTGTTTTTCTTTTCTTTGTACTCACTTTAGTTGTTCAGCCTTCTCCAGGGATAAAATACTTACTGCAGTTTGGAAGCCATTTACCAAGAGGAAGTTCACGAATTTCACCACCTCCATGGCTGTGTCCATAGAATAGGTGATAAAGACTTTCCCTAAGAGAGATTTTTCACATTTATTAGAAATTAGAAACTATTAGAAATATTAATTAGAAACAGATTATTCTATTCTGAACTGCTCGGAAATTGTACCATGTCTTTTGTCTTTCTAGAATAATAAAGTGAAACTTTGGGATGGGGTGGTCTGAGGGGTTAGGCCTACAGCTGTGTGATTTGCTGTCCTCAGGACGTAGACGAGCAGGGCCCGAGAGACCAAGAGGCAGGGGGTCTGCCTAGGGGGTGCAGACTGCCCAGTGTGCAGGGAAAGAGGAATGCCGGCAGCCTGAGACAGACCAAGGAGGGCTGCTGAAGACCACGTGATGCATTAACACACTCCATCAGCCAGAACCCACAGGTCCTTGAGATCAGGCCACCTCCTGGTTTCTTAGAGACACTTGGCACTGTGCCTAAGGAATACTCTTGCAGCAGGCCAAGAAGCCGAACCTTGCTAAGGGGCCACTCAGCAGTGTCCCCTTTTGATCTCACGATGCTCTCCGCTGCCCTCAACTCTTGTTTGACAAGAGCAATTAGGGCAGAGGGAGGAAGTGGTTCCTTACACTCTCCTGCCCCTTATCCACCCACTGGTGGGAGAAAGGCCAGGCCGCTGGGGTATGCTAAAGCAGAAATGTTAGTAGGACCTTCAGTGGCTTAAAGGACAGAGATGCCACCTTGGGGCACCCAGCATCACTGACCCCCTTCCTCCTCCCTCGGTCAGCCTGGAGCCACAGATGGCACTGCGCCCACAAGCCTGACCCAGTCCGGATGCAAACCACTGTTTTCTCAGGCTAAAACCTTGTGGGAAATGATCTGGTTAGCATGTTGATGGGACAGATGAATAATCTCTGTGTGTTGGTTTTTAGTCTGGAAGGGACAGGCTCAATCTCTGGAAGTCCCTGGGGGCAGAGCGTGAAGAAAGGAAGGCTAGAGAGAAAATGTAAATGTGTATGCATTCATCTGTGCTTGGGCTCTGGTGTTTTGGAACAGATCTCTCAAATAGAAGTGTGTACAGTGGTCATATTGACTCATTTAAGCAGTCCTATTGATAGCACTCAACGTATCCTTAACACCTAATATTCAACCAACTCCTATGTAAGAATTCTAAGATAAATATGATCTATAGACTGACATCAGGGTGCTGTCCCATGCAAGGCAGCATCCATTCTCCAGAAATACTCAAGATTAAAATGTGTGAGATTTTAAGACGATTAAACAATTTTTTGAACCCTGGAGCAAATAATACATTATGTGTTAATAAAAAAATTTAAAAAAATTTTTTTTGAATGATAGACAACAGTGGATCCTTGCCATAGAAATCTTCCGGCATCTTAAATGATTAGCAAGCACAGATTCCCCAGATGGGAGTTAGCCAATGCAAAAGGCTTGATTTCCATGTTTGGTTCAAAGATAAACCTAGATTTGTAAAGGGCTTAGAATTACCTGAGCTTCTCTAGCAAGCACAACAGAATATAACAATTTCACAAGCAGTGGCTGTTTTCATAAGATTTCTGGAACTTACTGTCCTGACTGACCTTAATATGAGAACATTTTGGTGATATTTCAACATTTCTGGTTCTGGCTGCAAAATATGGAAAAAGAATCATCACCTGACACTTAGTCGAATGTTTCTTTAAATAAAAGGCTTAGTTTGCATTTGGTTGTAAAGCAGTATGGAGAATGTGCGACTGCTTTTTCCAAACAAGATTGCTCATTCCTACAGGAAATGACCTCGTTCTTGATGGCTGCTGCTAATTTATGGCGAAACGCTAGGTCCCTGGCCAATACCACATGGACATCCAATCAATTTACCCAGGGACAAGTCCACTCAAGAGCATCATTTAGAAGAGAGAAGCATTGGGGTTACTCGTCATTGGAGTATATGTTTAAGAAAATCTCGTGGTAAGCATTTTGTGAGTATTGCTGGTGGTGTCAGAATCACTAAAAACATTCATACAAAATGCTGGTTACTTTTTTTAGCCAAGAGTAAAGGAGTAAAATTTATTTCTCTGTGTATATGAGAAATACCCAAGATTATAGGTGAATAATCATCAAGTATTCTGAAAGTATAAGACCTGACAAAAAGAAGGAAAAACAACTTTGCAAACAACTTACGTAATTCTTCTGGCAAATTGCTTGTTTTCAGAGTTCCTCTGGCTGGAAGATTACTCAGGGGTCTAGGGACAGCAGCTGGGGATGGAGTCTGGGGACCTAGTGGTCTCAACTCTGCAGGACACTCCAAGGACTCCTCAGGTCCTCCAGCTCGATGAGGTGGCTGCTTATACAGTTGGTCCCTGGAAAAGAATACATTTATAGTAAAACTTTCGCTTTTTACAAAGGCCAACCCAGCGGGCCAGAAAGCCTATGACATACTAGTGAGCTAGCTCTCTCCTATGCCTCTGTTTCTTTCCTGTGCGAGGGTTGCTTCATTGAATTTGAGTCAATAAGTAATTGGGCGGGCTGCCGCATGGAAGGACCCGTGTTTGGGGTCGAAAGAGGGAGCTTGATTCGATTTCTCCATTCAAGGACTGTCTAATTGGGAAGATCAGTGGTACGTACAAGGCAGACACGGTCACCAATAAAAGCAAGTAGTATAATGGGTGATATACAAGGTTGGTGTTATAGGCATTCAGATAAAGAGACAGGACTTTAAACTCATGATAGATAACATTTAATTATGTATCGGAAGGTAGAAAAGGCCTGTAGGCTTCAAGTATTTATGTTGTTGCTAACATATAGATGAGAAATCTGATTTTGAAGGCCCTTTAGAGAAGTCTCTACCACATTGTTATATGGCATCTTTATTATTTTTTTGGTCGCAGGTGCACTAATGGGAGATTTGGGAGATTTGGAAAGCAGAAGGAAATGGCAGCCATGCTTCGGCCATGACTGTGGGTTCTGTTGCCAAGCGCTGCCATGAGGTGCCGAGCTCCTCAGGAGGCAGCTCCGTGTCCTATTACCAACTTCTCGTGTCAAAGTGAGGGGGTGGGCATCCATTTTGGGTCAGTGCAGATCTAGCAGGAACAGAATGGGATCCAGTCGTCGCAGTTGCCATGGCTTCCTGATTCTGGATTGTACTATGGCAGCATGGCCTCCAACAGAGAGTCGGAGGCTTTCTAATCTTCTGCCTCTCCCCCTGGGATGGAAGAAACGGCTTCTTCGGCGTCCCATTCTGTGGTGCTGCCCTGGGATCTTTCCTGGAAGCCTGGCTGAAAACTTGCTCCTCTGACCGCCAACAATTCTGTTAGCGCCTGCTTCCCTGTGTTAAGTCCCTTCTGCTGCAAATAACTAGAGTTGTTTCTGGGCTTCTGACAGGGGGACTAAAACTGCGTCTGTAATATTTCCTTAAAAAAAAAAAACAACTCTGAAGGATGCGTGGTGATATGCTAACATTTTTTAAAAATCTAGGGAGTGGGGAACATGGATGTTACCTGTTGTAGGTTTGAGATGGTTTTATATTCTAAATTTAAAAAACTGTTTTGATGTCAAAATCGATGTGTATCTGCCCAGTTTTTATAGATTATTGCATATACTTATATTTCTACCCAAAAGAGTAATAAAAATTTGGAAAGTCTATGCGACGGGATTTAAAATAAAATTACACAATCTCAAGTGTACTATATTTCCGAAGTGTGAATGTTTGAGGAAATTATTTTTATTTTAGATTTTTGCTAATATATAGAAGAAAATCCCTATAAAATATGCCCTCATTTAACGGGGACCTAGTTCCGAATCCTTTTTGCATTAAATTCCTTTATACCGAAAGTTGCTTGGTTGTTATAGAAGAAAATTGCTCATTAGATAAAAAAAAGATTAAAGCTTTGGTAATGTTAAAAAACTTCCATGTAAAAACAATATCATGGATATTAATGACAGAGTAAAGTTTCTGTGTCAAGGTTCGCTTTCAAATTTATTACTAAGAGGACTAGGTTCATTACCAAAACTTATTTTCCATTACTTAAAATGATAAAATAAATCCAAGGAGACCCCAGCAGGCTTAAATTGATGTTACAAAAGCAATTCCTCCATACTACCATCATAATTCTTCCGTAAATCTAAAAATATTTTGAAATAAACGTTCATTTAAAAAATTACTATTGCCTCCCCTAACCAATGCCAGTGGACATGTTTCATAAAGATGCTTAAGTTGTGTTTGTTTTCTTGGACTGGTAGATATTTCTTATGCAAGAGTACTTATCTGGTTATAAAATCACATTTTCTTGATGTCATTACTTAAACTCCATGCCATTTTTTAAAGTTTATTTATTTATTTAAGTAAACTCTACACCCAACGTGGGGCTTGAAGTCACAACCCTAAAATCAAGAATCAAGTGATTCTCCGATGGAGCCAGCCAGGAACCCCAAACTCTGTGTAATTTTGTTCTTAAAAAACAAGGGCTCTGCCAGGAAAGAAAATCTGAGCATGTATAGGCTTTTGAGGAGAGGGGAAAGCAGGCATGTACCTTATCTGCCATTGTAAATAGAATGGGCTTTTCTTCTTTTAATAAACTTTCTGAGCTAATTACCAACTCCTGCATTCCTGAAAAATCTGCTTTAAAAGGACCTTTGTATCTTCCTTTGTATCTCATTCTATTCTCAAAACAGAATATAATTTTACTTTGAGTAGTATATAAAGATTGTGCCTGAGCAAGAACGAACATTTCATCTCCTCTTCAATTTTTTTCTTAAATTAATAAGTTCCATTTCTAGTTCGTTCTCTGTATTTTAGATCCGTAAATTAAGAGAAGAGGAAAATGTGAAGAAGAGTCAAAGGAGAACAATGAGGGAGACATGACTGAAGGTTAGACAGGTGGTCTGGTCAAGCAAAACCAGAAATGCTTTTCTGGAATAAGTATCAGAAAGACCCAATAATGGCACTCCATATGTGTGAGGGCTTAGATTACAAAAGAAAACAACGGGCTTTTTAAAACTGCTACTGAGAGCTAATTGAATTTAAAATTTCAAAGTAAGATATGGTTTAAATAGGTGTAGAAACTAGGGATATCAGCAAGAATTTCCTAATGGTGTAAGTCAGTCCCAGTAAAAATAAAAAATCTATCTCTGGGCTAAAAGACCAGGTGACTTGACAGTAAAAGGAGAGGGTGTCACTTGGCATCTTCAGGGCCTTTTTTTTTTTTAAAGAATTTTTTTTAAGGATTTTATTTATTTATTTGACAGAGAGAGAGAGAGAGAGAGATCACAAGTAGGCAGAAAGGCAGGGGGAAGCAGGCTCCCCACTGAGTAGAGAGCCCGATTTGGGGCTCGATCCCAGGACCCTGAGATCATGACCTGAGCCGAAGGCAGAGGCTTTAACCCATGGAGCCACCCAGGTGCCCCACCTTCAAGAGAATTTTGACAACTCATAGTGGCTTGAATGTGTCTGGTGACGAGATTCCCGTCCACCAGCCGCCATTTCCTCCTGGCTCCAAGAGTCTGTTCCCCTGTACGGCTCGGTCACTAGACTGGGTGGCACACCATCGGAGAGTTTTGACACATCTTGATCCCATTGGCATTATTCTTTCTCCCACTAAAAAATGTCTGAAAGTTGGCCCTGTCACAGTGATACCTTGGGAGTCCCGGGGAGGAGGGGTCTCTTTGTGCGGGCCTCTGGTCTTGGTCCCATGGGCTGGGGTAGTTCAGGACGACCTTCTGCACAGGGTGCGGGCCCCTCACGCTGGCTCCGGGGATGGGCTGCCCGCACATAGCCGGCTGGACCACTTGGTGGTAGGCTGCTCGGGGGTGGTCGTGGCCACCTGTAGGTGAAGACAGCAGAGTGAACAGGACAGAATGACTCTAGCACCTTTGTGGGAAAGCAGAAGCTCAGGGCCAATTTGTGTCTCCATATCGTGGGTTCCAGGTATCAGTTACCACCTCTGTAATGCGTGCCATATTTCTTTTTTTTTTTTTTAAAGATTTTATTTATTTATTTCACAGAGACCATAAGTAGGCAGAGAGGCAGGCAGAGAGAGAGAGAGTAGGAAGCAGGCTCCCTGCTGAGCAGAGAGCCCAATGCGGGGCTCGATCCCAGGACCCTGAGATCATGACCTGAGCTGAAGGCAGAGGCTTTAACCCACTGAGCCACCCAGGCGCCCCTATGCGTGCCATATTTCTGTACTATTATTTACTCGATCGTTTTCATGAAATTGAGTCATTTTTTTTTTCCCTAAATAAAAACATCTGTGAAATCACGAGTTTGGCGTTCTAATTGGAAAGCGCAGAGCTCCACACAGGCCTCTGTTTTAATAAGATACTTAGGATAATCCAACCATGAGAAACTCTCACACCACCATTCTGACCATAATTTTCCAAGTTTCTAGAACTCAAGGCTAGGAGAAATTGTCTCCATGATAGATACAGAATCAATACTCTCTTCTTTCCTTCTTCCCCCAAGGGGACACAACACACACACACAGACACACACACACACACTCACACACATATACCATTCCCTTAGGAAGAAGTAAAGGAATGATGGAAACTTGGCTCATACCTCTGGGAAGTAGCTAATCAGTTGGCAACACCTTCCAACTTTCTCGGTTTTGCTCTTGTTAAAGCCTACGTGCACTGGGGGCCCCGGCAGCTTGGAAAGGGCAGTCCCAGGGGGAGAGCCGGGGCTGGTGGCGACTTGTGTACACGTGTAACCTAAGGGAAAGTGGGTCCCAGCCAAGGCCAGGAACAGAAGGGACCCCAGGGAAGAGGGGCAGCCTGCCTGACCAGGTGAAAGACGAGAACTGAAGGCCAGGGAAGGGATGTAGGGAAACTAGGCAGGGTGAGAGAGAAAGCCCCCGAGGGGCCTGCCCAGGCCCCAAGGGGCTCAAGTGGGAGTGTGTGGATGTACCTTAGGAATGGGTCTAGCCTACGGAGGGGCTGGTGAGAACTGAGTGGATAACTGTGCAACTTAGACCACGGGTACCTCCCGCTGATCCATGCTCCCCGCCCCCTCCACCCAAGAAGGGCCATCCAGGAGGCAGGGCTGGTCACAGCAAGAAGCCTTGTTTTTCAAAACAACACTGGTTGGTCTTTATTCTTTTTCTGGTGATGATAATAATAACGTTTGCTTGCTGTGAAGGTAGGGTACATGCAGGAAGGTAAAGCAAAATGAAACTAGGAAGCAAGCAAGTAGGCAGGGTAGGTTAGAACCAGAACGCGGGGGATGGGGGGTGGAGAATGTGCCTGAGAATTTTGTTCTTGGTTTGGCAGTCAGCAGCCATGGACATTTTCAAGGGAATGTTCAGGGGAACGACAGCCTCAAGTATAGACAGAAAACAAATAATGTGCATGTTCCCTGCCGGTAGGTCTCCACTGTCTGACTCAGGCAACTTGGCTGGGTGACCCTGGAAATGTGGCCAAGCCAGTCTCTCAAGCATAGTCAGGTTCCCTGGGTTCAATCTATTGTCTGCTTTGACACAGGACACCAGCCAGGTCCTTCCTGTCACCTCTCCAACCCAGGCTGTCTCCCGGTGCAGCCCCTGATGCCTCCCTGCAATTGCTTAGGGCTGGTTTTGAAGTTGGGGGCTTAAGGAAGGGGAGGGGGCTGAAGGGGTGTTCTGGATCTATCTCAGCTCCTCGGCTGATAAAGGAGACCGCGACTTGGAGAGCACGTCCACAAGTGGGGACCCGGGACTGCACAACAAGATACACCCCACAGATTTTGCTCTTACAGCCATTCCCTGGCAGGTCCATATTCCAAGGGGTCCGGTGGCCAGGTGGAATTTCAGGGCAACAGACCAATTGCTACTGCCGCTCCCTCGCCCTAGAAAGGGGAAAAGTGCCACGGCCAACAGGGCGGGGGCCCGCCCTGTTCTTAGATGAGTCTTGTAAGAGTGGACCATTTACAAAACTAGCTGTTGCTACAGACCTCTGGAGATCTCCCCTTGCACTTAAAATCCTCCCTGCATGATTGGATCCCTGCCCTTGACCTTAGCCCCTAGTGTGCTCTCCCAAGCTCACCAAGGGAGCTTGGGAGAGCTTGGGAGAGCACCCTGGTCATCTTTCTTCTTGAACACCCCAAGCTTGTCCCTACCTCCGGGACCATGAGATGGCTGTCCTCTCTGCCTAGCATGTTCTCACACTCTATCTTTACAGACCAGCTTCTTGTTGTTTCGGGCTTGTGCTTGAGTAAGCAAGACTCTTACTCGTCAACTTTTTTGTCTGCCTTCCCTACTGGCATCTAAGGTCTGTGAAAGCACAGACTGCGTCCGTTGGCCACCATGTCTCCAAGCACAGAGCCTGCACACAGGGATGCTTAACACACAAATGGATGGGGACTGCATGCATTCAAAGCCAACCTCCAGCACACAGAGAAAAAGAAGCCACAGGACTGGCTGCGTAGCTGCAGTCCTCTGTGGTCTTTTTTCTCCAGTGTCTCCCTCTGCAAGTAGGAAGGAGAAAGACAAGGTAAAAGAGGAGAAACTTTGCCAGTGGCCTTGAAAGTTTTTAATGTTTGCAGCCATTTTTGCTTCCCCGATCCATTAATAGGTGGCTAATAAGGTTTTATTTGCTTTAAAAGGACTACCAGGCTCTAATCATAGGGTTTGTTTCTCTTCCAGAGAGCGGATGTTAGTGCTCTTAATCAAAAGTCTTTGAATCAAGGTCATATGATTTCTAACAGATTATTTCCCCGCACAACATGTTTTTGTCTCATAGCAACAAATCGTGTCATTAAAATCACTAAGGCATGTGGGCTAAGGTTTGATTAGCTGTAACTTTCATTTCTGAAACAGCTGCCTGCGGTAAAAACTTACAGCAGTTTACGTGAGCAGATGAAAATGATCCACCTTTCCAATTTTTAAAAATTGACAACAGAGTCCTCAGTGCTGTGCTTTTTGACTGGTTAAAACAAAGAGCTATCGAACGCCGGAGGATCCATCAAAAACAAGCTTTCCCTTTTGTGAGTGAAATTCAGTTGGGTGGAGAATTGGCTGAATGAAAACGTTTATCAGGTAAACGAGTATCTATTCATTGCTCACGTTTTAATCCACGATGTTGACCAAACCTTTCTCGTTTAGTTGGGCTACTCTATAGGGAATTGTGGCTAACATTTATTGAACACTCGCTACATGCCAGATACTGGACTAAGTTCCTTATTTGGGATTATAGAGTTCAATTTTCTGTTTTCCTAAAGACATTTAACTTAGAATACAATCCAATTCCCTACCCCAGTCCTTGCATCCTTCACCTTCTGGCGGAGCTCACCTTGCTCCAGCCCCGCTGGCTTGCTTTTGGTGCCTTCACTACACCAAGCTCCTTGCTTCCTTCACGTTCTTATCCTTCAGATTTCAGCTCAAGGGTGTCTCCTCGAACCAGCCTACTAATGTCCGACACCCAGTTCTCTCCTGTAGAGCACCTAGACGTTGTTGTTCCGTTTGCCGATTTCTACTACTATCTGGCTCTCCGGGACACTGTGAGCTCCATGAAGACAGGACCACGAGTGTTTTATCACCGGACACCCGGTGCCTAGCACAGGACTGGGGAAATATTTGTTGAATAAATTGATAAACGAATGGACAAGTTCTGTTGCGAAGTCCCATCGACCTCCCTCCTTCCCTCCCCTCCCCTCTTCCACAAGACCATTAAAGATGGCCTTTCCAAGGCTTGCTGTCACAAAGGCTGTGCTCATGATTAGGGATTACTTCTTTCCCCAGGAGGCAGGGAATAGAATGAACTCCTTTTATTTCATTCAACAAATATCTGTTGAACCTCTATTGCTAGCCACGCAGTGAACACAGATAAATAGGATACAGTTTCTTTGACTAGCTCAAAATAGAGAAAATCTGTGTTGTCTGTGGGTGACTATTTTGAAACAAAACCCACACTCGTTAGTATGTGAGAAGGGGAGGCGTGCAAGTCGGCAGCCACCTACTTGGTAGACTTAAGAATTATTGCCCAAAAATATCTCCCCCACTGACTGGTCCTCGGTGCCGAAAATTCCATCAAGAGAATTTATTCGGCAGGGGCTGGAGGATAGAAGGTGGTGGATGGTGGGACAGACAAGTGATTTGTGAGTACGGGAATTCCTCAATTCTGAGGCAGGGTTAATCACAGAACAAAAATACAAATCTTGGGGTGCCTGGGTGGCTCAGTGGGTTAAGCCTCTGTCTTCAGCTCAGGTCATGATTTCAGGGTCCTGGGATCGAGTCCCCACATTGGGCTCTCTGTTCAGCAGGGAGCCTGCTTCCCCCTCTCTCTGCCTGCCTTTCTGCCTACTTGTGATCTCTCTCCTCTCTGTCAAATAAATAAATACAATCTTTAAAAAAAAAATACAAATCTTGCACATTCATAAATGGGTGCCCAGAACTGTGCATTATTGATCAATCTTAGGACCCTCTTGGCCCGGGCACACACAGTCTTGGTTACTAGCCTTTTACCACTCGGAATCTGTAAACCAAATCCTAAATGGTTTCCCACTTATCAGTCAAAACAGTCAACATTTTTCTTCCTTATTAAGCATGGTATTGCAAGAGTATGAGAGAGAAAATAAATTCTGCTTTTCAAGTTGTCAAAAAGCATGATGATATAACGCAATCAGTTTGGCCAGGAAACAAACTGGACGACATAAACTGTGACCGGAACACTCACAGCTGTAAGCAGCTGGGTTCCTGAAAGGCAGCTCCTTTCTTTATCATTTCTTCCATCCGGGTTATTTTTTTCCCTTACTTTTAACTGTGTAGGCATTCCAGCATTCAAATAATCACTTTTTCAGGTTCCTATGAGCAATAGTAGGCATATGCCCACAACTATATTTTATTTAGTCTTCTTGGTAGAGAAAGCAAACATTTTGATAGTAAAACAAAGGCTCTTTAGATTTCATTACATTTTTTTTTTTTCCCAAGTGATTTGTATCATGGGTTTTCTTTGATGGCACAGCCACCATTTTCATTCTGGTGACCTTCAGTGGAAGGATCCTGAGACAGTAGGGGGCCAGCTTCTCTGGGGGACTGGTCGGGGTAGGGGAGAAAACACTGGCTTATCCAACTTCTACTTACTCTCTACTCATTTTCACTAGCTTTGAACATTTTTTTTTTTTTTACATAGCAGGGGTGACCAGTAACCATTTCTCCTTTAACTTGCAAAGACGAAGGTATGCCATTTGCATGGCGATCATTATTTATTTATATTTTCATTAACAGAAGAGGAAGTAATGCTCTTGGAAAGCCAAGTAGAACCACGTAGCCATGGTTTCCGAGCATCCCTCAGGTGACCAGCTCTTTTGAAATGGTTTTGTTAGCAATTAAGTGCAGTTATAGTCCTGACATGAAACTAAGCATTCGTACACCTGCTTTGAATGCTTAAAATCTGTGCCAGCCAGAGGGATCCAGAAGGGGAGGGGCGCTCTACAGGATCCATGTAAGGAAGAACAATAATAACTAAGAACTTCTAGTTGGAGAGGGCTTCTGTTCCCAGTGCCTTCAGTATATTATCTCATTTAATCTTCAGGGTGACCTTCCCCGGAGCCATTGGCACCAGAGGCCTCATAAAGCTTCCCGGCTTGTGGTGCGCTGAGCAAACACTTCAGCCCTGGGCTTCCCCGACAAAGCCTGCCCAACCCTGACCCTCTCCCCCATGAATGGATGCTTTTTGGAGCCAGGGCCAGGGTAAAGAGAGGCACGGGGAACGAGGCTGCCCTATGCTCTCATTTCCCCGTGTTCTTCTTTCTTCAACGTTTACTTATTTTTAAATATAAAAATAATATCTGTTTGCTGTAACAAATTTAAGTATGTAAAGTTAGAAGGAAAAGTCTGTCTCTTCTGAATTCCCTACCCCCCTCCGCCCCCGACGCCATGATCACTGGCAACAGTTAAGGCAATCCTTCTAGACCTTTCAATGCATGGTTTTTAAACACATTTAGCTTTTGAAACTAACACATATGGCATCAGCACTGCATCTTGCTTATCCACCTAATCTTTTTTTATGTCAAAATGTGTATTTTATTCTATGTAACAGCGGCCTAGCAGTCCATTGTATAAATAAACCACAACTTACTTATCTGTCCCCTTACTGAATGGCATTTGAGTTGTTTTCCTTTTTGCTCTACTACAATGATGGTTTACTACACATCCTTGCTCATGCGTTTTCATAGGCTTGTTTAGTGTTTCTATGGGATAGATCCTACAAGTGCGACTGTTGGGCCAAGGATGCACATTTAAAATTTTGATAAGTAGTGAGATTGCCTTCCAGAAGGTTGTACCAATTGCCACTTCTGCCAAGACCAGGTGGGAGTGTTCATTTCCCCATAACCCCATAACAATGGATGTTGGCTGAAGGTTTTTTCTTTTTGCGCACCTATTAGGAAAAGAGTAGCTTAAAAAATTTTGCATATATACATTTTTCTTAAATTTAGTAAAGTTAAGCTTCATTTCAAATGCTTATTGTTTGTGTGTCTTCTGTGAATTATCCCCTTCTCCTGCCCAAATTCTCTCCTCTGCCTTTCATCACCTCTCCTCCCTCCCAGGACCCCTAGCGGCCTTCTCCTCCCTGCTGCAGTGGAAGGAAATAGTGTTCCCGAGGAGTAGAGAAATCTCATCAGCAGGAATTAGAGACTAAGAGTCCTCAGTCAGGGGTGTTTGCATTTTAAAAGAGTCTGCCCAGAGGGGGCAATCTGCACTCGCTTGCTTCCGAGACTGAGACTGGATGGCTTGTGGTGTCATTTCAGGCTTCAACACAAAAAAATACTTGCAAGTGGGAAGATCTTTCTGGGATCCTCAAATCATACTGAATTAATGCTTTCTTTGTCTATCACAACGAGGCTTTCTCCTGTTAGCGGATAAAGGCAACTGTCTGGGACTTAGGATCACAAAGCCCTTACAAAGTATTCACACTTCTACACATTAATCTAAGGAATTCACCAGAAATGCAGATAAAAACTTCTGTACATGATGTTTACCCTCACATTGCTTATTGCATCAGAAACTGGAAACTCTTTACATTGTCCAATAACAGAGAAGAGCTTAAAAACAATTTGGTAGATCCATCTAAGAAAACACCAAGCAGCATTTTTAAATGATTCTGGAAGAAGGGCACTGAATGTCACTGCGAATTATTTTAACTTTACATCAAAAAAAAAAAAAAAAAATTAGGGATGCCTGGGTGTCTCAGTTGGTTAAGCTGCTGCTTTTGGCTCAGGTCATGATCCCAGGGTCCTGGGATCGAGTCCCACATTGGGCTCCTTGCTCAGCAGGGAGCCTGCTTCTCCCTCTGACTCTGCCTGCTTGTGCTCTCTCTCTCTTTCTCTCAAATAAATAAAATCTTTAAAAATATATATATATATATAAATATAAAGTCAAAATCCCAAAAAGGAGATGGAAACATGAAAGGGACTTTCAGGCATATTTCCATTTCGCAAGTAAACATATATTGCTGTTATGATCAGAAAATTTATCTTTCAGAGCAGAGAGTAAAATGTTAAAAGTAGCTGATGGCCTTATGCTCACAGAATTATTCCTTTTTAACCTGGAAATCATCGCGAAATAAATGCAACCCCGACACTGCCAAGGTTCAATGCTCAGTGATTCATACTTAAGGAACTCTGTGGCCACACCCGTCCTATTGCTGGGCACTTAGAGCAGGCAGTGGTGTATCCACAAGCCCAGCCAGTGACTTCCCAGCCTCCAAAACTCAAGGTCCCAGAGGCTCTTCCTCCCCGAGCCCTGCTGCTTCCACAGCTCCTGGTCTACTCTTTTTTTTTTTTTTAAGATTTTTTATTTATTTATTAGAGAGAGAGAGACTGAGAATGAGAGGGGAGAAGGTCAGAGGGAGAAGCAGACTTTCCGCAGAGCCGGGAGTCCGATATGGGACTCGATCCTGGGACTCCGGGACCATGACCTGAGCCGAAGGCAGTCGCCCAACCAACTGAGCCACCCAGGCGCCCTTCTGGCCTCACTCTTAATCGCACAATCGCTCCTGCGTTTTTCTTCCCAACATCTTCTAAGTTCCTCTATGACTTACCTCAAGGGTCCTTGTGGAAACTGGCCCACATCAACAACGCCTCCTTCAGGCTCTGCTCCCTTGTGCTCACGTCAGTGTGGCATCTACTCATGGACTCCTCGTGTCTACCTCTCCCTCCAAAATGTAAGCTTTTGTACAGCGGGACAAAAATTTCTCTCCCTCCTTTTTTTTTTTTTAAGATTTTATTTATTTATTTGACAGAGAGAGAGAGAGAGATCACAAGTAGGCAGAGAGGCAGGCAGAGAGAGAGGAGGAAGCAGGCTCCCTGCTGAGCGGAGAGCAAGATGCAGGGCTCGATCCCAGGACCCTGAGATCATAACCTCAGTGGGTTAAAGCTCAGGCTTTAACTGAGCCACCAGGCGCCCCCCCCCCTTTTTTAAATTAGGAATTACTCCATTGCTTCATTCACATTAGGAACCTTTAAACAAGGTGTACATGTAGAAATATATAACTTGTGATCACTTACAACATTTTTGGTTATTTCTAGAATTTATTTTAAAGCTAGGCATCAGGCCTTTGGTCAGACTCTTTGGTCTGACCATTTGAATGGCTTCTTGTAGAGCATTTACTTGCTAAGAAAAATATCATATCTCACAGCCCTGTTACTTCCCAGCGGCCTCAGCTGAGACTTAACATTGAGAATTGTAATGGACCTTTTGTCTCAATCTAAGAATTTATCACTTCCAGAAATGCTTACTGCACTGATACACATTATTCACCTAGCCACTCATTTTGAAATAATTTACTGAGAGCCTAGCATATGCTGGTCACTGGGATAACTGCTGGAGAATTATGGGTTAAAAATATAACCTTCTGGGGTGCCTGGGTGGCTCAGTGGGTTAAGCCTCTGCCTTCAGCTTGGGTCATGATCTCAGCGTCTTGGGATTGAGCCCCACATTGGGCTCTATGCTCAGCGGGGAACCTGCTTCCCCCTCTCCGTCTGCCTGCCTCTCTGCCTACTTGTGATCTCTTTCTGTCAAATAAATAAAATCTTAAAATACATAAATACATATACATATGTATATATATGTAACTTTCCTGGGGTACTCGGGTGGCTCAGTCGGTTAAGCGCCAGACTCTTGACTTCGGCTCAGGTCATGATTTCAGAGTCATGAAATCAAGCCTTGCGTTGGGCTCTGCACTGGGTGCGGATCCTGCTTAAGATTCTCTCTCTCCCTCTCCCTCTGCACCCCCCCCCCAACTTTGCACACATTCGCAGGCGCTCTCTCTCTCTCTCTAAAAAAAATAAAAAATAAAAATAATAAACCTTTGCTGACATGCTAGAGGGAGAGGAAGACAAGTCCCTGAGTAGATGTCATACTGACTTTAGGTGCTCCAATGGGCAGAGCCCAAGGATACTGAGAACCTGAAGGAAGGATTGATCGAAGAGTTTTCCACAGGGACCCTTGAGCTAAGTAAGTCTTACGAGGTGCATATGGTGATGGTTGTGTAAGTCTGCAAACACTACAATTCATTGACTTGTACACCTAAATGTGTAAAAGGTGAACTTTACACTATGTAAATCAGATTGCAATAAAGCTGCTAATGAAAGAGGTATAGCGCTGGGTTAAATGTGCAAGGAGGGAAAGAACATCCTGGAGAGAAGAGAAGAAGTTAGCCCGGTTTGGGGGTGGCTCAAGTCTCCAAAGGGGTGTGAGCAACAGTGTCCCAAGAGCAACTCAATCTTCAGGTAATGGCCTGAATCCAGAGTTTTAAGAGCATTCCGGGATTTTTGACTGAAGGCCCCCTTTCTTTGCCAAATCTAAGATGGGGAAGAAGCATGCAGAGAAGGTTCGAGCCCAGATGCCCAAGAATTAGGTCAACAAGAATATACTCTAGAAGTCATTGGGGTCATGTTCCTGCCTGTAGGCAAGTTTCAGTTAAACTAAGTGAGAGGAATCTGTTGTCTCCTTAAAGTTTTACAGAGAAGTAGGTTCCAAGTGGGATAGGCTTTGGCCTAAGATGCAGCCTTCTTCTAGAGCTCCAGGCAAAGCCAGCCACCCATGGAGAGCCCCTCCCTGCATTCTGACCAGTCTGTGCTGGTCTAGAGGCGGAAGGGCCCGACGCCAGGCCCTTGTTTGCTTAGTTACCCAGCCCAGAATGTCCAGAGGTGAAGTTCACTTACATGGCACCCGGTGATAGGGACCTCCAGGGCAATGGTAATGACCGTTCCACGGAGCATGTGGGGGAAGGTTGGGAGGCAGCATCTGTGCGCATGCTGGGTACCTCAGAGGTTCAAACTGAGGGAACTCCCTGGAGCTGAGCGGTCTGGGGAGGTCCTGGGGGTAACACACGGAGGTGAGGGGCAGGGGCCTTTCCAGCTGCCTGAGGCCCAGGACGTCCAGGGGCTGGGAATCGTACCCCGTGTCTATCGTGGGCAGATCCGGAGCTGCCCGGTGCCTGTGGGGTTGGGGCCGCTGCACCGTCTCTTGGCTACTGCCCGCGGAGTCTGCTGAGGCATTAGGTACACTTTGGTCTGATTTGTCTGAGTCATGGCCAGTGTCAGGAGAAGCTGCTGAAAGCCGAGATCCTAGCCATTGATTCCGTTTTTCCATAAATGAAAACTGATGCTCCGAAGGGAGGCCTCCAACCACAGACTCAGGATCCTGCTTGCTGGCTGTGGGGCAGCCCGAGGGAAAATCTTTGCCTGGGTCTGGGTGTCTCCTCCAGAAGCTGTCTTCACTCTCCTCCAGGATTTTCGCGCGTAGGCAGGTGACCTGCTGGGACACAGGTCGTAGGTGACTGGAAAGTTTCAGGGGTGGCTGAGCCTGAGAAACTTCTCCTGAGGAACAGTGAGGGGTTTGGGGTGCAGACAAGCTATTGGGCGCCATGTTCCTGAGATTTGGAGCAGGTGGTTCTGATTCCTTGTCCAGGGAATAGTCTGGGATTGGTTTCAGTAACTGACTTGGGTATGGTTCTGATTCATCAACCTCCACAGGAATGCTTCGGTTCATTCTAGTTTCTGGAACAAGAGAAAACATGCCACAGCCTTAGAAGACAGATCATTTCTTGGAGTCCCTGCTTTATGACCTTAAGGGACCTCGTTCAAGATGTGGTTTCAATTAAGAGCAGTGTGACACCAACATGCTTCAAAGCCCCAGTCGCATAAAGTTGTTCTCTTATTCTCCAGCAAAAGCTCTAATCCTTATTAAGATGTTTTTATGTGGAAGACAATTCAAAGGATGTGACTGGACAGTCATGGGGTGGACGGTACCATGAGGGGAGGGGAGGGGGGAGATGAAAATCATCAGCTAAGTATTGAGGAAGGAAAAATGATCATGTGGGCTGCTTCCTGTGTGTGTGTGTGTGTGTGTGTGTGTGTGTGTGTGTAGATTTGTAAGACCTGTGTGCAGGATAGACACACAAGACTTTGGTATGTTGGTTGCCTTTGAGGATGGTGGTAAGTAGGACAGAGTTTTCACCTTTTAAACTTTAAAAACTTTGCTGTGTGGCTATTGCTTAATCACACACACACACACACACACACACACGCACAGAAGAAAGCATGAGTTTTTAAAAAGCACCGGAAAAAGGTCATAGTGACATTTTCCACTTAACAGCTATAGATTGTTTGCAGGACTTAATTCCCTTTGGCCCTATGCCTGCAGTTAAGGTAGCCCCGACCATCTGGTCGGTGATGTACTAGCTGAACGAGTAAGGCCAGCTAAACTCGCCTTTAGCCCATGGGCCCGGTAATATTGGTTTTATTTATAAAAATAGAACTCTTAATCAACATGACAAAATGAGAGAAAAAATTAGCCTCCTCTTATCATGAGTTTGGTTGAGATGATGCCCCAGGACACCCAAACTCCAGGGGAAGGCAGGAGATAGGCAGGGAAAAAGAGCAGAGGAGTGACTGGAGGCTTGTAGAAGGTTTCAGAGCAGATGGATGGGGAGGGAGACAGGGAACAAAACATCCCAGAGGTTTGTTCTGCGCGGGCCTTGTACATAGTATACTTCACATATCAGAGAATATGGGTGGTACCGCTGGTGGGGGATTTTTAAATGCATATTCTGAGTCCACGTAGAATTTCAACCACAAACCTTTACTGAGGGCTTGCTGGCCCTAAAATCATGATGCATATCAACTATTGCTCTGAGACAAGTTTTGAAAAACATGAACTCACCTTCTTGTGAGCCCTGTACCGAGCCCCACGGCAGCCTGACAACATGCATTTTAAGATGCTCCCCTCTGAGTGGAGGTGGAACCAGCAATTTCCGACCAATTTATCCTCACCGCCTACAGGCAGATCCCCCTGATGCCCCCGCCCCAACTCTCTGCCAAGTGAACACTAACACTTCTCTTCCCCTCGCTTGGTGACAAACTAACCTAACTGTCGCAAACAACCTTTGTACTGTTTTCTGTCACAAAAGAAAACTCTTTCAGTTTCTAATTCCTGGTTGGTCCTCCCTCCCTGACTCAGGCTCCCCTTTCTCCTGCCTGCCTCCCTTCTAAGCTGCAGTCGAGGTGGTGGGTGCCCCTTGCCCCTGGACTCTGCAAAAAAGAGACCTCATCACCTACATCGACCAGACTTGTAAAAATGAACAGGAACCTACTGCAAACACAAATATTTCAGCAAACAACTGAAATACTAAATAATTATTTTTGAAGGCTTACCACTGTTTTCCTTTCTTCCCTACAATTTATCTACACTATGAAATTGGATATGCTATACAACATGCTCTTCAGCTGGTCAGGAAACAAAAGTATTTTCTGAAGGGCTGGCCGAGGGTTGTATCATGTCCTGCCAGCATCTGTGGGCCCACAGCTGGATGGGAGGTCAAAGAGATGCACCAAGGGAGTCATCTAGCAGAAGGACTGCATTCGGTTGACTGTTTCTTGTTCTGACATTCACCTTCATTGCCCACGCTTCAGATGTCACTGTTGACATTTTCTCTGGGTTTTTATTTTTTATTATTTTTAAAAAGATTTTATTTATTTATTTGACAGAGAGAGAGAGAGAGAGAGATCACAAGTGGGCAGAGAGGCAGGCAGAGAGAGAGGGGGAAGCAGTCTCCCTGCTGAGCAGAGAGCCCAATGCAGGGGCTCAATCCCAGGACCCTGAGATCATGACTTGAGCTGAAGGCAGAGGCTTAACCCACCCACTCAGCCACCCAGGCGCCCCATTCTCCGGATTTTTAAATACCTTACAAGTATTTCCCTAAAAAGTTGCAAATTCTCTTCTGGCCAAGGAGCCTTCAGGGGCTTGGTGGAAGCTAATGAAAAAGCTGACAAATGGGGTCATCTCACATAAGTGAAAACCCAAGGTCTAGCTTGTGGAGGGAATTCTATAGTAAAAACTGGACTAAAAAGGAACAAATGGCTCCTCGGATGGTAGTGAGGATGACGTGGTAACGAACAGCCTCTAAGGAAAGCTATGAGATTGGTAATCCGTAAAAGACAAAACAGACCCAGATGTTTTATACATGTCACTATCAAATATTCAAGCAGCAAATAACTACTGAACCCTACTATGTGTTGAACTCTGTGCTGTGTATCCTCTTTCTGAGGCATGAGCTGAAGTAAGCATTTTTTTTTATAACAGGTAATATCTACAAGTGATATAAAATTCAAGAGTACAAAAGGGTATACAGGGAATGGTAATCAAAACATTACTTAAGAAGCATTATTCCCACTTTCATGTTGCTTGTGATCCAGAGCAAGAGAGAAAACTAATGTAGGAAATCAAAGGCCCTACCTCAGGGCCTTTGCACTTGCTGTTCCTTCTTCTCTGAATACTCTTCCCCCACATATCTGCATGGCTTGCTTCCTTTCTTCTTCAGGTTTTTACTCAGCTGCCATTTTCTCAGTGAGGTCACGCTGGTCACCCTCTCTAAAATGGTTACATGCCTTTCTCACTCCCTATCTCTCTTCCCTGCTTTACTATCTTCTCCAGCAATTAGCACCACCTTATATTCTATAAAATGTATATTACAAATACAGATATCTAATACATTCCTTATTTGTTTATTGTTTCTCTCCTCCCCCAGTATTTAAACTTCATGAGGGTGCAATTTTTGACTATTGGTCTCATGGCTCTATTCTCACCATCTAGAGCTGTATCTGGCACACATAAATATTTGTTGAATGAATAAACAACCAATGCCTGTTTTGGAGAGGGCACAGATCTGTGTAGCTGGAAGGATCACTGACAGTGAGAATGTCAGGCTCCATGGTGGGTAGCAAGGAGCATTTGTAGGCCAAGTACTCAGAGTTCTTAAAATTATACCATATGGAGGGGCTCCTGGGTGGCTCAGTCAGTTAAGCATCTGCCTTCAGCTCTGATCATGACCCCAGGGTCCTGGGATGGAGCGTCGTGTTGTCAGGCTCCCTGCTCAGTGGGGAGTCTGCTTCTCCCTCTCCCTCTGCCCTTCCCTCTGCTCGTGTTCTCTCTCTCTCTCTCTCTCTCGCAAATGAATAAATAAAATCTTAAAACAAAATTATACCACATGGGGACCTTTCCCCCTTCCTTCTTTCCTTGCTTCTTCTCAAATATTTATTAAACGCTCACTGAGTGTCAGGCCTCAGGGTGAGTCTGGGCCATGCCTCAGAGGTCCCACCGATGGGCAGAGTTGACCATGACCCTTGCTTGCAGAATAAAAGTGGTTCTACCGCCTAGTGTAATAGGAACATCCTGCTATCCCGTCCCAGACGGGGAGCGGGTCTGTTCATGCTTCCTGAGGGCTTCCCCCAAAACAGCAGAGAGTGGGCACACCTACAGCCCCATGTGGGCCCCTCCCAGCTCTAGACCCCTGCCAGAATGGGCAGGACCAACCCTGCCATCCTCCCCGCCCCCACGGTGTCACGGAAAACAGCTACACACAAATGGCACATCAGAGGGCCATGGGCAGCTGAGTGGCTTGATGGAAACGGCCCTTTTATTTTTGGTCTTTAATGTCAATGTTGTAAAAATACTACACATTTTTTTAAAATATCACTCAATATCTCACTGCTCTTAATAGTTCCATTTTCCCCTGTTTTATTGCAGGGCTTCTCCACATGATGCCCACACGGTTATAATGCGGGCATGGCCTGTGCTCTAGTCCCTAACGGGGGGTGGCACCTGGACGGAAGTGGAAAAACCCTGTTTCCTACTGTTGCCCTAGAGGAGAAGGCGCTGGCTCCACAGGGGACCAGAAGGGCTGCCAGCCAGGACCCTGTGAGCCCCAGCGCTGGCAGTGTCCTGGACAGTCTGTGGCTGCCCAGCATCCCGACCAGCTCAGGAAGCCTGGGGCCAGCTGGGGCCCGTCAGGCCTGGAGGGCAATGGTCCTGTCTACCTCACCTCGGGCCAAATTCCTGGGGGAAGGGAGACGCCAGAGGCTGAGGGGACTCGACTCGACTCAACTCCACTCAACTCCACTCAAGGGAATCTCTGGCTCACGATTCAGGTGCTCCAGCCCCCCCACCTAGAGATTCTGAGGTGAGGTCAGGGCTCCTGTGTAATTTTGTTTAAGTCCCACAGGTAAACAGGTTCTCTCGTTCTTTACCGAGGGAATGTGATCTGTGCGATTTGGCAGGAACTATCAGAATTGTTAAAGCTCATGCCCTTGGACCTTCATTTCACCTCTAAGAGTCTCCTCGACAGGGATTTGCGCCTACCGTGTGACATGAAGAGGCTCCGAAGATGGGCAAGGCAGCCTTGTTTGTACCGGCAAAGGCTAGACACAACCCGCGTGCCCAGAAAGGTTCTGATTTTTTTTTTTTTAAACTGTAGTCCAGCCAACGATCACTTCTCTGAGGAAGTGCTGTGTGAGTGGAGGAGAACCATCTCCAAGATATATCTGTGAAGGTAGAAAAAGTAACGAGCAGACAGCGTGTAGAGTATGCAGCCCTTTGTACAACCTCAGATTGTGTCTGCACAGGCCATCTCGTCAGAAATTTGGAACAGTGGTCGCCGCTGGAAAGGGAAGCGGATGGCTGAGAGAACAGGGGCAGGAGGGAGACTTGCTTTTTGGAGCATTTTATACCTTCTATATCTACTTAAAAGCTTAAAAAAAAAATAAAGGAAAAGGAATAGCTTCAGAGTGCTTCTGATGTTCACAGAGATTAAGAACCAATGTGAAGGAGGGAGGCATTCCTGAAACCACTCTAGGGAAAGAACATGTCCCTTAAAATACAAAAGAGCATTCAGCAGAGGGTGAGGACATTTGCCTGGGGTAGGAATGGGTTGGCACAAGCCTGGAACAGAGGGCTAGTCTGGAGCTCGCACGACCAGGCTGCGCGTGTGTGGGAGTCTGGTTCTTACTCACCGAGCTGCCCCAAGAGACGCTAACTTTCCTTCTCTTGAATCTCATTGCCCTTTGGACCGTGAGCTGTGGTTCTAGCTCTTGGATTCTGACCACATCTTGCCTCAAATCTGTCAGTGTTTCTCTGTCCAAGTCTCTCGTTTTGGGCTGCCTTGCCGTCTCCTCCAGCCTGAAACCTTTCTCTGAGCATATCCACTCGACCTCCGGGAGCCTGATTTGGTAGCTCCCATCTTATCCAGGTGCCGGCAGTGCTGATGTCCTATATGACAAGGCTCCCTGGTGTCCCAGGCACAGAATCCCCCAGCCCCCCACCCCGCACACAGCTCTTAGTCAACCCCCTGAGTGCCTCCAACTCTGCTCCTACTTGTTCCCAGCAACCCTTTTCTCCTCCAGCACATCCTGCCTTGAATTCTTTGTTTCTTGAAATGGAGGCTATGAAGCCTTCACACTATTTTTCTGATCTCATAGTTCCTCAGAAAGCTTCTTTTCCTTCCAGCAACCCTGCCTCCCTTTCTGCATGTCTATTACACCCAACCCCGGCCTGTGTGGCAAACAAGTCGCCGTCAGGGCACACATGAAGGGATCCAGTGTCCACATGCACAGTTAACTGCGGCTTCTGCTTTCCAGATGGGCTCACCCCGAATCACCACACAGTTCTAGGATGTAGGAAAATACGCAGGATTGAAATGCACGGGCTCTAGATTCAAAGTCCCTATGTTTTAATTCTTTCTCTGCCAGCTGCATGATGAGATGTGTGATCTTCAGAAAATTAACTTTACTTCTCTGGGCCTCATTTTTCTGGGATGTAAAATGGGGGAAATAACGTTTGCTCGATAGGTATACTGTGGGGATAAGAGAAGATATAAATAAAATGCTGACTGTAGGGGCCGCCTGGGTGGCTCAGTCAGTTAAGCATCCAAGCCTTGGTTTGGGCTCCGGTCATGATCTCAGGGTCATGAGACTGGGCCCCGCAAGGGGCTCTGCTCGGAGGGGAGTCTGCTTGAGCTTGTCTTCTTCTGCCCCTTCTCCCACTCCCGCCTGCTCTCTCTTTCAAATAAACAAAGAAATAAATAAATCTTACCCAAAAAAATGCTGACTCTAGGGCCTGGCCCATATCAAGCTCTCAAAAAACAAAACTTGGGGTGCCTGGGTGGCTCAGATGGTTAAGCAACTGCCTTCGGCTCAGGTCATGATCCCAGAGTCCTGGGATCGAGTCCCACATCGGGCTCCCAGCTCCACGGGGAGTCTGCTTCTCCCTCTTTCCTTCTCCCCTCTCATGCTCTCTCTCACTGTCTCTCTCTCTCAAATAAATAAATAAAATCTTTAAAAAAACCCAAAAACTTATTTTTTTGTTATTTTTTAAATTTTATTTATTTATTTGAGACAGAGAAACCATGAGCGGAGGGGAGGGACAGAGAGAGAGGGAGAAGGAGACTCCCAGCCGAGCAAGGAGCCCAATGCGGGGGCTCTATCCCAGAACCCTGAGATCATGACCTGAGCTGAAGGCAGATAGACACTTAACTGACTGAGCCACCCAGGCGCCCCATCATCTTCTCATTTTTACAAGTGACCTGGCTTTAGAACTTTCTTCTACACTATGTTCACTGTTTTTTTTTTTTTTTTAAAGATTTTATTTGTTTATTTAGCAGAGAGAGAACACAAGCAGGCAGAGAGGCAGGCAGAGGCAGAGAGAGGAGCAGGCTCCCTGCTGAGCAAGGAGCCCGATGCGGGACTCGATCCCAAGACGCTGGGATCATGACCTAAGCCGAAGGCAGCTGCTCAACCAACTGAGCCACCCAGGCGTCCCTGTTCACTGGTTTTATACCTGAATGTTAATGCTATTATTTGAACCTAATGAACGGACACTATATCTTTTTTAGCCAACATGTGTGTTTCTGGCACATTCAATACACATTGTCTCTTGTCTTAAAACAAGCTGGGCCACAGAATGGGTATGTGCTAACACTTTTGCATTCTTATTTCACAGAGGCTTACATACATTAAGTAGCTTTTCCAAAGTCACAGCCAAATCTAGCCTATAGCTCTCCTAGCTCTTTCCACGAAACCACATAGATCAGAGGCTTGGCAAACTTTTTCTGTAAAGGTCCAGATAGTAAATAGTTCATGCTTTATGGACCACATATGGTCTCTGTCTCCTACTCTGATTTTTAAAATGTTTTTAAATAACACTTCAAAAATATAAAAACCATTCTTAGCAATATGCTGTAGTAAAAACAGACCATGGGCCACATTTGGCCCAAGGGTTATAGTTTACCAACCTTTGATATAGACTACACTGACAAATCAAAGTATAAAGAACTTTTCAAAGTATAAAGAACCTTCCCCTTAGGGCACCTGGGTGGCTCAGTCGGTTAAGTGTCCGACTCTTGGCTCAGGTCACGATTTTAGGGTCATGAGATTAAGCCCCACATGGGGCTCGTGCTGGGCATGGAGCCTGCTTAAGATGTTCTTCCTCTGCCCCCCCCCCCACTTACATGCTCTCTATCTCTAAAAGAAAGAAAGAAAGGGAAAACTTCCCCTTTATTAGTAGTAATTGTTAGTGTTCATTGAATGTTTACTACGTGTCAAATATTGCTCCCAATGCTTTACATATATTAACTTATTTCATCCTCAGCTACCCTATTTGGCAAGTACTATTGTTAGTCTCATCTAACAGATGGGGAAACAGAGGCACAAGGAAGTTAAGTAACTTTCCCAAGATCATGTGATCAGCAAGTAGCATAGACAGGATTCAAATCCAAGGAGTTCAGCACGAGAACCCACACACTCAACAATTTGTTGGTTGGGAGCCCTGACTTGTACAGCTGTTTGAATGGAGGAGGGAGGAAGGGGCCTGGAGTCACTGAGTAACCCTTGGAAGCTTCTAGAATGAATATGTTTCGGAACCATTCACCTGGAAGCTAAGGAGGCGCGGATACAGGCCACCTGTGTTTTATAGAGGATTACCAGGTGGGAAACCTGCGGTGGCTTTCCTTTATGCTATTACAATAGAGGACACGGCTGAGACTGCAGAGGCATCTTGATTTGAGAAAAGCACTTGATTGGATCTCATTAAATTTTAATCATAAACTGAATTCAAAATAAATTGAAAACTGGTTGACAGAGCACAAACAAAGGGTGATGATAAATGGTGATGCATCTAGAGAGGGGATATCTTCCAGGGGACGCCTCTGAGGCAAGGACGGATGGGATTTAATGAAGGTGTTATGTTCCTGGAAGAAGACAAATAGCATAGCAAGAAACGGAGGAAGGGCAAAAGTGAGCAGCCTGTGTAATTAATAAACCACATTACCAGCTCCTAAGTAATCAAGGCTTGCTGTTCACCAACTGCTTGGATTGTTTTAAAAAGAACTCTTTGGGTCAACAATGGGGCTGAAGAGTCCTAGAGACACACAACATGAATATTTCAGGTGGACATAGTAAATGAATATATAAATTTACAGCTAGAAAGATCCTCAGATCCAATTTGGATCAAGTACTTTCAATTACAGATTCTCAAGGTCTTACTTCACTCCTCAGGGAGGATTTTTTTTTTTAAATAAAAGTCTCAAAGTCATGTATTAAAAAAACCTTTAAACTCATTAATGTTCTCTGTTTACTGCCCAAATGCGTGCAAACTTTCACAATGTCAGTTTGCTCAGGGGAAGCTGGTTTTGAGTGAACTGTTTGGCTCCCATTCAAATTCCAGTGAATAAATACTTCCAAGTTTACTTGCAGAATTTCCCAGACAGAGTTCTTCCATTTGGTTTGCCAGAGGATTGGAAGCAGTGGTGAGCCCAGGAGACAAGGGAGCACTTATTGGCCCTTTTTCATCCCCTGCACAGTACGACTCACATCAGGCTGAAGGCAGCACAGCATGACTTGACCTGATTTTGAAGTTCGCTCTGGAACTCCTCTGAGCTGCTAAGCAAGGAGACCATGGACTAATGGGAATGGGCTGATTCTGCTCTGTAGTTAGGGGGGATAAATATTTGGAGAACAGCCACAAACCAGCCCAGGTTTTTGTTTGTTTTGTTTCAGATAAGGTTTCTCTAAGCATGTATCTGTAATTCTTAATTTCAGTCCAAGCCCACAGAAAGGACAGAAAGGAAAAATCAGGAGAGAAAGAGGGGACATTAAGAAAGGAGAATGGAAGAAAAGAGACAACATGGAAAGTGGGGAAACCTTGAAGGACATTTAAAAAATGTACCCTTTATTGGTGTAGGAGAGAGATTTATTTAAATTGTGATTTTTATGTATTACATGAGAAGGGGTAGCTGGAAGGGAAGGGAAAGGATGAATACAGGCGAAAGGCAAGAGTGTTGTAGGTCAGCTGGTGAGGCAGCAAGAGCCTAGGCAGACAGCATGGAGGAGGAACACAGATCAGAGACAGAGGGAGCCCCAGTGACCCTGGGAGGGGAAGAAGGAAAAACACTGGAACCCCCCAGAGCAGGAAAACAAGGAGGCAGAAAAGAGCCAAGTTTCTGTCATCACTGAGGAACCTGCCAAGACCCCAGGCAGCCTTGGTCTTCAGGGTGGAAGGAAGGGGGACACGCGGGCTGGTGGAGGCCCTGGCAGTTCCATCACCCTCAAATGACTCCATTTTGGCTGCCTCATCAGGGACCCAAGCCAAACTGGCACAGCTCGACTGGGTCACCTGGTAGACGAAAGCCCCCCCCCCCTCCTCAGGCCGTTTACAACTCGAAGCACCGCCTCGCGCCCGCTGGTGTCTATACTATGCGTGTACGCACGCGCCCCCACACGCAGCGCAGAGCGACTCTCGTTGCCAGGCATCGGAGCACATGTGGGCTAGCAAAGGCCTGCTGGTGACAGGACGCGAAGAATGTCGGGGGGCGGGGGGGGGGGGGAAGGGACAGCTGGGGTTTCATGAACTAAAAATATCTTGGTGACAACGCATGGAGAAGAAACCGGAGAGGCCCAGGGGGGGAGCTTCTTAATTCCAGTCCTCAGATACTTTCTCATGGAAGGACAGCAGGATTGTTTTGATAAGGAAATCTGATTAAACATTAGGGGTCATTTCACTGGATCTGAAAGGAATTTAAAGTTTAACGTGCCTCATCTGTGCCCCTTCCCCTCCCTCTCCAAACAGTTGCCCGCAATTCTTACACGTTTTTATGGGCTAATCTAAAATCGCCTGCGGCAGAAAAATGGTGGAATTAGGGGTATTTCTGAGCTTTCGATTCTGCGCTATGTAAAACAGATTTCATTTAGACAAATTACCGCATAATCTGTCTTTCTGAAGGCCGGCAAATATGACTGCTTTCTCCTATTTTCAGAGCATTCGAAAGTCACTGACTCCTTAATCCTGGGAGAAGCAGGCTTAGACATTTTCTGTCCTTACACCCTCCAGAAGTGAGTGTCTCCGAGTTAGGAATCTTCTCCCCGACATGTTGGCTTATGTTGCCCTGTCTTCACTCCTGGCCAGCCCACCCCACACAGCGCAGAGCCATCACCGCGCCATTTCACAACCTCCATCATGAAGTGACTGGGAGTCGTAACACCAGATTAAGAATGACTGTGGGTGGTCTTTCTGGGTAAAAGCTTGGCTGGCAGCCGTGCAGCAGTGAGCCCCATTTCCGATAATGGTGCTTCGTTATTTGAAAATTGAATGGGTAACTCATCATAGTTGAAACATTGTGACATTTCTGTCCTCTCATCCTGGGGTCGGGGGAGAAAGCCATCTAAGAACGTGACAGTGACTATACCATGGCCTTTCCACAGAAACAGTTTGGCAATACTTAAAGCCCTGAGTCAGCCCATCCCAGTCAGCCAGGGCCTATTGGAGCTGTACTGACAGAAAATAATTGCCCCCCCCCCCCAAATAACAACAACAACAATAATAAAAGTAGTGGGTTGGGAAAGGTTAAGGATTCTGTGTCTGCCATCCGACATGTCCAATCACAGTCATCACCCTTACATGGTATCAGGATGTGCTGCTCGGCTTCCTTTCACCTCCCATTAAAGCCCCCCCCCCCCACCTCCCTGCACAGTGATTGGTCCAGCCCAGCAGTGGTTTTCAGCTCCGGCTAAGTCGGTAAGGCAGCCTTCTGGAGCCAGGCTGCTCTGCCAGTTCTCGGGCCTGCCTTGACTCTGTGGGCAAGTTCACAGGACAGTTCTTCCTGGGGAACCCAAATGGGACATGAACTAATTCAAGAAACCCCCTGTTTTATGTAGCAAGAGCCAATAAAAACGCCTAAATTCCGGTCAGCCCTCACACAGAGCCACGTGGCCTCCCAGCCACCCCCAGTCTTTGGCCCTGAAAGCTGCTTTTACCTTGTGCCTGGAGAGCAGGTGAGTGAAACAGAAATCAAAGCAGCTTATATGGTAAGAGCTTGTGAGCACCTATGAAGCATTTGATACCTATACAGGGTTCTGGGGAGTTGAAAAGGATTAAGAAACGAAACCCTTTTCCTCAAGGAACTAACCATCTAGTAGCAGGAGGTAAAATTAATATATTTGAATAGTCAGCAAACAAAACAAATCTTCCAAGACCACCCAGTACGGCTACCCCTGTGGGACTCCCATTATTTTGTTAGAAGGGAATTTAGACAAAATCATGTTAGTTCATCCCCCACACACATTTTATTGATGAAGAAATCCAGGCCTAGGGAAACCAAAGTGAATTGCCTAAGTCACAGAGCCAGCAAGGAGTGGAGTAAGGACATGAAACCAAGTCTCTTGTCCTCTTTTTTATTAGTTTTTTGGCCTTTCCCCCCATCCATTAAAAAAAAGTTCCCGTATTCTAAGAGATCATCTTGAACTTGAAAGTCACATGAAGCTTGATTAGCTGCTGAGATCAAGTAATAGCATTTCTCCCCGTTTTCAGTGCCAGTAAATGTCCCAGCAGCTTGGGAGGGCTGGGGGGGTTGGGGGGGAGCCAGCATAGAGCAGAGCTAACTTCCTGGCCCAAGAACGTGGGGTTGATCTTTTCCCTGCATGAGACAAGGATCAAGAAAACTGGGAGTTTTCCTTCCATCTTTGCCACTGACGTGTCCCGGGGCTGGAAGCCAATTACTTAATTTTTGCCGTCCCCAGCTCCCTCCTTGGAGAAGTGGGGCTGGATTCTTAACCGAAAACTGTGGGGACACTAAGTACTCAAACAAATAAATGGCTCCCATGAAGCTCCGAAAAAAACACACCCGTGTGAGCACCCTCCGTTGCTCAAGGAGTTAATCTCACTCAGCTCGCCCCCGTTTGAAATACTAAACCACCAGCACTTTCTCGCCGCCAGAAACTTAAGTGTCGTTTTCTCAGCCCAGGTCAGTATACGAATAAGTTAAAGGTGGGGAGTGGAAGGTGGAGGGAAAGGAAGGCAGAACGTTTCAGTAAAGGAGAAAACAGTGTTTGGGAAAATGGGTCAGCAGCTAAAAAGTAAGGCTAGGCAGGCGACAGCTCTGAACAACTTACCTTAGCACCACCGAGGACAGACAGACCGGCTGGCAGGGTGGTCGCACTCTCTCCTTCTGACACTCCAACCTTGGGTGGCTCCCGCCTCCCTCCTCCCTCTCCAGGCCAGGTAAGTAGTAGAACAGGCTCTGAAGCAGGAAGTGGAAGTTGTATGCAAATTTCTACCGAGGCTAGGAAGCCTCCGCTGAAAAATCTCCCTGTGGGCAGTGAATCAACAGCCGAGAAGTCACTTTATTTCTTAAAACAGAAACCTCCTTCATTCCCTAGAAAAGGCCACTGACTGACCAATTAGGGTGCATTTTTGTTTTCACCACCCAGCTAAGTTAACTGTGGAGGAATGTCCTTACTGCCCCGATCTCCCGCAGCGCCCTAGCTTTAGCCAGAGAGGGTGCCTAGGGGTGGGGGGTGGGGGGCTTGAACTTGGGTGTTAAGATTGGTTATTCATTAGCAGCTCCAAAGGAGACTGAGGGCAGATAGCGGGGTGGAGTATGAGCTAAGAGCTTCTTAACTACCTGCAGCTGCTTAAAACAGCAGCATTTGCTGCCCTTCACCATTGAAGGACTCTCTGCCCACCCCATGTGAGTGTGCGCGCGCGCGCGCACACACACACACACACACACGCCCATCAACAGGCATGAAAAAGTGACTCCTTTTAACACACACACACACACACACGCACGGGCGCGTGCGCATGCTTGCACACACATGCAACATACACACCGTCCTCTGGCTGCATTTTTCATGACCTCAAGTTTATTTCTTCTGCTTCCTTCTCCTTATTTAATCAGTAGCTTACAGAAGTTATGGTCCAAGTAGACGCTGGACGCAGGATGATGGGGGCAGCAGAGTGTGATGGGAGCTGTGGCCGCTAGAGCTCTGGAGTCAGAGGGATGTGGCGTGAACCCCGTGAGGGCACTGGCTGGCTAGGCACCACAGCGGGGAGCCTGGGCAGGCACATTGTGCCGCAGGTGCTGGCCTTGGTGACCCGTTGAAGAGGCCCAAGGCTCAGTCCTCGAAGCTAGCTGTCTCTCCACCCTCGTGCAGGGGACAGACCCTGCAGCGTCCCCACCCACACTGCCAGGTTCTGCTCCAATGGGTCCCATGAAGTGGGCTACTCTGCATTCTGCAAGCAGAGGAAACACGGCTTGTTTTTAAAATAACATATACAGGTTGTAGATGTTTGGGTATAGCCTTACAATGAACTACTATGCAGCTGGGAAAAATCATAAATATGTATGTATATGTTTCTACATTCTAACACGAAAAAGTGGCTCTGGGATATTATTTATTGAGACACATGATCTCATTTTTGAAGAAATCACAAATGTCTGGAAAAATGCATGCAGACTGTGAAGTGGTTGTCACCTCTAGGGGATGAGGTTGAGGGAAATGAGTGAGAATGGAGGACTTTTAGCCTATTTACACATAGGGGCTGAGTCTTTTTTCCAAGAAGCATATTTTTTAAAAAATAGTATTTATTACCTTGGCCTTGAACTTTCTACCTCAAAATTATTATAATAATCTTTTTTAGTTTAGGGAAAAATAGTATTCTTTGTACAGCAGCTAGTCCCAGGATACTTGGAAAACAGAAAAGAATGTCAGGGGGAGGAAACAAGAAAGAGAGCCAAGAAAAGGGGTGGTGTGAAAACCATTTTCATTTCTCTTCGATACCTTAAATGGCTTGGGAAAAGCCTGGAAGATGCTTCTGTCAACTACTACCTTTGGAATACAACCCATCAGGAAGAACAGGGAGAATCTTCTTTTCCATTTCTCTTCCCAATTGCTTCCCCAGATGGGAGGCCTGAGGGCCCTGTAGGAAGATAACCAGGTGCTAAAGTGCTGCTTGTAATAGCTGTTAGCTGGGCCTTCCTCCTGTCTCCGTTTATCCTGAACAGAAGGGCAGGCACCTGGAGGAATAGGCTAATAGTACCTACCTAGGGCCTTTGCTGGGGTCCCTACTGAAAAGCAGCCTGAGGACGTAAACTGTTTAGAACAGGAGAGTCCTGCCTGAATGTGCCGCAGGCAGCTACAGGGAAATGTGGACGCAGGGGAAGCGTCAGGGGGTCTGGGAAATGAGCACTTCTGTCCCCCAGGAGTCTCCATTGGTGTTTTCAGACTAACATGTACGCCCTTTTAGCTGCCATCACAGGAGAAGGACGCTTCGCCGAGAACCTACCATACGCTACCTATCAGCACATTTAACCCTACAGCAGTCTCAAGAAAGCCATTAAGTGTCATTCCCACTTGGCCTTTGGGGAATCCAAGGCTCAGAGACATTGAGTAACTTCTCCATGTTTACACAGCTAGTCCCTGGAAAAGGATTCCAGAACTGTCTCCCCTCTGGGGGGAATGTTACTTCTTGTCCCTTCTTGCTATGCTGTGTTCTGTCCTTCGTACACGCTCAGGTGCACACGGGCAACTTGCTTCCTTTGCACAACTCTTGACTGTGCTCAAGGAGGAAAAAAGATGTAGACAGTGTCAAAAGGGTGTCGCTGAGCCTGGCAGTCATACGGTGCCGTGTGTATACAGTGCTGGCTGCTGCAGACATGACAGGCAGAGTATCCAAGGTGTGGGTCAGCCCTATCCTCACAGCTGAAAGTCTAGGAGGGGAGGATTTGTGTTTGCTAGCTTCAAGAAGCCCATCAGCTTCTTGCGAAAGACATCATTAGAAGAAAGTCAGCTCTTCCCACCTCCGTAAACCAAACCAAACCAAGCCATTTGGACCTGATGTTCAGAAACTCTCCATTCTATGGTATGAATCCCTGAAAAGAAAGGAAAAAGGGAAAGACTCATTCCTTGGACAAGCCTTGAGTTTCCATTTTTAAATGGTATGATTTCCAATGCTGACAGGGCAGAGTGAAGCTATGGCACACCAGAAGGAATTTCCCCGGGGATGGCCCTTGTTCAGTGGGTCCGCTGTCCTCACACACTGTGGGCTAACAGCTCTGTGGCATGGCGGAAGGGACAATGGCGGGACGAGAAGAAACACCCAGGCTCCCAGGGTCCAGTCCTCCTCGTCTGGGTATTCCAATCCCAGACCTTTAGTGAGGCCCGCCTGACTCCAGACATGCAAACTAGGCATGCAAACTGAAAGATTCTCAACGTGTTCTTCTGTGTCTTTCAGAAGCAAAAACTGTGAAAGGTACATTTAATAATTAGGATGGTTACAAGAAGGAGAAAGATGAGGAGGGGAAGAGAAATTAAGTGTTGGTGAGGATGTGGAGCAAAGGGAATCCTTGGACACCGTTGGTGGGAATATTCGTTAAGTGGTGCAGCCACTGTGGAAAACAATATGGTAGTTCCTCCAAAAAAAAAAAAAAAATACAATTGCCATATGATCTAAGCTATTCCATTTCTGGGTATATACCCAAAAGAATTAAAAACAGGGTCTCAAAGAGATTTGTACCTCCCTGCTCATAATAGCATTATTCACAATAGCCAAAAGGTGGAAACAACACAGCAGTCCATCCGTGGCTGAGTGGATAGGTAAAGTGGGATCTATCCGTACAATGGAATACTATTCAGCCTTAAAAAGGAAATCCTGACATGTGTTACAACATAGCTGTACCTGGAAGACATTATGGTAAGTGACATAAACCAGTCATAAAAGGACCAATACTATGTAATTCCCCTTATATAAGCTACCCAGCATAGTCAGATCCATAGGGATGGAAACTGGAATGGTGGTTGCTAGGCGCTGAGCAGAGGGAGGAAAGTCATTGTTTCACGCATACAGATTTTCAGTTTTGCAAGACGAAAAGAGTTCTGGAGAGGGACGGCGGGGATGGTTGCACCAAATGTGAATGTACTAAATGCCACTGAACTGTACATTTAAAAATGGCTAAGATGGTAAATGTTATGTGCATGTCACCACAGTGAAACAGAAAATAAAATAAATAAAAGTCCCCAAAGCAGCCCTGCACAATGGGTTTTATTCGCCTCATTTTCCAGGCGAGGAAAGCAAGGTGCAGAGAAGTGAAGTAGCTTGTGAGGGCCACACAGCTGGGTTTCAAAGCAGAGCAGACACTGGAGGAAGGCCACCCTGCCCTCCTCCGCCGAGCTGCGGGGCCAAGGATGCCACACATATACATGCCGAAGCCACACGGATTCATCTCCTCTCTGTGCCCTTTTCTTTCTCTAGACCACCGTCCTGCTAACACTGCCTTTCCCAGTGTCCTTATTCATTCCGCTGCCTTCCCTTCATCAAAAGGTGCTCTCAGGAAAAAAACCCGAGCACTCATTTATACCTAAGTTACATGGTGTGAATTTAAATCAGTATGCCACCTCTCTGAGGGGTGCTTGCATTTTAAGCCTCATCACCCTGTATGAAATGAAAGCCTTTGTTCCATATTAAAGGAATTTCAGGCATCAGGGAGCGGGCGGGAGGATCTGGAGGGTGGTGGCGGCAGGCAGGGCAACGCAAACCCAGAGAAATGCAGTAAATGGGGGGGAACCTAAGGCATAAGGTTAGGAGGGAGAGCTATCTCATGGGCAGACTGATCTCTCGGGGATCCACCAAGATGTGGGGTGTGGATACGAGGGAGGCAGGTGGACGCTGCATGTTAAACCCTCCCCTTTAAGCAGACTCGGTAGCCTGACTGCCAGACCCCAGTCTTGCTTGGCCTCAGAACCGTGCACACCCTCAAGAGAATCTAGACGGTTGATTTGCTCGGGGCATCATTTCCCTGACAGTTCTCCATGCCTCTTCTCTTCTTGTTATTCATGAAATTCTAGTCCCAAGCCGCCAGGTGCCATAGGTGGAGATCTCCGTCCAGAGAATCTGAGCATTCACACCTTTAGTGCCGAGAAGGCACTTTATGCGCAACATTAACTGGTATGTTGTATAGAGTATAGACCCGAAGGCAAATTTTTGGGATGCGAAAGCCTGTCTTCTGGGCACTCACAACCTAAGACCGGGAATTCCCAGGCAGAATGTCTGTGTTCCACACAGACATTCCACCAACAGCATGCAGGTTAAGAGCCTGAGCTCTGAGTCGGGCATCTGGTCTGTGTCCCTATTCCTCCGCCTGCCAGTTGTGTGACCTTCGGGAAGTTTCATCGCTTCTTTGTCCCTTAGTTTCTTAACCTCTGTAATGGGAATAGTAAGGCATCTCTCTCACAGGTGAGTAAGGCTCCAAACGTAGCAGTTCTGGCTGCTGTCTTTGTGTGAAGAACACATTTTTGCTCCAAGGGGATTGAAGCCTTTCCCTCAGCACAGCCCTTGGTGGGTGAGGACGAGGGTAGACTTTAGCCGCGCTTACTTCCTCAGGCCGACACAGATGACACTACTAACGACACAACTACACTCTGCAGCCCCGCGGGATGAGTATGAAGAGCAGGATAAATGATCTGTGTGCAGTGTCTGGCCTTATGCTCAATAAATACCAGCTGCCATTATAATAATAAATATGAACTCTCAGACAAAGGCATAACTCAATTAGAATCAATTATCAGTCAATACTGTAAGGAGAAAAACAAAAAAATAGTAGATACTACAAATATTCATATGTGGCTCTAAGATGTCCTTTCATGCTACCAACTGACGAAAGAAATGCTGTATGTCAGAGAACTTACTACAGATCGGAGCATCCAACCCCACGTGAGGACCCAGTTGGGGAAAAACCAAAGATCGAAACATATACCTGGTGAGGGTTTTTGCCTGCCCTGCTCTGTACTCTGGTCTGGGGACAGATGGACTACATCGCCTCCAGGCCACCTGAAAGCAGAATTGTCTTCTCTCGCTAAGCATCCGCCTTGGTGATCACACCTTGCTGGCAGAGAGAAAATTATGGATTCTTTTCATGCGAGCTTTGCCTACTTGGCAGCGCGCGTAGAGAAGTAAGAGTAAACAGAGGTAGTGATGATATCTATAAGAAAGATGTTCTAAGAATTGCATCCTAAAAACAATAAGGTCAGGAAATTTTACTTGTGTGTGTGTGTGTGTGTGTGTGTGACAGAGAGAGAGGGAGAGAGAGAGAGATTTCATTAGTAGATTAAGCCAAAACAAGAAACAAAAACCCGGCAACCCTTTTTTTCCTAGGATTTAGTCAGTTCTCATGAGCTCCCGTCCCCCTAAAGAGTAAGAGAAACACCTCATGCTTCCAGTCAGAGTAATTCAGTCTCGATTCACTCTCTCCTTGGCAATTATTCAGTCTTTTGGCATTTCCCCGTCTTTCTCTTCAAGATAGGGTCTAGCGGTAGAGGAAAGACTGTGTGTCTTCATGGGAGTGGCACAGGGCCTCAGGCCCGTGTTGGGCTTTCCTGTTCTCTGTTGAAATAGTCTTTGTCACACTGAGCACCTTGCTTTTATCTGAAGATGATGACAATGCATGACAAGCAAGTCCCCTTTTAATGCTCACCTTGGTTTTCCTGGAGGAATAGGCCAACTTGTTCTTCCCCTTCTCTAGGAGACCCTCTTAAGGAAATAGACCCAATTTCAGCTCAACCCAATTTGGGTTGTTGATGTTTGCAGCAGTGGCCTAGAGTGAAGCCCAATATCCAGTCTGTTCTTCTCCCACAGTAACAGAATCTGTAGTTGGGCAAATGGCTGCCCAGAATAAAAACTACACTACCCAGCCTTTCCTGCCGATAGGTATGGCCATGTGGACTAAGTTCTGATCAAGAAGATAGGAAAGTGTCACGCCCTTAAAGGGAAGAGGTACGCTTTCCTCTTTTTTTCCCCTTATCATTGGCTAGACTGGATTTAGTTGTGGATGTAAGCTTTTGGGGACCATGTGGTTGAAAGTAACACCCCAAGAATGGTAGAGCAGCAAGATGGAAGTAGTCTGGGTCCCTGATGACACCAAAACCTATATTCTAGGTATAAAATAATGTATGACTCATATTTGACTTTGATTTGCCTTATCAGAATTTTCCCAATTTTCCCAACCCCCAGCCCCTCCAACAGATGTAGGCAGGAGATAGATTTTCCTTGAGAATTGTGGGCATTTCCATTATTAATAATCCCAAGATTTCAACCATGGGAAGGATTTGAGGACGAAGATTGGCCTTGGACCAGAATGGGGGAATCAGCCCTTCCTCTCTTGAGGCCCCCTGAATAGGGCCAGGACCCTGGATACAGGGCATGTTTTCTGTGGGGAGGTAAGCTAGTCTATGGGAGGAAGTCACAGACCAGGACTCTCCGAATACGGATGCTTCTAAGTTGGAAACAGACAAGCAAAGGGGGTCCTGCAGCTGGCTGGCACCTGAAGCCGACAAGGGAGCTGGAGCCACGAGCCCCTAACAACCCATGAGACATCCTCTCTCTCTCTCTCTCTCTCCCTGTGACACACATATACACACACATATGCACACGCACATGGTAGAAATGTCAGCATTCTGGGAAGCTCATAAGCTTCCTTTGAGGAAGCTTAATTTCTAGCCATCAATGCTGCTCAAGCCCTCACACTTTGAATCTTTTAAAACAAGTCTTACCAGGGCACCTGGCTGGCTCAGTGAGTACGGCACAGGAGCACATGACTCTTGATCTCAGGGTTGTAAGTTCGAGCCCCACCTTGGGTGCAGAAATTACTTAAAAATAAAATCTTTAAAAATAAATAAATAGGGGCACTGCCTGGGTGGTTCAGTGGGTTAAAGCCTCTGCCTTCGGCCCAGGTCATGATCTCAGGGTCCTGGGATAGAGCCCCGCATTAGGCTCTCTGCTCAGCGGGGAGCCTGCTTCCCCCTCTCTCTGCCTGCCTCTCTGCCTACTTGTGATCTCTCTCTGTCAAATAAATAAATAAAATCTTACATAAATACATAAGTAAATAAGTAAGTAAGTAAACAAACAAACAAACAAATAAAAGAAGTATTCCATTCCGATAAGAGGCATTTAGATGAGAGGCCGAAGGCCGGTGCTAATAACAGCTGGGAAGGAGGAGAAGTTTGTCTTCAATCTCTTTTCACTAATCAATTTCCTTCATTGGTTCCAGGTGCCCTTCTTTCAGAGCATGTCTTCCCAAGAAACTCCTTTCACAGAGAACTGGTGCCCATTCTGTCCCACCTCCTCCAGCCTTCTAGCCTTATTGCCACAAGGCAGTTTGCTCTCCTTAACCCTTTCCTGCCCCAGATCTGGCCAGTCCCCTGCCTTCCAGTGCACCCCAGGTTCACGAGGAAGATGAGGAAGATATGCAGTGGGGAATGGAAGGAAGCGTAGGCCACTTGCCCAAGGCCACAAGGCCAGTGAGTGGTAGGGCTGGGATTTGAATTCCTGCAGTCTAACTCCAGGCTCTGAGCTCTCGGCCATGAGTCCTCCAGACTTTCGAGATCATCTTTCCTTTAACAAACAAACACAATGACGTAAATCTATCTCCCACATCCTGTGGGAGGTCCAGCGCCTCGCCACCATTTCCAAGGCTTCCTGGGCAGTCGGAGTTGAGTTATATTCTCCTGCTCATTCCCACTTAAATTCCCGATCCCTTCAAGTCCTTGCCAGCATCTGCTGGCCTCTCTTCTGTCCCTCGCCCAGAGCAAGAGTGCTGCCTCTCTCCCTCCTTCCCCGAAACACACCTGAGCCCCAGACTGGCAAGGTAAACCCACTCTTAAGGACTGGCGAAAGTTCGGTCACAACAGAGGGCTGCCATACCGCAGCAGCGCTCCACAAAGAGCTGCAAATTCAAAATGGGGCATGACCGATCACAGGCTCACTCCTGCGCTCACAGGGATGAGGTGGGAGCCCTGCTCTCACCCTGCTCCCGTGCTCTTCCTGATGCCAGCTCCTCTGAGGGGCCCGTGTTTAAACTCTGTACCATCCCTTTGGAGAAGAGGCCTGCACGGGATCAGGGAATTCTATGGTCCCCAGAGGAGGGCAGAGGCTCGATGCGGACACACCCCATTGGCCAAGCCCGGGTCCCGGCTGGCACGGGAGCCTGAGAGCTGAGTCATCTCTCCCTACCTCTGCCCTTTGCTACCACACTTGCAGCTCGAATTCAGCTGTGCTGGGGTAGGAATAGGTACACGAGGAGAACTGGCAAACTTTCAACTTTCGAACTTCACAGGTCAGTTGTTTTTGTTTTCGTTTTTTTCCTGGAAAGCCTGTTCGTCAGTACACACTTGCCTTTGGACCCCTCCCCCAAGCACAAGGGCGCAGGCGGAAGAGGCCAGAGCAGAACCCTCTAGAGCAGTGGTTCTCAGATTTTGCTCCATATTGGAATGACCTGAGAGCTCTGATGGGGGCTGTCAAAACTTTAAGAAGTTGCCAGGGTTTCAGAGCAATCCGCTAAAACAAGTCTCCTCACAGTGTGGTGTACACGTAAATTGCCTGGGCATGTTTTAAGTGACAGATTCTGGTTCAGTAGGTCTAGGGTGAGGCCTGGGATTCAGATTTCTAGCGAGCTTCCGGTGCCACCCATGCTGCTAATCTGTGGACCACATTCTGAACAGCAAGGGTCTGAAGCACAGGGCCCAAGGACTGCGGTTCCAAGGACCCTTCACTTTGCCTGCCATGGAGAATTTCTCACTGGAGTTACCTTTCTCTGTAAGCCTTGACCACAGCCATTTTGGGGAGCCTATTTTGACCCCTTTCAACATATTCTGGGTCACAGGGCCACGGTTTCCCTTGGTGCCTGCCAAATTCCTGCCATTTCATCACGTGGGTCCAAGTGCTGATGCCTGTGGTGGCCATATGGAGGCCGATGGTACTTTACAAGGTCCGGTCACAGTGCAGGGTGGGTTCTGACTGGGCGAGTTCACATTTCAAGGCCAGTCCCTGGAACGACTTGTTTGAGGCTGTTCCTCATAGAGATGGGAAGTGAGATACCATCTAAGCTGCCCCAGTGTTTCCACAAAGTTCTGTTTAACAGACTGTGCATTTCGACAAAACTTGCCGCAGGAAGGGTGAGTGGCCCAAGGTGTCTGGCCCGGACGGAACATTCACTGAGCAGGACTCGCTGGCTGGCCTCTGACGCTGGGGCTTTGCCAAGGAGTGGCTCTGGTTTTCCTGCTCAGAGGCACGGGATTCTTAGGATACCCTGGAAAGCCCCATGTCGTCTATTGTCTGCAACTCCCTTCTCCTTCAATATCTATTCCAAGTGCTATTGGATCCCTACCTCATCTCCTGTAGGGTTTCTTACGTGCCTCATAGCCACCTGGCCCTCTGATTTCCTGCTGGCACTGAATAGGAGTACAGTTCAACCTCTTGCCCAGTGAGAACCCCTCACCCCCTTCCCTGTCCCTCTTATGCTCCTGATCTGCTCACGGGGCCACTATCTTGCTGAAGGTTTAGGGACCACAGGGGGAATGACAGCCCGCGGCAGACCCAGTCCGCAAGCTGCACTGGATTCTGAGAACTTCTAGCTTTGTCGGCCATCTTTCACCTTAAGATCCCTAATCTCGGTGTGGCTCCCTCTCTCCAGAGACCTCCTCTCCCTCCTTCCAGGGCCCTTGTCTCAGCACCACCTATGGAAGACCATAGTTTTGTATCTTTATCAAGGCTGTACCTTCTACTTCTTTTTCTTGGTGCCAACCTTCTCCTTCTGGACTGTCGTAAAGAATCTTACAACCCAAACATGTCCTGTTGGGGTCATTCCATAAACAGCTATCTCCCCCTGATAGCTGTTTTGGCAATACCAAATGCCAAAAGCAACCATTAGTTTATCTTTTTGTAATGATTTTTTTCTTTCTGTTATATTGGAAATTCTAGGAATATTACAAACAAATTGGGAAACAGTTTGCTGATTCCTTAAAAAGAAACACACCCAATAGAATCGAAAGCAGGGACTTCAATAGATATCACAAACGTTCATAGCAGCACTATTCATAGTAATCAAAGAGTGGAAACAACTCACATGTCCATCAACAGATGAATGGTTAGAGGCTTGTGGGGGGCTCAGCTGGTTAAGTGTCTTGACTCTTCATCTCAACTCAAGTCTTGATCTCAGGGTGGTGAGTTCAAGCCCCATGTTCAGCTCCATGCTGGGCATGCCTCCTACTTAAATAAAAAAACCCCAAACCAGAGATGAATGGATAAATGAAATGTGGTATATCCATAAAATGGAATATTATTTAGCCTTAAAACGTAATGAAGTACTGATACACGTTACAACATGGATGAACCTTGAAAACGTTATGCTAAGTGAGACAAGGCAGATGTAAGATAACGAATATTATTAGATTTCACTTATATGAGGTACCTAAAGTAGTCATGTTCATAGAGACGGAAGATAGAAGAAAGCTTACCAGAATAGGGGACAATGAGGAGCTGCTGTTTAATGGGTGCAGAGTTTCTGTTTGGGATGGTGAAAAAATTCTGGAAATTGGGAGTGGTGATGATTGCACAACACAGTGAATGTACTCAGGGCTGCCGAATTACACGCTTGGAAATTTTGGGGCACCTGGTTGGCTCAGATGGTTAAGCGTCTGCCTTTAGCTCAGGTCATGATCTCCAAGTCCTGGGATCGAGCCCCACGTCAGGCTCCCAGCTCCTTGAGGAGTCTGCCTCTCCCTCCCCCTCTGCCTCTCTCCCTGCTTGTGCTCTTTCTCTCTCAAATGAATAAATAAAATCTTTAAAAAAAATGGTAAATTTTGTTATGTATATTTTACCACAATAATCAGGAAAAGCCAAATTAGGAGTCTTGTCTCCTTTATTTTCCATCTTCCACACCCTCAGGCAAGACTCCTCTCCGTGTGTCCTGAGAGAGCTCCAGGGGGGACAGGTGCAGGCTGAGGGCAGGGTGGGCCGGCTCCCACAGCACAGCTGTGCCCACAGAGCAGGAGGGGCGGCTTGTCAGTTTCTGCTCCTCATTGGGACTCAGCATCAACGCTTGACTAACAGGTAAGCCTTCCCTCTAACGATCCCAAACGTTTTGCTGTTTTCAGTTTTCACCTGTCTTTTGATTGGGTTGAAGCCAGCTCCCTCCCTGGGATTAATATTCACAACAAGCAGCGAGCGATTAATTTAACCAGTTGAAATTTATTGTGCACTCGCCTTAACTCAAAGCCAGCTTCTGCTGGGTGTTTATTTTTCACCATTGATGCATGGCACATGGCAGCCCCTAAGCATCTGGATTTAAAGCACACCATTGTACCGAACTCCTGCCGCACCCCCCCCTTCTTCTTGCCCGACCCCCTGAAATCTACAGAGCTCTGATTTCCGCACCACAACTCGGGGAAGGTAATTCTCATCGCTGGCCTAGGGGAACAGTTGGGAGCCTTGAAGCAGTTTAAGATTTGGATTTCATGCCTGGTGCATTGAGCTGGTGACTCGTTTCATTTCAGGGGACTTCAGTCAATAAATTCGGACTCGAACTTACAAGCACATTCCCACCCCACCCCCACAGCCATCACAGAAACAACGAGACTCTGAGCTTGTCTCTCAGAGCATGAAACCCTCCCTGCTGGGTCCATCCTCACTCAGTGTTGCTCACGTGCCACGGGGCATCACACAGCTCATCCAGCCCCAAACCCCTCTCCTCCTGCCCCCCTTGCTTTGCCTCAGCCCACCGGCCCTCCTTGCAAAGTGACTGTCTGGAGAGGACTTGAACTGCGGGCGCCTAACAAGGCAGAACAAAGGCCCGCGTGCTCGCAGAGTTCCATTTGGAGTGCACGACAATTTCAGAGCACAAATGGAAAAAGAAAAAAGAAGGTTTGAAATCTATAGCTGGCTTTTATCAAACCAGAACTTGTAGCTCTCGGCTGACAATCAGCCAGCAGCTAAAACCCACGAGGGATGGTTCTTTCTCGCGGCTTCTGGCTGGCTATTAGCTACCAGCAGCCTTCTGACCCTTTTTTCCAGGGAAGTAGCAGCTGGCAGCTGACAAAGGCGCTGGCAGAGCGGGCAACTTTTGCTTCTCTGGAAGCAAATGTAAGATTGGCAGGAAACAAGGCATTTAAAAAATGACGATTAGAGGCATTTTCACTTGCTTTTCTTTACGATGCTTTTGGGTTCTGGCTCTGATTGCTAAAATGTATTATGTGCTAAGGAGCTTTGATGGCTTTTTTTTTTTTTGCAAAGTAGATGTCTTCTCTTTTTTTCCCTGTTCACGAACACTAACCCAGATAAAGGTGCATTCTGTGAGCATTGTCTACTTAACCCTCTGCAAAGCAGTAGTTAATAAACAAAGATCATAGACCAATGGCTGTGGGATAGTAGGAGCTTAGTGTGGTGTTGCTGCCTAATGGAAACGTGGCTTTGGTTTAGCTGGTCCTTTCAGGCAGGGCCCTCTGTGGTGTGCAGCGATTGGGGAGAAGTGAAATTGGGATGAAGTAAAGTACAGGTGGATTAACCGGCAGTGGTGGAGGATAGAGAGGAATTTAGTCTAATTTTTCTGTGCTCTGCCTGGCTCTCCATTTTGCTGTCTAGAAGGGCAGAAATGGTAGAGATGGCAGGGTGGGGGGCGGCCGAGGAGTGAGCCATGGGATGGATAACCATCCCTGGGGGAGTGAAAGGCCGTGGTGTGAGGATCCCACACTTCAGCCACTTTGGTTCTAGCTGCTTTGCCACTCACTGTGTCTCCCCTCCCAGGGCACAGCACTTTGGGACTGTAGCTAATACATTATTTGCGACCTTGCTGTTTTTATTCTGATAATCATATTACAATCTGCTATGGTAACGACTGACCTATATCGAAAGTTTTAATTAAAATGTAGATGTTCAGGGTAATGTTTGTCCAAAGAGCACCAAATGGATGAAGGCAAACAGCCTGGATCCTGAACCCATGCGGGCGACAGGAAAGAGAAATATCTAGAAGGTCAAAAGGACTAGACTAGATGGAAGAAGTATGTTTCCATCACAGGCTTAAATGACACACATGGGTATGCGTTTTGACTCTGTAAGCAGAGAATTTTCAAGACTGCTTGAAATGGATTCTGCTTTTTATATTCTTGCCCAAGGGAAAAAAATTAGTCAATGTTGAGAGGAAGGCTTGTTTTTCGAGATGGGCACATGGGTTTCTATATGCTCCCTTCCAAGGAACCATTAAAATGATAATGAAGGAATATGAAAAACAACCCCACAACATGAAGAAAATGGAGAAGCAGGAATCTGTGGACAGTAGGAGAAGGAAGGTAAGAGAGAGGACAGTTGGTTTGCTGAAGAATTTCTCTCTACCATTTGTTTTTTAAATTGTGTAGATATGTCAATTTTATATATATATAAACAAATATATATACTTTTAAATTAGAAAGGATCTTTGTTGTCTTGTTCCTGTTCTTTTTTTAATTGAAGTATAATTGATACACAGTATCTTATTAGTTTCAGGTGTAGATCTTAGTGATCTGATATTTTATACATTATGAAATGATCCCCATCCCAAGTCTCATTATCATCTGTCACCATACAAAGTTATTACAATATTATTGACTAGATTCCCTATGCTGTACATTACATCCCCATGACGTATTTAGTTTATAACTGGAAGTTTGCACCCCTTAATCCCCTTCACCTATTTTGCCCGCCGCAACCCCTCTCCCTATGGTAACCAACAGTTCATTTCTTGTATCTATAAGTCTGTTTCTATTTTGTTTGTTTTTCTAGATTTTACATATAAGGAAATCATACGGTATTTGTCTTTCTCTTTCTGACTTATTTCACTGACCATAACACCTTCTCGTTCCATTTATGTTACAAATGGCAAAATTTCATTCTTTTTTTATGTCTGAGTAATATTCCATTGTGTGTGTGTGTGTGTGTGTGTGTGTGTATACACATACATACCATATCTTTATCCATTCACCTATCAGTGGTCACTTACATTGCTTCCGTATCTTGGCTACTGTAAATAATGCTGCAATGAACATGGGGGTGCATATATCTTTTCAAGTCGTGTTTTCATATTCTTCAGGTAAATATCCAGAAGTGCAATTGCTGGATCACATGGAAGTTATATTAATTCTTTGAGAAGACTCCATAGTGTCTGAGCCAATTTATGTTCCCACAACAGTGTGTAAAGTTTCCAATTTCTCCACATCCTCACCAATACATGCTACTTTTTATCTTTTTGATAATAGCCAACCTGACAGCTATGAGGTGATATCTTATTGTGGTTTTGATTTGCATTTCCCTGCTGATTATTGGTGTTGAGCATCTTTTCATGCTCCTCTTGGCCACCTGTATGTCTTTTCTGGCAAAATGTCTATTTAAATCCTCTATTTTTAAATTGGCTTATTTGTTTTATTGATATTAAATTGTGTAAATTCTTATTTACTTTGGATATTAACCCTTTATTGTATGTCTGGTTTGCAAATATCTTCTCCCATTTAGTAGGTTGCCTATTCATTTGATGGATTCCTTTGCTTTGTAGATGCTTTTCAGTTTGATGTCATCTCATTTGTTTATTTTAGCTTTTTTTTTTTTTTTAAAGATTTTATTTATTTATTTATTAGGAAAGAGAGAGAGTGAGAGAGAGAAGGTCAGAGTGAGAAGCGGACTCCCCATAGAGCTGGGAGCCCGATGTGGGACTCGATCCCGGGACTCCGGGATCATGACCTGAGCCGAAGGCAGTCGCTCAACCAACTGCGCCACCCAGGGGCCCTTATTTTAGCTTTTGTTGCCCTTGCCTGAGGAGATTGGTCCAAAAAAATATTGCTAAAAATGGTACTAAAGAGTTGACTGCCTGGGTTTCTTCTAGGAGTTTTATGGTTTCAGATCTTACATTCACATCTCTAATCCATTTTGAGTTTATTTTTGTGTATGGTGTAAGATGGTGGTCAGGTTTTATTCTGTTGAATATACTTGTCCAGCTTTTCCACGCTAGTTAGTGAAGATGCTGTCTTTTCCCCATTGTATATTCTTGCCTCCTTTGTCATAGATTAATTGATGGTAGATGTCCGGATTTATGTCTGGATTTTCTATTCTGTTCTATTGACCTAGGGGTCTGTTTACCGGCCCGTATGATACATTTTGATTACTATGGATTTGTAGTATAGTTTGAAATCAAGGAGTGTAATACCTTCAGTTTTGTTCTTCTTTCTCAAGATTGCTTTGGTTATTTGGGGTACTTAGTGGTTCCAAACAAATTTTAGGAATTTTTCCTTCTAGTTCTGTGGAAAATGCCATTAGTATTTTTTTTAATCAAGTATTTAATTTTAATTAATTAATTAATTTCAAGTGAGCTCTATGCTCAATGTGGGGCCTAAACTCATGACCCTGAGATCAAGAGTTGCATGCTCCATGGACTGAGCCAGCCAGGCACCTCGCCATTAGTATTTTGACGGGGGTGGCATTGACTCTGTAGATTGCTCTGGGTAGTATGGACATTTAAAAATGTTAATTCTTCCAGTCCATGAGAATGGTGTATCTTCCCATTTGTGTTGTCTTCCGTTTCTTTTATTAATGTCTTATGGTTTTCAGTGTACAGGTCTTCATCTCCTTGGTTAAACAGATTCCTAGGTATTTTATTCTTTTTGATGCAATTGTAAGTGGGATTTAAAAAAAATTTTCTGATAGCTCGTTATTAGTGTACAGAAATGCAACCAATTTCTCTATGTTAATGTTATATTCTATAACTTTACTGAATTCATTTATTAGTTGTAGTAGTTTTTTTGGTGGGATCTTGAAGGTTTTGTGTATATAGTATCGTATCATCTGCAAATAGAGTTTTCTTCTTCCTTTCTAATTTGGATGCCTTTTTTTTCCTTTTTCTTGCCTAATTGCTGTGGCCAGGACTTGCAATATTATGTTGAATAAAAATAGTCAGCACTTGGGGCGCCTGGGTGGCGCAGTTCGTTGAGCGACTGCCTTCGGCTCAGGTCATGATCCCGGAGTCCCGGGATCGAGTCCCACATCGGGCTCCCAGCTCTATGGGGAGTCCGCTTCTCACTCTGACCTTCTCCCTTCTCATGCTCTCTCTCACTCTCTCTCTTTCCTAATAAATAAATAAATAAATAATATTTTAAAAAAAAATAGTCAGCACAGGCATCCTTGTCTTGTTCTTGATCTTAGAGAAAAAGCTTTCAGCTTTTCAGTATTGAGTATGGTATTAGCTGTAGATTTGTCATAAATGGCCTTTCTTATGTTGAGGTGCTTTCCTTTTATACCCCTCTAGTTGAGGGCTTTTTACATAAATAGGTGTTGAATCTTGTCAAATGCTTTTCCCACATCTGTGGAGATAATTTATTGACTTTTATCCTCCCTTTTGGGTGGTTTGATTGATTTGTTGATGTTGAATCATCCTTGCATCCCTGGCATAAACTCCACTTGATTGTAGTGTATGATCCCTTTTATTTATTTATTTGTTCATTCATTCATTCATTCATTCATTTATTTATTTGACAGAGAGAGAGAGAGAGAGAGAGAGATCACAAGTAGGCAGAGAGGCAGGCACAGAGAGGAGGGGGAAGCAGGCTCCCCGCTAAGCAGAGAGTCGGATGCGGGGCTCGATCCCAGGACCCTGAGATCATGATCTGAGCCGAAGGCAGAGGCTTTAACCCACTGAGCCACCCAGGCACCCCAGGTGTATGATCCTTTTAATGTATTGTTGAATTTGTTTTGCTAATATTTGATTGAGAAATTTTGCATCTATGTTCATCAGGGATATTGGCCTGTAATTTTCTTTTTTGTGTTGTGTTTTTTTCTGATTTTGAAAACAGGGTAATGCTGGCCTTGTAAAATGAGTTTGGAAGTGTTCTTTCCTTGAGATGGATAGGTTCTAACTTTTCTTTAGATGTTTGGTAGAATTCACCTATGAAGATGTTTGGTTTTGGACTTTGGGGTTTTTTGGGAATTTTTAAATTACTGATTCAATTTCATCACTTGTAATTGGTCTATCCTGATTTTCTGTTGCTTTTTGATTCAGTCTTGGAAAGTTGTGTCTTTCTAGGAATTTGTCCATTTCTCCTAGGTTTTCTAATTTATTGGTATACAGTTGTTTGTCGTAGTCTCTAAAGATCCTTAGTATTTCTGTGGTGTCAGTTGTAACTTCTTCTCTTTCATTTCTGATTTTATTTGGACCCTCTTTTGTTATTGATGAGTCTAGCTAGAGGTTTATCAATTCAATTTTATCTTTTCAAAGAACCAGTGTTTAGTTTTAGTCATCTTTCTTTTTGTTTTGTTCTGTTTTTAAGCTCTATTTTATTTATTTCTCCTCTGATCTTTATTGTTTCCTTACTTTTACTAACTTTAAGCTTTGTTTTTCTTTTTCTAGTTTCTTTAGTTATAAAGTTATTTGGGAGTCTTATTGTTTCTTGAGGTAGGTTGGATTGCTGTGAACTTTCCTCTTATGCTGCTTTTGCTGTGTCCCATAGATTTTGGAAAGTTGTGTTTTCATCTTTATTTGTGTCGAGATTTTTGATTTCGTCTTTGACTTCTTCACTTACCCATTGGTTCTTTAGTGGCATGTTGTTGAGTCTCCATGTGTTTGTATTTTTCCAGTTTTCTTCTTAGAATTGATTTCTAGTTTCATACCATTGTGGTCAGAAAAGATGCTTGATATGATTTCAATCATCTTGCATTTATTGAGACTTGTTTTGTGGCCTAACATGTGATCTATACCGGAGAATGTTCCATGTACACTTCAAAAAGAATGTGAACTCTGCAGTTTTCTGATGAAACGTTCTCCATATATCTCTTACGTCATCTGGTCTAATGTGTCATTTAAGGCCAACATTTCCTTATTGATTTTCTGCCTGGATGATCTATCCATTGATGTAAGTGGGGTATTAAAATTCGCTATTATAATTGTATTACTTTCAATTTCTCTCTTTATGTCTGTTAATATTTGTTTTATATATTTAGGTACTTTTATGTTGGGTGCATAAGTATTTACAAATGTTATATCTTCTCAGATTGACGCATTTATCATTATTTAATGTCCTTCTTTGTCTTTTGTTACAGTCTTTGTTTTAAAGTCTATTTTGTCCAATATGAGTATTGCTACCCTGGCTTTCTTTTCATTTCCACTTGCATGGAATATCTTTCTCCATCCCTTCACTTTCAGTTTATGTGTGTCTTCAGATCTGAAGTGAGACTCTTACAGGCAGCATACGGGTGGGTCTTGTTTTTCTTTTAATCCATTCAGCAACTCTGTATCTTTTGAATGGAGCATTTACTCCATTTACATTTAAAGTAATTATTGATAGATAAGTACTGACTGTCATTTTGTCAATTGTTTTCTGCTTGTATTTTGGTTCTCTGTTCCCTACTTCAGTTTTTAATCAAGACCACACTTACACCATCTGAAAGATACAAAGTGCCACCCTATTTTAAATAATTCCTAGAGAAAGGCCAACACTAGGCTCTCCTTAACAAGCCACTTTATCATCTGACAATCTTCATGGTTTTGATTCATATTTTCCTTGCTGCCTGAAGGTGATAATGTCCTGTCTGAAGGAGTTCATGTACACTCAGCGAGGAGCCCAGTTTTGTTCAATGAAGTAAAATATCCAGAGCTGTTCTCTTTACGTTTTCTATAGCAACACATTTTTGTACATGATTAAGAAACCAAACAACAGTGGCTCAGTGGGTTAAGGCCTCTGCCTTCGGGTCAGGTCATGATCTCAGGGTCCTGGGATCGAGCCCTGAATCGGGCTCTCTGCTCAGTGGAGAGCCTGCTTCCCCCTCTCTCTCTGCCTGCTTCCCCCTCTCTCTCTGCCTCTCTGCCTACCTGGAATCTCTCGCGCTCTGTCAAATAAATAAATAAAATCTTAAAAAAAAAAAAAAGGAAAAAGAAACAAAACAACAAAGGGAAGAAGATACCAAGCTTATCAAAGTCCAATAGTTGCTGCTTCACCAGAAAAACTGGTTTCATTCTATTTCTGGTGCTGTTAGGCTGACCTTGGGGAACTAAAGATGTTTTGCACTGAAATGAAGATTAACACTTAATGGCTCTAATCAGCTCATGGCAAAACTGTCAAATAGGCAAAGTTTGTCATTAGGATTTTTCCATCTGCCCTTGCTGGGTCTTTTTCTGTCCCCTCTCTTTAGCTCCAAGGCACCTACTGCTCTCTAGGTGCCCAGAAAACAAAACAAACTCTTTTACACTAAAGGGTAACTGACTTTTTGTGAATTCTACCCTAAGGACATTTGCATTTTACATCACTCTGGATCCAATAAAGAGAGAGAATCTACACAGTTGTTTGGACAAGGAAAGTATATTAGATATTAGATATATTAGATAGAGCGCTCCAGCCAGAGCCGTCCAGAGTCAGGATTCCAGTCTTATCCAAGAGGTCACGGCTGGGGCTCCCAGGAGGGCAGAGAAGCCTAGGGGAGGCTGCACTGGTAGAACTTGCTGGAAATCTACTTTCCAGGGTGTTAGGAGAAAGTGATCATAGGGAGATATCTCACTGCTGCCAAACCACCTGAGGCAAGAGAAGCAAGAGGGAAGCTGCCTGCTACTGGGGGCTGAGGGCCACCGAGCATGGGTAAACTGCAGGAGTCTGCACAACAAGCACAAGGAAACTGGGACAGAAAAGCCCGTCCTCCTACAGTGTCTCTCCAAGTATCCTTATTGACAAAGCTTAACCTTGTGCCTGCTGCAAAGGAAAACTCTTTATTTATTTATTTTAAAGAGAGAGAATGAGAGAGAGAGAGAGAGCATGAGGTGGGGAGTGTCAGAGGGAGAAGCAGACCCCTCGCTGAGCAGGGAGCCTGATGTGGGACTCCATCTCCGGACTTCAGGATCATGACCTTAGCCAAAGGCACTTGCTTAACCGACTGAGCCACCCAGGTGCCCCAGAGGAAAACTATTTAAAGGGTGCATGTCTATTTTTGAATAGCAGGCAATGGATGATCAATTTCGAGTTAAGAAGCAATAAATTGATCACTGGCACACATTTTAGAAGAGAGAGAGAAGATCAGGGTAATACTGTACCCCAAGGGATCCTCTAGTGTTACCTTTCTAGAAGAAACAGAGATTGAGGCAGGCTAGAAGGTATGTTGGAGTAGGAGAGGCTTCTCACAGTCCAGAAATTACATTAGGTAGTTGAGAGAACTATATGCCCACATTAGGTGGGATTATTACATGTTGCTTCTAGGTGGACAGAGAGGCTGTCAGACCTTGAACTCTCAGTTCGCTTCCATTCCTAGATGTAGATGAAACCTGGATCATTAATTTCACTTCCTCTTGCAAGCACATGAGGAGACAACATTCCTCAAACTCCTGGCTTCTAGGTGAAGCCTGCAACAAGTTCTGAAAATAGAATGTGAGAAACAGTAATAAATCCTACTTCCAGATCTGGTCCCTAAAATGTCCTTTTAGAATATGTGTTCCTTATCCCTTCACTGAGGACAAATGAAGGCAGAAGATTGAGCAGAGGGAGAAGAGGGAAGAACAGGCTCTAGAGAAGGCTCCAGAGAAGCTTAAGGGTCTGGAAGTATCATGAGATAGACAGAGCCTGAGTCATAGTTCCCAGGAGAGATACGCAGGAGAGCTGCTCAACTCACACTAAACCAGAATACGACAGTATTGTGTTAAGTCTCTGAGACTTTGGGGATTTTTGTTATCGCAGGTAGTATTAATTTCCCTGACTGATACACCAGGTAAATTAAGACCCCCACCCCCAGGATAGCCTGTCTAAAACTGAGATATCAGAGAGAGAGTATCCATTATTCCTTTTTTTTTTTCCCAAGCTTGTCAAAATGAAAAAGCTCGATCTTGAATAGTTAGTTGTTGATACAAATAGGTTTGATACAGAGACATACACTCGGCCCCAGAGTGCACAGAGAATGTGTGCTGGGGCAAGAAGAGAGCACTTCTCAGCCGGGACTCAGCCCCGGCTGCATCAGGGAGCCCCACTCCCTGCCCACGCCACCAGCCCCAGGAAGAGGCCCAAGGTCAGGGCTCGATTCTCCCCATTATTCACCGAACAGCAGAGGCAGGTTCGGTGCTCTCTATAAATATTTAGAAAATGTATTGTCTTCCATGTTTAAATATACATCTATAATTCCGTAGATAACATGTGAATATATATTTTCCCCCTTGGTTTTTTCCCTTTCAATATGTTGAGACCTCCTCTGGGTATCTATCGGTAAGAAAGGAAAGATACGGCCCCTGGCTTTGCTGCCACTAAAATAAGTGAGGTCTGCTTCTGAGGCCTCCTCCTTTTTACAGATGTCAGGATTCCAAGCCAGACAGGAGGCCCCCTTGGTGCCCTCAGCCCCCTCGGCCCCGGGAGAAGCTTCAGCCCAGACCTCTGATTGGAGGTCCTGCAGAGAATGTCTCTGACCCGTGGCCGGTGTCTTTACGTGACAGGGGCGGGGTGAGCCCAGATCTCCCGGAGGGCAGCCTCCCATGAGCCAGCACCTGGGAATAAATCACTTCTGGCCGCGGACAGGCACTGCATAAAGTTTAGGTTGGATGGACATAAATTTGGGTCTAGAAAGAGCACAGTTTCCTGTGGTGACAGGCAGCAAGGCTGGGGTGCTTTAACATCGCTTGCCCCTTTATTGACTTGCAAACTGTATCAGATGGAGGCCTTTGGAGCAGACCAGAACCCCAACCCGGGGTCTGCAGGAGGGCCAGCCAGTCCAACACAGGCATTCAGCCTCCATCCCAGTATAAACTCGAAACAGCTTTTTATGCCGAGTTGTGCTTGGTGGAGGAGATCTGTTGATCCTCGAAGGTAGCAGCGTGAACCCCAAGAGGAGGCGGCCACACAGAGATTGGGACAGCGGAGCCCGGCACCAGGCAGGGTGTACTTGGTTCCTGGCTTCCCCCCCTTAGTAGCTGTGTGACCTTGGGCAAGTCACTGAGTCACCCTGTTTGTCAGTTCTTTCCACAACAGAATCAGGATAATAGCCTTATTACATGCAATTAACAGAGAACATAGCGGCTCAGGGGCTAATCTGGAGTAGCTGAAATCAGTCTAAGCACATACAGGGGAAGAAAAGGGGATGTGAGCCCCTCCCCACCTCCATGCTGGAGGCCACACGTTCTTCATGAACCCAGAGACTTTTTTGGCAAACAAGAGGGACAGGCACATAAAAATCAATGCAGAATTAATACTTTCCTGGTGATTGTCTCTCTCTTTTTTCCAGGCAGGTGGTAGAAAGACCTTGGCAGGGAGTCAAGGGACCTGCTTTTCCATCTCAGTCCTATCATAGGAGGTATGGACCATACACCCGGGCTTCCTGGCTTTCATTGATGGGTAGATGGATGCCTATAGCGGCTGACTGGGGCCTTGAAGTTAATCTGGCCCATATTCATAACATCAACAATAGCGACAACTGCTACTCTCAATAATGAAAGTTTCCTGTGTCACTGTTCTTTTATTTTTTTTTTAAGATTTTAATTTTAAATAATCTGTACACCCAATGTGGGGCTTGAATTCACAACCCTGAGATCAAAAGTCACATGCTCTACTGACTGAGCCAGCTAGGTGCCACCCCTCCCATCGCTGTTCTTAGTGCTTTATGTGAATTGGCTCAGAATTACCTTCTGAGGGGAGGTAGTTACCACTTTTAAACCTATTTTACAGGTGGGAAAACTAAGGAAGAGTGATTAAATGACATATTTTATGTACATTACCTCATCGGATTAATATATATGGAGTAGGTATGATCTCTACTGCAAAGGCCTAACTGAGGCTCAGAGAAGGTGAACATTTCACCTGCTCCCCAAAGAGAGTGAACTTAAAATTAAGTCCTTATCCTTATCACATCTCTTTTAAGATGAGCAGTTTTTGTCAATTATTTTATTTTTTATTTTATTTCTTTTTATTTTTAAAGATTTTATTTATTTATTTGACAGAGAGAGAGAGACAGGGAGAGAGGGAACACAAGCCAGGGAGTGGGAGAGGGGGAAGCAGGCTTCCTGTTGAGCAGAGAGCTGGATGTGGGGCTCCATCCCAGGACTCTGCCGAAGGCAGACGCTTAACAACTGAGCCACCCAGGTGCCCCAATTATTCTATTTTTTATTAAGGAACAATTTACATTCAGTAATGTGCACTAATATGAAATGAACAGCTCGGTGGATTTTGACTTATGTATAGACTAATGTAACCACCAATCTGATCAAGATTCAGAACATTTCCTTCGCTCCAGAAGGTTCCTCTGTGCCCTCTATCAGTTAATATCTCTCTGCCCCTAGAAAACCACAAGGCCAACTTCTACTACCATTGATAGTTCTGTTTGTTTTTGAACCTTGTATAAATGGAATCCTATGGAACGTACTCTTTTTATAAGTATTATAATTTTGAGATCATGTTATGGCTTGTATCAATAGTTTCTTTTTTATTGCTGTGTAATATGTGCCACTGTATGAATTCATCCACAACTCACCGATCTCTTCTTGTGTTGAGGAACTTGCAGATTGCTTCCAGTTTGGGGCTATGATGAATAAAGTTGCTGTGAATATTCATGTACAAGTTTTTTTGTGTGTGCCTGTGCCGATTTCTCTTTAATATACACCTAAGGATGAGAGTGCTTGAACGTAGTGTTCAAGTAGGCATATGCTTAACTTTACTGCCAGTTTTCCAAAGCGGTGGAATGAATTTATATTCTTACCGGCAATGAATGACCTTTCAGTTGTTCCTCACCCAACTTTAGTAATGTCAGCCCTTCTGTTGTTGGCTGGTCAGTACTATCCCATTGTGATTTTAATCTGTGTTTCCTTGATGAATAATGTCAAATACCTTTTCCTATGCTCATTGGCCACCTAGATATCCTCATTTATGAAGGGCCTGTTCAAGTCTTGTGCCCATTTTTAAAATGAGTTGTTTTTTCTTATGGATTTATAGTTCTTGATATATTCTGGGTGTGAGTACTTTGTAAAAAATAGATGTTGGGGGGGCCTGGGTGGCTCAGTCAGTTAAATGTGATTTCTGCTGACACTTGATTTCTGCTCAGGTCATGCTCAGGGTTGTGAGATTGAGCCCAGAGTTGAGTTGAGTCCTTATTCAGTGGGGAGTCTGCTTGAGATTTTCTTTCCCTCCACATCTCTCTTGATTGTGCCTTGCCCACACATGCCCATGCTCTCGCTCTAAAATAAAATAAATAAATCTTTAAAAAAATAGATGTTGTTGGGGCGCTGTGGCTCAGTGGGTTAAAGCCTCGGCCTTTGGCTCAGGTCATGATCTCAGGGTCCTGGGATCGAGTCCCGAATTGGGCTCTCTGCTCAGCAGGGAGCCTGCTTCACCCCTCTCCCTCTGCCTGCCTCTCTGCCTACTTGTGATCTCTCTCTCTCTGTCTCTGATAAATAAATAAAATCTTAAAAAAAAATAGATGTCGTAAATATCTGCTCCAAGCCTGGGAACTTGCATATTCACTTACTTAATGTTGTTTCTGATGAATATAAGTTCTTATGTTTGATAAGATCCACATTTGTCATGTTTTACTTTAAACAACTGAAATCTTTCATTTATTATTATTATTTTTTTAATAGTTCAAATCTTTTAAAGAAATCTCTTCCCACTCCAAGATCATGAAGATATTCTACTATGTTTTCCTCTAAAGAACTATTATTTTACTTTTCATATTTAGGAATACGATCAACCCTCAAATTAATTTTTACATAGGCGTAAGTATAAAAGTTCATTTTTTCCCACATGGACATGCAAATGATTTGGCACCATTATATTGAAAAGGTCATCTTTTTCCTATTAGATTACAATTGTGCCTTTGCTGCAAATTAAATGACTATATATATGTATGGGTCTATTTCTGGAGTCTGTTCTGTTCCATTGGTCTATTTGTTTATCCTTGCCCCAATACCAATACTCTTATAGTTTTATAGTATGTCTTCACATCTGGTAGTATAAGTCCTCCAACTTTGTTATTCTTATCAGAATGGTTTTAGCTGTTCTAAGTGTTTTGCATTTCTTATAAATTTTAGAATTTTGTCACTTTCCATAAAATTGTTTTGCTGGGATTTTAACTGAGATAGCCTTGATTGTTAGATCAATATAGAAAAAACTGACATCTTAATAGCATTAAATGTTTTAATCCATGAAAATGGAATATCTCTTCTCAATTATTTGGTTTGTATAAGAATAATTTGAGTAAAACTTAGTATTTTCAAATGGGTAGGGATAAAGTTATCATATGATCTAGTAACTCCACTCAGACATATATTCAAGAGAATTGAAAACATATGTGTAAGGGGCACCTGGATGCCTCATTTGGTTAAGTGTCTGACTTTGGCTTGGGTTGTGATCTAGGGGTCCTGGGGTTGAGTCCAGTCTCGAGCCCTGGGTAGAGCCCCAGGTCCCCTCCATGGTCAGTGGGGAGTCTGCTTGTCCCTCTCCCTTTGGCCTTCTCCTCGCTCATGTTCTCTCTCTCAATAAATAGATAAATAAATAAATAAAATCTTTAAAAAAAAGAAAACGTGTACACAGAAACTTGTACATGAATGTTTATAGCAGTATTATTCACAATAGGTAAAAAGTAGAAACAACTCAAATGTCTATTAACTGATAAATGGATAAATAAAATGTGGTATGTTCATACAATGGGATATTATTTGGAAATAAAAAAAGTACAGATAGGAGTGCCTGGCTGGCTCAGTCAGAAGTGTACGTGACTCTTGGGGCACCTGGGTGACTCAGTGGGTTAAAGCCTCTGCCTTCGGCTCAGGTCATGATCTCAGGGACCTGGGATCAAGCCCCACATCAGGCTCTAAGCTCAGCAGGGAGCCTGCTTCCCCCTCTCTCTCTGCCTGCCTCTCTGCCTACTTGTGATCTCTCTCTCTGTGTCAAATAAATAAATAAAATCTTTCAAAAAAAAAAAAAAAAGAAGTGTACGTGACTCTTGATCTCAGGGTCATGGATTCGAGCCCCATGTTGGGGGTAGAAATTACTTAAATAAATAAACTTAAAAAATAAAAAGCACCAATAAATGCTACAACATGCATGAACCTAGAAAACATTATGCCAAGTGAAAGAAGCCAGTCACAAATGAACACATATTGTATGATTCCATTTAAATACAATATCCAGAATAGGCTGATGTAGAAATAGAAAGTAGACCAGTGCTTGCCTAGGACTAGGGCAATGGGAAGGGATGGTGGGAGTGCTGGCTAAGGGGTGTGGCTTCTTTTGGGGTAATGAAAACATTCTAAAATTGGTTGTGGTCATGGTTATAAAACCGTGTGACTACCCAAAAAGCCATTAAATTGGACATTTTAAATGAGTGGATTGTATGGTACATGGATTACGTCTCAGTAAAGCTGTTTAAAAATTTTTAAAAAGTTATTTTGCCCATAATCTGTTGTAAGGTTTAGACACGTTCTAATACATGTTATGTTTGACCCATGACAGTCTCATTCTGAGGTACTGGGGGTTAGGGCTTCAACATACGAATCTGTGCCATTAAAAAGAGAAAGTGTATGTATTAAAAAATGTAGATTTCTGGCTCTTGCCGACTTGCCCCTGGATTGGTAGAGCACAGTAATCTGCATTTAACTAAAATTTCAGACCCTGTTTGTTCCCAGTTGGCAGTGATCTCGCAAGGAGGTAGCCAGCCTGGATAAGAGCTTGAGTAGCCAGGGCCAAAGATGAACTACAGGATTTTCCCAGGGCGTGGGAGGTAGAGGACAACTTTGCCTGAGGGTGTTTCAGTTTTAAGAAAGCCAAATGGGGTGTGGAAGCCTTAGCGTCATTCAGCTTCTGGAGAAAGTTCCTCTTAACGGCCACAGTCCCCTCTCCCAGTCGGTGCTTCTCCATCCCACTCTGGTGGTGGGGGTGGGGGGGCATATCTGAATCTCTGAAGGGTAAGGGGAGACTCTTGAGATGGTTACATCAATCAAAAGTGGGCATAAGGAGTGAGGTAGGACATCCCTTAAACAGGCCAGGCCAGGCCTTTCCACATGGAGACATTCTCCTTGGGCAAAGGATGAGGCAGGGATCAGCAATAAAGCTGCCAACAGGAGATTTCAGTTCTTTCCTTTTTTTTAAAAACCAGTTTCATCTATAAATCCAGGGCCATCCCCTCAAAAACAGGCTTCTGGGCCCTGGAAGTTTGTGATGTTCTGGGCCTCGATACCGGAGGCTGGTTCATCACACCCAGGAGGGCGCCCCGGCTTGAAGTGTTGGGCTGGAGGCCCAGCCGTGGCTCTGCCCTGCAGCCCCAGATCCTGTGGGGGAAGAGCTGGAAGTCAGGCTCCCCTGCTCCCCAGATCTCAGTCGAACTTCACGACTGCCCTGGGGGACCGGCCATAGGTCACATGGCCTTCACACAGCAAGGACTTGCTTTCTGAGGGGTTGAGTCAGGCCAAGTCCAGCCGGCCTGACCTGGGGGACTGCTCCAAAAGCGACGGCCCCGTGCCTGGCACTGCCCCGATGCCCTGCACGGAGGCGTGCACCCACAGCTGCGCCCTGGGGTGCTCCGGTCACCAGCCTTTGGTGTCCCTCCTTGCTAGCAGGGGCGGACCATGACGTGGTTGCCAGGGCTGCCCAGACCAGAACTGAGGCAAGTGGGACTTAAAAGGAGACTTAAAAGGAGAAGTGTGTCATGAATCAGCTGCTGCTGTGACTGTTGGGGGGTGGTGTGGGTGGCGGGGAGGAGTAGGGGAGGTGGGGAGTCGGGGGTGGGGAGTGGGGTGGGGGGGTGGCGTTGCAGGTGAAAGGAGAAAGGGGCACTTTCCTGGGCCTCCTGCTTGAGAAAGCCTGATTCAGCAAGTCTGGGGAGGGGCCCAGAAACCTGCATTTTAATGGATTCTCTGAGAACCTTCACAGACAGATTGGCAAGTGTGGGTTTTAGGTCGCCCTGGTGGGGCTTCGTGCAGAAAGCTTGAGGTAAGGGTCAGAGGTCAGTGTCTGAAAGTGGACTTCGCTTCAGGTGTTGGGAGCCTCCCTCCAGCTGGCTGAGTGGCAAGGTCTTGGCTCATCCCATAACCTAGAACCCAACCCTGCCCCCCTCGGGGTCACACAGGGGAGCCTGGGCTGGGCAGGTCAGGCGGGGAGAAGCCTGGGGAGGGGAGAGTAGCAGGAGAGCAAGGCCCACCGAGCCAGGCGGAGGGCCTAGACTAAGGAGCTGTGGGGCCCGCAGCTGCAGGGAAGATTGCCATCGGGAAACGCTCACATGTTTGCAAAAGGCAGCTATGGTGTCAGGCCCTGTCTGGCCGAACAGCTGCTTTCTATTCTCAGCGTGGGTCTGCGAGGCCTCGAACCTGAGTGGAGCGTGTCCCCGGGCAGCACGAGGCTGCGAGTGCCTGTAACTCCAGCCAAGGGCAGGGCCCACAGGGCCTGTCTACACGGAATGCTCTTCTACGTCAGGCTCCCAGGTTTACCAGCAGCTCTCAGCTGCTGGCCTGGGCTCTCGAATTTTAGACAAGAGCCATCCTGACACTTACAGTCAAGAGGCGACAGACTTTCCGCCAGGCTAAAAAAAGTTTCAGAAAGTTTTATATTACAGCACCAAACCCAGTGTTATGGTTCCAATCAATTCAGGAAATAAAATGTCTACAATTTATTTGGGTCTCTAAGACTCAGAACTCCTGGCCAAGAATGTGCCCTTTGATCTTCATCCCCTTAATCTGTAGCATTCCCTAAATGCATTTCCATTTTAAGGAACAATGTCTTATACTGGCATAGCACTCTTGATTGAAGAAACTCAGATTGTGTTTTAGGATTCCAACCCTTGGATTAAATTCAATGCAACATCCGGGTGCCTGCTGTGTGCCAAGTTCCTAGCCTCAGTGAGCAGAGGCAAGGGGGGAAGCGAGGGGGAAATGTGCTGGGGGAGCCACCGAGACCCGGGAGGCCAAGAGCAGGGAGTTATTAGGATGGAGTGATCATGTGTGACTGGGGCATCACAGAAGGCTTCATGAGGGGGGAGGGTTTGAGTTTGGCCTCAAAGGACAGAGAGACTGCTAAGATGAGCAGAGAAGGCAAAAGAACATTCCAGGCCAGGGGAAGAGACTGGAGCAGGGCAGGACATGCTTGGGGAATCATGGGCAGTTCAGTGTGGCCAGGAGCTAGGGTGGGGGTGATGGAGAGAGAAAGGGAGACACGAGGCTGGCAAAGCAGTGGAGCTGGATGACGGGGGCCCAAATGTCCTTGAATTCGCTCAAGTGACAAGATGGCGCACTGCAAGGGCTTGAGGAATCTCATGGAGATGGTGCTCAGGGAGTGTAGCTGGACCTCCAGATAAGGAGTGTGGAAAGCAGCTACTCCCAGCCACTCTCTCGGGTGGTCTGAGAGGTCCAACCACCGCTTGCCTCTGCTGACTGTGGCCTCTGCTCCCCAACGGGGCCAACCTAACCTGTAGGCCAAGTGTCTATCACCACGGCCCCTTGATTCTTGGTTCCAACTCCAAGGCAACCATTCCATTAGCTAGTGACCACTCAATGAATTGGTTCCTCCTGGTCAGGCATCTGCCTCTAGTATCACCAAGCCATTCTAGTGGGGGGAGCAGATGGAGCAATTAGCAAGAAGCGAGGGAGCCAGTGCCATGGAGGGGTAATGGTTGATCTAAGCATAAGCCAAGTCCACCTCTCCCCTGCATCCCAAACATTCAGATTCAGCAGCTTTCTATCTCTGAGGCTTCCTAAAGTATGGGAAGGGGCTTTATCTACCCATCAGTATTGCTGCCTGGGGGCTCTTTCTCTCTTGCAGAAACTGCCCCTCAGCAATCTGTGATCGTGACTGTAAGACTTAGATTTTGAAACTGCAACCTGTCATAAAAAGGCAAGACTGACCTACTGGGGCTTTGATTTTCAGGCAGGCTCCCAGGAGAGCTCAGGTTATTTCCAACTCTAGGGTCGTCACACACAGCTGAGCCAGTTGTGTACCAGATGGGGGCAGGGCACACCACCCCCATGATCTCTTGGCGTCTTTACTACAGACAGTTTTCTGGCAGATGGCAGCAGTGTCTGGATGTAGGGTAGCTTTTTCTAATTTGCAAAAAAGGTAGCTTATAGCTAGTGGCAAGAGGCATAGGAATCAAACTAGTGTCCAATAAATCTTGGACCACTGGCAGGGAGGGGTTGGTGGGAGAGAAGGCAGGAGGAAGGCCCCTTTGGCTAACCAAAATGGGCACCGAAGAGCTAAGAAGTGTTGGTCTTTGTGGGGTTCAAGATTCAGCCCTGTGGGGCCATCACGAGGAGGCAAGACAGGCCAACAGGAGAAACTGAAGCAGCCACAGATTTGCCCTGACAGGTGGAAATCTAAGGGCTACATCTAGTAAACAAATAATAGCCCTTAGTGGAGAGATAGGGGTGACTGGAACATGGGAGTGTCTAAATAAAAATGCAATGGTTCTGGTGGGGGGGGAGCAAGGAGGAGGATGGGAGTGGGAGGGGAGGAGGGAGAGGGCCCAGGACTTGCTATGGGAGTGCATGGCCAAATTCAGGGCACCCACCCCACCTCTGAGCACTCTGGTTCCCAACATCTCCATCAGTTGTGCCCAGATCTTAGCATTCACAGCCGCAGCATGGCTTCTGAGAGGCTGGGTGCATTACACGAGGACTTTTTATTTCAAATCTTGTAGATTGCAAAAATCTTTACAGCAGGAACAATGTTCTCCATTTTGCATTGACTCAGAAGCAGAATCCCAGCCAAGCACGCCTTTTTGTTTTATCTGTTTATCTTGCAAGGTCTCCTCTGGCTGCGTGCAAGTTGCTTTTGTTCTTGGCTTGCTGTTTTAAGTACAGCTTTGCTACATTTCCATTTTCTCTACTATTAAAAACCAAGTGCTGCCTTGAATTAGAGCAGGAAACACTGACTAAAGCGAGGCACCTCTTCCCCTCTGAAGCGTGATGAGGCCATGGCTTAGTGATCGCTCTGACAATGATTAATGCCCCGTGTTCTCCCTTCCAGACCTTCAGGAACATACAAACAAATATTTTCTGGAATTTGCAGGTGAAAGGAGGGAGGTGAAGTGGCTCACATAGGATTGTGCTGATTACTGTCTGATTCCTCTCCCCTTCCCAATTAGCTCACAAATTACGCTCTGCTGAACAGTGCGGGAGCTGTTCATATTTTAAATCAAACTAAAGTCCACTGAAGTAGGAAAATTATGCATTTTCCATAAATGATGTGGGCAAATTATTATTCAATTTTTTAACAGGGTTTTTCCATCACTTTACTGTGCACAATGTAATACGGTTAATTTACCAGAAAGCATTGTTATTCATTCCCTAATTCTCAAGGCAACTGCTGCCATTTCCTTACCATTTCCTCCTTGTTTTCTGGGAACCTGCAGCCTCCCCAGCTATGGGCTTCGTTATGGTGGTTTGGGCTCCTGGGCCATCTCCAGAGGCTCTGTTTCCTCGTGTCTTCTGGGGCTTGCCCCTCGGGAAGCATCTAAGAGCAAAAAGATTCACATACCTGGGTTTAGTTTGTTACTGGTTTTAAAGGAATCCTTTTGTAAAGACACATCAAAAAAATAATAATAAAAAAGAAGATGAAACCTCTTGCGATTTGGTAATATTTCCCCACAATATTACATGTACGGTTTTCATTAAAAACATTATCTGCCTAATAACCATTTCATTCTCTCCTGCTTCTAATTAGCTACTCATTGATTCCTACACTGCAAGCACTTGATAATTAACCAAAGGGAAAAAATTCCAAAACAAAGCAACCAAGGAACATCCCACAACTGCCCCCTATATCTTCTTTCATGAGTTTACATGTTGCGTGGGGATTCAAGCAAAACAGCCTAGTAAAGGGAAGGACAGGAAAGAATGGCAAAGAGTTCACAAATGGGAGAATAGCCCCTCCGCCCTGCTCTTTGCTGGTAAGAGTGAGGAGGAGCTATGATAAGCCTCTTCCCCTGCCACTTTTTTATTCATACTCTGTGAATAGATTTCAAACTACTCTACCATTCCTGCTGGGACGGTAGAGCCAACAACCTGCCTAAAACCTTTCTTTCTGTCCTTTTATGGTGTTATCTACCATCCTCTTCATTAGAAGCTCAGTAATCAGAATAACCGATAGACCTATATGGTTTTGTGTGTGTGAGAGAGAGAGAGAGAGAGAGAGTGAGAGAGAGAGAGAGAGAGATTGACTTACATTTTTTTTTGTTTGTTTTTTCTTCATTTAGATGCATTTACTGAGCACCTCCTATATTTAAAACATGTGCCAGCCCTTCACGGGGGTTGGGAATCAGAAGGAAACACATCCAAATGCAAAAAACACCGGGTCTACCGTTAAACAGTACATAATCTATTTCCATCTGTCCTTTAAGATTGAGTTCAGGCATCACCTCCTCCAGGAAGCCTTTCGGACACTCCCCATTCTGGGCTGGACAGTACTCCTTTACTACTATCTAGCAGAGAGTATGTGTGTGTGTGTGTGTGTGTGTGTGTGTGTGTGTGTGTGTGTGTATATATTTTAAGGAAACTCTAGGGCATCTGGGTGGCTCAGTCATTAAGTGTCTGTCTTCGGCTCAGGTCATGATCCCAGGGTCCTGGGATTGAGCCCCGCATCGGGCTCCCTGCTCGCCGGGAAGCCTGCTTCTCCCTCTCCCACTCCCCCTGCTTATGTTCTTGCCCTCGCTGTCTCTCTCTCTAATAAATAACTAAAATCTTAAAAAAAAAATAAAATAAACTCTACCCCCAATGTGGTGCTTTGGTGCATGGGTCCTTTGGTCTCACAACACTGAGACCAAAGGACCCATGCTCTAGGGGTGCCTCTTTGGCTCAGTCAGTAGAGTGTGCAACTCTGGACCTCAGGGTCATAAGTTTGAGCCCCATGTTGGGTATAGAGATTACTTAAAAATAATAAAATCTTTGGGGGAAAAAAAAGTCACATGGTCTACTGACTGACCACAGAGGTGCCCTGTAGAGAGCTTATTGCAACAACTTTCTATGGGTCTCCATCCTCACTGGATGGAGATCATTGTTTTTCTGACTTTCTAGTGCTAGCACAAGGGCTAGCCCATAATAAACACTCAACAAATGTGTGGAGAAGGAATGAATGTTGAGTCCTTATGTATATATTCATAGTCATATCTACCATTATCCTGCTACCTTGAACAGCCTTGGCAAAGGACTCCTCTCATCCCAGCTGTGTTTCTTCCTCCTTATCCAACATCTCCATCCTGTTTACTCCCATTGGCTGCCATCTTGGACCAGCAGGTTGACCTGACCAGACTTTGACTTCTGGGTGGCTCTGGATGGTTTTCTTCTTCCCACTATCAAACCCTCCTGTATTCTGTCCCATTCTCAGTCAGAGGGCTGTGCTATGCTGGGTGAAAAAAGGGAATCAGATAAGAGAATCTATTTTAATGGGGGTTAATGTCACCTCTCCCAAATACATTCTTTTTATGTTAATAGTAATATTTTATGGACAATATCTTCATGCTGTGATTCTCAAGCAGGGCGCAGGTCCTCCCTGGGTCATGCAGGAGTGTGCCAGGAATCCTATAAGCTGTGGTCTGCTTAACAATGCACACACAACCTGAAGGTCTGGGAAAATAATTTTATGTGAAGATGAAAAAGGGATATCCTAGGGAGAATAACAAATTTTCATAAAAGTACAAAGTTAGAATGAGACCTCGAAAGCCCCAGGTCCCGGGGCGGACAAGTTTATTCCTATTAGTGTTGGGGTGAGTTCTGGGCAAAGATTTGGAAAGCACTAATGGGGTTCCCTTCAGTCTCCAGACTGGGTCTTTAAATCACATACTGAAGATTGGTGACTACACATTTGCAAGTGGGCAGGGCGAGTGCGTGGGGCAGCTCACGGCAAATCCCAGCGTGCTCGGCACTGGCCTAGGTCAGTGCACCATTTGCAGGTCAATCATATGCCCCACTGGACGGCCGTCACCCATTCAGCCACCGTCCATCCATCCATCCAATGTCTACCAGCAGCTCACCATTGCTCTCGGTGGGGAGAGAAGTCTGGTGAACCAATTAGGCAGTTACCGTGCCCAAGGGACTCACAGTCCAGCAGGGAAGATGCATTAAAAGAAGAGTCATATTATTAAACACAGTATTACAAGAGTAGTAAGAATTCTGAAAAAATGCACGGTGTTCTGGTGGTTGGAGGAGTAGTTATTTGTCACTGATCACATTCTCCTTGGACTAGTCCCTGCCAAGCTGGGAAAATGCTTATTTTTATTTTCAGTCCTCAGAAATTTGAGAATAAAGGCGTGTCTCCCCCCTTATCCCCATGGGTTTCTAGATATTTTGCACATTTGAAAAGAATGAGGCATGATTTAGGAACTTATTAGGAAAAGTTTCTGGGAAGATAGGTACAGATACATTATGAAGGTCTGTTTGAGATTTCAAAGATATTAAACATACTAATTTTTTGTTATTTTCTTCACTGTAGTTGTCATCTATTTTTGATAATTAAATAAACATACATTACCAGTACTCGCTTGTTAAATCTGTACTCCACAATATCATTTTTAGAATAAAATATTTTTGAGCTCCCTTCTCCCTACCCCCAGATTATTTTTTTCTTTCCTTCCTTTTTCCCCCCCTCTCCCTCTCTTTCTTCCTTCCAGCAAATATTTTGGACAGCCTAACTGAATCCCCACAGTATAGTATCTAGTGATAAGAAAGCCAACAAAAGTTATCTAAACCTATTATATTACATTTCAGGGAAAATGGACAAAACACCACTTTATCCAAATATAACTTGTTAAGAAATGCCTCTTCTGTCAATGCCTCTTCCGTCTCCCTTGTCCTGAGCACTGACATAAGGACAGATGACATCCCTCCGGCGGTAGGATCCCATGTAGTTCCCCTCTGCATACCGCCAGAAACCTCACCTTTTTTGAAGACTCATGAAAGAACCATTCCAATTAGTGCAGTATACATTCTTCAGGTCCCGGAGGAAATTTCAGATAAAAATTTTGCAACGCTCCTAGAAAAATCCTCTGGTGCCAAGATTTAGACACAGGAGGATTCCTGTCTTTCTCCAGGCGGGTAAACACCCTCTGGCACTTGTCAGAAAATCCTCAGTAGTGTGGCTGTATTTGAGGGTTTATGAATACCCTTCACTTTTCTGGGGGAGCTGCCTGGCTCCCCATATACCTTCCTTTGCTATGACCAAGTCAGAGCCAAACGCATCATTAGCTCGGCTCTGCACCCTGTGCCGGACCACACCGGAGGCCCCGCAGCCCCTCCTGGCTCGAGGGTCCTCCCAGCCCATCAATGCTCCGCAAACCAAGCGCCTGGGAGATGGTGAGCTGCCGTGAGTGTGGGTGAATCGCAAATCGTGTTGTCACATTTTCAACGTCTGAGCTTTGCCAAGTGGTCTTCTCCAGTCACGCTATTATTTGATTTTAAGAAAGTAAAAAGAAATAGTGTATTAAGAAGCCCCCTCTGCAGTGCAGCAATGCCAGATGCCCGCTCTCCTAAGGCAGCAGAGAGAGTACTTACTCACTACCAGGCTCCAAAAGACAAAAAACATTTCACCATCATTTGTGGTTAAGGTCACAGGCATACCTCGTTACATGGTGCTTCGCCGATACTGTTTCTTACACATGGAAGGTTTGTGGCGTCCCCGCGTCCAGCAAGTCTCTAGGCGCCATTTCCAACAGCAGGGGCTCCCTGCGCGTGTCTCCGTCATATCGCTAATTCTCGCGATATTTCACCCGCTATATTTGTTATGATGAGCTGTGATCAGTTATTACAGCTCACTGAGAGCTCAGGGGCTAACCAGCATTTTTTAGTAATATTTTAAAATTAAGTTCATGTATTTTTTTTTAGACATGCTCTTGCACACACACTAACCAAACTACGGTATCGTGTAAACATCACTTTTATATGCACTGGGAAACGAAAGCATTCCTTTGACTTGCTTTATTGAGGTGGTCTGGATTGGAACCTGCACTATCTCTGAGATATGCCTGTGTTTTTCTTTCTTAGCCAGAGAACTTTCTGGTCAGTGAATTCAGTTTCCTCACTCCACACTGCTACAGCCTGGGGGCCGGGGGAGGGGGGGGGCGGGAAGGCTTCTTGGAGGTGTTGGGAACCCCCAACGTGGTTTCATTTGCCTGGACTGGTCTACCTCAGGATTATCTCTGGGCAGCACAGTAGCTTCTGGAAGAAAAACCCTGAAAACGTCTGTGATATCTCTGTATCCGCAGCTATGCTCTCATCCTACAGCCCCACGCTGTTTCAGAGCATTTTGTCAGACTGCCCACGAGTTAACCCAAGTCCTTAGTTCTGCTTCACAGGAGAGAATCTACAACAAACTCAACATGTATTAAAGGCTACACTTTGGTTTGAAGAAACCAAGTTTTGTCTTAAAGAATCTCTGTTTAAAGCAGTTTGTAACTTTTTCAGATTTTTTCTTTTTTTGAATGACCTAGTCAGAAACATAAATAACAATCCTCTGGAGAATATTTGCAAATTATCCAACCTAGTGGGATGTGAAGATGAAAAACAAAGTTATCTTTAAAAATATCTAGAACATGTTAATAAATTGCCCGGTCATGTGATAGTAATTGTCGAAGATGCTTGACATTTTTATCAATTTAGCAATTGCATTAATACCAAAAACAATACCAGAAAGACTTGGTTAACCAGAAAATCCCTTTGTTTCATTGGAAAGCCTTTCTAAATATAAAGGTTATTTCAGCAAGAAAACTCTTTTGTTTATACAACTCCACATGATAGCAATGATCTCCGAATTACAGGATCTCAGATCTGTAGGAATCTGTGGCAAATCTCATCCAACCCCCTCATCTCTACAGACAGGACCAGAAACAGAGGTGCCAGATGGCTGCTGAGGACCCCACAGCTGAATGAGTGCACAGCCAGGCACCTGGACAGGTTGTGCAGTCTACCCACTGCCCCTTCCATCACACACGGTTGTTTCCCTGCCTAGCGACACGCTGAAAGAGATAGAGGACCATGGGAAATACATATATTGACTCTAGGGCAATAAAAATTCTTCTTGTAACTGTCTTTCTCCTACAGGTTGGATACAGACATTCCTGTTAGAGACGATGTCTAATAGATTGAAATGTGAAAGTATGCTTAATCTTGCTTTAATAATCCTCTGAAATAGCTCCACAATGGTCCAGCCTTTCTGAGGAGGAAGAACCCACTCCTGGTGTTCTTAATGTTTCTGTCACTTGGAAGTCACTGCACAATGGTTAAACGGACCAGAGAACTCCTTATCACCTGGTGTGGGACAGATATGTCACCACTAGAGTACCTTGCATGCTTTAAACAAATGAGCAAAAAAAATTCAAATGTAAAATGCTCTCTTTTTAATTACTAAATTAAGAAAGTTAAACAATTTAAAAATGTAAACTCACAAATAAATCATAACAAAAAAGGAATTAAGATTTCAGAGTTGCTACCCAGTATTAAAAACTTAATAGAAATAGGCTTTTTGATTTGTTGTTGTTAAACATGTAATTCAAGGTTGGTACAAACAGCAACTAAAAATGTAATACTTTTTTTTTTCTTTTTTTTCTTTTTTTTGGTGCATCCCCATGAAATGTAAAGTAGTGCATAGTTATTCCACTGGAGACTTCTTGGACATAGAGAAAGTCATTTCATTAGCAGTACAGGAAGTTTAAAACACTTATTTTACAATGGGAAATGTCCAACCCCCACCCTTAGAAGTTTTAGTTGCATGAGAAAGTTTAGCAGGTCGCCATGATTCTAATGCTATGGGTTTTAGACCATTTAAATGTGGTTACAAAGTTTATTAAATAAAAAAAGTTTGAAACATTTCAGCATTCATATTTTTATACAAGAAGTATGTGTGGTATCCATCTTCCAGTTCCCCTGGCAGTTATTGGCCATTTGCTTGCTTCAATATGCTTTTAGGCTTCCAGAACAGATCGCAGTTAAGTCAAAGCAAATACTGGAAACAGAACTTGTGAATTCAGCTCTGGGGCTGTTTGGAAAGAGTCCAAGAACAGCCATCTACAGGTACAATCATGAACCAAAAAAGTACAATCCAAATTAAAAAAAAAAAAAGAAAGAAAAGAGAAAAAAAAGGATCATGCTTTGCAAAAGCCAAAAAGGAGGCCACTGGTTTGCAGAATGACACCAGTGCTTTTATGCTGATTTGGCAGTAAAATCCTCACTCTGGGTCCCGAGGCTTTATGGCCCAGGTCGGCCATGGTCTCCACGTTAGCACCCACATGGCGTATGTACAGGGACATAGATATCATATATATTCATATTATAAAAAAGAAAAAAAAAACCAAACACCTGTCCTGATTGGTTTTTGTTAAAACATGAAAAAAAATTTTATTGTTTTAGACAAAGAGGCCACTTTTGGAAAATAATACTTTTTTTTTAGTTGAATCAGGTGAAGACAGTTAAAATCACATAGGATTTGCATTTTAAAAAAAGGAAAGCACTAGGGTCGTTGGCACTGGATTAACTATTTACACTGAACAGAGGTTTGGCCTTTTACATCACATCGATACAATGCATTTTCCAAAAGTCTGAGAAATAACAAGGTTCTGTCTCGTATGCTTCACAGAGGAGGTTCGGATTTGGGGACAAGTGTCATTAATGAGGGCCATGGAAGTTCGTCAGCTTCAGAGTCACATGCAATCTGATCCGGGACGGCTCGCACTGCTCGCGCAGCTGGCTACGGAACTGAAAGCTAATGGGGAGGGGGCGGGGAGGCCTCGCCGAGAAGGCCTCTCTCGGCGGACCCCAGCCTCACAGGTTTTCACCGGGCTGGTACTGGGGCTCTGTGGCGGTGAAGTAGTCTTCCAGGAAGCCCTGCAAGTACTCGAAAGTGGGCCGTTCTTCCGGGTCCTTTTTCCAGCAGTGGATCATGAGCTCGTGGAGAGAGATGGGGCAGTCCTGCGGGCAGGGCATCCGGTAGCCGCGTTCGACCTGCTCCAGCACCTCCCGGTTGTTCATGCCTGCAAGACAAGGCAGTGAGTGCGCCGCGCCGCCGCGCCCCTCTCTTCCGCGCGGAGCCTGCGCCCTCCGGGCGTGGGGAGGGTCCTGCCTCTCCCGGGGCAGGGGCGGGGGCGGGCAGCGGGGAGGGGGCGGGCAGCGGGGAGAGCCCGGCCCTTCGGGGGACGCCGCCCGCCCAGAGAGGAGCAGGGACTGTGCCGCGGCTGTACACGGAAAGCTGCGTGATGAATCTGGAAAGCGTCGTCAGTGAAAGGAGCCAGACACAAAAGGCAACGTAGTGTATGATTTCATTTATGAGACGTTCTAGAAAAAGCAAAGCCACAGTGACAGAAAGCAGATGAGTCGTTGCCAGGGGCGAGGGGAGGGGAGTGCCTGCCAAGGGGCTGCGGATCGGAGAGCTGATGGAAACGTTGTGTGTCCGGGGGTCAGCAGTCTCCGCTGTAAAGGCCAGATAGCAAATATTTGAGGCTTTGTGGCCTGCATATGATCTGTCGCACATTATTATTTTGAATAACCCTTAAAAAATACACAAAACAAAAACAGGTGGGAGTTGGATTTGGCCCACAGACGGGAATCTGCCAGCTCCTGTCCTGTATCCTGTATGTGGTGGTGGGGCTGTTTATGCTGTCAAAACTCACTGTGTTCTTAAAATGGTTGAATTCTGTTGTATGTAAATTACAATTCAATTAAACCGATCAAAAACTATGAATGAGGCAGACAAAAAAAAAAATAGAAAAGATAAAAGAAAAATCCCTGGAATGAAAAATACACTATCCCGCGTTTATAGCATTTATAAACTCCATCTCTGAACTTCATAAATTCGTTTGGCTTCTGCCCGGGCCAGCTTTGGGTGCCCCACCAGCTGAGATCTGCCATCGAGACCCCATGGCTGGGCATCGTCTGGCCCAGTGACCCCGAAGTGCCCCGGGGTTTGGTGACTTTGTTGGGGAGATAAGGCGCCTCCAGGGCCCGTTTACTGATGACCTTAGACAGGCCATTTATCATTTGAGACCTTTGTGACCCTCTGGGAGAGCTGCCTCATGTTGAAACCTCAGGCTGCACGGCACAAACAGGAGACCCCTGGGGGAGAAGGCGGCCTCCCTGCACGCTGGCCTTCCTGACAGGGCAGGAAATACCGTAGGTGGGGTGAGGTGAATGTCCTGACCCCTCTTGCAATCACTGCCAGACACTCTTCTCTACTTCTCCTTCCCTTTCCTGCGCTGTCGCCTTCTGCCACTGCCCGCCTAGCACTTGTATGTTTTATCTGCTCCTTGGCCCCAAGCTTGTAATCTGGAATCCTCCCCAACTTCTGGCCTGGTTTGTTTACAAAATCAAGAACCTGATTTCAAGCCGTACAGAAACCTAGATGTCCTCCCCTAGGTCTCCGGGATATCAGCAGGAGACCACAGCCTGTGCTCGGAGCAGCTCCCTTCAACTCTGGAGGAGCTGGGCCCAGCGCACAACCCCATCCTGACTTTTGGGGCCTGTTGCCATTCTCTTTGTTTCATTGTTACTTTTGGAACTGGGTTTATCCTGGCCCCCCGGGGCTGCCAGCCCTGGCCCTGTCAGTCATGTGTGTATGTGAGTCTTTTGGGAATGCTTATTCTCTGCCACTGTAACTTCTTGTGATAAAATCCATATATTATTATTCCTGCTGTGTTGTTGGCTGCGAAGTTGGCCTTCGATGTAATTATTCTAACATAACCTTGCTTATGTTTTGGGAGTGACCCTTAGTTTAGGGAGAGAGGTTTAGTGAACCAGCGTGGGCCCCTGCCTCCATGCCGCGCCTGACTTCACGGGTGCCCTCTTCAGTTGAGTGTTGGGTCAGCTCTGAGGCTAATTAGCTTAAATCCTCCTCCAACTGCTGAAAACTCATTTTGAAAATGGACAGGGCGGGGAGCTGGGAGCAAACTGGGAGCAAGCGGAAGAACATGCCGCCGCTAGCAGAATGTCCTGTGGACCCCTGGACCAACTGGGTGAGGGCCAGGGACCAGAGTTTCCTACCCACCATCCCAAAACCTGACAGGCTCTGGAAACCCAAAGTTCTGGTAACTCACCCGGCAGCAAAATGGGTCTGAACTGACCTCATTTGGCTATAAAAACCCGAGGTTGATTACTGTTTTTATGTATTCATACATACTACTTTCGAAGTGAGAATGTCTTATTTGAATACAGAGTGTGGCCTCAGACTCTTGAGGATGTTACCTGATGGATGGTCTATGCACAGTATGGATGTTCTTTATTATTTATTTATTTATAAACATTTTATTTATTTATTTGGCAGAGAAGAAGAGATCACAAGTAGGCAGAGAGGCAGGCAGAGAGAGAGGGGGAAGCAGGCTCCCCACTGAGCAGAGAGCCTAATGAGGGGCTCGATCCCAGGACCCTGAGACCATGACCCGAGCCAAAAGCAGAGGCTTTAACCCACTGAGCCATCCAGGTGCCCACGGATGTTCTTTAAAAAAAATCTGATTCTTGGGCACATCTGGGCCCAAGAGTTTTGGCTGGGAGGCTCTGGCCTGAGTGATGGCAGTGACCACATTCCCCTGGCCCAGAAAGGTTAGGAAGCCAGCGTCATCACGTATGAGGGCCGGCGCTCTCTAAAGCCTTTGCTTTGTGTTTGACTACAGGCCTTGGTTTCATATCTCAAAAGCCATACGACCTAAACCTGCAGAAATCCTCTGTGTCCTGCCCCTGCCAGGAGCCTGTAGGAACCAGGAGGAAAGATGGGCAGTAGGTCTGAACCTTGGAAGGCCCAATGGGCTCTTCTGGAAGGGGTTTTACCTCCCCCCTCACCCTACCCCCCTGGGCCCCAAACACTTTCTAATGCTTTATTCTGGCATTGAGACTATCCAAAATGGTACCACGGAGTTTAATTAATCATTCTCCTATTGCTCTATGGAGCTTATGTCAGTAAATGTTTCATTTCATTAAAAAACAAACTACTCGAATGGAAAGACTTCATGTATTTTTTTTCAACTCTTAGTTCAATCTCTGCCAATGGAAAGTTTAATTGGCCACTTGGGTCAGGCCTGTTTTTCCAGTGCTCTGCCCAAGTCCCAGACCCAGCAGATAGAGCAACTTGACCCTATTATGTAGCATCCCCCGAGACAGCCCCCTTCCTGGGCGGAGGAAGCCAGGGCACCCACACATGTGGCCTGCACCATCAGTCACAGGCCCACTCCTGTCTCGCTCCGCCTCCTTTCCTGCCTGACTCTTTTCCTCCCATTCCTCCTCTTCCTTCTCTTCTCTTGCCTTCTCTCTCCAGACTTCCTCAAAGCAGGGGGACCACATGTAACCAATTCCACACCCTGGGCCAAATCGAAACATACCAATGATAGCTTTGCCAGAAAAGTGGGAAAGGAGACAATGCACGTTCAGCTGACAATGACAGTGCGAGGGGGATCAGCTCTCTCCCTTCCGATGTAAACCAGAGCCCGCACAGCCAGCCTCGGGGCTCACCTTTCCCCACCCTGCGCTGTCAGGAGAGGCCCGCCTAGCGGCTCACTTAGGCTGGTTTTGATTCTACAAACAAGAGCCAGATTAAGTGGATTGTGTTCTCATTTAAAGAAATAGTATTCTCAGCCATAAGAATTTTGATAAGTCATTCCAAGAATTTTTTTTTTAGCAAAAATGGTTTTTACTCTATACATTCCTATGAAGATGAGCTTATTTCATTTTCCTTTTTAGATGGTTTCCTGTTTTTGTTACCAAAAGAACTTGCTCCCCTCTTATAGCCACTTTTCCCAAGACACTGGCTTTACCTAGTATGTGGGAGGTGATGGCCAGGGACGGGGGGATGTGCTACACAGGAGCCTGAGTGCGGGATGGTCAGAGGAGAGTCTGGAGGGAAACGGGGCTGCTAGACAGGAATCTTGTTACCATGCTTCCTATCGAGGAAGCAGACAGGGAGGGAGGAGGGCGCTTGCGAATGTTTTTCCCTTTTCTCCCTTCTCATGGGCGGTAATGCTAGCAGAGAAACAGAAAAGACAGAAGCTTGAAAACATGGCATATGGGCACATTTTAGGGAAACACTGTCATCGACAGTTTGGGCCTCCAGGTTTCCTAGTAGGAGCTGCACTAGAGACCATTTGTCAGCAGGAGTGCCCGACCCGGGGTGGGGGGGGTGTCACAGTCACGAAGCACAGCTGGGTGTGTGCCCTGGCTCCCAACCTCCACGTTGGAGGAGGACCGTGGGGGCTCGGCGGCCAGTGCCGCCCCAACCTTGTCCTCTTCCGTCCCCACAGTGCAGCCCCTGGCTCTCTGCCCTCTCACTAGATCCGGAAAATGGGCCATTTCCATAGGTCACTCCCGCAGGGCACAACTGACTGGTCCTCAGGCCACAGAAAACCCGTGGGGCCTGCTGTGCTGGGGTTTGCTTTCCAATTCCTCTTCCCTAGATCCTCCACAGGGCCTCCTGTCACCACGAATTTCTGGCTTTCGAACACGGCTGCAGAGAGAGCATCACTTCCAGTGGGTTCGCCCAAGGCCCTGCAGCTGAGACTCTCCAGCCTGGGGACTGTACTCCCTTCCTGTCATTAGGGCCACACTATCCTTTCTAAATCATTTTGCTGGCCTCCTTGTGGTTTCTGAATTAGGGCCAAGCATCTGACGCTCACCGCACACGGCCGCCCACAATGTCGATTTCTCACGTGCGTCTGTTTTCTTTCCCCCTCCCCTACTTTTAGATTTTCCCATTCCTCTCCTTCGAGCTACCTACTAAGTCCACAAAGCCTCCCTCCCTCTTTTCTGTCAGATTCCTTGCAGAAGGGAAAGAACGCTCATTTCCCCAGGCAGAGCCACTCCACTGCTTCCCACTCTGCACCTCTCCCTGAAGACTCGACCTCCCCTGGCCTCAGTTTCTTCGTTTGTCAACAGAATACCTCCACAGTCACTGTGCTTTCAGCTCTTTCGAAAACAAAACCAACAAAAAGGGTCTTCTTTGAAAGAGGAGGGTTTGGCTTTCCGGCTTCCCATGTGTGAAGCTTCCTAATATGGATCCCGGAGGGGCCAGCTCTGCGCCATCCGGCATTTTCACTGGTAGCGGATCAAGGCCGCATCTGGATTTGACTATGCATTGCAAGAACCTGGATTTTTGTGCCATGGGAAAATTAAGCACTTTCACAATAGGGATGATGTGAGGTTATCAGACATTGAGATTATTTTTGCAAACCGAGCTTTCCATTCAAAGGCAATTAAGCTCTATTGTGCATCAGGCTTTCGTCAGGGGCTCCCCCTTGCTTCTCTGCATAAACCCTGTGAAAAGCTCCGTGTGTTTACTTGTCTGTGTCTGTTGGGCAGGGGAAGGAGGGCCGGGCTGATGGCGCTTGCTCCGAGTGACCCTGTGCTGCAGACCATCGCGCGCTCCAGTCGGCTTATAAGGCGACAGTCAGGAGGTGGCACATTAGGTCTGGTGAAGGATCAAAGTACAAATTTAGGGCAGATAGATACTGATCAAAGAGTGCAGGCAAAAATAAAGGAGTGACTCGAGAAGGCCCACTAATGTCTAGTTCTCTTTCTCTGGCCTCATGTGACCAGATAACCTCGGGGCAGCTGTTTTTATTATGTACTAAGAAATACAGAAATGACAGTGAGTCAGGGGCCATCATACAGAAAGATTATTTGAAGTTAGTCATGCAGTATCGTGAAGAACTCCCTTGTCCCAGAAAAGGAGAAGTGAGGAAGAGAGTAAGGGTGTCTACTGGGAAGGCCGTGGAAACACTGAGCTGAGAATGAAGGGCAGCAGAGCGCAGGACTCAGTATAGTGGAAAGTTCCTCTCTGGCTGCCCTTTCCACTTGCCTTCTCCTCCCTGCTCTCACCTCTCACACTGGCCAAGAGAAACCTTGTAGGGAAGGGTGGCAGCGTGACTTCTGGGCACTCCAGGCAGGCTTCCCTCTCTGGGGGAACTCAGAAGCTCAAAGGAGAAGCCCTGGGGGCTGTGGGCGGGGGCAGGGAGGGCAAAGGACAAAGCATCCTTGGCTGAGGGTGGAGGTTCCATCCTCCTTCCCATTTTCCTGGCCAGATAATCTTTCCCTACCCCAGGAAAAATCTGCTCTATCGGCATGCTGAGCATAGCAGGAATAGTAAGACTGCAGGGGATGAAAATGGGTTGCTGGACACAGAAGAATATATGTCTATGATTCAGGGCTGTAGGGTATCTGAGTGGGGCAGAGGGAGGGAGAAGGGTGGGACTTCTAATTCTCTAAGGAAGGTGGCTTCCAGTTTCACTAATTTCCCTTGCCTCTTCAAGTCACTGTCAGGTGATGGGATATAGTCATGAAAGCCAGGCAGCTGTCACTTACTAAAAGATTTTCAAAGTGCTTCAAATGCATGGATAAATGTGATGTGCTTAAGTTAATGCTCCTGCTTTGCTAGATCCTGCCAAATTCACAAAGCAGGTGTTCAGCTGCGAGCCAGGGCACGGAATGGCCAGGACTGTCTGCCGAGGACGGTACTGGAACATGGTGTTTCAGCCGACCACAGTGTCAGTTTCCCAGAACAACCCTGAGGACAGAGGCTATCTCCTGGCTGGGACAATCCACGCTATATTTATGTGTGGAGATGATGGAATAGAGTTAAAAGGCTTGGCAGCTTGTCAAACTAAAAAAAAAAATCTTGTTTTAAAAACCTCATAGGCATCTTTTTTTTTTTCTTCCTGCTCTCCCCTCCTTCCATCCATCCATCCATCCATCCATGTGCTTACACTTCTTGAAAGTCTACCATGGGGCAGACCCTGCTAGGCGCTGGGAATATCTAAAGGAGCTCCTGTCCCCTCAGAGCTGCTGGGATCTGGGGATCCCAGATCGGGATCGGGGCTTTAACAGAGAGGTACTGGGCGTCATGGCAGCAAGCAGACACGGCAAGGCATTTGGTACGGACATGAAGAAAGGTACACAAAGGAGGTGATGTCTGGGCTGGGCTTTGAAGGATTCTGAGGCAGACAGTGAAGCCGAGAAGAGCGACTCACATCAGAGGGATAGCTCAGTGTGAGGGTGGGGGCGGCATGGGAGCAACCGTGTAAGATCGTGTCACTCTCCCACTCAAGCCCCTCAGTGACTCCCATCTCACTAACGATGAAAGCTAAAGTCCTCACAATGACCTAGGAAGGCCCTATCTGATCTCCCCGGAGCCCCGCAGACCTCCTGATCCCTCTGTTCCAGCCTCACTGGCCTCCCTGCTGTTTTCCGGGCCCGGCTTCCTCCAGGTCACCCTCCCAGTGAGGTCCTCCCTGGCCGCTTTCCATCCCCTTCCCTGTTTTACTCTTCTCCCTACCCGTTACCACCAGCTAATACGGAATAGAGTTTGCTTATTATCTTTGCTTATTGTCTGTCTCTTCCCAGAAGAGTAAACGCTCACGAGGGCACCATTTTGTCCGCTGGTTCAGTGCGGTACTCCCGGTGCTTGAACAACACCTGGCATACAGCAGGTGCTCAATAAATATTTGTGGAATGACTCAAGGCGTCCGCCCCTCAAGGAAAGAGATACTAAGGGCCATGCAAACTTAAGGCTTCTGGAGTTTATCTGGAAGGAGAAGGGAAGCCACAGACGTTTTTAACTAGGAGAGCAAGATAACTGGGTCTCTGTTTTCTGGGATAACGACCCTGGTGGTGACAGTGAAAGAGTGGGTGAGGGGGCAGGAGAAACCGAAGCAGGAAGTCCCATGAAGAGGTCACTGCAGAGCGGATGGCAGCCTCACACAGGGCAGTCGAGGCAAAGAGCAGAAGAAGGATGTGAGGGCAGGTTTGGAGGAGCCTAACTCTGTAGGCATCAACCCCAGAACACTACTCCATTCGTGTAAGTGTTGTCATTTCTCACGTTCAGCAGTCCATCAGTACAGAATCTGTTTGAATCTCCATGCAAAGAATGGCTCGGCACCTCGGCTCATGGAAAAGCAAGGCCTAGAATGCGTTCGAGTCCGGCTGCTCCCAGGGGATCGGTAAATGGGAGCTGTTCTCTGGAACTGTGAGCATCTCTGTGACACATTTGGAAGCAACCTTTGTCCCGGAGGGTGTGGTGCGAGTGACTCCCTTCTGCTACCTCCCTGTTAATCTCAGTGTCACATTTCAGTACTTTTTTCTTTGGCTCTAAGGCTGTCATTCAGTTCGAGATTGTCCTTCTTCCCTTCCTTTTAATCCATTCCTTTTACAGAGCTCACTAACTAACCAGCCGGTCCCTGTTTCATTGTCTCCTCAACCCTTCTGCTCTTCATGTGGTCACACATCACATACTCCACTCTAAGCTCCTTCTCTGATTCTTACTTCTAGAACTCCTTTCATGCTGCGCAGAAATGCCTGGAAAGCTTTACAAACCCATGGATAAGTCACCTCCATTCCCCTGACCTCCATCCTTATCAACCAGCCAAAGTCCCTTTCCTTGGTGTGAAGGTGACAGAAGGTCATGCTCAGGTATGACAGAATTCAGAAAAACACCGCCACCTACTGTTCTTGAAAAAAGAATTTCTTAAAAGTACAGTCTAGCCAACTGAGAGATTCTTGCATGGAGGCATCAGGATGGAAGGCACGATGGACGGGGACTGGGAGTCTGTCCCGGGGTACCCCCAACAGGCACAAGGATTCAGCGCGGCAGAGAAGAACCGCCTGGGCACACGCTGACTGACGGGGCCACACCAACAGTGAGAATGCGGAGAGGAAGGTCCTTCCTTTCACAGTGACGGCTGTGAAGCTTAATGACACTGTGCCTTAGGAACTGTTATCCTTCATTAAGGTAATAGTCCTGTAATTGGAATTCCTCTGTAAAATCCTCTCCCTCAAGAAGAGTTTGCTGTGAGATCCAGAAGTCCAATTAAATAGGATTATAACTATGTTAAAAAATAAAAACAAGAAGCCCCCACGGCTAGGAACAGGCCTGGGAACAATTTTCTGTGGCTGTTTGTGGCTGAGAAGCTGCTCATGTGGCCTGCCCACTGACATAGCCACCCCCCCCTCCCCCCGGCTGCTGCTGCGGACCCGCCTGGCCCCAGAGCCTCCCTGTGGCAGCGCATGAGGCCCCCACCACGACGAGGACGAGGACGATGACGATGGGGACGGGGACGATGGGCTCTGGCCAGCCTTTCCAGCTGCACATCCAGGCTTCACGTCACGGCCCTCAAATTCCTTCTCCTGCAGCTCCTGGAATAAGCTCTGTCCTCCTAGGCTTTGGTGCTCTCCCATATGCCAGGACCTTCTTCCCTTTTCCTTGACTTGAGGAAGAAACCCTGCCAGCCTTTTCCATGAAGCTTCCCAGGCACAACCAGCCCTGTTACCTCAGAGAAGCACGTCAGCAGCCGCTCAGAGTATGTAACTCTGCGCAATCCAGGGGACTTAGTCCTCACTGCAAACCCCCTGCCACCCTCACAGGACTCTGGCGGGGAGGCCCCTCTGCAGACACCTGAATCACATGTCCCTGACCCCATTATCAGAATGAAAATTTGAGGCCCACAGGGAGTAAATTCAAGTAATTCGTCCCATGAGGATGATTCCCTCTAATAATAATTATCAGAAAAGACTGATTTCTTCCTGGACCTGGTGCATATTTTATCTATCTGACTGTAAATTCCATGAGTGTAGGAACTAAGTTTATTTGCTCATTGTACTATATCCCCAGCAACCAAAACGGTGTCTAGCTCCAGGAAGGTTTTAATCCGTCTCCTCAGAGGGTGAATGTCTTACTTGTACCTACTTCCCAGGTAGAGCAAAAGGCCCGGCACAGTTCACACTCGACGCTATGCTGAACGAGTCTCAGTCTGCGTTATAAAATGAGGCCGTTTGCCTTATGCTAAATCCAAACTTGGGCAAAGCCTCTCCCTCAGAAGCGCACACCTGCCTGCCTTCTCTGGGGCCCCAGCTTCTGCCCCTTTGTCTTGGTTTCTGTGTGCAACTCTGAGGAACAAAAAGGGGCTTTGTGTCACTGAAAGGAAAGCCTTTCAGAAAGGCAAAACAACATTAACCTTTTCCCCTCCGTGGCATTCCACACACCAGCTGACTGTAAACCTGGGGGATTCAGGGAGAAATTCGCTCAAAATTCAGGCAAAAAAAAAAAAGTGCCTTCATGTCTTCAAAATCCCCAGACCTGCACATTTCTCCCCTCAAGAAGCGACTCAAAAATGCCCACGCTGCTCTCCAGGCCCCTCGTGGGCAGCCCTTCCTGCCATGCTGGCGGGCGGCTCGCGGCGTGTCTGCCCACCCGTGCTTGCGGGGAGCAGCTGCCGCCAGCGCATCAATAAAACTGACTTCCACCCGCGTCGCCAAACGCCCGGTGCTGGCGCTTTCAGAGACAGGGAATTTTGTTCATTTTGTCTCGATGCCAACCTGGCTCTCTTAGGAGTCTCAAGGCCACGCCAACCTGAAAAGAGATCTTCTCTCCTTCTCTGCATTCTCCGAAGATGACCAGAAATAATCGTAAAAAACGAACAAAGGGATTACACATTAATCTGCCCTTGCTGTCTCCTCTGACTGCAAAGATAGAATTACAAACCCAGGATTTGCAAGAGACCGCAGTTCCTCATTAATCTCCACTATCGTTTCTATCATGGCTTTTTTTTTTTTTTTTAAACTCCTTTCTTTGGCAGGGAATGAGGGAGAGCTACGTTCTTTCTTCACTCAACAGTAACTGAAAAATACGTCCTTAACATTTCCGATTGTCCACGTGCTATAGTATAACCACTAAAGCGTGGAGGTGAAACGGCACGAGTGTCCTCTGCATCAGCATCTGTTGAAATTAATGAATTTAAGGGGCATAATCTAAATCTGTGGTTTCTTTGAAAAGCATGAATCTGACGGTCCAGAAAATTTCGGGAGCCTAAGGATCTCTGATTCTTTACACTTGCTTTTGTAGGGCATATTTTGACTGTTCGGATGTGCAGTGCATGGCCTCAAAACTGTGTTTCGCATGTGCCTCTGCTCTCTCTGGCCATCTGGAGCTGGGGCCTGCAGAGAGAGCAGGTCCTGGCATTTTCCTGCCAGGTTCACTCCATGGGTCTATGCTACAGTGTAATCAAAAAGCAGTGGGGGCTTTTCTCCTTCTCTTTCCTGCAGGTGTCTGCAAACTCTCTTTGGGTGAAGCCGTGCCAGAGCCATCGTTCCTCCTGGAGCCACGGCCACGCGTGCGCGCGCCCCTACTGAGAGAGCACAGACTGCACGAACTGGGGTGGACTGCAGCGCTCACACTAGCTGCTCTTTGCACGAGTCCCGGCACGCCATGCATGGCAACTGCTTGTCTAGGCGATGTCCGTGGGCACTCCCAGTTCTGCTTTTCCCTGGCTAAATTCCTGTCCATGTTCCTCAAACTCATGCTGGGCAGAAAGCTGAGGATGGGCTTGGAAGGCAAAGTGTCAGGAGAGCCTCCAATCAGAGGCCCGTCTCAGCTAGGTCCCCCTCTTACCTGGGTATGGCACTCTTCCTTTGGTGACCAGCTCTGTGAGTAAGATTCCAAAAGACCACACGTCAGACTTGATTGTGAACCTCCCATACAGGGCTGCTTCAGGGGCTGTCCATTTAATGGGGAACTTTGCACCTGCAGAAAGAACATGTGGTGAGCATAGTACAGGGTATGGGGCTGGGGCAGGAGTGCTAGGAAGTTTGCAAGGGAGGACGGGAAGGCACCAAACAGGAATGGACTACACAACTGAGCAGCTGTGGGGCCTAGTCTTGGCTCTGGGGCCTTAAGCAAGCTAGTCTAATTTTATTTTTCCCATCAAAAGGGTGGTGTTCAAAGCCGCTCAAAGTTCGGGCTTCTAGAACTTGAATCTAGGACTACACTGAATGTCACAGAATTGGTCTGGATGTGGGGCTGACTTGTGATTTAGGAAACTAATTTTATATATTTTTTCCTTTGCTTTGAAATGATGTCATATTCTAATTGATACATATAGTGTTAAATCATAATGTTACTCTCACGAGTTCTTTTTTTTTTTTTAAAGATTTTATTTATTTGACTCAAAGAGAGAGATCACAAGTAGGCACAGAGGCAGGCAGAGAGAGAAGAGGAAGCAGGCTCCCTGCTGAGCAGAGAGCGGGATGCGGGGCTCGATCCCAGGACTCTGAGATCATGACCTGAGCCGAAGGTAGAGGCTTTAATCCACTGAGCCACCCAGGCGCCCCTCTCACGAGTTCTTGGTAGAGAAACCACAGTATGCTCTTATGAGGAACACAGAAACCATATCCAACCACCACACTTTTCCCAAGGTGAAGAGAATTTGCTATAGCCCATGTATTTTGTAGGAAGGCGCTCTATTTCCCAAGGCCTCCAAAACCCATGGCAGAGAAACGATTTCGCCTCTGGCTACTTCCCTCCACCTTCCCCCCCATCATTGATAGTGCCCATCTTTACTCCTGGGACAGCTCTTTCTTCTGTCTTCTATGATCCCTTGCTTACCTCCCTACCTTTCTCCTACTGGCTAGAGAGTATACTATTTACTGTTTGTTTTTAAAGAGCAGTCTTGCCTCAGTGACTATCTTATGAGTCTGATTTCACAAGACTAAACCACAAATTCATGCCCAAGTCAGTAGAATCTTTTCTTTGAAACTTCTCAGATCATTAAAAGAATCCTCTTTCAGGTGCCTGGGTGGCTCAGTGGGTTAAAGCCTCTGCCTGCAGCTCAGGTCATGATCTCGGGGTTCTGGGATCGAGCCCCACATCGGGCTCTTCTATTCAGCAGGAAGCCTGCTTCCCCCTCTCTCTCTGCCTGCCTCTCTGCCTACTTGTGATCTCTCTGTCTCTTAAATAAATGAATAAAATCTTATATATATATAAAAAGAATCCTCTCTCTAATCCAAAAGGAAGAGTGGCATCCACCCTGCTCTTTATAAGGCTAGATGTTGTGTACAGGGAATTAAAATTGATTCAGCAGCCTGACTCTCACATATAAAGCTTAGCAATTATAAAGCGGTTCCAGACATTTCACTGAACTAAAAGAAAAACACAAGGAATTTTTATTACTGATGTAAACACAATTATATATTTAAAGCATGTTAATTTTACTTAGGACTCCTAAAAAAAAAAAAAAATCATACAAAAGCTGACAGAATCAGAAATTTTCATAGTATCTTCTACGAAAAGTCACAATATGCAAAAGTGGCAAATAATTAAAATCTTTAAATTAGCACAGTTTTAACAATGAGAGGTATGATAAATTACAGCAATTAGATTTTTGTTTTAAACACAGTACATGATAATGTCTTTAGCAAATCTACCCTGGCATTTTCTGGCAATATAATTTTCCTCTCCATCTCTTTTATGCCAGTGTGAAATGAAATTTAAAAAATCCTACTATTTCATTATGTGGCATCTCACATTTACATTGGAGCAGAGAAGTTATTCTACAGTTTTCTTTTCCTTTTATGCGTGGAGTTATTTTTAATTAGCTGTGTTTCTCAAGCATAATTATTTCTATCTTTTCTTAAGTGCTGCATGATTCCACACAAGGCCTGGTATTCTCCGAACAGTTGTTTTGTTTTTAAAGTTTCTTTCAAAGTGTTCTGCTGTGTGAGAACCTACCCTCGAGCATTCTGTTCACGCAGCTTTGGACTCTGAGCCGCTGGGATTAATGTGATAGATTTTCTTCAGTGTCGAGAACAGACTTTGCCCTGGACCAGACCTCAGCTGGAGTTCTCTTATTTCAGAGAATTAAAGGTATATTAAATTCATTCCTATTTAAACTATCTCTTGAGCCAAATGGCTTGGAAATCTATGCCCATCTCGAAAGCAAAAAGAACTTTCTTTTCTCCCCTGTGCAGACACAAATCCTATAAATAAAATGATGAGCAAAAGGAGCCTTTCTTCCCTCCTTGGAATCATTCAACATTCGTGACGGTGGATGTGTGTGTGGCTGAAAGCAAACTGTTCAAAATTTGGATAAAGTAATTTTGGATTTTCTGAGAGAAGACTTCGTAATTTGAGGTTAACAAAACCCCAAACAAATGTCAATGTATCGGCCTGTTGTGCTAGTTGGCTTTATTGTTCTCTCATTACATTATCTACGACAAGAATTATAATATGTAAACCTTCACCAAATACATTCAAACAAAGGCTGGAATGGATCTATGATAGGAAACCATTTTGGATATGTGCTTTGAGACTTATCAGCAGGAGCTTTCCTAAATAAATTTATTTTGCATTCGTTTTCTTTCTAAAATAAGCAATATATTTACTAAACCTGATGCATTTTGGAAGAAAAAGAACGTCTTTGTCAAATTTCTCCTACTTCTTTTCAGTCTTAAAACAGCAGCCACTGTTGACAAAAAGAAGCTTCTCTAAAGATAACTGTATTTTCCTTTTCAAGGCAGAAAAAAGGTTAATAAATGAAAGCAGTGATAATCTGTTAATCATTAACTACGGTTTCAACAAAAGAACTGATGATGTCTGCTCTTTTACTTATCTCATTACCTTTACTTCCCTTTGCCTCGGTTTCCCGCCTCCCGGGGGTACAGATGCAGCTCCAAATGCTTTGTGGTGGGGGGTGGGGGAGGGGGTGGGGTCTCTGTCCAGGGCCGGGCAGGTTGCACACTGCAAACCCCAGTCCATGAGAACAGCACCCCTAGGGCTGCCTGGAATACCACTTACACATCCCCACAGGCGGCCCTGCGGGGGGCTGCGGGGCTCTAGCCTCCCGTAAAGTGGAGAAAGCTCAGAAACCTGGAGGGAAGGCTCTCCAGGTGTAAACACTGCCTTTCCCTTGAACATAAAGTTCTGTCCCCTCATATGTTTTTTTGAAGATATCATGGCAGTGAAAGTCAGGATCAAAGCTGTCTCTTAGGCCGTAAGGATCTGTAGTGAGAAGGAGACAGGGTCCAGAGGCCTCTACTACAATGAACTGGGCCCTACTGTGTAACCAGCTGATATGCTCTTCTTGAAATTCTCCTGTTTGGGAGCAGGATTCAGGGGTCAATGCGATTTCCTCTCCCTTGCACTTTATCACACGAAACGTAGCCAACCGCAGGTAGGGTAATCTATGTCACTGGTGTCATGGGCTTTGGAGGACACAGGAACTCAGGGAACTTGTTCAATGTTTAGATGAACCAAAACATGAAGGAATTTTCATCACTCTAGTGTTGATTTCTGACTAACTTACGTTAACGGCTTAGTGTTCTTTGAGGCCAGCTGACAGAGGCCGTACATGATACATATATATTTAATGCACGGACTTGAGACCTCTTTCCACTGTTTTCCAGGCAGCGTCTGCAGAGTTTGGACGTGCCCGGGGAAAGCCCTTGCTGAAAGCCTGGCTCAGTGCTGTCCCGGAGGCCCAGGTCCCGGAGCCACCCTCTGGACCTGCATCCTTTACCTTCCTGTACTCCTAGTGAGGGCCAGCGAGCCTGGGGCCAAGCCACTTTCTGTGGACAGTAAACATGCCGGTGTTTTAAGTAATAATCCGTCACCGACATGTCCATTGTGTTTCTCTAGATTCCGCTGAGATGTGAACTCAGTCCTCGTCAGCTCTGTGTGACGACGGGGGGGGGGGGGGGGACAGGACGCCCTCTCTTGGCTCCAGCCGCTCTCCCGACTCCCGTGTCACCTGCGTTTGGTCACCCGATGGGCCCTCCCTCCTGAATTCCTGATCTGAACAATGGGTTCTCTCCTCTCCGTCTCCGCTGGGAGGCCTCAGAGACACAACCACAACAGCCAACATTTACCTTCCTCAGAACTCTGCTGCTTTCTCACCGTTTGCTGCCTTGTAAACTGTCCAGCTGACGCGACCGGAAAGCCGAGAACCCTCCTTATCTGGGTGCTGGGTCTAACCGCCCATCACGTGTCCTCACAGGGCAGCGCACGGCCTGCCCAGGGAAGGAGCTCAGTCCACCTTCCCTGTGTCCTCTTCGGCCGCTGCTGCTTTATCACTCTCCAGGCTGAGTCCACTTCACTGGGTGTCCGGGCATCTTCACTACCCTCACTCCAGTCCTTGCTCGCTCCCTGCAAGGGGCCTTCTGGCTGGGCCCATGTGCACGGTCTGGTCCCTCCTCCCTCCTGCTTCAGCGGCTTCCTGCTGTCCTGCCTCCTCCCCGCCCCCATTGCCCTTCTCTGGTCTCCTTCTTCCCTACTGCAGGGCCATGGGGCAGGCCCCTTTGCTGAAGCCCCTACCCCACGGCTAACTCCCGCTCCTTGGTTCTTAGCCTAAATGCCCTGTGCAGAGGCAGCCTTGGCTTGAACCCTAGGACTGGGGTTGGTTCCCTAGCGCTGTGCCCCCAGAGCCTCTCGTTCTTCGTGGCCACTACTATTCAAGGGCAGGCAAATACATCAGTTGTCTGAAGCATGCCTGTCTCAAGAGACAGACTGTCCTCGAGGGCAGGAGGGTGTCTTTCTGGATGGCCACCTGATCTCCCGTATGGAGACCAGTGCCTGGTGCACAGAGGAAACCAGATAACGATGTGTTGAATGATGGAGGCACTGGACAGCTGCTTCGGCCTTCCGGGCTGACCCACCTGAACAGCCCTCGGGAGGCTTGTTATTAGTTCCCTGCTCTCCGGCGGGTCCTCTCCTTGTCCTCAGTGACCAGCGTCCCTGCCTGCCACCATTTGGATGCCCTTATAAGGGTCTCACCAGTGCCGACTGCAGTGGAAGAACATCTGTCACATGCTCATGCCACTTAGAAACACTGGCAAAACCCTGTGTTTTTACTGCCAAATGAAGTATGGAGGAAATCCGAGGCGAAAGGAGCCCCAAACTTTGCTCCTTTGTGAGGAGCAGGGGCCTAGATCACTGGAGTTGCAGCTGGGCCTTATCTCAGCAGAAAGCCTAGGTGGCCAGAGGCCTGCGGACTGTTCAGAGCAAAACAAAGTGGAAAATCCTTTTCTGAATAGAACGAGATGAAGCAGGTAACTGGATGCCAATCACTCAAGCCCCGGGCCCCGGTCTTTCTCGGGCAAAATGAAGTTAACAGTCATCCAGGCCATAGGTAGGGGGAAAGAGAGGGCTGTGGATATATTTAGTTGTCAAAGTTTGCCCACATAGCAGCATCAAGCCCTCACTACTGCGGGCTGGTTTTGTTCTCTCTTGTACTTCTGAGTTTTCCCTGCGCGCCTGGCACTGTACCTACTGCTAGGGATGCAGCAGCGAGCTCAACCGCTGGCTCTCATGGAGCTTGCAGCTCCGTCTGGGATGGAGAGAAAATAAATGAGTGGACATTGTATACGTCAGGCAGTGACAGATGCTATAAAGAATGAAATGGGCTACAAGGACAGATTTTATGGGGCTTTGCAAGCCCCATTAGGGTCTTTGGATCCTACCCTACGTGTGATGGGAAGCCACTGGGGCTTGTGAGTAGAATAGGACGACATCCCGCCTCATTCTTTCTCTTCGTCTTTCAAGTGCGGAAGATGACATATCGGTACCTTGAGAACGATTTATGACGAGAGAGAACATGTAAAGCCTTTTGACTTTTCAACACTCTTGAGAAGCACCATGACATCTCAAGGCCCATAGGTGTCTTTTAGCAATGAGCATTGGGTAGATTATGCTTCTGCTGTCACTTCTGACGTCATGTTTATTTAACTCGTGGCTGTAGTCACATCTGTGCTATTTTAGGACACTTTTCAGTTTGAATAATACTTAATAATCTCAGCAACAAAGGAGTAAAACTTAGCATACTCCAACACTTTGCGAAGCTTGAACATTTCTATGAGAAATGAATTAATTATCTTCTCTGAATTTATTCTTCCCTGATGTCCTTCCTTCCTTTCCAAGTCTTTCTTGTGTCTCTGCTTGAGGTTCTTCTCCATCCTTCGCTTGCTAATTGCGAGCGTCTGGGAGGCTACAGTGTTGGGACTCTTTCCTCCCTACTTATTCCCTTGGGAGACACACCCTCTCTCATGACTACCCCTGGCCATCATCTCTGTGTGACTAGTGCTGGAAAACATTACACAGACACTGTTTCTCCGTGGAAGTCCCAGTTCTTGATTTGCCAATGTCGAAGGGATAAAGCCTCTAGGGTGTTCCACCTTTATCTCAAATGTGGCAACTATGAATCCAAATTCATTATTTTACTAAATCATCTTACTATGAATAAGACATTATAAAGGTGATTCTTTTTTTTTTTTATAAAGGAGATTCTTGTACTAGGTGGAAAATTTTATTAAATGACAGATCTGACTTAAAAAGCTTGTTCTCATTTTAATATTTTAGGATGCAAATGGAGTATTTTTTTTTTTTAAGTATCCCTTTTCTGGGGGTCAGATCACCATTTTGCCAGGCTTCAAAGCGGGGAAAGCCTGCTGGAACTTTTCCTTCTCCTCAAACCTCTGAGTTAATCCATCATCAAGGATTCTTTTCTCCCTCCCTCTCTCTCTCTTTTTTTTTTTAGTAATCTCTATGCCCAAAGTGGGGCTCAAGCTCATGACCTTGAGATCAAGAGTCCCATGCTCTACTGCCTGAGCCGGCCAGGCGCCCCATATCACCAAGGCTTCCCGTTTCCCTCTTTGACATGTCTCTGACATTTGCCCTTTCCTGTTTAAGCTCTTTGCTGAAACTTGTCTTGGATCCTTGTATCCTGTACCTTGTACCTCTGATCAGTGCTCCTGTCATGGTTCATGGACCGTGCCCTGCCTTCAGCTCACTGTCCTTCCAAGGAGTCACTTAAACCTCACCTTCGTAATGTTCCCTCACCAACCGCGTAGTGGGCCCCCCACGGCCTCAAGGCAAAATCCCCTGCCTGGTTTTCAAGCCCATGTATCTAATCCACTTCAGCTCTTGCAACCCCAAACACATCTAGTCCTCTGGTCTGCCCTCCCGGAACCTGTACCCTGCCCTCGGTGTAACCAGACCTGCTTCTTCTTAGCTTGTTCTAAATGTCTTCTTTCCTTCCACCGGCTCAGCTGAAGCGTACTCATCTCAAGTCCCACCTTCCTCACGAACTCATCTGTGAGTACTTTAGCTTTTACTGATCTCGCCAATGCACAGTTTAACGCTCGACAGTAGTAGCCACAAGAGCTACGTACATACTGAGTGCTTACTAAGCATCAGGCATCGTGCTAAGTACTTTCCACGCAGGAGGCAGACGCCAGTAATGGTCCTGTCTTCCAGATAAGAACACTGAACACAGAGAGGGAAAATGATCGGCCGAAGAACATGGAGCAATGGCGGAACTGGGATTTGAACCAAGAGCTTCAATGCCATATCCCGTGCTATTGTGCCCAGTCCCCAACATGTCCTTCTGCTAGTTCTGCTGGCATTATTTTTTATCTTCTTAAGTAGAATGTAAATCCTTTGAGGTTGGAGACCATGTTTTCGATACTTCTCTTCCTTGACAGTACCTTGCCTAAGGCTGCTTAAAGAGCAACTGCTCAACAAATCTTTAACTGGCTAACGGCAATTTATCCTAGCAATTTGTCCAATACTGTGATGGCCAAACAAATTCTCTTCCCTTACACAGATTTAATGAAACCAAAAGAAGAGTGAACACACAGCAGCGTAATGAACTAGTAATTGTTCTCACTCTTAGTGTTACAGGAATAAAATCATCCTTACCGTACTCTGGGATGGTCTGACAGAATGCTCTTGGTTTTTCAGTGAAAACAGGAAGACCAGGTAAATTCATTAAGTCAGGATGGCTCATCCCAACCCCCAGGATCCATTCCAGTTAATGGAAGTCCTAAATCCTCAGTGGCCAGGCAAGCTGTTTCTTTGCTTCGAATGGAAGCAGTTCTTGCTTGATTTGGTTACTTACTACACTTTATGTATCTTCATGCATTAAGATGATGGCAGTGGCACTGGAGATAGTCAAATGGAAATGGCTGAGTCTTCCACTCCCACGTCTACCCCCTGCACTAAGTGTATGCAAGGTGGCCAGGAATCAGAGAGAAAATGCTCTTAAAAGTGAGAGTGCAAAGGGGCCCACCCTGTGGGCCGCGCTGCGATCGAAGGCTCATTTGTGAAGGCCCAGGATGGCCATTTACAAAAGGAGCTCTCCAAGTCAGCAGATCTGGGCTTGCACATTCGATTTGCTGGGCAACCACTTAAAACCTCCCCCAGGCTCAGTGTCCGTGTCTGTAAACTGGGACGATGATAACCTCATGAGTTTGTGGTGAGAATTACGAATAATGTAAGGGGTTCAGCACAGCCTTTGGCACCTTGTGACAGCTGCATAAATGCCAATCATTATTTTATTTGGACAGTAACGCAAAGGCACTGAGTTGCGTCAGGTTAGCCAAAGCTCTCCAAACTTTAAGAGAGGAAAAGAGCGTGAAGAAAACCCAGCACGCTCATCCCTCAATTACTGAGAACTTACTGGGTGTCTCCTTAGCTCCTGGCACAGGGGGAGAGCCTCCTGAGAAAACCAAGCGTGGGTGTACTTCCTGCAATAAGCCTTTCCAGGCAGCTGGGGAGACAGAGCTCACAGGCAAACCCAACAGAGGGCTAAATAAATGGCGGTGTTGGCTTTAGGAAAAAGAGGGCTCAGGAGAGAGGGAAGGAGGAAGCGCATAGGGAATGAGGGCTCTGGGTAGAGGTGGCCACACTGAAACGCTGCAGTGTGACCCTGTGGTTCTCCCTGGGAGGGCCTTGGCTTGGAGGCCAGGACAGGCCTGGGGGGCGTGGGGGCAGCTCACATTATTGGCTCTTGGTGGAGAGCTGGGCTGTCAAACCTTTTTCTTTCCCCCGTGACCAGGCCAATTCCATAGCCCTGTCTCAGAAAACATCCCCTCTGGCTGAAAAACTGGGCCAAGGTGGAGGAGGCAAAGCCAGTGTGGAATAAAAGCAGCCAAATTCTTCCTACAGAGACTACAGTGGTGCCCTGATAGCATTTTCAAGGGGGGAAGGCATTTGTCTCAAAAACAGATGCTGCTTTTCTGAACTAAAGATCCATCCAGGGTCGCCTTTAATTAGCACGCCACAAACTCTGCGAATTACTACATCCAAAATTAAATAACGGACAGTACTTTGACTTTAAAGTTACCCAGCGGAATAAAGGGAAAGAAATCACACACCAGGCCAACAACAGGAAGCTGACTACATTGGCCGGGAGGGGTGACGAGGCAGGACTAGGACGGGATATCCTGTAGAAGGGGCGAGATCAAAGCTGACCTGACCTGGAACTCTCTGGTTATTCAAACAAAACAATGATTTCAAACCCAATATAACCAGGCAAAGCAAAACCCAGATTTTTCACACTAGGCCAAAGGAATGACTTTCAAATTTCCCAAATAGGTCTAGAGTAATACAACTGTGTGTTTTCCAGTTATTCCTGGTGACACATTCTGTCGAAATTTCTGCTTTAAGTTTTGCTTTAAGCACCGTGTTTTGAGAGTAAAAGTAAAGGAGAGGTACAGGTCCCAACGAAGTCATGAGATGTTGCATCTGAAATGCATAATGGTGAGCTGGGAATCTGAGAAGGAAGGAAGGAGGCAATGAGAAGAAGGAGGAGTGCTGTCCCATCAGGGATGTGGGTGGAGGAAGAACAAGTTCGGCCAAGGAAGACAAGAACCAAGGGCCAGAGGCAGGGCCTGGACACACTGTACAGATGAGGACCGATGAGCTGGGCGCCGACCCCAAGTCTGGCGTGGCCGACTCCACGGAAGGGATATTCGGGCCGAGGGGTGAGGAAAGTCTCCAGGGAGGCCCAGAATGGAGGACCAGACAGAGAAGGCTGCAGGGTCCACCGGTGGGTATTGAAAACCTAATCCGGACACCCAGACGCCAGGGAGAACGGGGGATGAGGCTGCAGCCAGGGCACTAGGCCTGGCACCCCGGAGCTGAGGAAGGGCAGGCAGGAGGTGAACCGGGAAGGGCAGTGAGTGCAGCCTCGTGGGAAGGAGAACAGAAACCCAGCGGTGATGCTTCTGCAATCCGTGGGGGAGCCAGCAGGCGAGGGGAGGCTGCTCAGGAGGCCTGTCTCCCCACCTCCCTCCTCCCAATGGTGACCACCGGCAACCCAGGAGAACTCTCTCCCGCAGCACAAAGACTGAAATGCACTAGCATCTCCCGAGATCATGGGTATTTGGTCCCCTTCCTTTCAGGAAGGAAATCTAAGAACTGCTGGGAGGACTTTGCTTGTAGACTGCATTGTGGGAGGCTTGCTTAAGTGGTGATCTTGGGTGGAAGTGGGCAAAGGAGGAATCTTGCTAGCTATTCTAGGATTATTCTAGAACCAAGGACCCTTTCAGCTTTCCAAGAGCCAAAAGAGAAGCAAAATCAGAATAAAGATTCTGATTCACAGTCCCAGTCGGATGGACACTACCGTTGTGGGCTTTTATCCAGAATGACAGACGAGAAAGCAGTGCGCTGGGCTCTCTAACCACGCGTATGCTGCTGTGCAGGGTGATAGGAACTCAGACCCAAATCATAAACGGGTGCCTGGGATGCAGCTCAGCACAAATTATTCCCAGAATCCAGCCACCCCCAGAAGGGGCAGCGGGCCTGGTTCAGTCTGACATCAGGCCACAAAGTATGCAGGGCGGCAAGGACCAGCCTGGGGTTGGGGAACTGCTTGGAAACATCTGGTGGTCATATTGAGGCTTTGGCGGGAGTTAGCAAGAAATCAAAGGAGGAGAGGAGATGCAGAAGACAACAACTACGTTGGGGCTGCTTTTTCCAACTGCCCCCACACAGTGCCTGTGCCACTGGGGAAACCAGCCTGAGGCTGCTGTGTGCCTTCCTTCAGCTGCAAGAAATGGAGGCTTCCAAATGTGGGGCGTTTTTCATCGGCACTGCTTGCCCCTGATCATCCAGATGATGCAAATGAAGGAGTTCCTTCTGCCAGCAAAGCAAGACGAGGAAGCCAAGTGACAGTTTTTTGATGTTTGATGGCAGTCTGCAGTTCCTATTTACACACTTTAAAATCACAGAGGGTGACCATCTGCTTCCTTCTTGCTGATTACTAAGAAACATGGGACGCACAGACCAAGGACACGCTGTTGACCATTCAGAAACAACCGCCAAATCACTGCGCCCGAGACAGCACAAAGGAGAAAGACACCCACACAGAATAGAACACGTGACTGCCCAGTGCAGATAAAGAGGAAAGCCATTCAGAGGAGCGGGCTGTCAGTGATCAGGGCTTACCGCGGTCCCATCTGTTTCCCCGGGGCTGTCAGGGTGTGGATGGAGGGCATCCACCTCCTTCCTGTAGCTTTAATCTTAAAAGAGAGTCTGGGGTAGGCAAGGGTGAGGTAAAGTCCCTTTCTTTTCACCGCGATCTCTGGCTTTCTGCATGTTCTTTCCGTGCAGAAAATGGATGGTGTGCACAATTCATCTCGCTTTCCCGGGCAGAATGACCCACCCTCCCTGGCGGTCAACCCGGCCCCCGCAGCAGCTCCAGGGTGGCTCAGCAGATAAACAAAGCATCCCTTCGGAAAGGCCACGGAAAGCGGGGGCTGGAAGCAGCAGAATGCCAATGAAGGCGCTTTTCTGCCTAGTGACGGAAGTGTACCAAGCTGGGAATTGATCAGAACCAGGCTCGGTTCTGGCAAGCACCTCCCGGGCTCAGCGGGAGAGCTGGCTTCCGCGGGGCTGAGGGCAGGACGTTTTGCCCCTGGAGGTTCCCCAGGCTCTCACCAGACAGCTCCTGGGGCAGACCGTAAACTCAGGGCGGGAGGGTCCGTCCAAACAGACAAGTTTCCTGCTCTGTACTTAAAACAATGGCTGCTTTGAAAAAGGGTTTGCTTTCCGTCAGAGGATGGTTTGCTTCTCTAGTATGGGAAGAATTAGATTAAATCCAGTGATTAAAAGGGGTCCGCCCCTACCCCCCCTTCCCTGACATTTGCTGTTCAGGTCGCAGCGCACTGTGTGGGAATTGCGATGCTATTGTTGACAGAGAACAAGAAGCGCATGTGCCGACAGGGGCAGAGGGAGGGCGTCTCAGGGCGAGATCAGCTTTGATGTGCCACCGGATTACAGAGGCTCAGATGAGGCTGCTTAATAATTCTGCAGGAGCCCTTGAGCTGGAAAGCTGGCGTTCGGAGTCTCATAATCCCCAGTCATTGTAACACAAAGGAAGGACAGAAATTGAATTCACGGTTCTGAATTGCCGAAATTCAGAATTTGAAAGAAACAGGGATATGCTCCTTCCTGACTGTGTTTGTCAACCTAGCTGCCTCCTTGTTTGTGTTAAATGGCTACTGTGCTTTTTGAATCCAAAATCTGATTATATTTAATTAGCACAGGCATCTGGGATTTCTAATACACAAAGAGTGATTAAAGTAACAAATCTTTCTAAAATATGTTCACCATGGAAGAATGTGTTAATTTATGCAGTAACAATTTTTTAACATGAAATAATTAACACGAAAACTGCAACAATTCTGAATGCTTCACAGTCTAATTTATACGTGAATTTTCCTCCAGATAATAATCTATTCAACCTCAATCTGCAACCCTGGGAGTGTTTGAACAGACACCTTTTTCTTCTTCTATTTAACACAGAAACCTAAATTCACAGCAGGGCTTATAATAAAGTCACGGAAGCCCTGGGTTTCTACACACATTCCAAAGATCCAAAGATTCAATTGCCTTGACATTTACTTCCCCAAAGACGAGCCCATCATTAGCTTAGGGTTTAAAAAAAAAAAAAAAACCAACCAATACACAGAGCAACTCTATGTTCCTGTCTTTGTGATGATTCAGATCAGGACAGGAGAGGGTTAAATAGGCAGGTGGTCTGGCTGGGAGTGGTTAGGGAAAGACCAGGGGTGTGTGTGCTCTGCAGCCCAGTTAGTCTGGGGGGGAGGGGCAAGTTGGAGGGAGGGAGGGAGAGAGGGAGGGACGGAGTAGGAGAGACACACAAACAGCTACTATCAACCCACTGGATCCATAGTAGTGCTTTTACTACTACTAACTGTAACTATACAACTATCAGCTCAGCATTCGTTTTGTATTAAGTGCTTTACAGATATTCCCAGGAAAGCCATCCAACGATTCCGTGGTGTAGATAACTATTATCATCCCGTAGTCAGAGGAGAAAATGAAGGCTCAGAGAGGTTAAGGAGTCTGTCCAAAGTTTACAGCTAATTAGCAGCAATGCTAAGATTCACACCGAGATCATTAGATTTTATGTGTCGTGCTCTTAACCAATCGAGAGAGAGAGAGAGGGAGTGTGTGAAGGAAAGCGGGTCGGGGCTATCCAGAAAGACGTGAAGCTAAGTGCTGCCAGGAGCAGGGGAAGGAGTGACGAATACCAACAGCTTCTTCTCTGATCCTCACGACCACCTGAAAGGTAACCAATACCAACCCTCGTTCAAGGATGAGAAAGCTGAGAGGATATGCAAAGTCCAAAGCAGGCAGTGGCAGAGCCAGGATTTGAGCCCAGATCATCTAGCTCCAAAGCTCCTGTGCTGCCCATCACCCCAAAGACAATCTCGCTGTGTGCAGGGGGTGCTCATGTAGCAAACCGTCCTCACGGTATCCGATGCTGGAGAGAGCTGTGCCTGGTGCTCAGGGCGCAGGAGAGCACGCCTGGGAAGAGTGTGCAGACGTGACAGTGATCTGGGCTCTTTTCACTGCCGTGAACAAATATCTATTAAACACCTACTATGGGCTCTGTGCTGATCTTCAGGCCAGATTACCTCTCTAGAGAAGCAGCAAGACTGGGTCCATGGACACTTGGGAGAATCGCTCCAACAGCGCCCGTGCCCTTGTGTGTGTGCTCGTGCACACGCGCGCGCGACCAGCAGGGGCGCTGTTGAGAGTGCCCACCAGACACCCAGCTGATGAGGAAAAACAACAACGGTGGCCTGGTTGCAGGGGTGGTTCTCAGCAGAGAAGGCAAACAGGAGAAAAAGGAAAGTCTGCTGGCCTCCCTGGTTGGCTGGGATTACCAGCAGTCTCTTTGTAAGTGACAGAGTTCGAACCCAGGCCTTGTAACTTCGAATCCTGGGCTCCTCAGGCTCGCAGGTCCCGTCCGCGGCCCGGAGGGAAGTACACCACCAGCAAATAACACAGCAACCCCACACTATACCTGTGAAGATGTGCTCACAAAGTCCGTGGGCAGTATCTACAGATGCTGACGAGGCTTGTAGGACTAACGGTTCTATTCATTTATTTTTCTAAAGATTATTTATTTATTTATTTATTTATTCGAGAGAGAGAGCTGAAACCAAGAGTCGGACACTTAACTGGCTGTGCCACCCAGGGGCCCCTAACTCCTCCTGGGCTCCTATTCCTGGGATTTATCCGAGAGATAGGAGGACATCTGTCTACCGCCACGGCAACCTAATTCATAACGGCCCCAAACCAGAAATACCAGTGGAAGAAGAAACGGACGCATTTGTAGGGTGGAATACGGCTCAGCCATGAAAGGGAAAGGACTGACGCGTGCAGCAACATGGATGAAGCTCACAGACCCAACGGTGGGAAAGCCGGAGCCGGGGCAGGGACAGTGGCTACCTGCTCGGGCGGTGACTGGCCGGGCGGGGCTGGCAGTGGGCTTCGGGGCCCCTGGCAGTGTTCTGTGTCTGCATCCACAGGTGGTTTCAGGGGCAGACGACTGCGTGAAAACTTACTGACTTGTACATTTCAGATGCACTCATTTTATCGTATGTACGTTATGGCTCAATAAAAAAAATAAGTGTCCACAAAAGCAAGTCGTTCTGATCCACAAGCCAAGCCTACCCGAACCTGTTAGGTTGAAATCACGACTAGTCAGCGCTGAGCTTCCCAAAAGCTTATGAAAAAGAACGTGGAGTCGCTCAAGAATTCTCCCCCTGCTTCCTGCGTGTTTGTGTGAGCTCGGAAGGAACTGACGGGTGGAGGGGCTGGGAGTCTTACAGAGCAAGGCCTGGCGACAGCCGCCCATGCTGGTGGTTATGGGAGGAGGTCAGGTGTGGACGTGTGAGGACAGACAGACGGTGGAGCCTCGGGGTGCCCATGGCATGGGCAGGGAGGAGGGCTGCAGGTGGACCTCAGGCGACGGTGCAGGTGGGAGGGAGAGCCAGCGTGAGCGGCGAGGCGGGAGCAGACGGAGGCGCTGGGAGGTAGGTGAGCACCGTGGCTGTGGTACCCGGCGAAGGCTTGGACGCGGCACTGGGATGCACCACTGCAACCTCCTCAAGTTCAGCAAACCCAAAGCCAAACTCACCCTCTTTCTCTGAAAATGAGCTCTTCTTCCTGGACTCCCTCGTTTCTGGCAAGTCCATTCTCATGACACGTGCACTTGACTACGTGGACATTACCTTTGCTTCCTCTCTCCCTTTCCAGCACAGTGTTTGAGCCTTTCCATTGGGTCTACAGTCCATTCTGGCCTGTGTTTATTCCCCAAGGACTGTCTCGTACAGGATAACAACAGGAGTATTTATTTACCACCTGCCATGTTCTGGGCACTGTGCTAAACACTTTACATGTATTGTTTTTAGTTATCTTGGCAAAAATTTAAAGCACGGAGCAGGTAAAATATATTTCCACCTTACAGATAAGCAAGCTGAGGTGTGGAAAAGTTCAGTAAGTTGGCTGAGGCCCCAGGCGATGGTTTTACGTGGCTTCGGCGCCGCTCCTGTTTGTGCCTCTGCACACTTGCCGACCTCCCCAGTGCGGTCTCAGGCTTCCTTAGATCTGTAGCTCCTAGCGAAGTCCCCTTCCCAGACAGGCATTCAAATAATTAACGCTGGCATTACTCCGAGACCCTGACTGGACAGAGTTTAGCACCGTGTTTATGACCACAGAAGATCTGCTGTGACGGAAGGACACGTATCGATACTGGAGAGCAATACCAAATAATTTCGAGTCCCCTCTAGAAGGCTGTTGGCCGAGGACCACCCTCACAGACCCTGCCCCTGGTCTTGACCTTCTCCCTGACACGGGCTTCTGCTTACAGTCCAGCGGGGTATGGGTGGTAGGAGAAAAGGAACACAGGAAGGGCTGTTTAACACATGTCCAAATTTCAATGCTACTCGTGCCCTGGGAAATGTCACTGCATCCACCCCGGGTAGGGGGGATGGAGACAGACATTTCAGCGTGCCCTTAGATGGGAAATCCACAGCCACGTTGAAAAACAAATGTCCCTCACAGTCCCCAAATACCTGTGTTTGCTCCTCAACACTGCCCAGACTTCCGTGATCAAGGTTTACCCTGGCCGTGGCCTGTGGGTGCCATAAGCCCCGACTGGTAAATGTTATCCGGCACGTGGCCCTGCCGTCCGGAGGATGGGTTGAGCTCAGCAGGGACGTCAGCACGCGCACGTGCTCGCATGCCTGCAGTGCACACAAGCAGAGCCACCCTGACCGGGCCCTTTCGACCTCGTAAAGAGGCTGGGGCAGGCCAGACCCTCGGGGGCAGTTTTCTAAACAGCTGGGTTGTTGGAGAGCTGGAAAATGAAGACTTCCAAACTCCCTCACGCATGCACATTAGAAGCTCCCGCTTAAAAACTTCCCTAGAAAATCAAGGGAAAAAGGGACTCATGCCTAATCTGAGTTTTTAGCTTTTGTTTTTGAAATGACTGTCTTGATGAGAGGCAGTCAGTACAGCTGACGAGAGCAGAAGCAACAGTGCTGGCCACACCTGGACTCGGATCCTGCCTCGGCCCTTTTCCTAGCTGTGGGACTTTGTGCGAGTTCCCGCACCCCTCTGGGTCTACTTCTATCATTTCCCTCCCCACTCTTCACATTCACCCTCTCAGGCCTGGCTCTCGGTAGGTATCCTGTCAACGCCCCAGCTCCTTCCTTTCCCTTTCCTGCAGGAGACCGTTTCTTCTACTCGCCTTGCAAATCCTGAAGCCCCACAGCCTCTGGTTTTCCCCAGGTTCAGTTCTCCACATCATTTACTTCTCCTTACTTATCTCTTTCCAGTGTTTAGCACAGATGTGAAGATATTTGTGAAGGAGAAGAGAGAAGCAAAAAGAATTTTAAGAGGCATGGGTGGGACTCTCTATTTCCAAATAAGCAAAGGAAACACGGTACAAACGGTATGAAGCTGATCCTTCAAAGGGCATCGGGACGGCATGTGGGACAGTGATGGTGGGGGTGAGGAAGCCACCAGAAAGGGGATGGGGACAGCCGGCGGGAGACAAGGGTGGGATGTGGTGGCCAGGGCTGAGGGTGGCCAGCGTGGCCCCGCTCCACAGAAGCGTGCCGTCAGGGAAACCGGTGGGGGGCTCTCACATGCCTTCCCCTTGGGTGCCAGGCACCCAGGGCCACGGCTGGAGGACCCCAGTCCATGAACTAACCTCCAGCCTGTCAGCAGCACCCCTGACCACATCCTGGTTTCTGCCCTGCAAACTTCGGGATGGTTCAAGGGCAGACTTGGTGACCACAAACTCTGTAGAGTCCAGAGTCTGGGAGAAAGGGAGGGACAAATCCCGGATGGCCCCATCTGGCACCAGGACTCTACTCACGCACGCAAAGACGCTTTTACGACCATCTGCCGAGACCGGCTCCACTCTCACCTCGTCCCGAATCAAATATTCATGTCTCCAAACCTTCACCCGCTCCCCCTCCTTCTGGGTCTGTGAATTGGGACGTGATGGGTTTGCTGCGGGGTGAACTCTCATTTAGGGCCAGGTCTCAGGCCCGCTCAGCTAGCCTTGACTCAAAATCACGTTCACACTTCTCTCGGGATGACCGGCGCCAATCGCAGCTGCCTGTGTGCCCGGAGCCTGCCATCTGGCCCCGCAGCAGCGTGTGTGAGTGCGTGCGCGTGTGTGGGCATTTGGCTCCAGGACAGGAACTGCCGTATGTTGGGGACATTCAAATAGCCAAGCTGTCTGACCAACATGTGACTGAGCATTTGGACGGTATCTGCACTAGCCAGGGTCTTCGTTTAACCATTTTCCCCATCACTCGAGACTGCTGAGAACGATGAGGGAAGAACTGGCATGAAACGGGAGAATTTAAGAAGGAAGGAAGGATCGGAATTCCAGGGTGGCCCTTCTGAAATCCGGTAGAAAGCACAGTCCTGTGATACATCCTTGTCACCGCTCAGCCCTGCTCAGAAGGCCTAGGCGTGGTTATGAGCAGCAGCCACGAAGCCCACCTGCCTCCTTCAGACGCGAGCATTACGTTCTACAGGACAAGCCTACATTCGACTAGCACACTTAATTCCACACACCTAGCTGCTGACTGCTGTGTGCCGATCTAGGGAGGTAGAAAATAACCCTGGGAATTCCCTCCCTGGCATCGAGTGCTCTCAAAGCAGCCAAAAAGTTCCCTGCCGGAGTGGCTGCTGGTTTGGGATGTGTTTAATCTACAGTCTGAATTCTACAAATCTCTGGGGGAGGGGGAATGGAGGTGATCTAGAGGGGGTGGGCTGCTCGGGGACACTGTTATTTTCTATCCTTCTTCTAGATCCCTTTTCTGCTCTTCTCCCGGCTCTGGACCCAGCTGAACTCATCACTGGGCTCCTCTGAGCTCGGGCTTCCCTCCGGGTTGGGCAGGACATCTGGAGGAGGCCCCAAGAGTGAGATGCGGTACAAATCACCCGATCCATGCCTGGCCTTTCTCTGCCAAAGGTGGCCCCTTGTTCTTAGCTCCGGCGGTAGCTCCCTCCCCACTGCCCTCTGGCCTCTGGCCTCGGTGGGTGGCTGTTACTTACTAGCTCTAGGATATCACACGATGCCGTGTTGGTTTTCCTAACTCCGCCCATGCCTTTATAAATAACTCCTTTATTAAATTCTCCAGTGAGCATGCTTCTGCTGAGACTTCGGTGGGATGACGAGCTATTATTTGACTCATCGTTTGGCCTTCCACAGCCCTCGTTCCCCAAAGGCAAAGCGTCCCAGGCCTGGATGTGAGGAGGACAGCACGAGCCAGGAAGACCACATCGGTGGACTCCCACTCACCAGAAAGCCACATCTTGTCCATCTTTTGAACCCACTACAGTGTCCTACCCACAGAGCTATCAGATTCCTGCCAGATCAAGAAGAAAAACCTCAGCTGAAGAATGCCATTTCAGGTATTTCCTGGAGGAAGGGCAGGGAAGGAGAGAGGAAGGACCGTGCAGCCCTCAAGGACGTGATCACGAGCTATCCTACTGAAATGCCCACCTTGTCTTGCTGTGTACTCGTTGTCTTCGATCAGTCTGGCCAATCCAAAGTCAGCAATCTTGCATATTAATCCATTCCCCACTAGAATATTTGCTGATCGCAGATCCCTGTGGATGTAATTCATGCGCTCGATGTAAGCCATTCCTGCAGCAACCTGTGGGGACCCAGGAACAGGACACACGTCACACCATGACTCAATGTGCCTTCACGGCACTAAACCTGAGGCAGGGGTCAAAGGGCTGCGTGGCCTACCTGTGCTGCCATATCCACAAGGTTTGGTAATTTCAGAGCTCTTCCTTCCCCATCTTTTAAGAAATCAAGTAGACTTCCTGTGAACGAAATATAAAACCATTTCGATTTATTCTGAAAAATAAGAATGCCTGACAAAGGGCTGTATTTGGTTTTCTCATTAGAAGTAATGAGGTGACTGAATGAATAATGCCGTCAATGAAGAGAAGATTTATACAAAAAAAAGGAGGGTAGAAAAAACTCTGTGCATTGAGAGGCAGCAGTTTGATCTTTCAGAAACAAACAATGGTGCCTCCATTTCTAAGGACAACAAAGGTTTGATAAGACTGCAATACATGGGATACAGTTCCCTTTATGTCACAAAGAAGGACATGTGGGGACACGTGGGGACCTCTGGGGAGCTGCACCACCTCAGCCTCATCCCCCAGCAGTCCCACACGGAGGGACATGGGGAAGGTGCTGCCCAGCCCCGTGGTTCCCGAAGTGTGGTCCCGGGACCAGCAGGGATAGCACCCCTTGGGGGAATTTGTCAGAAATGCAAGCTCTCGGGTTCTACCAAGAATCAGAATCACAAACTCTGGAAGCTGGGCCCAAAAACCTGTATCGTAAGAAGCCCCCGGAGTGATTCTGACACATTTCAAGAATCGCTGGCCTCGCTTATTTACAGATTTTAAATCAAGCAAAGAATATTTGAGGAATATAGAATATAGAGGAATATAGAGGGAAATCAGAGGGGCAGGTAGCTCCCCCTGAGAGATCGGGGCCGTCCAGGAGCTCAGGACCAACACCAGGGCCCAAACAATCATACGCAGAGGCTGGAGGCTTGCGATGGTCATTCGTGACTGCTTTCATGCTTTAATCACAAACTTATTTACCAAATAACCCTGGACACAGAGGACAAAGAGTGTGCCAGGAAAAAAAGAATTCCAAATATACTGAAAAAGAAAATATGTGGAAAGGAAAAGTTACACTGGTGTCCTCTGATGTGCAATGCATTGCCTTTTAAGGTTATTTCTTGTTTGCTTTGTCTGTTTTTCCAAAACAAAGTGATCTTTGGTCATATCCTCGGCAATAAGGCTTTGATTAGAAAGACAGAGAGAGAATGAGAATAAAATGTACTCTTTGGGGCACCTCGGTAGCACAGTCAGTTGAGCGTCCAACTCTTGACTTCTGCTCAGGTCATGATCTCGGGGTCCTGAGACTGAGCCCTACATCAGGCTCTGCGGTCAGCCTGGAGTCGCCCGGCACTCTCTCTCCTTCTCCCTCTGCCCCTCCCACTTGAACTCTCTCCCTCTAAAATACATAAATAAATCTTAAAAAAAAATGTGCTCTTTAAAAGCATGTCTTTCTTGGGGCGCCTGGGTGGCTCAGTGGGTTAAGGCCTCTACCTTTGGCTCGGGTCATGGTCTCAGGGTCCTGGGACCGAGCCCCGCATCGGGTTCTCTGCTCAGCGGGGAGCCTGCTTCTCTCTCTCTGCCTGCCTCTCTGCCTACTTGTGATCTTTCTCTCTCTCTGTGGGTAATCTTTAAAGAAAAAAAAAAAAAAAGCATGTCTTTCTTCATCTCATGTTTAAGAAGGATGCTGGAAAAACAAAGGTGGTGAGAAGATGGAGACTAACCTGAGCCCAAAGACCCGTGTCTGATATTAACTGTTCAGCCCTGAAAAAAGAAGTTTAGCCCATGGCATTCGAAGTGATAGCAAATGATCATAGCCTCCCACACCATCCCTGATATTAAAAATGAATGCTTGCATCATGGCCAGGAGCTGGGACTCCTGACACGTGCAGCGTGCAGAAGGTGTTGCATTTCATAAGGATTGGGGGCGGGGGGGCAAAGTCAAGGTCATGGTCTGTTTTAAAAATGTTTTCATTAATGAGCACACAATTTGTGCTTCCTGATGGGAATGCTTGACTCATGAAGAAACTAGGAAAAAAATCAAGCAGGCGCTGCCACTGCCCTCCCCAGAACAACCCCCAGGGTCAATGTGAGGTGGGGCCCCACCTTTATTCATGTACTCGGTGACAATGTAGATAGGCTCCTCAGACACCACGGCGTAGAGCTGGACCAGCTTATCGTGTTTCAACTTCTTCATGATCTGTGCCTCCTCAAGGAATGACTCTGGGGACATTGTGCCTGGTTTAAGAGTCTTTATGGCTACTTTTGTGTTTCCGTTCCAGGTACCTGTACACATCCCATAATATTAAGTCAAATCCAAGATCCTCTTTTGATGGAAAAAAAAGCTTTTAAGTCAACAGCTACTTGCATAAAGTTAGAGTTTAACTTAGAAATATCTTTTGTTGTTGTTGTTGTTGAATGAGGACAATCAAATGTAAGGACTCTGTCAAATATTGTCAACGGGAAAAATGTGTTTCCTTATGGGTATGTCATGGTTTATAATTCTTGCAAATTTTTTCTTATTTTGATACATGCCTCTTTCCTTTTCTGGTGCTCACCCATGTGATTATAAATTGGTACAAAAGCTCTGGACACTTCTTTACAAGGATGAAAATCCAAAGATTAAGACAGGTGCAGCTATCCCATAGCTGTCCCTTAGGTATTAGAGTGAGCATGGAAGAAACTAGATTAAGTTCCATTTTATGAAGTGTGCCATTAAAAAAAAAAAACATGGCAGCACATTGAGGATGTCTGGAGATTACCTCTAGGCTTTCAACTGTCTTCAGTGGATGGGCTACTTGACTGAGTCCTTGAACAGATGATACAGAAGTGAGATTACAAGGATGCTGATAAGCATTGGCAAGAAGCTCACAGTCTACTTGCCCCATACTTCAACCAGGTAAGGAAAATTCCTCAGGTTTACTGATGGTCAGCCACAAGAACAATAGCTTCTATCAGTTAAAAGTGGAAAAATGAAACAGCAGCTAAGAGGGAACAGAAATATTTAGGCATGACATGTTAAAATCAAGTAGGTACAGAGACAGGCCTGGTTTATGATCATTGGTTGCCTCATCTGTAAAATCTAGGAATGGAACTGGATTATCTTTTGAATCTCTTTCAGCCCCAAATGTAAGAAAAAAAATTGTAGGTTCAATGTGTATTCCACTATTAGTCTTATGACTTTGACTTAAATCTCTAAGGGAAACAGAAAAATCTGCTAAGTTAGATTAAGCCTTTTCTATTTAGAAAAGAAAAGAGGTTTAAATTAAGATTAATTTTTATATTGAATATAATTGATTTTAGAAATAAAAAATTCTGTAAACTTTTGTCACCCTGTTCAAGACGTATATGGTTCATATAATTACAACATGCAACTTACAAAAGCCTAAGTTATGAAAGAACACTGGCTTAAAGAGTTCATTCAAACCTCTTAAATATCTGACCACTAAACGTAAATGGAAAATCTGACAATCTGTAAGTGGTTTTTGCTATTTGAGTGCTATTAGCATCCCAAAATTTTAAATAGAGATTTTCTTCTCTAATAACAACCCAGTTAGTCTCGCTGGCCTTCCATCCTGATCCTGAACTAGCATAACATGATGTTTTATGTTCAGTGGGAAACAGACTCTTAATAATATGGCATAATGATTTAAAGTTGATAATTATAGGGCGCCTGGGTGGCTCAGTTGGTTATGCGACTGCCTTCGGCTCAGGTCATGATCCCGGAGTCCCGGGATCGAGTCCCATATCGGACTCCTGGCTCTGCGGGAAGTCTGCTTCTCCCTCTAACCTTCTCCCCTCTCATTCTCACTCTCTCTCTCTCTAATAAATAAATAAAAATCTTAAAAAATAAATAAATAAAGTTGATAATTATAAAGTTTGAAAATAAATTTTTGTATAATGTCCGATCCTTCCTGACTGCCTAAGTGATTGAATTAAAATCCTTGGCATCCGCCACTTCAATTACAAACTGGGCGGATGAGGGAGAGGAAGGCCATATAAAGATATTTATACACACTTATTAAATAGTAACTTACACATACACAGATAAATATGTATGTCTGAGTGTCTCTCTCTAACCTTATTGCTATATCTACATGTGTGTAATACTTACTCCTTGCCAGGCTCTGTTCCAAGTGCTTTCCAAGTGTTAAATCTTTTAATGCTGACCACCCCTAAACACCTACAGCTGCACATGGCAAGAGGTACCTATCTTGATTGTTTTGAATTGAATCTAAGAAAGAGAGAAGGAGGATTCCACAAGCACCAATATCTGTCTCACCGACCAATGCCAATGTGTTTGCATGGGGCCAAATTCATGGATTTTGTCTAAGCAAAGCTGTAACTGACCAAAGGGTGTTATAAAGGCAGTGGGAGGGGCCCAGTGCAGGCAGCCCTATGAACATGACAACCAAATTAAGAGTAGGGGTGTCTATTGAGCATCTACTAGCTACAGGGATTCTGAGTGCATTGTCCTATGTCATCCTCAATCTTATAAAGTAGGTAGCATTCTAATTTTACAGATGAGGGAACAAAGGCTTGATAAAGAGGTTAAATTAGCCCCTTGCCCATGGTTAATCAGCTAGTAAAGATTCAAACCCAGGCCCACTGAGCAAAAAAGCCCATGGTCTTTCCTATAGTAACCCATCTACAGTATCTTACCTTCTCAGGTCTTAGGAAGAAGAAACAACAGACTCTTATTGCACTGGTTTCTTGTTGTGTGTGTGCCTGCCTTCATTAACCATATGAAGAAGGATAGAAAAGTACAGCAGAGTTTTGCCATATTCTCCATAACTGAATGTCTTGTGCCTATCTAGCTAGCCAGGTTAAATGTCTTGGTCTCAATGACTGTGCGGATGTTTTTGCCCCAAACTGTCTTTTTAATTGGCTTTGAGATGCAGCCAAAATGAAATGTGCCCTCTGCCTTACCAAGCCACACTTCAGCGAAACACCCCTGACCCAGCTTCTTCTCCAGAAACAATGAATCACGTGCAACTTCCCAAGCATCTTTAGCCAATCCAGAAGTTTGTGGGGTACAACTCGATGCAATCACAGTTAAGTTAAAACACAAACCATCAGCTTTCTCTACAGGAAAGGGAATTAATAAAGAAAACACAGTCCTTATAATCCATCATTATGCATGCACTAGGAAAGATGGAAGGTGACTTGCCCTTTACGGTGACACTGCACTGGGCAAACATTTGCACTTGAAAATGAAAGGAAGGCATTTGTGCAGGCTGGAGCATGCCTTGTACTGTTTTCTGGCTTATGAATTGAAACTCATATCATAGCATAATTTGAGCCATCTGCCAATCTTGACCGCTATCTCTCTTTCGAAAATTCTGGAATTCTGAACTCCAAATTGAATGTACAATTCCCCACTATTAGTAATTTAAACCTTCTTCCAGGCCATGAAGTCTTTATTTTTCACCTTCCATCTTTGATGTTTGGGACTTCCCAAACAAGAGAGCTAGTAATAGAATAATTGAGTCTCAGCATACCCATCCATACTTCCCCAAACTGCCCATTTCCCAGTCTCTTGATCAACTGCAGGGATTCTCGAGGGATTTCCCAGACATCTTTGGTTTTGACAGACAGATCGGTAAGCCTTGGCATCCCTTTATGACAGGGAACTACTAGGCGGCAGCAGAGACCTGCGGCTCTCTCTGATGGAGTGGGGACAGCAGCAGGAGAGGGAGAGAAAAGCAGAACACGTGAAACAACATTTACAGTCACACAAACCCAGCGAGCGCACGGTGTTGCTCAAAACAGTGCTACGGCAGCAGAGAACTGCACACATCTCGGAAGATTAGACACCAGACATTGAAACATGTTCAGTGGAGGCAGAACAAAGGACACTTTAGATGTGGACTGCTCGTGCCTCCAGGTATAATATAGGCTACGCACATATACGGGCACAGGTATGGCTGTTTTGGTTTCTATACTCCCTGAGGAGGAAAAGTGTTTTCTGCCCAATATGCTAATATCATATCTCCGGAATCCTGAAAATACCTCTATTGATTTCAAAAGGTACGTATGGACGACAGAATGTCAGCATGACCATCCCCTCCCTAATATCAAGGGTGCAGGAACTTTCTTTGCTTTGAATACGTTTAAAATTGTAACTTCGGTGCAGGATTTTTCCATAGAATATTAGACTGTTATAAACTAGTAAGACTGAAGATTATACCTGGCAGGGGAAAAAAGAGGTCACATTTCTCTAGGACTTCTCTGGCATTTTAATGGATTCTATTCTACCAGTCAGATACTCTTGCTTCTTTGATATTTCCCACTTAAAAAAAAAATCTTTATAACAGTCTCTAATGTATAATTTAGAAATCTGGCTTCAAAACAGAAAGAAAGGGAACTGAAATGTGCAGAAACTCAAGGATGTGAAAGCACTCTATTTCCTATGAACAAGACAAAGGAAACAAGTTATCATTTATGGGTTATTTGGAATTTCTTTTCCTTCCTTCCTTCTTTCCTTTTTTTAAAGAATGTACCTTTTAGAATCTAGCAGTGGGGGTGGGGAATTGCTTGAAGGCCAAGTGAGACATCTGTCAGGTAAGAGAAGGTAACGAAGCATGCGGAATCAGGGCAGGGACAGAGGCTGTAGAGAGCCTGGCTTGTGAGGTGGACAGAGCCCCGCCCACCACACCTGACTGGAGGCCCCTCAGATCCAGAGAAATCACATGTAGGGTTGTCTTTTCTCTGGGAACCAGCTCTAAGTTACTTTTTACTCCTTTCTTTGTGGTAGGATCAGGTTCTGAGATGTTTAGGCAGGCAATTATTTATGTGTCAATATTTCAAAGGCACTTTATTGTGTGCGAGAGAGAGAGAAAGAGGGAAGGGGAAAAGCCAATATAAAAACAAATCTAACTTGAGATGGATTTTTTTTTGAGATTAAAAAACGTCTATTGCTCTTCATATCCCTTCTCTCCTTCCAGCTTTACGATGTTATTAAGGTGCCCTTTCCAACACAATATTTTCAAATAATCCGAACCCTGGGGAGCTTGCTGATGTCTGGCTCTAATGAAATATATTTCAGCATTTGAAAAATCCTTATACATGCAGGCATTTTGAGTATGTTGCTTAAGCTCGGGGAGATATTCTGCTTCATTTCTACTAAATATTTCATTAGAATCCACATAAACTAAAGCTACCCAATGTCCTAATCGACGAGTAACTCCAAGTGTTGTTAATTTTTTCACTTTTTCATTTAGTGCCAGGATCAACTGAGAGGTATTTCTTATTGTCATTTTCAAAATGTTGCTTTTCTTGGTGCTAAAAAATGACACATACATTTTTTTAAATGAATGTGCATAGAGCAATAGTTGAAATCAAGTTGTATACTATTTTGCGATTTTGTTATTGTCTTGAAGAACAATATAAAATGTGTATATGTGTGTGTATATATGTACACACACACATATAGAGGTCACAAAAAAACTACTGGGTTTAAGGGGATATAGATCTATATCTGTACATACGTATTTATATAAAAATCCACCTGTGTGTATAAGTTATATAGTGGGACACTCTTGCTAATCTTTGAAAGAAAGTGATCATTTTGACACTTGTGTTTAAGACCACATCCTCTACTAAAATGTGCAGACTGCACACCTAAACATCTAATAAGTATATATTTCTAGGAACAACACACTAACAGTGACCTTGGGGGTTAGGACAGAGACCGCTCTACTGATTGTTTCCAAGTTTAATACAATAGCTGTAACCGAGCTAGGAGCGGTGGGTCACACAGTCTACATCTAGTTGGGAGACAGCAGTATCGGTGGAGAAGCAGGACATGATAAATGGATTGCAAAATTCCTCTGGTCACGGGAATGGAAAGCATGTGCAGCCACTCTTGTGAGTGCTGAGTGTGAACTGGGGGACCCCGACAGGAGCCCCCTTGTGAGTTCCCTCCCAGACGCTGCTCCCTCTCCTGTCCGGGTTTCAGATTACAGACTCCAGGGGAACAGGAAAAGACAGGACTTTTACAATTTAATTTACTGCTTTGTACTTGGGAACTAGAATGTTATGGTCTTTTGACAAACGTATGGAACTAGTAACAACTCTGGTTATTATTCGGCCACGCCCCATCGTGTGCGGCTGGTGAAGAAAACTGTCACTGCTGACTTCCTACATGCTTGTTACCAGCCCCCAGCCTTCTCTGCACCCTCCCCCCTCTGCCCTCATGCCTACCCATTCCCTCCAGGGTACCAGGGGTTAGTAGTTAGAATTGTTACCTGAGTAATGCTGTACAAGCTGCTGAAGTGTTTCAAACTGGGCCCGGGTGGTAATATAGTATCCACCATTGTCAAGTTTGCGAATTTTATAATGTTTGACGTGGTCTCCTTTCATATCATCCCAATCTCGGATTGACAGTGAATAGGCACCTGGTAAATACGCAAAGTATCAGCAGCTCCAATCATTTTGCAAGCTCATTTGTTTTCTGGGTCTCGTTTACTCGAGTATTCTGATTAACAATTAGGAAGAGGACGCACACGCGCACACACACAGGCACACATACACACACACACAAACATGCACGCCTACGCACACACACACTTCCACTCAGCAGCAGAAGAAAACATCCATCTCTTTCTTGCAAATGTCAGGAGATGGTAGCAAGTCAGTGATTTTGTGCTTGAGAATAAAAGCCCCCCTGGGCTTTTCCCACAACACTCTCTTTAGTACTCTCCTGTTGCCTAATATGGCACAGCACCAACTCCCCTAGGGCCAGATGAAGGGAAACACAGCCCAGGAGTGTTGCAGAGGCAGTGGCGGTGTGAGTTAAACAAGTGTAAGGACTGTTTCTCCAGAAGGGAGCCTCCAGTCTCTACTTCACACCACTGTCTCAGGAGCAGATCGTTGTGTCTGGTAGATCGAGCTGGAAGGCCACTGCTTCTCCTTTCCCTCGGCCCAGCTTCTCTTGTGGGCTCTGATGTATGGTCAAATAAGGAAAGGCCAGTGGCTGGAGGAAAAGCAGTCCTCAGTTTTGAAAAAACAAAAGCAATGCAAAAACAACCTGTAGGATTGGTGCCTGAGGAACTAAAAGTTGTAGAAAATCGTAATTCTAAAGAACTGCTGCAAATTCTATGATCGTGGGTGCCTGCAGGAGGGAAGCTGCCTGGCCCCTATTTGGGAAGGAAGGGCTTGTTCTGAGCCTCTGCAGTCCTTTTGGAGCTGTCTGCAGTTCTAGAGCCTGGAGGGAAAACTGAAAATAGGACTCTGTTCACAAGGCGGGGAGGATATGTGCCATTTAAAAATCCTTGTACATTAGAGATAAGCCTTTCATCCCCTCTGACTAATCCACAGATTTGAATGACAAGCAAGTTCTTCAACTCCTTATCTTACCTTTGGTGGTTTCACTTTCGCGGATAAGAAAGGTACCTCTCGGGTTTCCAAAGGACAAAAGCTGTCGCTCAGCATCTTTTCGGCCAAGTTTTCCAAAGTACCACCTTTAAATGAAATCAAGGGCAGGAAGCATTTTGTAAGGATCACTTACAAAAATGCAATGGCAATCCTCCTCACCTCCGAAGCATCTGCAGCATTTCCCTGTACATGTCTTCCTAGCCTCATCTAGCTCCCTTTCAGCCTGCTGACTCCATCCATCCCTAATCCATCTCTTTCACTCTTCAAAGAAAAAAAAAATCATATTTGAATTGTGGGCGAATTTCCTTCCCTTCCAGAGTGACAAGAAGAGGTTTGTGTTAACACTGCCCTCTGCATTCACAAAAGGAGAAATCCAAGATCTTGTTTTGAAACGGCAACTGCAGGAGACCCTTCCCACGCACATCTACAAGACCCTGGGATTTCTGAGCATAATTACGACCCCTGGGAAATAATGAAACACAGCCTTAGTCTACATAAAGATCATTAATCAAGCAGTAAAAAAAAAAAAAAGTCAGTCAGAATGGATAAAGAACAAAGACACGATATTTTCAGTGACTTTGTACCTATAGCAACTTTGAAAAAAATTGTCAAGACAACCCCTAATTTGAGATGACTGCTGCCCTTGGATGCTTGCTTTCATGCTCTTCCTGGCCAGCAGGTGTGGGCACTTGGGTAAATGAAAGGGTCTGCCTAGCAGATGGGCGGGGATCTGCGCATGTGTGCTCAGCACAGCTGCAGGGACCGGTCACCGTAAATAGTCAACGAGCACGTCCTTAAAAACGAATGGCCGTTGTGGATGCTTCCTACCCTCCCTGAGACAACACTCGGGGGCCATGTAAGAAGGCAGTACATCTGGTCGGCCCACAAGCTCAGCTGTTTATCTTTTCTCTTCCCTTCCACCCTGCAGCCCCAGCCATGGCCTGGCCCTTAGCTAACATCTCCGCACGGGGTGCTGAAGGAGCAGCAGCAGGTGCCGTGAGAACCCGAGGTGGAATTCAGCAGCGCCCCGTCGGAATCTGTGCCTAGAAACAATTTTAGAATATTCAACTGTGAGAGGATCCAGTTTCTAAAATGAAATTTTAATTCATTATACTTGAACACAGCTATTATGTGTTCACTGTCAAATTCTTTTGTGAATGAAAGAGCCTCACTGAAGATTAGAAAAGACACGCTGCAAGTGAGCTCCCCAGTGACTTTTAAAGGCAGCGGACTGTGTAACAATCCTAACTTAGCACTAGATGGTGGAAAGAGAATCACAACAATTATTTATGAAAAATGACTTTCTGGGTTTGCATCAGTCACCCGATAAAGATGCAGCATAAACGCGAACAGTGGTGAAGAGAGAGCTGTTAGAACAATGGATGGAACTGAAACAATAGCATTTTCATTAAATAATTTTAAATACCATTAATTAACGCTCATTAATTGCCTATGTAAAACTACAAGCGTTATCTTCTTAAGATGCTAATTTATTCTTTAAAAATAAAGTATTTAAAAAATGTATTACATTATACATATATATGACTTAAATATATAGTTGGTGGGTTCCCAATTAAATCAAAATAATGCCACATTTTAGTGGTACCTTTTATTCTGAAAGAACACAAAGATGTTTGCAAATCTGCCCTAAAATAAAAATTCAATACAAATTCCCTTAGTCTGTGATGATAAAACACACTCTCTAGGAGAGAAAAAGGAGTGCAGAAGCACTATTTGAGAGTGGGGAACAAAAGCAATTGTCTCAGAGCAAATATAAAGGAATTAAAGGCAAGAGGGTGATCCGGTTGGGGATTTGGCTGGGGTGTGCAGTCTAACCCCCCTTGCCGTGCTTAAACAAACCCAGTGCAAAATGCAATACCAGAGCCAAAGGTTGGGCCTCATGTCTGACTTCCCTTGACTCCCTTACTGGTGAGGGAAGACTCCCAGGAGAGGCAGATCTCCAGGGCGTCAGAGTTTGGGAGGTCATGGGCCAGTTTTCTTTCCCTCAGTTCAGAAATGAGGGTCCTCACACAAGCCACTCTGAGAGTTCTCCCTTTTGGAAGTGCCCATGAAATCTCCACAGGTCAGGAAAAGGAACGATGGCTGTCCCTCCTAGAATCCCCTCAGCCTACGGACCATCTCCCCAAACTGGTACCAGTGAAATCCTTGGTCCAACTAACTGCTAATCATAATTTACTTTCAAAGAAATCAACTAAGACCCCAACTCAAAGGAAAGAAGCATCTGAAATGCACCATCAGAGGATTTCCCTGAGCTGTGGAACACGCTGTATGTGAGACCTGGGGCATGGAAGGTATGTCTTCAGTATCCCCTTAACGTTTCTGATTATACTGAGAAAGAAAATCTCATGCTGATCTTTAATAATTATTTGCCCCTTGACCCTCTCCCCACCTTTTTCTTTCCCTCCCCGCTCCCATTCTTTCTCCTCCACTCTCTCTCTCATTTTTTTTCAGCAGACTATAGGCTTAGAACCTTGGACTCACAATAACACTATATGTTCTGGCCAGAACTTCATCACATTTTCCTAGTTAGTTTCTACCTATGGCAAGTAATATTGGGTTTTCATTAGGGTTCTGATATGAGGTTCCCTTTCAAAATAAGTATGTTTTTTTTTAAAAAAAAACAGGTGTAAGGAAAAATAGTAAGTTAGTAATAGTACAAGTGTTACATAAATATGGCAAAAACCGCAGCACGATGCCTGGACAAACATGGCATATCCTCTCAGCCCTGAAATCACTCTAGTGGAGTTCGTCTCCCTCCTGCACAAAGTTAATGGCATTTGATTGTGACTTTTAACAGTAGTTGAGTGAAAACAACAAAACAAAACATACTCTTCTGCCTGGATAGAGTCAACTGGAGCCACATAATTGCTGGGAATGTAACCAGTCTCTCCGGTGGTCAAGGAGCGGGCTTCCCACCAATCTCCTTCCCTGCAGAGAACAAAGAGAAAAGGAAGCGAATGTGTTGACCATTCCAATGTTCTACAGTTACAGACTCAACGCTGTAAGACTATTAAGACCATCTCCTAGTCATTCCACTGCCTGATTTCTCCAAACTCCAACAAAGCCCTTGGTAAGGGTCACATGAGTCACAATCTGAGTCAACTGTCACTTGACTCCAGTGCTGTCTCTCATTTCTTATTTTATTTGCAAATTAATGATGGAGGACCCTGGCCATGAGAGAGCTTTCTTGAGGTGGAGCGGCATTTTGCTTGGTAAGTGTCCCCAACTTGGACAGAGGGGAAGGGAACCCAACCTCAGGCTAGTTTAGAAAAATCCTGTAACAACAAAAACAAAATGGTAGTTATGTGATGTGAAGGATGTATTATTGTGGTAAATATTCACAATATATACGTATGTTAACCCCTCACGTTGTATACAACCCATCACAACCTACACAATGTTATGTGTCAGTTATATCTCAGCAAAGCTAGGAGAAAAATAAAGCATGCACTGACTCTACTAATTTAGCTAAGTCTCTGTTTCGGCTCACATCCTGAGGTAAGCAGTATCCTCAGGTATTGTTGGAGAGATACAAACGGTTGGCCGGCTCTAGCGTTATTTTGTCAGCCATTAACAGATGCAGCAGAAAAGAAAAACAGATCATCTGCAGGTCATCTGAGAAAGGAGGCCTGCTAGGAGGCCCAGGAAGCAATGAAAGCCTACTCCTAATACCTGCCTTGCTTGCTTTCAAGACGATGGGTAGAATGATAAGGACGACAGGGTATACTTTGTTCAGGAGTCTTCAACCTGAGGTTATTCCCTTGACGACTGACCGAGTCTGGGGGGGCGGGAGAGGAAGGGTGGGTGTAGCTGTGTGCGTCCAGGTGTGTGGGGGTGACGGGGACAAAAACTGGCCAGGCGCTGAGGTGGAGTCTCACCACCCTGTAAGACCCAGTGTTCCAGGCAATAGCCTGTCTCAGTGCGGGGGCGGGGATTGGGGGGGCTCTCAGGTCTTCGGGCAGAAGGACGTGAAAGGGGGCTTGAAACACTACTCTCAGAGCAAACGGGTCAGTTCGACGGTTAGGGTTCACGTGTTGGACGTGTGTCGGAAGCTGAGGCGGAGTGTGTGACTGTCCACACACGTACGTGGGGCTGCAGCCCTGCCACGCGCCGAGTCCCCGGAACCCCGCGCCAGCCCGCGGCCAGCGGCGCGAGGGCAGCGGAGGGGCGAGGCCGCTGCCCTTGAGCATACAAGACCAGTCAGACGGCTCTTCACCAGGGGCCCAGCGCCTTTTCTCCTTCCTTTTTTGGTCCTTGGAGGCAGCAAGAAAAACCCTTAGCCTTTTTTTTTTTTTCTTAAATCATTTTGTGGCAGAACTCTGTGTCAAAACCCTCAGCCAGGGAAGAAAACATGTTGGCTTTTGGCCCGGGTCAAGAGCTTCCTCAGGCTGATGGAATTAGGTAGAGAGTGACCGGCCCCTGAATTAACACACGCCTTCCTCGAGAGCCCCACTCTCCGAAGACTGACTCCCTGAGCGAGGAGACGGACGAGCAACGGCTCTGGACAGAACTGAATAAAGCAACAGGCAAACGGTGACAAGCCCGCCCGTGCTCCGGGTGTGGCTGTGGGGCAGTGCTTGGCGGCACAAGTGACACCACACAGCCCGTGAGGACACGGGGTGCCGGCGAAGCCTTTCAAAAACTTACGTCTTTTTTTAAATAAAAGATTTATTTATTTATTTTAGAGGGGGGAGGGGCAGACGGAGGGGGAGAGAGAGAATCTGAGGCAGGCTCTGCAATGCGGGGCTCCAGCCCACGACCCTGAGATCAGGACCTGAGCCGACACCAAGAGCTGGACACTTCACCGACGGCACCGTCCAGGTGCCCCTACAAACTTATGTTTTAACTCATTTTTCAGTCTTTCCTTTTCCACCCTAACACAAACTTAAACAGATAAATCAACCAAAACAGGGAGATAACTTTTCATACCTGGGAAGTCCTTTGCTAACCTTAACCTTTGCTAGACCTTAAATTTAGTTTCTGTCCAGATTTGTCTTAGGAAATGACTGAAACACACAGAAGAACATATGTGTGTATGAGCACCTGGGAATCCAGCACTCGACTTGGGTCTTTTTTTTTTTTTAAAGATTTTATTTATTCATTTAACAGAGAGAACACAAGCAGGCAGAGAGGCAGGCAGAGGCAGAGAGAGGAGCAGGCTCCCCGCGGAGCAAGGAGCCCGATGCGGGACCCGATCCCAAGACGCTGGGATCATGACCCAAGCCAAAGGCAGTTGCTTAACCAACTGAGCCACCCAGGCGTCCCTCGACTTGGGTCTTTACTGATCGTGTGGAACCTACTCTGTGCTGTTCCCCTATTGGATTCCTCTGCCTTTTGGCCTCAAATCATGCAAGTAACACTGTTAACCTTTGAACGGTTTTTACTGGTTTCATTTGTGTGTCCTCTAAAAGAAATACATGCGATTGTTAAGTATACCATCGAGGACCACGTACGGAAGTTAATTTTTTTCTTTGAATGTGTGCTAAGAAATAAATGGCTTTGGAGGCTTTGAGCTGGTGACAGTGTTTACTACTCTGAAATTCCACCAGATGGAGACATTTCATCATAAAAAATTTAACAATTCCTACCATCTCCCCACCTTCTCCTTTCTCTGTCCCTTACTCCACCTCCTAAACCCCACACTCAGGAAATGCTCCAAAATAGTAAAAAATGAAGAGCTTTCGGCAGAAGCTTATCCTTAATTGCAACCTCCATCAAGTTAGTTCTAATTGATTTAAATTAAGGAGACCATGTAGTATCAATGTTGGGGTACATGGAAATGTCACCTGAGGCAGGAAGCCAATACATTTTGCTGGGGCTGGGACAAGCCCAATCTTATTCAGATGATCTGGGATTTTTTTTTTTTTTTTTAAGATTTTATTTGAGAGAGAGAGAGAGAGAGAGAGAGACAGAGAGCACATCACGGGGAATGGGAGAGGGAGAAGCAGGCTTCCTGCAGAGCATGGAGCCCCACACAGGGCTTGATTCCAGGACCCTGGGATCACAACCTGAGCCAAAGGCAGCTGCTTAACGACTGAGCCACCCAGGTGCCCCATCAGATGATCTGGGATTAATCAAGTATGGTTGACCCTTGAACAACATGGGTTTGAGCTGTATAGGTCCACTTATATGCAGATCTTTTCCAATAAAAACAGCACAGTAACTGTACTCTCTTCCTTATGATTTTCTTAATAACATTTTCTTTTCTCTAGCTCACTTTATTCTAAGAACACAGTATATATAATACATACATGAAATTTGTGTTAATTGGCTGTTTATCGGTGAGTCTTCCAGGTAACAAAAGACTATTAGAAGTTTTTGGGGAGTCAAGGTTATATGCAGATTTTTGACCACACGCAGTGGGGGGAGCTGGTACCCCCTCATCGCTCAAGGCTCAACTACAATTTCCATTTCAAATCCAGCACTAATATCCCATTTTGAAGTTGGCACCTAAATAGTTTAGCACAGATTAGAATCCAACTATCAGCTCATTCTAAAGTCATGTATCAGGAATTCATGATTTTCTCTTAAGCGATTCCATTAATTTCACAAGGGTTTTCAGTTACTCATGAAAAAGATAAAATCCTTTTCTTTCTTGAGGCCATCTAGGGTCACTTTTTCCATCAAAGGCAATATGAGGTGACAAGGAAACAATGTATTATGTAGTAAACCTCACAGGTTGTGCCCAGAGAGGTTGGTATAGACTCAAAACAGCTACAAAAAAAAAATCTTTTGAGCAAATGAATAAATCATCTTTTCAATACATTGGAGTTCACCCACATACAATTCATACAATTCACCCACAAATAATACTCTTTACAAATCATTCACCTTGATTTAAGAAAACAGAATCTTTACTGTATGACTTTTTACTTCTTAAATTATTGTGAGTAATTAACATTATTAAAAATGTACTTAAAAAAACCTGTTCTTACAGATCAGATATTTCATTAATTCAGCATTGGTGAGATTTTCTTTAACTGTTATCTTGCTTTGACTCAAAAATATGATTTAAGGCTCTCGTTTAGAATAACTTTTAAGTTTTTATAAGAGCTTCCCCTATTCCTCTAATTTAAAAACTTATTAAAAGCGCCTGTTCTCAATCCCCTAAATTGCTCATCAGGTTTGTTGGCCCCTGAGACAGCCAGGAAGTGGCATCTGCACATAGAAGTGAGCCTGAGCCATTGAGCTGTGGAGCGTTTTATTATAAATGGTATATTCCTCCTCAGTGTGGTTCCTGTCGTCTCACCGGCAGAGAGCCTATCCATAACAATTTTATCATATGCGTAGATGGGACTCTAACCCAGGATTTCTCCTTAACAAGATGAAAAGAACTTTAAAGGAGTCACTGCCATAGGCACTATCCACTCTATGTAACATGTTTATTATTATTAGGTGGTAAATCACTAAGTCACGAAGTATGAAAATAGGGAATAAAATAAATGCATTTAAATAGTCTGTAAAATGGGTTCAAGTTTAATAATGTCCAAATGCACTACCCCGAGCACTTGTAACGGGTCCCTGAAGAACTCTTACCCCGTGCTGGGTGGCAGTGCCACCGGCTCTGGGCACAAGCACACACGTGTACCACACGGGTCCTGCCACACTTCAAAACACAAAGGCTAGCCCTGCTGCCTTCCCGTTTTTGCTCTGGTCGAGGTAAGGAGTGGGAAGACACAGGTACTAGGAGGTGTGGCAGCTGTCCCAGGGAGAACAGAGCGCCATCCCCCTCCCTCCCAGTGGAGGAGAGCCAGGGGCTGGGAGGGATTAGGGGAGGAGGAACGAGATGCATGCCATCTGGTTCTCTATTATTGCTTTGTTTGTCCTTTATGATTTCCTCTTCCCTGTTATTACCCTTTACTTCAAGATACTGTATTTGCTGTAAAAACCTTATTTCCCCCCCATAACCCTGGAAAAGGGCATTTAAATGGCATTTAAGACGAGGAATTCCACTGGCAAGAAGAAAGAACATTAAAGAAGGGAAAAAACCTTTGTAATATTTTCTTCTAAGAGAACAAGGCCAGAGGCTAGAAGCCTGTAAAACACTAGAGGCCGCGCATGCAAATCATAAAATACAGATTGAGATAGACTGGATTTTCCTAGAATGTTTCTCCAAAATTTCAATTGAATGCTATTGTAGATCCTACCCACATCAACAAAAAAAGAAGTAGCGAATTTGACTTTGGCCGGGACTGGCTTTCCAAGGGGCCCACGATCCTCCCCTTGCAGCGCAGACAAAACCCGCAGGGGAACAGCTGTGCGGTACTTCCTACTACTCCTTAATTCTCACCTCTCAGAAGTCGGTTAAAAGTTCTAAGCAACTTTGGGACTGAGAGAATATTACATAGAATGGGGAAGGAAAGTGGAGGGTATTTCGGAATTCAAAGTAAGTAGACTCCCAGGAGAAGCATTCATCTGAGAATCAAAATAACAATAAGGAATCCTAAATCAGAAGAGATCAAAGCTAAATTCCCCTCTCCCACCTCCCAGCTGACCTTCCAAACTTTCATGTATCTTGAAAGGTTCAGTCCCCTCTGGGCTGGGGGGGGGGGGGTTGGGGTGCTCCTCTGGGCCTTTCTGAGACGGAACCTGACACAGTCCTCAGGGTGCCCGCCCCCCGACACCTCACCCTGGGCTCTGCCGCCTGCCGGCTCCTCTGGGCACCCAGGCTGCTCCCTAACTTGAGCCTCGGGCTCCTCATATGTCAAACGATGACTGTGAGGCACATTGCAGACAATGGCCGTGAAGAATAAATGACAGCATTTGCAACTTAGTACACGGCTGGCACAGAGGAGCCTTCAATAAGTGGCAGCTGTTTACTATTAAAAAAAATCTTTGTGGCTATGAGGGGGCTTGTAGGGGGCCGGTCACGTTCTTCTTGATCTGGGTGCTGGTTGCACAGGCATGTTCAGTTGGTGCAAATACAGCCAACTGTACACTTTGAGAACATCGTGGTAAATACGCATAGCAAAACCCACCATTTCAACCATTTTTAAGTGTAAAGTGGGGCAGCACTAAGCACATTCACATTGTTGCGTCACCACCACCACACACACTTCTGATTCGTGCAGTTTTCTGCATGTATTTAAAAAGTTAAGAAAAACCCACTCATACCCATTAATGATGACAATAATAATTTAAAAAACCCCAATAACCCTGTGGCTACGATGTAGACACTGTTTTCTGAGATCCAGAAGAGTGACTGGCTCTTGTGGGAGGAACCCAGCTCTTGTCTTTGGAAGGAAAACTAAGAGTCGGGGGTGTCCCAGGAAGGGACGGGCTTTCCCAGGAGGCAGCCTTCAGGCCTCAGGGAGTTCCCTGTTACAATGACCACCTGGCTTTCCCAGGACGGGGATGCACTGGGGCGTGCGTCTCGCTCCCCTCGCTCCCCTCTCCTCTTGCTGGAGCTCTCAGGAAAGCTATGGAGCCAGGATTTGACCAGTCCTATTGCCGTCACGGTTTGCTCAGGGAATGGAGAGCAGAGCCAATGGAGCTGGCGGCATAGGAGAACTTCCTGGTGGGCCCCCAGCCCTGGGGTGGCATGCCTTCCCGGTCCCAGGGGAGCACTCACAAGGAAAACTTGAGCTACGGGGAGGAGGCCTGACTGCTGATGGGGACATCATCATTTCCTTTTTCTTTTCTTTTCTTTTTTTGAGGGGGGGGGAGGGCAGAAGGAGAGAGAGAATCTTAAGCAGGCTCCATGCCCAGCACAGAGCCCGACATGGGGCTCCATCTTACGACCCTGAGATCGTGACCTGAGACAAAATCAAGAGTCAGATGCTTAACTGACTGAGCCATGTAGGTGCCTCTCTTTTTCTTTTTTTGAAGTAAACTCTACACTCAATGTGGGGGTCGAACCCACAGCCTCAAGATCAAGAGTCACATGCTCTATAGACTGCACCAGCTGGGAACCCCCACCACCATTTTCTTTGAAGCCAGAAGTTCTTGGGCAGCCACGCTGCCTTAACCTAATAGAGGCACCTACAGGGAACCTGCAGGGAAATACGTTTCCCTATATATAATGCCATGTATACCCATGTTTACTCTTCTATAGGGCTTAAATGTAGAATTACAATGAGTGATTCTTACCCTTGGAATGTCCCCATTGCCTGTTTAACTGTTGTTCCTACTGGTCATACTTAAAATGCACACATTGTAGTCATTCGCAAGTGGGCGAACTCACTTCTCCTTCCCTCTCACAAAGATTTCAGTCACTCTCAAATTTTCACTATGGGGAAACGCCTCCACAGGCTTCACCAATCAGAATATTTAGCAGTTTTGAAAACAGAAGGAACTTGTTGCTGGCTATAAGTGAGGGCTCAGCTAGTGCAACTTGCTAAATGCAAAAAAAAACCCCCAACACAACCCAGGTCAAGGCCGAGGGAGGGTAGTGTGGATAGCCAAGCTTTGTGCCAATCATCTGAAAATGCAGATCTACAAGGAGCAATACCGGAACTTTTCCAACCTGTAAACCAAAAGGCTCAACTCTGCGACTATGGTGTCCTCCACAAAGCTCCTTGGACACCGGCCCTGCAAAATAAACTGCACTGGCTCATCAACTCTTCATGTCTTATGTTCAGTTGCTACCCATTCATGAATTTAGCAAGTGTTCCTTTAGCATTTCAGATACTAAAAAGGCGCAGACTGGTAACACAAGTTTTCTTTCTCAATCTGAAAGACATGCGCACTTCCCCGTCCCTCTCGGAACTTACGAGCTGTTCAATATTTGGAATTTCTCTCCTTTGTGAAAACTCAGGTCATCTTCCGTCCTTGCTTCATAATCATAAAGGGCTACAAACAGGGTCACTCCTGACAACACAAAACCAAAAGGGGAAAGATTATTACACAAGGGGAAATTAATTCCAAGAAATGACATTGCCGCTGAAATCTCATTCTCAAAATCTCCATCTAATCAGCAGTGATAACACGGTGGGGTGATGTAATTAACGTGTGAAACCAGGGTGGCGGGGCTGAAGTAATGCCTTGGTCTTTGCAGGGGAAACATTGTCCTGTCTGACTGAAACCTAGAGCTGGAGGTGCACTTCTCTCTGTGCACCTCTGAATGGGTCCTCAGGAAGAGACAGATACTAATATCATGTCCACAGCCAAGGGGAAGCAGTGGCGTTAGAGGTCAGATCTGCGGAGGCCTGCCGCAACTAAAGACACAAATTCCCTTCCTCTCAGGAGCCCACGTTAGGGTGAGGGTAAAACAGATCACTCTTTCCCGTGACCTCACAGTAATGGAGAATGTAACAGAAAACTCCTTCTGCAGCCTGGGACTGAGAAGACCCTCTCCATGAAGGCTCACCCCAATTGACGTCTTACTCTTGGCACTAGCAATTGCTCTGAGGACTACCTCTTTCCTACCACAAATGTGCCTATCCTTGCATTGATCTGTAGTCCTAAGTCCTCTTCACACCCACCCTACGTCTTCTCAGCTGGTGGACTCCCCACAGAGGCCCTTCCTGTTCTGCACAGCTCTGCTATCGACAACAGAAATTTCTCCAGCATCCCATTTGGGGTAGTAGGTAGAAATCTAAGCAGTAGATTTCATGTAGTAGGTAGAATTTTAAGATAGTCCTCAATGATTCCCACCTCCTGGTGTTCATGCTCTTGTGTAATCCCCTTCCCGTGAGTGTGGGCGATCCTAGTGACTTGCTTCTAACCAAGAGGACATGGCAAAAGTGTTGGATGTCCCATAAATGACTAGGCTTCAGAAGGTTGCAACTTCTGTCTTCCCGGCAGACTCTCTGTATTGCCACTTTGGCTTGAATGCTTTGATGAAGCAAACTGCCATGTTGGAAAGACACACATGACAAAGAACTGAGGGTGGCCTCTGGCCAACAGCCAACGAGGAACTGAGTCCTGCCAGCACCACACGAGCTTGGCAGCAGATCCTTCTCAGCGGGGCTGTGAGGTGACTACACCCCGGCCAATACACCCTGACCGGAGCCAGTGAGAGGTTCTGAAATGGGGGACACAGTGAAGTCATTCCCGGATTTCTGACCCCCAGGAACTGTGAGGTCCTGAATATGCATTGTCTTAAAGCTGATAAGTTTGTGGTAACATGTTATGCAGCCATTGTTAACAAATATATTCCGTTTCTCTGCTCTCTGGCTTCTCCTTTTGATCTCCGCACACTTCAAAGTGCCTGCTGTGGTCTAAAGAATGCACACCATGGATTCCACTCTTTACCAAGCCGCCATTTTGCTGTGTCAGTACTTCCAAGGGAGCAGCTGTGCCTGTGGGACTCTTCGAAGACCAGAGAAGGAGGTAGGGCTTGTTTTTCCACCCCAAACCAGGTAGGACTTCCTGGGGGAGAACTGGCATTCAGAAGGTCTGACCATGCAATGTAGCAGGGCTCATTTTTTTTTTCCAAAGATTTTATTTATTTATTTGACAGAGAGAGATCACAAGTAGGCAGAGAGGTAGGCAGAGAGAGAGGGGGAAGTAGGCTCCCCGCTGAGCAGAGAGCCCAATGTGGGGCTCGATCCCAGGACCCTGAGATCATGACCTGAGCCGAAGGCAGAGGCTTTAACCCACTGAGCCACCCAGGCGCCCCAGTAGTAGGGCTCATTTGGCAACTTTAAATTTCTTTGAAAGGTTGGAGAAGAGACTGGCTTAAAATGAAGACGTGGAAGCCTGTAAGGTCATGCTTATTCTCACTGAACACTCTATTAGCAGATTCCTTTTGTTACATAATTTGAAAACAAACCCAAGCCCCACTGTGTGGACGACAAGGCACATGAGGACGGACACCTCCAATCCCCCACTCTCCCTGCCTCAGCCAGCAAGTTCTCACTGGGGTTTTTATCTTTTAAGGACGGAGGGGAGAGTCAAAGGAGGTCACAGGGGCACACAGACACTGTTCTCGGCCTTAAAGCACTAAGCACAGTGGTGGAAAGACAGACACGCACATATAACAAAGCCAAATAATACAAAGCAGAGAAATCTGCCAACATTTGAAATACTATGTTTTAACTTCCAAATTTTGAAAGGGAACAGGTGGCCTCCTATACTAAGGTTGTCCACGACTATAGACTCCCATGTTCAAGGCAAGTATCCCTTTCTAGTAACTTTATGAATGATACCTGCAGACACAGGGATTCATATCCAGCATTCATGAATGAATGAACAAGGTCAGTGTCTGCATCAGCAGAATCCAGTCTGGTTGGCAGAGAACTCAGCAGGCATAGGAAGTGTGTGCCGGTGCATTTTTGGCTCTTTTTTCCCCTCCTGCATCCTCAGAGACAGACTTCCACAGAATGCCTCTTTCCTTCCTCCCTCCATTCCAGGTGTCTTCCAGGGACGTAGGAAAGATTAGTAAGCGTGCTAACGTTCATTAGCTCATGCGGGGCGTACTTTAAAGAGAAAGTTGGATCCACTACAACACAATGATATGATGCCCAAAGCCCTGGGTAGGGTCCCCTGGACGTAACTACACTGCAGTCTGGCACGCAGAGGGAAAAACAAAAACAAAAAACTCTGCTAATGTCTCAGCAGTGCCAAGCCCCCAGGTAAAAAGGCACAGTAGGTCCTCATAAAAGACTTCTGCTCCCAGATGAGCCAAGAGCAAATGGTTGACATATATTTCTTTAAACTTTTCTAATAAACAAAACGGTTTTGGAACAAATAATGTCAAATATCTAGTTACCATGATTCACATGCTGGGAGATGACTTGGAAGGCTAAGGATGCATGAGATAACTTACAAATATTTTGCAAAACATATGTCTGAGAATGTATGCCAGATATCTTACAAAGTATTAGCTAAGTCAGCAAATGTACATGGCAGTAAGACAGAGCATCGTGGTGGGAAAAGGAAGGAAACTTAAAAAAAATAAGAAGGATTCCTTAAGGATACATAAGATTTGATTTTAAAATACAGGAGATACACAAAACACTTGAGGGTTGATAAACTCCGTCACATGGAAGATGATGGGAAGATCAGAAAGAGCATTAATGAAGATGCAACGGCCAAAAAATGAATGCTGCCAAGTGTCCCCACTGGCTGGGAGGTGACAGGCCGGCTGACGATTAGGAAGACGAGGGAGGAGGTGCTACCGCCTGCAAAGTGACTCTTAGCTGGGGGAGGGGAGGAAAGTGCACTGACATATAGAGGACTCAAAACATACATTCTCAGATCCAGTCCCGAAGCTTCTGATTCAAAAAGATCTGGGATGGGACTCAGTATTCTGAAAAAGCTGCTAGTTATTCTGAGTCAGCCAGCCGCAGCTGGGACCACCGACTGGCCTAGAGTACCTTAGTAGCCGCTGTATCTCCTAACCCATGCCAACCTCCAACCGGGGGCACCTCGCACCACTGAAGCCAGCACTGCATTTGTCCGTCAAGCCCTGTTTCTGCTTTTGTTTTGTTTTAATAGCCCTTCTTCCGGCAGTGGAGAGATGGAGGCTGATGAAAAACTTAGTGTTCAATCCACAGTCAAAGGGAGCCGCCTGGAACACGAATGTTCAGTTGACAAAACCATGCAGAACCGCTTAACTCTTACCGGTTCCTCCCCTGGTACGCAAGGTCCCCGTGTGAGACGAAGAGTTCACACCCCCGAAGACGGTGAGTCCTTGGCCCGAGGCTGCGTGGAAGTTGTTGTAGTTTGGGATGGAGGTCACGCCGAAGCTGGGGTAGTGCTGCGGGGTGGGGTCTGTGCCATAGCGGTACCCGGAGCTCTGGGTCAGGCTGCCGTCCCTCTCCTCCGTCAGTTTTGTTGCTTCTTTATCCTTACATTGCACACAGCCCATTATCTAAATTCCTGCCCAAAACAAAAGGGAGGCACATGAACTTGGATGCACCGTAGCTGCTGGGTTGCTGGATGAAAGAGGAATCATTTATAAGGCTTGCCCTTGGCTATTTCAGGCCTAAAAGGGAGAGGAGGAAAAGCAGTGGCTAGGGTTGATGGTTAGAAGCGATCTCATGGCCCTTAACTTGACAATCGCATTCGTTCCCTCCAGGCTCGGGGTGACAGGAGCCAGACAGGATGGTCACCAGGCAGCAGTGTCCCCAAATGAGGCCTGCACCCCTTAAAATCCTCGAACATTACACATTTGCTTAAAGATAGCCCAAGACTACGTATTATGCTTTTCTTTAGTTATCTAAAAGAATAATGTATGCTCTAGAAAGTGAGTTCATGCAATATTAGTGTAAAAACTTCCATTATGGCAAAAAAAAAAAAAAAAAAATCTAAGCAAGAGGGTGGAGGAGTGCTGGAAAAGCCAGAAGATAGCCCCTGAACAGCTCAGCATACTTCTTCTCTCTTGGGTGCCTATTATTCAGACACACACCTGGTAAATTTTAAGCAGTCAGATGATGATAAGTATCATAATTAAGAAATTATCATAATTTCATCCATCGTTGCTGGATGAAAAATAAAATTAGGGGTGCCTGGGTGGCTCAGTTGGCCAAGTGTCTGACTCTTGATTTTGGCTCAGGTCATGATCTCAGGCTCGTGAGATTGAGCCCTATGATGGGCTCTGGGCTAGGGGTGGAGCCTGCTTAAGATTCTCTCTTTCCCTCTCCCTCTGCCTCTCCCCCACCTCTAAAAAAATTAAAAAAATAAAATAAAATTCGTAGAAACTAAGAGGTCTGGGTATATTTGCAGGATGTCATGATAGCCTACAGTTACAAAACCATTTTCAGCTGCTAATTAAGTTTCCAAATTTCCATTAGCTTTTGACATCTTTCAGAAATATTAAAAAAAAATCAATCTCATGTTCCAGAGTTAGTAGTAGATTAAAAACTCAGGTCATTGTCACCTCACCCTCCTCCAACCTACTTCTGTGCTTATCGTAGAAATGCCACCATCAATGACTGACTTGCTCAAGTCAGAATCCTGGGAAGCAACCTTATTTGCTTCCTTTTTACTTCTCACTCTCCTTGTCTCACACTCTATTATCCAGACACGCTGAACTTCTGAGTTACTTAAAGGTTCAATTTTTTCTGCTTTCCTTTAGGCCTGGGAATGTGGCCTGGAACATTGTTTCTTGAAGTGCAACATACCCTTCATGTTCCAGGTAAGACATTGCTTCCTCTGCAAAGCCTTCTCTGATCCCCGTACCCACCCTCCAAGGCTGGGGTGATGCTCTTTCTAAGTGCTCCCCTGGCATCTTGATTTCTCCCATCATGGCACCTACTGCACCATCTTAAAACATGGTTTGTCTCCTTATGTCATGGCCCAGTGGGCTGTGGGTTCCAGGAAAACAGGGCCCTGTCCACTTTTGTCATAGCTATAATGCCAGTGCCTGGCACACAGTAGGTGCTCAATAAACAGCAGTCAGATGAGTGAAGGAGCCATCCCAGTATGTTTCTCTTTCACCCTTTCTCTCTGCATCCAAGACTAACCCTTCTCTCAGCAACTTACATTAGCAGTTGACCCTGCATTTTTTAATCTGTTGGTATGTGTGAGAAAGAAAGAGGACTCAGAAATACAAGGTTAAGTTGGTTAAATGATCGTACTTTGTACTGTAATACCATCAAGTTGATGGGGGTAGGTAGAATAGGCAATGGATGTCCCTCCCAAAACTATGAAAAGTGGCCCATACGGAACCAAAGGATCAAATGACAAATGCACGACATCATGTGTAATTACATGTGTTCACTGGGGAGGGCAAAGCTGGTACAGGAATGGAAAGGACTTGCAGCCATGAAAAAGAATGAAAGAACTAGTTTTTCTTAGTATCATGCAATCCAAAGTGAGGAATACAGAGATTTTGGTGGGGGACACTGTTCTGAGCACGCCCTTTCTGGGGAAAAGGGACATGAAAGCAGCATCAGACTGCTCTAACGTCCTCTTACATTACACATTTCAATAAATACTTATGGAATTCAATGTCAGTTCCTGAGAATGGAAATGTCTGGAAATGAGCCACCTACTGCTTGAGCTGAGATCACCCAATCTGGAACACATTTATGCGTAAATCATTCAAGATTAATTTACAAAATACTGGGTCCAACATGCTCTCTAACTTATGGTAGATGAATGCCATTTTAACCAATTTCCAATAGAAAATGCAAACTATGTCCAAGGCATGATTTATTGAAGGAATTTCATCATTTGTTGTTGGTATTGCTTCACAGGATTGAGAAATATCTTGCTCACTTTATATTAACTCCTTCATGGCAGAAAGTTGCTTTGAGTTCCCACAAAGTCCCAACAGAAGACAGTTCTTGTCCCAGGCGCTTTTTTTTAGGGATTTCACTGATCTACTTCTAATCGGAAACTGTGAGAACTGAATCACAGTATTACATCATTGACACCAGCAGTTTTCAGCTGGGGTTGACTTTTACTCCTCTCATCCCCACCAAGTGACATAATAGGCAATGTCTGGAGACAGTTTTGGTTGCCACAACTCAGAGGTAAGAGGTACTACTGGTATGTAGTCGGTAGAGGCCAAGGATGCTACTAAACATTCTACAATGTAGGACAGCCTCCAACAGCAAACAATTAACTGGCCCCAAATGTTGAGAGCATCAAGGTTGAGAAATCCTGATTTATGGAGGAGAAAGAGATCTATATCTATATCTTCAAAACAGTATATAGCAGCTATTTATTTCCCTTATAAGTGTAACTGACATTCACAATGCCTTTCTCAGGAGAATAGGCAGGCTAGGCAGAAGGACGCAATTTTAAAAATTGGTATAAAATGCTGATTCTTCTCTAGAAGCTTGTTCCTTGTGCTAGAGAAAAGGATCTAAACCAATGAGAATTCTCATTACAAACTACTCTTTCAACTCCAACAAAACAAAACAAAAATGACACCTTAGAACCCCATTGGAAGCAGGACTTTATAACTAACCAAACTAAGAAAAAAACTCATCTTTTACAATCCACCAAGAAAAAGTATTACCACTGGAATAAACAACTAACACCATATGTACTACTATGAAACAATGAAAGGAAACAAGTAGTAAGCTCCTTGAAGGCAGGGATTATTTTTGGTTTTGTTTTAGCATTGCATTCTGAGGGTCTAGAATGGTGTCACACGCTGTAGGAGCTCAATAAATATTTGTTAAATGATTACATGCAAAAACCCAAAACTCAGAATCATTTTGGAGAAAACAATTCTCTTTTGTAGAAGGGACAGCTCTGTTACCGCTTCATACATTTGCAGTTTTGAGTAAGAAATGTTTCTGCATGGGTCTTGCTGATTCTCTTCCCTTCATTGACAAAGAAACCGAAATAAAGTCAGTCAATGCAGGCTCAAGACATTAAAAGTTAATCACAATGAAAATATTTGTGTAAGAACTTGTGGTCTTCTTGCTCCCACTTGGGGCGGTCGGACTAACCGTTTCCTGATAGAAGAGTCAGAAGCCGCTCTGTGAGCTCTACCCAACGTGACTGCAGGTTCCTTGCCATGACACAGACTTCTGAGCACTTGAGTTAAAATAAAAACATCCCTATTACATACAGTTCTGCGGTGTGGCACTTACGGCCAGTACTGTAGGTCCATAATGAACATACGATGTACTAATATACTTGCCCGAGATTCTGTGGGGCACTGGGAAACACGGAATAAAGCCATTCCCAAGGTGGGACCTTAGAATTACTCTGACGGGTAAATCCTGCACCGTGGACTCATGGCCCTCCTTCTCTCCATGGGGCTGAGCCTAGAGAAACTGACGAACAAGCACTCTGACCAATGAGATCCCGGGACTGTGGTCAAAGAGTCTGGGTTATAGCCACGAAGCCCCCCATTCTTCAGTCCTTTGGCAAAACCGAAAGGCTCCCTATTACGCAAGGAAAACCTGATTTGTATAAAATTTCCTCAGTCCTGTGGATCTTATATGTGCCAACAGCATTAAGCAACTCAGGGAAGAGTTGTCAAAGAGAGAATCCGAGGACCGCCACACCCGGTTCCTGAGAGCTCGGCAGACGTCATCAGCTGATCGCGGCACTGTCTGCTGCTATGTCCCGCATGGCCTCCACATCCTTCCTCACATACGCCCTCACGGGATCGACTGAAGCTGACGTAAAAGACGGACTCCATCCCCGACTCTGGGCATGGGCTGCTTTGATCCAGACCAAGTCTGGCTGAACATAGCTTCCCTCCACCGACGCCACAGACCACCGTCCGGCTGCTAGGTGCACATTAAACACAGATACATCGCCTTGCATGCCACTCAGCAAGGCAACGCCCGTCCACTCAGGTTGTAACATAGCAGGACTCCTGAGAAGATTACAGGGAGCTAGGTACCAAAAAGGGGAAAAGGCCACTGGCAGTTCTGCAAAAGCAAATTACCTTCTCCTGAGACACATACACTTGCAGGTAGAGAGCAGGGATGGCAGGAGGAGGGAAGGTGAAAGTGACAACAAATAATTTTAATTTCAGCCGTGTGAGCACTTCTGTCTCAGAAACCAGCCCAGGTGGGTGTGGGGAGGTGGGGGCTCTGAGGCACAAGTCACCATCCTTGCTGCCGACAGTGCAGACTTGGAAGAGTGACAGGTCGAGCCCCACTGGCCTGCACTCTGATGTGGCACGTTTCCTGCTGGTGCCATTCACCACCCCTTAGCTGGTCTCCACTTTACCCTCGTGAAAATCATAATAAAAGCAAAGGAACAAGGAAGAGAAGCGAGAAACCAAACACAAGCAACAGAGATGAGGACAGCTGAAAAAGAATTTAAAACTGAACTATAGATTGATGGCATGGTCTCATACACTTCTGGGAATGTGGAAAGAACTGGTAGTTTAACGAGCCACCACCCTTTCCTGGTCAACAGTAGTAACATGAGGCAAGAGGGAGAGATGTGGCAGCAACACATCAGAAATGATTTGACTTCTGGGTAGAAGAGCCATAGCAGAGGGTTCCTGATCCTTGTCAGATTGGAAACACCCACAAGAATCCACTGGAGGTATCTAGCTACATTCTCCACTGAGAAAACAAATCCTCTGAAAGTCTAGGGAAGGCTTGCTTTAGTTTTCACCACGTAAGTGCTGGAAGCAGGATGCTCAGAGGCAGGGGAGTGCCATGTTGGAAGCAGTGGCCGTTGGGACATAGAACCTGTCACCCAAATTTCCCAGCACTTTCAATCCTTTATGATGGGACTTTCCTCTTTGTAGGACATTGGGTCCTGACATCCCACAAGAGAGTAGGGGTGGTGCTGTCTTCTGGGGACACCCCGGACAAAAGGGCCAGTGCTGGCAGGGGAGGCTGGAGAGAAAGCAGGACCGTGTTGGACCATCTTGGAAGTGTGGGCACTCCCCAAGATCCCGAGGCAGCAGAAAGGTCACAGCTGGGATGGGATGCTGGGCACGTAAATGCTCGAGGCCTGAACCATATATAGTATTGGTGTGGGGTCCAGCCAGTACTTCCAGACTGGCTATAAAAAAAGAATGCACAGGACTTTGCTTCTTTGCTGCCAAATGGAAAGGAGGAGTGAAAATTGATGCCTGGCTGAAAAGGTGGTGTGGTACGCGGAAGTCCAACGTAAGCCTCAGATTCCTGCCCTTGCTGCGACAAACCCTGTATCATCTCCAGGACTCGTGACTGATGGGATCATCACTCCCTCGACTGGGCGGTTTTATTTGGCATGGTTGACTTTGACAAAGAGAAATTATCCCAGTCGGGCTTGACCTTATCAAGTGAGTCCTTGAAGGGGACTGGGCTCTCTCTAGAGAAGTAGATACAAAGTGTAAGAGGCACCCTAGGGGAGGGATGCTCTCCACCGCTGGCTTGGCAGATAGAGGGGGCCATGCGGCCAGAAATGCGGGCGGCCCTTAGGAACTGAGCACAGCCTCCAGCGGGCAGAGAGCAAAGAAATGGGGACCTTAGTCCTACCACCACAGGACCTGAAGTGGGCCAAGAACCTAGAAATGGATTCTTCCCTGGTCAAGGCTTCAGATGACGAAGCGGTTGGCCAACGCGGCCCTGGGAGCCCAGAGCTCAGCCACACCATGCCCAGATGCTCAGAACCGTGAGCTAATGAGCGGGGGCTGCGTTAGCAGCTGTATTTGCGGTAATTTATTACACAGCAAGAGAAAATGAGTACCTGTTCCAGTGGAAGGGGCACCACTAAGGTGAAGGCTCCAATCTTGGTAGCGATGACCAATATGAAATGAGGGCTCACTGTCAGCCGGGCACCATGCTAAGGACTGGAACATCCTATCTCACTCGACCCTCATCACGGTCCGCAGAAGTGTTGTGCTTTCCTCTCGTTTGACAAGAGAGGAACAGACAGGTTTGAGACTGCGTCCACAGCTCCATCCAGGATGGACACGGAATGTGGAGCCAGCCAGACTGATTCCATGGCTGGAACATGGCGCCTGGGGGCCAGAGCTGCTTCCTGCCCCACGGACTCCTGGCTAGTCCATGCAAGGGTGTGGGTGTGTGGTCAGAAGGGCCGGTGGGGATGGCCCCCTAGTTCCCTAGAGCCCAGCTTTATGTGCATGACTAATGGGGGCCCTGACATCAGGGACTGGGCTTCACCCCCCCACATTCACACCCTGCCCACAGACCGTGGGCTCTGTGAGGGTGCCGGGACCATGTCAGGCATGGTGAGTCACTGGCTTCCTCCCTGTGGTGTAGGGTCTTAATGAGCATTTGAACCAATGGCACTGAAGCTCCCCTTAGTTTCCTGATATTTCCTAGATGTGGTGAGTGTTGGTATACACCACAGAGGAGTGAGCACTGGTTTCCTTGGTATAGTGAGCTTGCCGACTGCATTTAAAACAGGATTTGCTTTACAGGCAAAACTTTCTGGAACATATTTACCGCATAAACAGAGCACAAACAATGCCTCCTTCAAGCACAAAATAACAGATTTCTACTCTTGGCGGAGTCCCATGAGGGAGAACAACCCCGACACACCTCCAGCAATAAAATGTCACATCTTTGAGGTGAAAAGACTGAGGTGGACACAGGAACACATATAGTGCAGACGCTAGCCACATGCAACAGTGGGAGAACGGAGCCTATTTAAAAAGTAAATCAAAGTTTTGCTTTCGAAATAACAAGAGGTTATTTCACATTTGTGTGTGACTCTGCAAGGTCCTCTGGAGGGCGAGGACCATGGATCTTGTTCCGTAGCGTACAGCAAAGGAGCTGAACTCCTATCAATCACTCTCACAAATGTCCCATCACTTTAAGAAAAAAACACATTCCTGGCACCTAGAAGATTTTTTGGCTCCCCCGCCTGGTTGGTCTTGTTCAAAGACCCCAGGCCCAGAAGCAGTGGCTCACTCCCTGCAGCATGTTCTCCTTTTCCTTCTCCAAAACCTTCCATTCCCCGATGCCTGGAGAGTCAAAAGTACTTAATAAAAAAAAGAAATGGAAGCATTAGACCCCAATGGTGAGATTTAACACTGCAGCCAACGAAGACCTGGAACCATCCCCAAACCCAAATGGCCAAATGAGGTTTTAACATTAAATCGTGGAAAGGCTCCAAAAGGAGGGGAGAACATTTTCTTCTTACGCTCACTTCACTTCGGATCTCAGGGTTAAGACAGGAGGGAAATGGCGATAAAAAACAAGGATCCCTTTTAACCGTCTATGCCAAAGGGTTCAGAAAGAATCAGAGCATAGATGATAAAGTTTTTTGGGCCTTCTCCCACCTCTTTTGGGAGGAAAAAAGGTTCCTTTGGGGTTACCAGTTTAAACTTTTATCTTATTTTTATTGATCTATAATTCCCATTCCATAAAATTCACCCTCTTAAAGTTTGCAGTTCAGTGGTTTAAAATATATTTGTAGTATACATACAAATTACATACATAAAGTATTAATATATATTTATATTTATACTTGATATACAAAAGAAACCATTGTCACTGTCTAATTCTAGGACATTTTCATTCCCCCCCAAAAGGAACCTGTACTCATTCAGCAGTTACCTCTCATTCCCTTCTCAGCCTCACCCGACAACCAGCAGTTTTAGGTCTTTAATGGATTTGCCTATTTGGACATTTCATATGAAAGCATCATATAATATGCAGCCTTTCGTGACTGGCTTCTTTCAGTTGGCACACCGTTTTCAAGGTTCATTCCTTTGGTAGCATGGATCAGTACTTCATTCCTTTTTATGGCTGAAAATATTCCATTGTATGGACACACCACTTGTTTACCAATCAACGGATGATTGACATTTGGCTTGTTGCCACTTCCTGGCTGTATGAATAATGAGGCTATGAACATTCATGCATAAGCCTTTGTGTGGACATATGTTTTCAATTCTCTTGGGCTCATATTTTAATATGTAAGGAATTTATATAGATTAAAAAAACCCCCTAAGATTAGGTAAATGGGAAAGCATGTTAATTGGCAACTCAAAGAAAGGAAAAAGGGCTTGAGAAACTTACGGGAAAATGTTACCTTCAGGAGTAATCAAAGAAACAAAATGTAGATTAACAAGAGACTTTCAATTTTCAATTAACAAAATTTCAAAAGAAGACTGCCCAATAGTGCTGGAGGTCCCCTGAAATACCCATTCTCATACATTGCTGTAGAAGACCAGAAATTAGGGTATAACTTTTTCATAAACCAGTCTGATAGTATTATATATATTTTTAAGAAAACCTTAAAAACGGGCCTGTTCTTTGTGAATCTGTGCTAAAGAGACACTTTTTGAAAAATGACACGTGAAGAGGTCCTGTGATGTTATTTATAATTGGATAGTTAGAAAACCAGCTAATTGTTTAACAAGAAAATAATGGCTAAGTAAGTGATAAGGTATGCCCATTATGTAAAATAAAACAGAAATTAAAACTTATGTTTACAGGAAATCATCAATAATACAAAAAATGCTTATATTATATTAAGAAGGATCACATGGGGCGCCTGGGTGGCTCAGTTGGTTAAGCGACTGCCTTCGCCTCAGGTCATGATCCCGGAGTCCTGGGATCGAGTCCCACATCGGGCTCCCAGCTCCAAGACATTCTCCCCTCCCTCTGACATTCCCTCTGACATTCTCCCCTCTCATGCTCTCTCTCACTGTCTCTATCTCAAATAAATAAATAAAATTTTTTAAAAAAAGAAGGATCACATGATTGTGACTTTAATGCCTAAAAATGCCTAAAAAATGCCTAAATGCCAAATGCCTAAAAACTGTCTGGAAGGAAAGACACCAAGATGCTTGCTGGTGGTGTGTGGGGGGAGAATAAAACTATGGGTGACTGTTCTTTCTTATGGGTTTTCCCTCAGATTTTCTATACTGAGAAAGCATAGTTTTTATGAGAATAAATCATTTTTTTTAAAATAGGAAAGATCCCTTTAATTTTATCAGTTACTGATTTAATTTGTATGTAAATACATAACCATACATTGATGAAGTACGCTTTGTGAACTGAAAAATTAAGAGAATGAAAGATAGTGACTGATTCCAAAAATCAAGAGAGGGAGAGAGAGTGACTGATTCTAAAATCTGCTAAGAAGCAACCTCTCCTCCTGGAAGGTTTGAAAGGTGAAAGGTACTGAAGGGCAGAGAGATTCCTTTTTCTTTTTAATTCATTTATTTGAGAGAGAGGGAGAGAAAGAATCCTGAAGCAGACTCCTCACTGAGCGTGGAGCCCGATGCTGGGCCTGGCCCCAGGACCCTGAGATCATGACCTGAGCTGAAACCAGGATGTGGCTGCTTAACTGACTGAGCCGCCCAGGTGTCCCCAGGGCAGAGAGTTTCTGAATGAGCCTTTATAACAGCTGTGCTGGGAAAAGTGAGCAGTGAGGGAGCAGTGAGTGCTGGGAGGGGTGGCGAAGGCACCAGGATGATTGCCCATGAAAATCTAATTAAGGGCACAGATTAAGCAGACCATGACACACGACAACTCAGAGGACCACAGAGGTGGCAAGTGGCAGAGTCTGGGATACCAGAACCAGAAGTCGGGGGGCTGCATTAGTGGGTTTTTGAGAACCTTCAGGTCCCAAGCTCCCAGGTACCTGGGGAAACCCAATAAAGTCAGAATGACAGTACTGCAAACAAGTCGACACTGGAATATAACCGAGGTGATCCTGGTTACTAAGGTATCTGTGAGACCTCCCTGTGAGCAAGGAAGGGCCTGAAGGCCACACACTGGCACGGCTCCAAAGAGCGGAGGAGACTGCAGCACGACACTTTTGTTCTTTCAATGTTTGCTGCTGGTGGACACAGGGGCTTGCTCAGGGCACCAGGCAGAAAAATTCGATACCTTTCTCTCACTTTTCCTCTTCTTGCCCTCACCCTTTCCTGCTGGGGCATTCAGCCTGGCATTTTGATGATGTGACTTTTGACTTTGCCTAGAATTCCCCAGGCGTTAGAATCTGGCACATTCCAGACAGGGCACAGAATCGCACCCAACACTGGTTTATGTGACCTAAAATTTTTCAGAAACGTAACAGACACAACAAAGATGCTTTTTCCTAATGTTGATATTTGTTCAAACATCTTTCTACTTCCCTTAATCCTGTTGTATAAAACAACCAGAGGAAAACAAAAATAAAAATGTAGCCTTCCTTTCACAAACTGGCAAAAGGAAACAGGAGAGTTGGTGTCACTTCTGGGCCGTAGTGGTAGAGACTAGCTTTCTGGGCTGAACTCGTCAAGGGGCCACGGGTCGGGGCCGTGTCACCCGGCTTGTGTCACCCGGCGGGACCACAAAAAAGCACATTAGCATAAAGCGACTGTGTGGACAGGCGCCATCAATGCCCCCCCCCCCCCCGCCCGCCTGTGTGGAGAACGAATGCTGAGGAGGTTTGCTCTCTGAGGCCACACACAACCCCTCTGCCAGTCTTTCTATTCTCTGCAGAGGTTCCTCGCCAGACGATTTTGCAAATGTAGCCTCATCCTTTCAGAAAACAGTGAATTCTTTTTCCCTTTAATTCATCAGTTCCAGTCAAGATCTACTCCTTTAGAGAAACAGAATGGACTTTGAATAAGGAAATTTTACTTTTCTTCTTTTTGCCCTCGAGCTCATGTTTGTGTTCGTGTCCCCATGAGATCCCCTTTCCGCTGATGACTTACCTGGTTATGAAGTCAGAGCGCATCAAAATCTACCGCCCTGAGAATTTGGCTGTGAAGCCACTTGCTTTGTGTTTTTGGTGCTGAGGCAGATGTCTTTTCTTTGAAGACTGACATGAAGCCCCCTGCCCCGTCCCCTGGATCTTTCTGTTGGCACTTTCTCAAGTTGTAAGGAATCAGCAACACTCTGGTCCTTAACTTCTGCATCCCTTGCAGTGGTTTTGAATTTCAAAGCCTCTCAGCAGCTGTTTTGGTGTGAATGCTGATAAAGTAGGCCTTCAGAAAACACGCCCCTAACTCTATGGCCTTTACTGGGACAAGGAACAACAGTGACAGTGATGACGGGAACAAAGGAAACACAGAGGCCAGGGACTCTAGCCAGCCTCCTCCTACCACTTCCGCGCCTGAAGGGAGTGACGACTGTCTCTGCCTTTCCTTGAGCTTACTTTTCTTACCCACAGTGAGCCCAGGTCGGCTGACTCTGGTGGTTGTGTCAGGGAGGCTTTCACAAGAGGTCTGCACTCACGAATGCAAGCTGAGTGCCCGCAGAGACCCGAGGAAATCAATGACGGGAAGTAGTAAGTAAGAGGAAGAGAATGTGGGACCCATAGAAGGCCGTCCGTGATGCTTTCCCCAGCAGCACATACAAATGACAAACTGTGGCCATTCGGTGTGGGAGGAACACGTGTTGCTAGACCCTCCTTGATGACCTACTTTGTACCAGACAGAACTCCCGTCAGGTTTCTGTTAACAAATCTGAAAAGCAAAGATGTGGTTTATATACCAGCATACATTTTGTAAAGACCATTGCTTATAAATTTATAGTAAAGCAATTCAATAGTGACTTTTCACTTGGCATGTGAATGTGGCAGAGTGTGAGTTTTACAGTGTCTTGCATGGCATTTGAACTTGGGGTTTATCTCCTTAAAGAAGAGAGCACAGCAGGCTGTCCCCTTGTGGATTCTGGTATCAGATAGGGCTGTCCTTGGCCTGAAGAGCAAGGGACACAGCTTTGCAACCTTGAGGCCCATATTGAGGTCACTGAGAATGGGTATCGGGAGGATGAGGTAAGGGGGGGGCAGGCAGGTCCCTGTACCACCAGACCCACCGCCCCCCCCCCACAGCGAGGCCTACGACAATGCACCCCAAGACTCCACTTTCAGACTCCCCTGCAGCTAGCTGTGGCCATGTCTGATCCCAGCCAGCTAGTTGAGAATGGACGTGATCTATCCAGCCCCTGGGTCTTTAAAAGAGAGTGGGTTGCTCTCCATCCTGCTTCCCACTTCCCATGGGCTGGACAGCGCATGTAGTGCTGGGGAACCGGCGTCGGCCGGGCAGAGGATGGCAACCCCAAAGGGACTGGCAGAACCGCAGGACAGAGGAACCTGGGCCTTAGACGGCCTTGTGGAGCAGGGCTGCTCATCTGCCTTAGAGCTGGGATCTCTGAGCCAACACGAGAGGCATGAATGTGTGTCTTGTGGGAGCCCCCGGATTTTTGTGGGGAGCAGCGAGAGGGGTCTTGTCGTTGTAACAGGCTGCCTATACTCTACCACAAGAAGGAAGGAAATGCAACATAGAGGTCAAAGGTGGCTCCACTGCTCACTTATCCGGTTTCTTTCCCCATAGCCTCCAGAACCAATTAGAGCTTCTGACCTCCTTTGATACCGACAGTTCAACTTGTATTGAGGCCTGTTAGTAGGACAAAATAACAAATTGTAACAATAGCTACCATTTACTGGGAACTTATTTTGTTTCTGGCACTTCACATATGGTATTTCATTTAATCTTCAGAACAACCTCGAAAGGGTATTCCACAGTTAGGGAATCCTGGGCTCACAGAATCTAAGGTTAACTTGTCCAGGGTCACCTAGTCAGTGGGACCTGGATCCGTGTCCAGTGCAATCACATCCTCTTCCGGCTCCCCCAGTGTCTCCTTTTGAGAAGCATGCTCTGCTCCTCGCCATTTTCTTCATACTTTTTGAAAAGAACAAAGACTGAGAGATTTAATGGTGGGACAGGAGCCGGGCATTGCTGTGTCCTACCATTAGTTCAGTTTTTGCACTAGGGCTGAAAGTGCTCTTTAAGTGTTCTTCTCTTTACAGAGCTCTAGCTTAGGACTGGCTCCTAAATCTCCAGGACGTTTCAGTCCCAGAGTCCTGGGCTCCTGGATTGGAGAAAGTCTGCGAGCAGTGGCATAGCCTGGGACAAGGCTGTGGCTTGCCATGTGGCCCAGAGCCTATCACCAGACCCTGTGGAGCCCGGTTTCCTTCTCGGTCGAGCAACAGGCCTCGACAAGGCGGTCTAAGGATTCATAGCAAGCCTAATGCTCCTGAAGGAGCCCAGAGCCCCCTTGTACACACTCAAGCAGAACTGAGTCTGTAAACAGGCGCAGAAGTCCCACTCCCCACAGCCCTAGATGCTTGTTATCAATCACAAGGACCCACAGAGTAACGTGACCAAGTAGTCAGGTTTGGCTATCAATGCTCAGGTATCCCTCTGCCATGGCTAGAGGCCGGCCCATGCGTATTATGAGAGTTTCAATGATGTGACAGGAGCTGGGTATTGCTATGTCCTACAGCTCTTGTTTTTTGCACCATGGCTTAACATGTTCTTTCTTACTGTGGCTTTCAGAAGACCCGACTACGCCCTCCACTTCTCTTTGCTGCTAAAGTGAAGAACAACTTAGGATGCGGCACAACCAGTTCAGGTGCTTGAGACGTGCTGGGGTCTTGACCCACCTCCCCCTCCTCACGGGGACCCTCCCGTGCTGAGTCTTTCCTGGGATTGGTAGGTACAGCTGTTCTCCTGAGTTGCTGGAGATGAAGAAGTTACATAGGAAACAATAATAACAAAGAAACTTCCCCCACCTCCCAAACAAAAGTTACTCAGAAATCACCAGTCACAAATCACCCATTTTCAACAATTTCATCTTCCTTGCATTCTTATCTTTCTTTCTTTACATCCAGCCATACCTCTAGCCTCTATTCAGTAAACATATTTTGATCCTTTCCGTGACAGTCGCTGCACGAACGGTTGTGGATATGGAGTCAAGTAAACAAGGCCCAGCCGGCGAGGAGCTTATATGTACTTAGGAGGGAGCCTGTCAAATCTTGGGTTGGGGAGGGAGCCCCGAGGGGTCTGAATTCATCCAGGCCAGCCACCGTGAGGTACCTGGTCCAGGTGAGGAGGGGGTGGAGGCGCACACGAGAGGACAGACGTGTGGTTGGGCATGGTGCCATGGGGCTTTCTGGATTTGGTCCTGTGTTTACAGAGCGCTGAAACACATGCCAGGCATCTTGCAAGGCTCTCAGAGGGAAGGGGCCCAGCCCCTGCTCAAAAGGAGCTTATAATTTAGTGGAATGGATATATGCAGCTGGGAAGGTGGCTAAAGGTGAAGCCAGATCATAAACAGCTATGTGTCCATATTACCGAGCACTCACTCTAGTGCCTGCAGCTGGTGCCACATACGACAAGCAAACGCTCTCCTTTGATCCATCAATAGCGTCAACAGCCTTGTGAACTGGGTACTATTATCATCGGCAGCATTTTACAGATGGGGGAATGAGTACAGGGAGGGCAAGTGACTCGACTAAAGCCCCACTGCTAGGCTGAGCTGGATTTCAACACACAAATGGCTGAATCTAAGATATAATCTTAACCACGTGCTAATCGGCTAAAGTATTTGCTCATTATCTAGCTGATACTTACTCAGTATTAAGTGGGAGTGGAACTGGGTCCCGATAGGCACATACTGAAATGGGGTAGGGAGAGGAGAAGCATGGGACGGCCAGACAGTGAAGCGAAGCCGAGAGTGGGAAGAGACTGCACACGGGTGGACGGAGGCATCTGAGTAAGACGTGACTTCTTCAGCTGGACAGACAACTCCATCCATTCTAGCTACTTATGCCTAATTCATACCTGGAACTCATCCCCGACTGTGGCAACACTGTAGCGTCTGCTGTGAGTGAGAATACAGATCTAAAACCACACTGCGGCTCAAGCACTGGACTACGGGATCATGTAAGTTACATTTTCGGAGAGCCCTGTCACAAAAGCAGCCCAGGGTCTTCGGGGGCTGGTAGGCGTGGGAGATGTGCCGCTGTGGAGATGGCTGCCTAAACATGACAAGGAGAGGCAACACTGGAGATAGCTACACAGCGGCAATGTATGACGTCTGGAGAAAGGTAACAACGGTCCACTAAAAAGGGCACGTAACAGCTAATATGCAACAATGGACTGATGACCTCTGCTGTCCACAAGAGGAGCCCAAAGGGGCTAGCGGTAGAGGTGCAGGTGAGTATAAGGTCCCAAAGGGCCCAACACCCTCCCCCTCCAACCATGGGCAGTTTACTTCATCAAGCCAAACAGGAATGTCTTTTGGCAGCAGTGGTGGTTACACCGCAGTTTTGCGTGGACTATGTGATACTAACAAATTCTTCACGCTAACGTCAGAAGATGGCTTATATTTTAGCTATGACAGTTCTGCTCACATCTACAAGCTCGCCACGGTCAGAGGATGGAAACTCTGCCCATCTACCAGGACAGTCATCGGTCAGCAGCTCTGAGCAGCGATTCGGCCCAGCACTAGGCAGAACTGGCCTGTCCCCAGGGCTCATGCTGAGCTCCTGTGGGGCGGCCTTATACACTCCAGGTGACAAGGACCCAAGTGTGGCTTCATAGTCCGTCCCAGTTCTGGTTCACTACCCCCCAACTGACTGGGCGAGTAACAACGGTCCATACTTTGGAATGAGCCTGGGCAACAGCTCTGCCATAATTCTTTTTGACAAAGGCTGACCTGACATGCTGATGATCAGTCTGGGGGGGGGGGGGAGAGGGGAGGAAGGTCCCGTGATTTACTAGCCTACACACCCTTGGTTTCTGCCAGGGTTCATCTTTAGTTTGGACACATATTCCCTAGATGCACTCCCCACTAAGTCTCCTCTTTATTTCCTACACATTGTCCTTCTTTCTTAAGAGTTCCATGTTCTACATAGGTCCCATGGCTAAAATGAAAATGTTGCTAAAAATTGGTAGATCTCTGTATCTTTTATAGAAAATTGATTATTTGTACCAACTCCTGCCTTCCAAAACCCACTAAGCTGTTTCCCAAGTTTGTTTTTCTTAACCCATATCTTAACTGTTTTAAATCTGTGTCTTTCTTAAAATGTTGGCTGATTAATCTTCCTTTCCACTTTTTTCATTATTTTCTTAAACATCTAACTCTCCTTTAGCTTAAAATACTGCCTCAACTGAATTCCTTTTTTTCACTTTTGGCTCTGTTTCCCATGGCAAAACAAACAAACAAACAAACAAACAAAATTCATCACTTTTTTGGTACCAGAGCACTTCTGCTTTCTCATTTAGGTCAGGTAACAAAATATCCTTTATTCTCAAACCGAACTAAACCTACCCCAAACTCTCCCCCCTCCTTTATTATAATTCCACCATAAAGAAGTGATGCTTTTGGCAGAATTTTCAGGGTGGCTGATACAAAGTACTGATACAAATGTGGACCAACAGAATTCCCAAACACTGTTGGTGGGATGCAAATTGTTATGATTACTTTGTAAAGACAATTTCACATTATTTAGTGAAGACGCATCTCTCCTACGACTCACAATTCGACCCCTAGGCATATACACTAAAGCAGCATGTTTATGTGAGCCAAAGGGTATGTGTCCCTGCAGGTGTAGGGCAGGGCTAGGAATCTGTATTTTTTATGGTTCTAGAGCAATGTGGGGGCTTTACTCCACAGCAAGGGCCTGGGACTGAAGGCCTACCATATCAGCTCCGATCTCTCTCTGCGCCTGGGTCCCTCCCAGGCCTGTGTTTCTAGCCACAGGAAAGCTCACTGGAGAGGAGTGACGGGAAATGGCATAAGCCTGCTGGTGGAGCAGCTATGCTTGGGCTGCTGATCTCTGGTCAAAGACAGCCAGTCTGAGGATCTGGGAAAATTCACGGTCATTTCCTCTTCTTCCTTTTCTGTCAGCCCTGGCTGCTGGGTGAGGTTGGGCTTGCGTTCTTCATGCAAATTCCACCCTATCTGGAGAGGTGCTTGGAGTCAGCACGGCCTTCATCCTCGTCTCCCACACAAAGCCCAAACCACCCACCCAGGCAGGGTGCTCTGAATGTGCCATTCCCTGCCAGCAGTAGGAAAACCTCTGGGCGAGGCTTCAGGAGAGAAGGCTGAAGGCTGAGCCCCCATAAGGAACCATGGTTCTCCTCTGTGCAAGCCTTGACGTGGGCACCCATGTTGGTGATTCTTGGTGTACTGAGTCCAACTTAAGTACAATGCTAGGTGCAACCTGGCCTTTAATAAATACTTCCAAACGACAATGAATAGAAAGTGAGATAAGGAACTTCTCGAGAAGTGAAAGCAGCTGTGTGCCTTCCGGTGTAAAGTTGCTCTCCACCTTCCTACCGCTCTGTCCGCCCTCACTCAGGGAGGCTGTATGATGGGGCTCTCTGTCATCCTCACTTACGTTCATTTCTCCTCCTGATGCCATGAATGGCTTCCACCATCCCTCCCTCCCCTATTCTGGGTGAACAAATGGGGAAAGTGCCCAGCTTGGCCAGATGACATCCCTCCATTTGTCCGTTCCCATAATCCTCCTATTTTGAAACTGAAATATCCCTGGGGCAAAGTACCGATTACCTTGTGGCTGTTGTTCTTTTAGGTTTAAAAATATCTTCAAGTTTTACAGAGACCACTGGGCACCTGAAATCTGCCCTGTTATTCAGCCCCAGTAATGTACTGGGGGTGGAGGCAATTTATTTAGTTTAAATCATTAAGTCCTAATAACATGGGGCCCTGGCAAGACACAGTATGTGTGGGAGACGATGATGTGATGTTGGGAGGAAATCAAGATGATGATATGATGTAAATACACATGGAGTTTGGTTTGGATTTCAGGGAGGCCACATAGAGCCCATCTCTGCATGACTCGGCCTCATCCCCACAGCCCTGCCAGGGCTCTGTCTCTCACTTAAGGCTGCTGTGGTCCCCACTGGAGCGGCCTGCCTGCCAGCCAACCGTCTCAAGAGAGGCCCCAGCCACGCAGTTCATTATCTGGGCACAGAGGAGAGAGACAGGAGTGATTTTTCTTTTAACGGCTTCAATTCCATTCCTCCAGTTCTAAAATGGGTTGCCTTTTAATTCTCTTCTCTTTGCTTCCTTTCTCATTGCCTTTGGGTGTCAGAAAGGTAGAAAGCTATGACTGAGGGTTAGAATTTATATTTTGAGTAGGTGGCTAAAAGTACTCTGGTTTCTTCCCTGTAAAATGGGGATTATGCCAATGTTTGTCAGAATAGACATTCAACTATTAATTACTAGTAGGAAGTTACTGATACCTGACCATCTTTGATCTGAAAAAAGGACACATTAGTTTCACATGGTTCAGATGAGTAGATAATATTTAGACCATTAACTGGCCATGTAGTAGGTGCTCAGTAAACTGTAGGCTTGCTAGGCATATGTGTATATAAAGAGAGGGGGGGCACGCAGGAGCCTAGGGGTTCTCCTGCGGTTATGGCTGGCCTTTCTGTCCTAAGCCACAAATGACTCCAGTGACTTCCTGGCTGGCCAGGAGACAGCCAATCTGTCATTACTGGTGTCCAGCTACACTGCCAAACTAGTCACCATGGATTAGTAATAACATTTAATGAGTTTAACTGTGTAGATAAACAAAATTAATTATTTTAATAAAAATTAAAAGACAATAAAAAAAGAAAGAAGGGAGAAAGCTGCATTTCTTGGCTTCAACTCAAGAAAGAATCCACCACCTAAAGTTCTCAAAAGGAACCACAACATCTGAATGATAGTCACATTGTTAATGTATTAGTTGGAAGGTGAGGCTGGAGGGTTGTTTACTCTCAGAAAAAAAGGAGCTTTTAGTGTAACTCTTGGGTTGAAAGTCTCAGTATGAATCACACCACTGAAGAGCTAATTTCAGGGGCCATGAAAACTATAGCACTCCTGTCAGACAGCATTTTTGCACCTACTAAGCTAATTGTCACATAAATACTAATATTCAAAGCACAGATTTCTCAGAAGCTGTCAGTTGATTATGGACAACGGGAATAAAAGCACATGGATCTCAGGCAGAAGGGGTTGCATTTAGCTCCACTATATCCTCAAAGCCACAAGAAGACTGTCCAGAAAGTCTTGGCATTTTGGGCACAGTCCTCGTGGCCTGACGTGATCAGAAAGCTCCGAGGGAATCAGGAACAGGTGGGTCTGGGGCAGCCACATTCTGATTCCTCGCAGATTGCTCCCGTGGCTCCACGAAGTGCCACCAGCCTCTCCTATTACACTGTGCCCATAGGGCCCGAGTCACGTGAACGCAGGACCTCTCCTTCACGCGCTGGGACTTCCAGACCAGTGGGGCTGCTGGATCCAAGCGGGCACCCGATGCTGGGAATGGCCCCATCTCCAAGGCATTTGAGCAAGGTCACCTGAGGGCCTTCTCCTTTACCTGTGCTGGGTTAAGAGCAGAGGACTCTTCCTGCCAGATTAGACACTAAGCCTTTGACCAGAACTGGGTGGTCTAGAGGGATATGGCTTTGCAATATTTGGGGTTAACAGTTTTTGGACTTGTGGCTTTTTCTGATGATAATCATTCTTGTGAGCCATCTAGTCACAGACCTATAAGCCCAACACTTATTTGTTTGCTAAAAATAGGCTCACTGGGTTTGTAATGAAAAGGAGTACACAACAGAAGAGAAAGACAGTTTGCTTGGTGGTGCCTGGAGAATCTCAGCGTGCCGACGACAGCCCCGGTCTGTGGTGTGCGGGATGCCTGGAACGAGTGTGGCTGACACCGGCCATGGGAGAGAGGAGTGAGTGTGCAAGATCATCAGGGCCACACGCACACAAGCCCGGTGGTTGAGGTTCTGTAGGTAGAGATCCCTCCTTTGTCTTCAGTCATTTGCTGAAAGGAGACTAAACAGCCTCGACTGCTACGTGGAGACCACGTGTTGGGGTGAGGCAGAGAAAGAAACCAACATATAAACTGAAAACTTATGTGGTTACCTGAAGGTTTTTTTTTTTTTTTCCCCCTTTTGGATTCTGGTCAATTTCTCTTTTCTGTGAAATAGAAAAAGCCTCCAACTTAGCCTTTTTTTTTTTTTTTTTTTTTTAGCTCCCCAGTTTTCCTGAGAAGGTGGAGAGAATGAAACCGTCTGAGCAGAATGGAGGGAATCACTGGCCACCGTCAGGACTATGCGGTCAGGCTAGTTAGACACCCCATGGGCTTCTAGTGAATTCCACCCAGAAGCCATGGAGACCCCCCCCAGTCGTAACCCCCAGGGCTACTGAGCAGGACCAGGAGGCAGATACCCGATCACAGCCATTCACCAGTCAGGGAAAAACAGGGTGCTGAAGACAACCCTAAGTGAAGAATATGGATCTACACCCATTACCTGTTACATATTTGTGTTTTCTAACTACTTAAGAATGAGGATGAAAATAGAAACATGCACTGTTACTATGTAGCTGACAATGAAGTTACTGGTGTAACTCTCTAACTGGGTGAGGAAAAGTAGAATCAAGCCTAGAGACAAATCATTACTTTTTTATGTTTTTCTTGTATAAAAGTGCCAGGGCCAGGCCTAGGATAAAGCGAGTGAGGCACTTGTTCCGAGAGCAATAGAAACAGATGCCGAAAGGGTCAGTAATCAGGATAAAAAAATTGCCTTAAGATATTATTTATCTTGATTACTAAGGTTTTTTTGGGGGGGTGCCTTTAAATTTTGCACCCCAGGAGAGTGCCTTACTTGCCTCCCTCTGGCCCCTGCCTGGTAAAAACCCATCAGCTAAAGGTGTTAAGTGACTGGAGGATGCCAGTTAAGTAATTACAAATGAAACCAAGGCACAGACCCAAGAAAGAGTCTTCACATTTCCTTAGGCTCATTCCTAGAAGTGGGGAAGGACTTCCACTTCTAGGAATGAGCCTAAGGAAACGACAAGAATGTACACAAAGATTTGAGGGCACTCAACTTCAGTGTTGTTCATGACAACAACAAAAAAAATGGAAACAATCTAAGTCCTCACCCACAAGGGATCAACAGAATATGATATTATACCAGATTCCTATATAGCCATGAAACATGAGGATGCTGCACAACTTAATAATCATGAAAGATGTTCATGTTAAAGTCAGGGGAAACATGCAAGTTAGAAAACACTAGGTGAAAATAGGAATCTGCTTCTCCTGTTTCCATTCTTGCCCTCCATAATCCATCTTCTACATAGCAATCACAGTGATTTTTTTTTTTTTTTAAGTTTCCCCTAGTCTTGGTATGGTTTCCTATTATATTTAGAATAAATTTAAGCTATACAGCCATCCTTGTTCTGGCCTCCTCTTCTACGGCTCTCCCTTCCATGTCTCTTCTCTAGGCAGATGAGCTGCCCTGAGAGCCTCCACTCAAGCTCGTCCCTTTGCCTGAAATGCTCTTCCCCCCAGTACCTACACAGCTGGACTGTTTCTAGGATTCAGGTCCCAGCTCAAATGTCGCCTTCTCGGAAAGGTTTTTCCTGACACCATCTCTTAATTGGGCACTGCCCTGTCACTCTACAATATCACATTCTCATTCTCTCTCTCTCTTTTTAAAGATTTTATTTATTTATTTACTTGAAAGAGAGAGAAAGAGAGAGACCTGAGCAGGGGGAGCAGAGGGAGAGGTTGATAAGCAGGCTCCATGCCAAGCCCAGAGCTGGATGCAGGGCTCAATGTCATGACCCTGAGATCATGACCGGAGCCAAAATCAAGAGTCAGATGCTTAACCGACTGAGCCACCCAGGAGCCCCTCATATTACTCCGTTTTATTTTCTTCATATACCTAATACTTTCAGAAGTGATCTTATTTAATTACTTATTTGTTTACTGTCTACCTCCCTCCATGAGAATGAAAGTTCCACAAGGAGAAAGGCTTTTCTTGACTATACCCATGGATGCTGAATGACTAGGGGTAGACGTTTCTATACATACAAGTAGGTTCATGTATGCATGTGCATTCACATTTAAAAAAAAAAAGGACTGGAAGAACACACGACAGAAAACCCGAGTTTCCAGATGGTTCTAAGTTTCTTCATTTTGCTTGTTTTTATTTTCTACAACAATAATGTACTACTTCAAAATAATGAAAACAAAGTTTTTCCTCTGTTTTAGAGTATGATCACTATGAAAATGTTGCTTGGGCACAGCTAGAGTGAGATTAGATCCACAGATGCCAGAACTGGAAAAGAGCAGAGAGAACGTTTGGTCCCTCCCAGCTCACATTTCAGAGATGAGGAGGTCAAGGCCAAGCAGGGAAGTGACTGCTGGCTCATAGAGCAGAACCTATAACGAGTCTGGGTTCTTCTCACTATACCAGAGGTTCTCAGAGTTAACACACATGAGAATTACCTGGAAAGGCTGGACTGCTGGGCCTTACCTGCAGTTTCCAAGGGTGGGTCTGGGGAAGGGCCCGAGAACCTGCATTTCTGACAAGCTCCTGATCGATTTTGAAGCTGCTGGTCTGGGTCCACATTTTGAGAACCACTGGGCTATGCCATGTTGCCTCTTATAAGTCCCTCAGAAATGTCTTATTCTTTTTGTAGGAATGATAGCGATTAAGACAATACCTTTGAGCAAAGAATTAATAATAATAAAAAAAAACCTCTTTTAGGCTTACTCACTGAGTTCCTAGTGAAAAGAAGGAAAGGAGACGGGGATAAACAATTCTGAGAGCCTACTCTACTCCAGGCATTGTTCTAGATGTATCTACTTTTGTTTGTTTAATCTGTTTGCCACCGGAAACCTAAGCTACTCAGAGGGATAAAGAAACTTATTTAAGAGCAAACAGCTAGGGAGTGATTGAGACAGATTTTAAATCCATGTCTATTTGACTGTATGAAGTCCATGCTCCTTCTCCAACCTTCAGTAAAGAAGGAAAAGCTGTCACTTGTGGCATTTAGTGTGGCAAATCAATGTCTCCCAATGCAGAAACAAACACCCCCAAGAAGTATTAATATAATGTCACGCTCCCAAAGATACTGAAGGTGTGTACAACAATATTAACATCCAACCTTTTCTCTGGGCTTGAAGCCAAGGTTTATTCATTTACATGATATTCAGCAACTTCCAACGCAGACCCTCACAGTAGAGATGATTTGAGTCAATGCCTGGCTCACTGCAAATCATCTGTGAAATAACTGGGAAGGGAGACTTCATCAATCTCAGCTTCCGACAAAGGGAAGAATTCACACATGCTTTGTGGGAATAGAACCAAACAGACTTTGCAGCTGAATAGAACCGTCCCACTATTTGAAGACTTAAATTTGAATTCAAAGGCCAAAAGCCAAATATGAGAATGTATCATTTACCATTTTAGGTAAAAAGTAACCTGGTCATTAGTTATTGTTCCCTTTTTGTTTGTTGATGAGGAAATGGACAAGAAACAAAATCTACACGATAAACAAGTCACTCATACCTACAAACACCCACGTCATCAACGAGTCACAGTTTGTCCCCTTATTGTGGTCACATTCAGTCCACGCTTGAGAAAGCTCTGTTCATATTGTAATGGCAACGGACCTTGAGGACATTCTTTAACATTACAGTTTTTACCAGAATTCCAAGTTAAGTACAAAGTTAAGTATTAGTGGGTTATTTCAGGAGCAACAAAAAAAAGGCATTTTTTTTTTTTTAAATCTGTCTCTGTTCTTATTTCACCTCATGATTTTCCCCCTTATATTTTATTCCAGATCCCTGAAGCAGCTGTACAAATAGGTTTCACATGAAAATAAAAGGAAATACTTGCTATATTTCTGGCTATAGAATCAGAGGAATGTGGGCTTCGACCAAGAGGGCTCAAAGGATGAGTCCCTTCCTGTGCCTTCCCCAAGGATCCTTGGTGCTTCTTCTCTCAGGAGCTCAATTTCTAACTGTGGTCAGGGAAATGTCTGTACAGTTTGGCTAGCAAAGCTGGCCAGTGGAGACCTTGAAGGAAAGGTAAGTGGGAAAGAGGGAACGGGACAGAGTGGATGTGAAAAAAGGAGAAGAAGATCCCAAAGATGGGTACCTGAGAGTGGTTAAAATTTGATATCAAAGGCAACTTTGCTTTAAACACAGTTATGAATAGGTTTAAGGTTTGGAGTGACTGTGGTCTCCTTTGTGCACAAATCACAAAGGTGGGTCACATTCTTAGCCACTCATTTATTAATGTCTGTAAAGATATGGCTCTTTCATTACCAATAAAAGGCATGGAATTTTATTTATTATAGAAAAAAGAAGGTCTGAAAGATCTTGTAGAACGAACTTGGGGTCTCAAAGCCAATGTCTCTGTAGACAGCTTCTGAGCTAGGTCTCTAAGGCAAGGCATGAGATCGGACTGTGCAGTATTAAGTACGAGCAAACTATCTTTTCATTCCCAACTCTCGCCCTTTATGAACAGTTTGGAAAATAGCCATCTTGCCTTCCCCAGAGGAATGATGCTGCTACAGCTGCAAATGCAGTTTCTGCAGCCGTTATTCCGCGGTTAAATGTTTGCTTTTAAACATTAGACTGGCCTAGCAAAAGAGCGGTCTTGTGTCCCCCTTCTCCCTTCCCCACCCCCGCCACCCCCGCCTCACACATACATAGAACATGTGACAAAGCTCCCTATCTGCATTAGCACCCACGTCTGTGTCCCAGCAAGGGTTTAAGAAAAGACATTCCCTAATTTGTATCCAAATGGACATTTATTCCATAAGTTGCAAATATATTTTGGCAGTGTGTGGCCTGCTGTTGATTCAGATTTCACAGTGGCCTTCGGCCTGGAGTAGTTCATGCAGAAGACGAAAGAATAGCTACTTGGCAGATGATACTCTTCAGGCCTTAGGGAGGGCACTCAGCTGGAAAGATCTGTTTTCGTTGGAGATCGGAAGTGCTTTTCCAGCAATTATTTGATCTTTCCTGGGAACTCGTACTTTTGAAAATCTCCCAGCCTGGTGGGAGCACATGGACTTCTACTCTGGTCTCAGCATTATCACTAACCAGACGTGTGACTCTGGGCAAATCATCTGGCCTTTACTTCACCTCAGTTTTCTCATTTGCTTGCTGGAATAATTATCCCTTCTCTGCTTAATTCTTGGGGTTTCGTGAAGATAAAACCAGATGGTATATGCGAAGGTATTAGGAAAATATAAAAAAGCAAATTTATTGTTAGGTGGCATTTGCATGAGGTTTTTCATTTTGTCCCTGCCCTGGTTTACATGACATTGGTATGTTCTGATTTTCTTTCTGAGAACTAGGCCGGAATTCCCTCATGCAGGGGTAGAGGTAGTAAGTGCAACTCAGGCAGAGAACAGCATCGGATTCTTGTTACCTCTCGGAAAAAGAAAGTAAAAAAGGCAGGATTAGAACACGGTAACATCGTCCTACAAAGTCTGCTTTTGCTAGGTTTGCTAGGACCACAACATTCTGGTCCTTATTTGCCTCCTCTCCAGAGGTCTGTACAAGAAGGCTATTGCTGCAGTGCTGAATGAAGGAAGGAATGAATCCAAACACCCATCCACCCACCTTATCTAGACCAAAATTATATATCCAGCAGTGTGCACAGAATACAAAGATGCAAAATGCTATCCCCGTTGCTGAAGAGAGACCAGCCAGCCTAAGGCAGACATGCAAAGGATTTGTCTTGCTCCAGTGTGGCCAAGTGTGCCCTCCAGAGAAACACACATGTGCTCTGAGAGCTTGAGGCTGTGGGTCATTCCTACCCCGAGGAGGCTGGGACATGTTCTCAGAGCACAGACAGCTGAGCTGGGCCTACAGGAAGGACTGGTGAGGGACAGGGTGGCGAAGCGCTCTCCAGCTCTTACAGAGGCACAGATTCTAGAAGGAACATCCGAGAGAGCAGCCTTGTTTGGTGTGATGAAAGCCAAGAGTGGAGAGGGGCAACTAGGAAGTTGGGCAGGGGCCTAAATGTGAAAGCAGGAGCCAGCCATCCAAGCTTCTGAGCAAGAATTACACAACAGTTTGGTATTTCAGAAAGATTACTTAACAGCAGGGAGGACAGGCTGGAGGGAGAGGGTAGGGGGTAGGAAACAGATTTAAAATCTAATGTAAACGTCTGCATTTCACAATACTGGACACTTTACAGCAAGTAGTGGTGTAAGAGCATTCCTCCAAATTCTAAATTAATACAGCCAATCACAAATTAGGGAGGTGAATAGTCAGTGCCTTCCAGAAACTATTCTCCAAGCAATACATTTCCCTTGCACAATTTAGAAAACACCAATTTCCCACATAATCTGGAAAAATCTTTGTGAAAAGGGAGTCACTCTATGCGTCTGAAATGTGGCTGATCACTTGTGTACTGTGGCATCAGGAAGGGTCCAAAAGATAAGGAAACTGCTGCCTTACTATGCACCAGGTACAAAAAGGGGGGTGATGGACCGCTACCTGGGAGCTAGCTTTAGAGAAAACATCCCAGAAATAAAAAGAGAATTTCTAATAATTTGGGGAGATTTAGCAAGGAGTATGTACTTCTTTGTACTTCCCTCTTTGAGTTTCCTCTCCTCCCCTCTCCTCCCCTCCCCTCTCCTCCCCTCCCCTCCCCTCCCCTCCCCTCCCTTCCCCTCCCCTCCCCTCCCCTCCCTTCCCCTCCCCTCCCCTCCCTTCCCCTCCCCTCCTCTCCTCTCCTCTCCCCTTTCTCTCTCTCTATGGCACATGTGAGCACAGGAACCTGCCCGTGTGGCGGGAAGGGATGGGGGGAGAAGCAGAGAGAGAGAGAGAGAGAGAGAGAAGAGATTCCCAAGCAGACACCATGCTCAGTGCAGAGTCCAACGCAGAGCTCCAGCTCACGACCCTGCGATCACAACCTGAGCCGAAACCAAGAGTTGGATGCTTAAGGGACTGTGCCACCAGGCACGTCCCAGTTTCTTTTTAGTCTAGGTATAACTCACATACAATACAACCTACAGATCTTAAGTGCACAGTTCAATGAGTTCTGACGAATGTACCTGTGTAACCCAAACCCCTCTCGAGATAGAGAACACTTTCATCACCCTAGAAAGATCCATCAGTGCCCATTGCCATAGCCACATGCCAAACAATCACAGTTGTGATTTCTACCACATAGATGAGTTTTGTCTGGCCTAGAACTTCATAAAAATGTTGTCCGACAGTGAGTACTTTTTCTATTTACTTATTTTTGACATTTATCCACAATAAAATGCCTTTCACTAGTTTATTATTGCTGAGCAGTATAGTAATTTTTATTGCTTCATTCATTACAGCACTTTTTATTATTGAGCAGTACTCCATGGTCTGAATATACCTCTATTTGGCATGTTTTTAACAGTGCTTTCTTTTGCTGGAGTGGGCACATGCCTAATCAAGGCAAAGCAAACAAGAAAGGCATGGTGTGCAAGGTCAGGTGTAGTGGCCGACTGTTTTCTGTGTGGTCGGGACCTGACCTCCTGAGTCAGCTTGGTCTTCAGGACCCCTAACGGCAACAGGGGCTAAAACTTCAGGTCAATCAAAAAAACTAAGAGAGAGACTACCCTTTATATTTTCTTAGTGCTATATGTTTGGCTCACAGAAACAAATGACAAATGGCCCCCAAAAGGGAGAAGCCAACTTACTGAGAACCAGGTACTTGGGATGAATGGTCAGACAAAAAGATTTAGGTAACTAAAGCATTCTTGAAGAACTTGAAGTGTGTCCATGGAGTCCTGCACGTAGCCTAGGGTTCTGTGTTGTTCCCATGTTGTTTCTACCACAAATGGCATTTCAGGAAGGGGACTGAGGGAGTTCCACAGAGAAAGGGAATGATTCAGAAATACTCTCAGGATTCCCAGTTCCCAATGAGAGAAGTGCACCCAGGAGTGCCAAGCAACTATGAGGCGAGACTGTAGCTGCGTTTAGCCAGATGATACCTGGACGCTTCGAGGAGAGCCGGTGAGCTCCTGCTAAGACGTTTATTGGGCAGCACAGGCAAAAGTCCTTACTCCGTGCAACTTGGAAAGAAGCATCGCAAAGAATCCAAATGGCTTCCAAAATGCTTATTCAGGCTTCTCCTGTACATCTGTCACAGCTCACTATGAAAATCAGATATGAATACCGTTCTGATGACTTGAAACACACCATTTGGGTCAGCTCCTCCCCTCGTCGCTATACAATGCCTGTCCTTTGAAATGAACTAGTCATTTTGGCTCCAACATTCCCAGCATCACTGAAAGTGATGCTGGTTACAGTCATGCTGAAGACACACTGGAAACAAAGCTCTCGGATCTGGGTAGAGCCTGGTTTGGGTCCAAAAATCATGTGGATAATGTCCTATAAAAACCTGGCAGGCTCCCTTTTCATTCTTCAGACTTGACACACCTATTTGCTTTCTATTTTGCCCAACTGTTTTTTTCGAAGCAACTGCAAAGTAAGTAACAACAGCTCTCATTTATTTTTGTTGAGCCCTAACTAAGTGCCAGATACTGTGTTTTGCACTTCATTCTTACAAGCCCTTGAGGTAGGAGCTGTTGTTCCTCCTCCTTCAAGGATGAAGAAAATAAGAGCCAGCCCCAGCTTCTCCCATCGTCATTACTATTCCGTGTGTTGCCTTTGCTTGTCCGCTTGTGGGTGGGGGTTGGGAGATGTGAGAGGTGATGCTGAACAAACAGAAAGCAAAATGATCCTCTTTGATCTCCCCTCCTTACATATTTTAACATTCAATTTTGTAATTAGGTCAAAGTGAGAGATATCACTGTCGAGAGTGACAGCTCGAGTTTATTTCTTAGAAGACCATTAATTAGACTGATTTGGGGTACAGGCTTCAGAATCCATACTCATTCTGAGAGCAGTTACAGCACAAGACATCTCATAAATAAAAGCCATTTAGAACATTATCCACAGGAAACAGCTGCAGCTGGTAAGGGAACTTCTGACATTAAGGAAATGCACAACTTCATGGAATTAGAGGAAGGCAGGAGTCATATATCACAGGGTAACACTATCTTAGCAAGAGCTGGACCATGCTTTCAATAGATATACTCATTTTACAGCAGTTTGTGCTGGCTTTCTTCTCTTGGGTTTTCAGGAGACAAGCTTGGCATGTTAAGAGCAAAAATTCAAAAGAAATGTGAACTAGACTCAGGGATATTTACAATATCAAAGGCTATGAGCCTGTGGTATGGTGCAAAGCTTGGGGCTGTTTTGCTGTAGAGACCTGCGCTTTCCAAAACTGTACGTCCTCTCTAACTGCATGTGATTGGTCCAAACTGAGATCTGATCTAAGTGCAAAGTATATAGCCAGACTTCAGACTTAATGGGACGAAAGTATGTAAAGTAAGTCATTGATAAATTCTGAAATATTGACTGCATGTTGAAATTATAATATTTGGGACATGACATCCTAAATAAAATATCATTACAATTACCTTTAGGTGTTTCTTTTTGCTTTTTCATCACGGATCCTAAAAAAATTTAAAATTACCTGTGTTGCCTGCATTTGTGTTTCTCATTGTAAGTCTATGGACAGCAGTAGTAACATACTCAGTACTTGAGAAGAGTAGCCCAAGTTGAAAATGTGCATTTGATGAAAAGTGGTAAACCATCTACAGTGAAATATGTTCCCTAACAGGTGAACAGAATAATTTAAAAAGTAAACAAGCGCACTGCTGTTGTGCTCTGACCCACTGGTGACCTCAGATAAGCCGCTCATTCTTCCTGGGCCTAGCCTCTGCAATGGTTGAGACTGATAATCTTATTTATTTATTTATTTATTTTTAAGAGATGGGGAGAGGTAGGGAAGGGGCAGAAGGAGAGGGGGGGAATATCTTTTTTTTTTTTTTTTAAAGATTTTATTTATTTATCTGACAGAGAGAGAGATCACAAGTAGGCAGAGAGGCAGGCAGAGAGAGAGGGGGAAGCAGGCTCCCCGCTGAGCAGAGAGCCCGATGCGGAGCTCGATCCCAGGACCCTGAGATCATGACCTGAGCTGAAGGCAGAGGCTTTAACCCACCGAGCCACCCAGGCGCCCCAAGTGGGGGAATATCTTAAGCACTCTCTGTGCCCAGGGCCGGAGCCTGGTGTGGGGTCCCTCCCATGTGAGGCTCGATGTCACAACCCTCACAACACTGAGCCACCTAGTGCCCCTGACCCAGACAGTCTTGAAGATTTCTTCTCATGCTCACATTTTAAGTTTGTGGCAATTCCTAAGGACTGTTAACTCATGACTGAAGTGAATAATAATAATAATAATAATAAAAAACCCTGAATATTTGCAGCTCCAATATTGCCTGCTGATCTTTCATAAGCAACACACCTTTGACTGTCTCTCTGGAGCAATAGTGAAAATTTAATGGCAATAATACTCATGTTTATAATAGACAGGCTGGGCTACCTGAAAGGAGGGATGATGCCATTTGCCTGTGTACCTGAATAAGCAGGTTTTATATGACAAGGCCATATGCCTAATATGGAAAAACTTAAGAGCTCCTTAACCCAACAGATGCTTACTGAAAGGTGAACCCAAAATGGTATAAAATATCCCAGGAGAGGGCAAAGAGAACCAGTTATTCTTTTAGTTCAGATTCTGCCCTATTTCTTTTTATTTTCAAAGCATTGAATAATTTGCTGGGAGCTATTCTGTATCTCTCAGGCAAATTATACACTTTTTAGATGATTCCAGACTTTTTCCTTAAAAGGTAAAAAATTTTAATTTAGATAACTCAATTATAACTAATAGGGTAAAGTTTCAGCACAAGCAAGATAGATAGCATTTGTGACCCGGTGAAATATTTTGAGCAAATGTATGATCAAAATCTATGTGTAAAAACAAATTTGGAATTAAGAAATTGTAGAAATAAATGCCTGCAATGTGTAGGGATGGAAATCTTGCTTACTGTGAAGACCTCCAGAAATACTGCATGATCTCCCTGGAAGAAAATCCTAGAATTTACGTCCTCATTTCTGTTTGAGTCCCTGTTATATCTAATTTAAATCTGACACCTTGAACTTCTGAACATGGAGTGACAGTGTGTTCAACTGCACTAAGATACTTGCCCATTTTGAAGTAGTCCTTGCCTTTATTTATGTGGCTCCAGATTCCTTCATTTGCGACTTCTGGCAACATGGCGGTGACATCACTAATACTGATAAAGCTTGGCTGGACCAGAGTAACTCAAGAAATACTTGGTGAGAAAACGAATGTTAGACAGGCAGGCTCTTTCCTCCTCTTCCTCTCTTTTCTTTCTCCCTTTCTCTCTCTTTTTTTTTGGGTCTATCCATAATCATGCCTCTATAATTCATGTGTTTTTTCTTTTTTAAACTAACATTGAAGGCAAATTGGAAATTTTGACTGAATTACTGAAGTAAATGGCTTAGGCTTCAGCCATTCCAGACTTTGGGAGAACTTATTTTAAAAAGCAAGAAAGTGGCTCCAATATCACGGAACAACAAAAGGACAGATTGGCCACCTTCACTTTTGAAATTGGTGGAGTGGGAGTTGGTCAACCCAGGAATGAGAGCAAGTTCTGGTGGGTCTATTGTGCAAGATAACAATTTGACTTGAAAACGGAAAAAATGACCCTGCATTTCTTTCCCTTTGCCATTATCTACAGAACCACATTTGAAAAAGCACTAGGAGAAGCAGATTAAAAAGAATAGCTTCTGGCTGGCTTTTCCTCGGCATTTTATACTTTCATTCCTTTGTTCTTTTCTCATTCAACCTCGTTCCCAATTATTGCACTGTTTGGGGGGCACTGGGGACAGGACGTCTGGGAAACATAACACATATTAGTCCATCTGCTTTCTCTGTGAGTTCTTTTCAGCATCTTTGCGGGGCAACAGGAAGGATGTGGGCTCCCTTTCAGATTCAAATGAGGCTAATCAGCCCTAGCTCAGGTTGACAACATCAAGCTTTTGTTCCAGGGTAGCCTGAGAAAGCCAGAACCACCTCCCAGTGGGGTAACCATTTCGTCCCTGGGCTGAAGCTCTTATTTTTTTTTTCTACGATTTTATTTATTTATTTGACAGAGAGAGAAATTAAAGTAGGCAGAGAGGCAGGCGGGGGGGGGGTGGGGGAAGCAGGCTCCCTGCTGATCATAGAGCCCGATGATCAGAAAGCGAGATCCCAGGACCCTGAGATCATGACCTGAGCTGAAGGCAGAGGCTTTAACCCCCTGAGCCACCCAGGCACCCCTTAAACTCTTATTTTTAACATCAGATTCCTAAGCCACTCCTCAATCAAAACCAAAAAACTCCCCCAAAAACTGCTGACACAGTATGACTGTGTTACAGTGCATTCTTTCATTAAGAGAATTCTGATTTTTGCAGTTGGAAAGACCAAAGTTTCCAATGTATTTAAAGATGTTTTAGATTGTGTGGCACAAGGTTTCCAAAGTGGCAGCATCTCCTTCTTTCAAATTATTTATGAAGAATGTGGTAAGAAAAGCCCACCATGCCTTTTCCCCAAATATATATTTCTACACGTACAAAAACAAGAGGTATTACAATCAAATATGGAACTTTTGGTCTAATTCTTAAAACTGGATGTTTTGTGACTAATACTTACACAAAAAGATCAAAGCGAAACCATGGAATAGAATGTGGTACAGTGTTGGATGAACACCTTATTGTTGAATTTGGGAACTGACTCTATTATCAATTCTATTACTCAAAACTTTGTGATCTTGACAAGTTATTTATCTCTTTTGAATCTCAACACCATCCATCTATTCATCTATTCATATTTGCAGCTCCAACAAATATATCCCATCTACTAGCTGCCTGGCCCTTTGTGAGCTAAACAGGTAAATAAACGATTGTCCCAGCACTGGAGCAACTTTTGGTAAAACAAGCAAACAATTCTACACAACTGTCACTTGGTAGTTACACAGTGCTAACAGGAGCTCAGAAGATGTAGAAATTACTTTCAATGGAGGATCAGTCAAGACTTCATCAAGGAGAAGCATTTACTTTATTGCTTGAGAGAGGAGCAAGATTTCTAAATTTGGAAATTGACTGGAACATTCTTCAACTCAGGAACGTTGGAAACAAAGATGGCAACAGGGAGTCCGGGAAGCAGGGGAGACTTTTAGGGAACAGTCATGACCCCCCTCGGTGGTGTAAGTCTGAGGAATGGGGAGGTGGCTCTGAGCAGACTGTTAGCCAAGGGAGAAGGACGGACCTAGTTGGGAGTGTGGAAGAGAGCCCTGAAGAGCTCTGAGGGAATGACTTGATCCGCTAGCTCTATGCAGAATGGCTCAGCAAAGGGAGCACCCAGAAGAGGGGCACACAACTAAGAAGGAGTTTGGTAGACTAGGTGATGGGGAGGGTGGGGTACAGGGACACGCAGGGTTGTTGACTGGTGGAACAGCACTGGGGGACTTGGTTTATCTCTAACATTCTAGCTGACACATTCTAGTACCTAATAGTTCAGCATACGTGAGGAAAATTGTTGAACCAAATGCCCACAAAATGGGTAAAAACAGCTTTGGATAAAATTCAGTCCAATTTCCATATTTGAAATCTCAACATTAATTGGCCTTATTAAATAGATTGGTCTAATGGAAAAAGTATCAAGGAGTACTAGATGGAAAAAGTCCAGTTTGGCTCATCCCATTAAAGTGTTTCAGCATTTGGTCTGATCTCTCATACAGGATAGGGATGGTTAGTCCATTTTCTATTTTGAAAGGAATCAGGGAAATGTGGTTCTTTATGGACTTTAGCAATGGGATCATCCAAAAAAGCCTCTCAAATTCCCTTGGGAGACAGGAAAATGTAGGTTGGATACCAAGGCAATGAAGCGAATGATAATATTTAAATGGGGCGGATCAATGAGTTCATATCCACTCAGAAGGTAGACTCCAAGGGGCATAGAACAGGGCTCTGAGCCCTTCGACAACTCTGCCAACATCTTAGACGAAGATATGGAAAATTTACTTGATAAAATATTCAGATGAGACAAACTTTTGGAGGGATAGAAAAAGTTAGGTGACAATCTCAGGACACAAAATTATCTTGATAAGCTAGGGTAATAGGGCAGAACTGAGATGATAAAATTAGTGAAGGAAAATGTGAGGGCCTGAAAAAAAAAATGTTGCATACCTACAGGAAGGTGGGTGTGTGGTTGGAGCAGCAGCATGTGTGAACAAGCCCTGGGGGGTGTTAGCTGAGTAATTTCAATTTGAGTCAATTGTTTGACATGCATGGCTCAGGAAAGCCAGTGTGATCTAATGCCACGCTTACAGAAATACAGCATTAGGTCTGGCCTCACCTAAGAGAAAGTTTCAGAAACGCTTAGAAAGACAGGATCTTTATTATATAAGCGTGTTGGGTAAAGTTACTTAACAAACCTAGCTTGACTTAACCAAGAGAAGAGGTTTTGCTGGTTATCATGAAGGTCCTCCCCTTAGTCAGGCTGAGCTAAGGAGGTTAAGAGATCACAATGAAGGAGCCGTCACACTAGAGGTTGCAGTGACCCATTCTCAGTAAATCTGAACTCTTGAGTCTTTAAATTGAAACAACAGTGAAATATTAGGCACCAAGAGACAGATACCATTTCAAAGGGCAGTGTTGTCCCTCTCCTCCTCATTATGTAAATGCTGAGCATTGTATTAAGTAGTGAAGATATTGTGTGTGTGTTTGAAGGTGGGACCCTTTAACTGTCTGAATAGTTCGGGGCCCCAAGCTGGAGTTCACTTTCTTGATGGTTGGAGAGGATCATGAGGGAAAGGGGGTGGAGTGCCTATGATTTACAGCCAACTCCCTGCAGGCACAATAGGGTACTATTTCCATGGGGAGACATCTTCTGACACCTCTTACACACCTCCTACACACCTCTTACATACCCTCAGTGTATAAGTTGTGAATTCTAAAACTCCCAAATAGAACACTTACTTTATGTCAGCAAATCGGCATAATTTCTAAACAAAGTTGGATTTTTTTTTAATATGTAACAGGAAATTTGTTGCTGTGTATTGTTTCCCTTCCTCCTGTAGTTGCTGCTGGTCTTCAGGGCAAGGACTGCGTGGATCTTGGCGTACACCTTAAGAGCAGCAGACAAAAGCCATAGTCTCATCTCAACTATGACTCTTGGGAGAGAGAAATTCTTATACGATGGGGTCAGTGGATTTTAGCCTCAATAAAACATATATTTCTGAAGGGCTTCCCTAGTCATTATCAAATAAGATATTCTTAAAACATATATATAGAGAGAGACATACACAGACTTACTCATATGTATATGTTTATGTGTATGTGTGTGTGTATAATTTCAAAGTCTCTCAAGCCATGAGTACATAGAATCTCGAACTTGTCCAGAAAATAGCAGATATTGAAAAGACCTGGAATTATGTTGGGACAAACTAATATAAAAATTGAAAATGGTTTGGCTCTAAGCAAAAGAAGACATTTAAGCAGTCTTAAAAAAAAAAAAACAAACTGATGGGTTGTTACGTAGAAGAATATTTTCTTATGACTTGTTTTAATCATGAGAACTTCCCAAAGATAGTAGAGACTACGTGACACTGGAGATGTCTGGGCAGAATTTAACAAATATTGGCAGGACTAGATGAATTTTAAGGCTCCTTGAAGCATGGCAGCTCTTCTCTTTCCCCTTGAAAGAGCCCACAGTGTTAAATCTAAAAAGGTAATCTGAAGGTGAATGCCTTGAGGCCAGGGCTTCTGAGAAACTAGATTCATAGTTACTTAGAAGCTGAAGAGGGAATCCATGTTCTGAGAGAAAGAGGATGGTGCCAGCAAAGGGCTCTTCGACACTCTTCCATGATTAAAGCAAATTGTCAGAACTATAAGGACAGAATGACAAACATAGTGAGAGATTTTAACAATACCTCTCTGAATGACTGGTGAATTAATAAGTCTATAAAAGACCTGAACAACATGATTAAGAGGTTTCATCTAATGGGTATATTTTTAAAGTTCTATCTCCCCAGCACCCATCAGTGAATATGCTTTTAAAAAAACATTCATGGAATGTTTTTAAGAAATCAATCACACACTAGGCCATGAACCAAGTCTCAATAAATTTTGAGGAAATGGTTTCCATATACAACATTCTCTAACAACAATAGATCTTTTAAAGTTAGATTCCTAAACAAAATGGTTATTAAAAAATTCTCACTTGATTGGGAATTTAAAATGACATGTCTAGTAACTCATGAATCAAAGAAGAAACAATTATGGTCACGATAACGTTCTTAAAACTGAGTGATGATGATGGGGCGCCTGGGTGGCTCAGTGGGTTAAAGCCTCTGCCTTCAGCTCAGGTCATGATCTCAGGGTCCTGGGGTCGGGAGCCCCAAGTCGGGCTCTCTGCTCAGCAGGGAGCGGGCTTCCTCCTCTCTCTCTACCTACTTGTGATCTCTCTCTGTCTGTCAAATAAATAAATAAAATCTTTACAAAAAAAAAACACAAAGAAAAACTGAGTGATGATGAAAACATTCTGTAATATCACTGGGAAGATTCCATTAATGATGTAGTTAGAGGAAAATACTTAAGTCTGATCCTAGAAAAGAAAAAAAAGATGGAAAATTAATGAGTATCCAACTCAAGAAAGTGAATGAGAATAAATCCAAAGAAAGTGGATGAAGGGACTAATGAAGGGTAGAAACTAATAAAATCAGTAAACAAAGATATACTAGAGAAGATTAACAAAGAAAAAGCTGTTTATTTGAAAAGGTTGACAGGTAAATCACCAAAATGGATCAAGAAAAACACAGGGAATACTCAAAATAATATTAGGAATAAGAGAACACAAAGAGAGATACAGCAGAGGTGAAAAAATAAAAGTGTACCATGAACAATGGTATGTCAGTAAGTTTTGAAATTTCAGTGAAATGAAGAATTTCAGAAAAACACAGTCCTATAACCGTTGGAGAAATTGACATATCAGTAAAAAACCTACTCATCTCTCCATCAAAGAAAGTGAAACCAATAGGCACTACGTTCAGATGGTTTTAGAGAAAAAAAAGGTGCAAGTTGCAGAGATGAGGACTGGAGAAGCACTAGTATAATCTTACCATCAAAACCAGACAAAGGGCAGTGGGGAAGGGAAAACAATAGGCCAATTTTGGATATTAATACAAATAAAAATCCTAAAAATATATTAGCAAATGAACCCAATAGTGCACTGAATATGTCATGGCTAACTTGGATTTTTACCAATAATGCAAGGGTGATTTAACTTTAGAAAGTTGCTGACACCAAGTTCCCCATTATCAGATTCACAGAGAAAAAAACCCCCTTGATCTTATCAATGGACACAAAAAAAGCACTGAGTAAAATTCAACACTTATTTGTGATTTTAAAAAAAACAGAAACTCTTAGCAAACTAGGACCAGAAGGGAACTTTCCTAACCTAAAGACTATTAACCAAATCCCAATAGTAAGCATCATGTTCAATGGCGAAATGTCTGCAGCCTTCCCTTTAAAATAAAGAACAGGTTGAGGTGTGCTCTCCTTACTCTGCTTAACACTGTACTGTAAGGACTAGGCAGAGTGGCAAAACAAGAGAGAGAGAGAGATAAATAAATAAATGTCGGAAAGGGAGAACTAAAACTTATAATTATTTATGGATGTCACTGATTATATGGACCAAAGAGAAATTGCAGATAAATTATCAGAGTTGATAAAATGCCTTAGCAAACTGCTATTAGTTCAATATGAAAAATTCTGTTCTTGTGCACCAGCAACAGTTAAAGCAATTTTTTTCATAAAATAGAATACTTATTTTTCTTGACCTTCATTTCCTTTTTAAAGACTTTATTTATTTACTTGAGAGAGAGAGAGAGATAAAGAGAGAGAGTGTGCCTGTGCACGCAGGAGCATGCAGAGGCAGAGGGAGAAGCAGACTCCCCGCTGAGCAGGGAGCCTACCGGAGGGCTCAGTCCCAAGACCCCGAGATCATGACCTGAACCGAAGACAGCCGCTTAACCGACTGAGCCACCCAGATGCCCCCTGACCTTCACTTCCTGCTCTTCGACGCATATCTCATTCATATAAGCATAGGATGATAAAAAAAATTATTAAGAAAAACAAGTAACCAGTTATATTGCAAAGCTATGAGAGACAGAGAACACAATTTCATGGAAGACTTACAGGATTCCTTTCTATTCTATGGTTACCATAGAAAAATTCCACTTGAAAAAAATGGGACGTTGTAGATGGGGTTACCTTGAATTGTGGTGAATCACATGCATTACTGGAAAAGAAACACAAACAGGAAGTTCCAGGCCTCTGCAAATCAAACTCTGCCTCAAAGGAAAAATAAAGTTGCCATCTTCTTTTCCACACAGCTTACAATAAAGTGAGCAGGAACCAGCCCTTCGAATGGTATCCTGCATCGGGAAGGACACAGTTGTCTTGAAGAGACAGGTGCCCGGCAAGAGGTAGGTAGAAAGAGAAGGTTAAGAAAGTTCTTCATCGAGGCGCCTGGGTAGCTCAGAGGGTTAAAGCCTCTGCCTTCGGCTTGGGTCATGGTCTCAGGATCCTGGGATCAAGCCCCCCCCCCCCCCCATCGCATTGGGCTCTCTGATCAGCAGGGAGCCTCCTTCCCCCTCTCTCTCTCTGCCTGCCTCTCTGCTTACTTGTGATCTCTCTCTCTCTCACTCTGTCAAATAAATAAATTTAAAAAAAAAAGAAAGTTCTTCATCTACATGAAGATGTATTGAGGTTTACTTAAATTTTTTTTAACTGAAATTTCACTATATCAAGCACAGGATGATATTTAAATTCTAAGAACTACCTGCTTCACCTGAAACCCCTAAACTTATTCTATATTTGGGTATATCCATCAGCAGGGGGCTTGGTCTGCTTGTGTTTTCAATACTCTTAGAGCACTATACTATGGCACATACAATTCTTTTCCATTCAGGGGTTGATTATCATTTCCATAAAGTAATAATGAAAATGAGATAAAACTTCATGAAGAACTTTTTATATTCACTTGCATCTGACTGGGCAAGTCACTCAATAAAAACAAGGTTATCTGAAAATACCATAGTAAGATGTTGTTTTTAAAAATGGCTAAAACCTAATTCATTGGAAATAACCAAAATAAGCAAAATAGAGGCTGGTTTCCTATCTGATTAAATAAACTATGGCACATTCCTATGGTGGGATAGGAGATAGCACACTGGAGTCATACTGTAAAGTAACTTCACTGACACACAAAAGTATTCATGGTATATTGCCAAGTTACAAAAATAAGATATAAAACATTAAGTGCAATCACTTTTAAAAATTTACAAGTTTGGACATTGAACAAAAATACTAGCAACGTGTGTGCTTATTTCTGAGTGATGGAATAACAGTGACTTTTGTTTTGTCCTTTTTGCTTTTCTGTATTTTCTAAGTACTGTACACTGAGGGTGTGTGTATGTGCATATTATTTTAAAAGACTCACCCTAATGACATTTGTGACAACATGGATGGACATCATGCTAAGCGAAATAGGCCAGACACAGAAACACAAATACCACATGATTTCCCTTGGATTTCCCTTGGATGTGCAATCTAAAAACAGAACAAAACAAAAAAGTGAACGAATATACAAAGAAAAAGAAACAGACCCATAAACACAGAGAACAACCTATTCTCTGTGGGTGCCAGAGGGGAGGGGTGGAGGGATGGACAAAACAGGTGAAGGGGAGTGGGAGGCACAGGCTTCTGGTAAGGGAGTGAATAAGCCCCTGGGATGAACGGTACAGCACAGGGAATACGGTCAATGCAACTGTAATAGTGTTGTGTGGGGACAGATACTTGTGGTGTGCAGAGAAGCTGAATCACTATGTTGTATACCGGAAACTGTGTAACACTGTGTGTCGGCTACATTTTGACAATTAATAAACAAACAAATAAATAAAATTCACCATAATAAAGTACTAGAGTTCTGCAGCACAAACTTCCGGAGCTCTGCAAAAACATTCAAACTTAGGACAGCTTCGAGGCAGCCAAAACAACCAACAAAAACAGTGTCGCCCGACAGTCACACTAGAGGATCTCTTCTTACTCTTGCTCCACCCCCCGAGTGGCAGTAGCTGGGCTGCAGTATATCAGGGCTCCCAGGGGACACTGACAAGGCTCAGCGCCCATCCCAAGGAGGAGTTTGCTTCCCTCAGCTTGCCCTCCTTTAGCACAGAGCCCCGAGCTCAGCATCTGCGGCTGCAGGACATTAATGAGAATTCGGGGCACGGACAAAAATTCCACTAAACCGCACTTCAAAATGTTGTTCTCCAGCTCAGCACCCCTCCTCAGCTCTCCAGCTTGGCTTCCAAGCCTTCCACATTAGGGCCCCCACCCATCTCCCACCAATCTCCCACTGTCCCGGCACAATCTCCACCCACGATAGTACACATCTCCACACCACCGTCCCTGCAGTTCCCACACCCTGTTCACGGGCCGGGCCCCATGCTGATCTTACCCTCCAGAAGCCTTCTTTTAGCTCTCTGGCTCACATTGATCTCCCAGTCTCGAAGTTCCTTGGCTTATCCCCCACACTTGATCATGTGGGGGTGGGACAGCCACAGTGGTTCACTGTTTCCTGTGCATGGCAGGGTCTCTGAAGGGTTGGGGCCAAGTCCCAACCAAGTCCCAACAATAGGGGAGAACCTTGCTTCTCCCCATTGCCTTCTTCCAGCTCCTAGCATGGGGCTTCGACACGGTAGGCTCTCCCTTCCAGTCTGTTTGCCTGCTTCTTTCACTCTTTCTGCTTGTCCTATCCGACAGAGCTCAGCATGGCATCTTCCCTGCTCGTTCTTCTAAGCGTCTATCTACAGGCTTCCTCTAATGTCGCTGGCTTTTGCTTAGCTGCACTAATGGGTGGCAAGTCACTACCGCAGACAATTCACAAGAGTGCCTGGTCCTCTTGCCTTTGCACTCCCAATGGGTGCCGCACCATTGAGGACTTGGTCTCTTTCAGTTCTTCCTTAGCTCTTCTCCTTGCTTTTCAGGACTTTAGTGGGTTACGTTACCCATTCATTTCTTCACCACTCGTTCGTCACCTAGTTACTGAGCGTCTGCTGTGTGTTGGGTACTGTTGCTTAAACTCACATTTGGAGGTCTGTTTCCACAACTACATGGGAAGCTCCCTGGTGGAAAGTGTTATCTGTTACAATTATTTAAATGTCCGGACAATCTAGCAGTGTGCTGATGAAGTGTTTGGAAAATGTATATTTTTTAAGATTTTTTTTTAAAGATTTTATTTATTTATTTAACAGAGAGAGAGAGAGCGATCACAAGTAGGCAGAGAGGCAGGCAGAGAGAGGAGGGGGAAAGCAGGCTTCCTGCTGAGCAGAGCCCAATGTGGGGCTTGATCCCAGGACCTGAGCCAAAGGCAGAGGCTTAACCCACTGAGCCACCCAGGTGCCCCATGATTTTATTTAGTTATTTGATGGAGAGAGAGGACAAGCAGAGGGAGAAGAAGCAGTAGACTCCTCGCCAAGCAGGGATCCTGATTTGGGGCTTGATCCCAGAACCCCGGTATCATGACTTGAGCAAAAGGCAGACGCTTAGCCGACTGAGCCACCCAGGTGCTCCAAGTGTTTGGAAAATATTAAACTGAAATTAGAAAGAGAAAAGGAATGAAGCAGAAGGCTACAGTTTCATTCTATAACTCTCCACTTTGTGGTTTGACTACAGAGATGGTGTAAAGACAAGGAAAAACTCCCACTCTAGCAGAGTAGAGCCTTTGTTTCTTTCTGAATTTAAAGCAGACAAAATGAGACCGTGATGTACATGAAAGCACCCTGTAGATGGTAGAATATGTTACAAATACGAAGCACCATCATCATCATGATATGCATTATCTATACCTTGATGTGGAAAGTTTGATCCCAAACCATAAGCAACTAAGTCACCCCATTTTGCAAGTTCCTGCAACCAGCAGCAGAATACAGCCTGAAAAGAAAGCTGATAGCCTGACAAAACCCAAATGAAAGATAAAAATGAGCAAGAACAGCCACATACCCAAAGAAAGAACAAATCGCCACTGCTGGGAGCAAGAAATCCTCTAATTGCCTCCACACCCCTGCTTACTTCCATCTGCTCACATTTAAGCCCAACTCCAGGGCTCCTTGCAGCTGCGGAGAAGAAAGGAAAGGCGTTCAGAGTGTCTGGAAGGCTGCAGCAGGCAGGAGCCAACAATAAGGAGAAGATCCATAAGCAAGGCTAGACAGCAAAGTGGATGACGGATTCAATGTTTGCCACGCAAAACTGGGCAAACAATGTCTTCTGGTTTGAGACCACGTGAAGTGATAATGGAAATCATTGTTGGGAGGAGGGCAGCAGTAACATGCGTGGGCAGGAATGCTGCAGTGGTGCGTCGGAAGCAGCCTGGGAGCCTCCTTGGAGCCGGGAGTCGGAAGGGGCCTGGGCTGCAATCGGTTTCCTATGCAGAAGGGACCGGAAGCGCAGGCACCCACACTGCTTAGTGTGCTGTAACTCAGCCTTGACAAAACTCCCAAGTGGAGATCTTAGTTTTTAGAAATGCCAACCTTTGGATTTTGGTGTCGTTTTGATCATTTCTCCCCTGCTGTCCCAACCTCAAGCTCACCCGTCCCAGTTCTCACTGTTTCTGGGCTGCCCCATGCTCAGGAATTTCCCGTGTCTCCGCAGTCTGAAGGGTCCTCCTAAGGAGCAAGTAGGTAGCATATATATTTAAAGTCACAGCATCTTGGAGAGTAGGCCATTTTTAGGTGATGAGACGGAGGTGTACGGATGCAAAGAGATAAGACGTGGTCATACCACCAGCTGGTGGCAGGGATATGAGCCCTCATCTCATCCCTTACAACAAATCACTCACAAGAGAAAAGGGAAACCAATGCTTAGTGACATTAGCTATGCTTAGCGACACTATGTTAGGTGGCTTCACATACTTTTATCTGAGCTCCAACCTTACGATAATCCTATGACCTCAGCTCAAAGAATTTAGGCACTTTTTCTCAAATCTCACAGCCAGGAATGGTGGAAGTTGGGTGTCCACATGCAGTCTGATTACAAAGCCTGTTCTTCCTTCTAGTTAGAACTGCCTTAACATTTCAGGATAAAGGAAGCTGATGGAGTAGTTAACTCAAGGGACAGGTGCCTTTTGAAGGCTTTAATTTCTATTCAGGGCAGAGTGAAAGGAGAAGAGTATAATGATATGAACATTAGTGTCACATGGGCCCCAAGGCTCAATCAGAATTTTGGAAATCAGTGGGAAAGGTAGTTACTAGAAACTTCTTGGTTTCCATATGTGACCATAGTTTTGCAATTTGTGGAGACCCTAGAGGATTCTAGAGCAGTGGCTTTCCTATCTCCAAGCAGCATCCTCCTGCAGAGCAGGCTAAAGCTAGAGGGGTAGGTTGGGTAATGCCAAAGGCAACCATGCTTGGGCTGCTAGGACACACGGGGCTCTCTGCAGGAGTGGGAGGGGGCCTGTTGGCTATACCTTCAGCAATGAAACACCCTCAGGAATCCCTTGAACAGAGTATCTTTGCCTCCAACCATTGCTCCTAATAAAGCAAAGATAGCTCAGCTGTTCCTGGCCAGGCCAAGTCACCGCAGGGCCTGTGTTACACAACAGAATGCTGCGGGCAACTCTGTTTCCGATGTAGTAGAAAAGAAATTGATTACGTCCCTCCATGAGAAGGAACGGCTTCAACATGCAGGTTGAATATATGTAAAATGTTCCTTTGGGTAAATGATGAAATCCCATCCAAGGGCCAGAACTGGAAAAGAGGACTGTCCATCATTATATCCAGCTCTAGCCTTCCACGAGCCGCAGCAGGGAGGAGGCCTCCCAGCTGTCAGCTCCCAGGCACCACCCCAGAAGGCTGTTTCTGCACGGGTTTTCAGAGTTCTCTCAGGCCTCACCAGTCAATGGCAATTAGGTACACCTCCAAGCGATGTCTATCCCTGGCCTGACCTTTCTAAAATTAAAATTCAGCCAAGTCTCAATTCTGTCTCTTTGGAGCAGACACGAATAGGATGGTTAACTGACAATAGCTTGTGTGTTTTGCCCACTGTTTGATGGGGAAGACAAAGTGTGCTTCTGTTGGAATTCCCCTTCACCAACATTTTATTGTGAAAAACTTCAAATACATAGTTTTAATAGTTTTACATTGAATATCTACCTAGTTCAAACATTAACATTATACCACATTTGTTTTAACATATAGCTATCCATTTCTCCAGACTGGAGAACTTGTGTATCTGCACATTCAATAATTTTACATTGAACGTGCACCTAGCTTCTAACATTAACGTTATACCATATTTACTTTATCATATAGTGATCCATCTACCCAAACTAAAACTTATCTACGTCTTTTTTATGGTCTTTATTCTCCTAAGGTGAAGCTTGGGGGAAAAGCATGATTTTCAGACACGTCCGGCAGTGAATCCTGGCTCAAGCACTTACTAGCTGGGAGACTGCACACGTTTGATTTCTTAGCGCTTCAGTTTTCACAGTTATAATATGTGGGGACAATGCCTCGGGGTGTTGTGAGGATTAAATGCCATACAGTAGGGGAAACACCTGTAAGGACATGGAACCATGTTTTAGTTCAGAGACAATGCATGAGCATGTCTGTCTGTCTGTCTGTCTCTTCTATGAAACAAAACTGCAGAGTCAAAAAACAGTAATAAGAATCCAGGTACAGATGAAACAAGAATGGCAGAATGTGGATAACTGTGGGAGTTGAGTGAAGGATTCATGGGGGGGGGGGTTTGGTCCATTATGCTACACTGTTTACTTCCTATAAATTTGAAAATTTCCATAATAGAACAAAATATTTTAAAAAATGAATTCATCGGGCGCCTGGGTGGCGCAGTTGGTTAAGCAACTGCCTTCGGCTCAGGTCATGATCCCATCGGGCTCCCAGCTCCATGGGGAGTCCGCTTCTCACTCTGACCTTCTCCCTTCTCATGCTCTCTCTCACTCTCTCTCTTTCCTAATAAATAAATAACTAAAATCTTTAAAAAAATAAAATAAAATCTAAAAAAAAAAATGAATTCATCACTGGATGTTGTCAGGAAAAAAAAGGCATCCTATATAAGAAAAATTTAGTAAGAAAGCTCTGAGGAAGTAATAAGATAAATGATGACACGGCAGTTAACAGTACAGGTTTAGGGAGGCCCTGGGTCATCTCACTCACGGGGTTGGGGGGAGGCGGTAAGCAGAAGCAAAGGGCTTAGGGATTTTGTAGACACTCCCCAGGTGACTTGGTTCACTACGGGGTGAGAACTTTTGTCCTGGCAGAAAAGTGTGAAACCACACTTTCCAGCAGATTATTGGTGAGAATAAATACTTTGTATAATGCAACACTTGTGGCTCCAGCTAATCTGCAGGCAGACTACGACCTGAGAAGCCTCTGATTTAGCAGAATAAGAACTATTCGTAACCCAGCAGCCTCCCTCTGTAAGTCAGGGGTGGGTTAAGGAAGCACCCAATTAGACTGTATTCTCCCACGTTGCTTATCAATGGTCTGAACTGACAGAGCTAAGGACTTCCTAGCCGCTTTCAGAATCGGGGTCCTGGAGAAATCTGGAGGAAAAAACAAACAAACAAACAAACAAAAAACAAAGCACCCATGGACAGTGTTTAGCAGAGAAGTAAAAGGAAAGACTTCATTTCTTTCTTTTAAAACAGAAATGTCCCCCTCCTGTTCTCATACTCTGATCCCTTCCCTTCCGTGCTGTGGGTCATTCCTTTCCCCTTCACTGGCAGCCAGGGGCAAGGAGGGGCTGCGAGGCCACTGCTCTGCTTGGGGAGACGGCGTGTGTTTCTGGGAGCCCTGGCAGTGGCAGCTCTACTGGGCCGGCTGGGCAGGGCTCCCACGGGTGAGCGACAAAGCCATCTGCTGCCCGGTGGGCTTTCTGCATGACGGCGGCAAAGAAAAAAGCTAGTAACAGAGCACACGGGGCGCACACACATGTGAGCGCGCGCGCGCGCACACACACACACACACACACACACACACACACACACACACACTCCCTCAGAGGAGTTGGCAGTATTTTTATACCCACGTGTTATTGACTGAATAGTCTCCCCAAAACTCATATACTGAAGCTCTAACCCCCACTATCATGATATTTGGATATAGGTCTTTTAAGGAGGTAATTAAGGGTCAGTGAGGCCCTAGTCTAATAGGTCTGCTGTTCTGACAAGAGGAAGTGGTATCAGGGCTGTGTTGGTATGGCGAGGCCACATGAGGACACAGCAAGAAGGTGGCCGTCCGCGGGCCTTCTTGCAGAGAAAAGAGGCTTGACCAGGAGAGGCCCCTTTGAAGACCTGTGTTGACAGAGAGACACAGTGTTGGATGAAGAGGGGATTTTTCCATCCCGAGGGACTGGGAAGAAGGAACATTTAAGATGAGCCTCGCTCGCGGCAGACTCTAAGAGATGGGAGGAAGGCATCCTGGAGGAGGAGAGGGAGTGCCCGAGGCCCACTGAGGGCACAGAGGCAGCTTGCTTTTGTAGTGGGATGATTACGAAGTGTAAGGTCAGATGTGGTAGAAAGGTAGGTGAGACAGAGGACGGTGAAGGGCCTTGAACATCAGGTTCCATTTCTTTCTCAGAGGCTAATGGGAATCCTGAAAAGTTTTCCAACAAGAGGATGACAAAAATTGATATATATGCTAATAAGGGCAAAGTAAAGAGGCCCGATCTGGCATAAGCATTTAATAGTGCCAGGCATCACTTGAGCAGCACGTGTTAATCTCCCGTGATTCTCGACTCCCACTTCAGAAAGTAGGAAGGTGAGGTTCACAGAGGTGAAGTGACTTACCCGAGAGCCCCCAGCTGGTTTGCAGTGGAGAGCTCAGACTTCGATCCTATGTCCAGCACCAAAGTGAATGCCTCGTCCATCCTGCCATTTAAAACCCTAAACCCAGTTTCTGTGGCTTCATCTACTTTCCCTGCAACCAGAATGGCTTATAATGGAACAGAGACTGGAATGTACATTTTGTTTAGGCTTGGGAAGTAGGAAGAACAGCAGCAAAAATTTCCAGTGCACAAGGCACCTCCGGAAATCTTATTCAGCCTTCTAAAAAAAAGCAGTATGGGAGCTGGTTCTTGTGCTTCCCTGTCACAACAAAAAGTTACAAATGTTCCTGTTAATGCTCAGTGGTATCAAAGTAACCAATAATGGTAATTTGCATGGAAGCTACAAAAACCTGTAGGGAGAGCAGTTGGCCTGGGCGAGCTGACACCCTGCACAGACTTTTTTCAATGCCGTGTCAACAGCTCCTCTCAAATACTCTTTGCCCCCCAACGCCTGAAAGAGCAGCCAATACCCAGGAAGACACAATGCTGTGTCCCGGATCTGCTGGAAGGACAGACTTGGTAAGGGATGCCATGATCTTTCTTTTTGGCTCAGTTGCTTATCCAAAACCTCAGCGATATTGAAAGGTGAAAAAGAATAAAAAACTGGCTTAGCATGAAGAGTTAATGTTCCTGAAATATAAAAATCAAATCATACCGTGACACACACCATCAGGAACTACTTAAATATTCTTAAATGTACTCTCCTCCAAGGGCAAACATTTTTAGTGTTGAGGAAGCAATACTTACAGAGGTAACTTGGGTGCTATTTTGAAAATTGCACACTACTATTATTATCCTAGGATGCAGTTGCGTATAATAGTTTGTTGGGGGCAAGGCAAACTGCTGAAGGCATCAACTCAATTCAGCACACCTACTGTGTCAGGCACTGGGACAAGATAGAGCAGGAAAAACAAACTGAAGACTAAGAAAGCTTGTGGAAATCACTTTGAAAACAATGGATGATATAATGAGTTTTTTTTTTTTAATTAACTTTAGAACCAAATTTTGAGAGCCAGTCCTTTGAAAAACGGGCACAATATTTTCCACTTCCTTGCCTAATTATGCCCCAGGACTCATGTTCTGTGGCTTCTCTGTGAAATTTTCCTAACACTGCCTACCCCATTTCACCTTCAAGAAGGCAATGGGGTAGAACTGGGAATGTGTGTGTGTGAATGTATGTGTGTGTGCACATGTGTGTGCATGTTTGTTGGGGGTCTTCTTTTCCTTTTTTGCTCTACAGACATACTCATATTACACTTCCCATTTTGCATCCGAATTGGTGGATATTGGTCTCACCCATAACAAAACCCTTGTCATGTGCTGGGTCTCAATGTACCTCTGTTTTCCCAATGCAGGAACAATGCCTAGCACTGCTCCTTAAATGTTTACTGAATGAATGAATGATTATTTTGACTGTGAGCTTTATCTCAGAGTCTAGTTTGGTAGTCAAAATATTCTCCATGGTGGGTGGCAACAATTTCAAAAATTTCAATGCATGCATATAAATATACTTCAGGATATTAAGTTTGTTAAGGTATAATTTACACATAGCAAAGTTGTCCCTGAATTTTGACAAATGGACACAACTGAGTAAGAGTGGGTGGTTCTTAATGTACTTGCTTGGGTCCCTGTCCCCAGGGCTTCTGACAGTGAGGCCTGGGGACCAAGGTTTTTAACATCTCCTCAGGTGATCCAGGTAAGAATCCTTGAGGTAGATGAAGCTCTGTCACTCCATTCTAGATTCCTTTCTGTTTCCCTTTCCTTCCCTTTCTTCAGTCCCTCATCCATCACTCTCAGTCAACTATTAAGATTGAAGATGAAACCGAAACATTTCTACTCAGCCCCACACTGGAAGCAAAACCGAGGTAACTCAGCCATTTGCCTGGAGTCAACTATGATTCTGGCTGTAGAGCAGAAATACAGCTAGTAAATGATATTTTGAACTGAACATGAGATATCTGCTCAAATAAATAAAAATGCCTTTGAATCAGAGTGAATAAAAGGGTTGTGATTTAAATGGGGACTGAGTACTGATGTAGGGAAGGGGTAGGGTAAGAGAAGGAAGAAAACTGCCCTTACAAAACACACTGTTTTGATTCCAAATGCAACCTTACATCTGAAGATTCAGGGGCCCTGTGAATAACAGAGATTGACACAAAGTCAAAACCTAAGGAATATAGCGCTGAAGGAAAATAAGGGAAATTCATTTATCTGGTTTGATGGTGTCATCTTTCAATGACTGGAAGGGGCCAGAGGGTGAGAAAAAGGCATTATCCTCTCTATGCTTTATTTAACGGATCGTTGGCAGATGTGGAGTCTGGCCTCTAACTAAGAATATAGGACAATCTTCACCCTATTCAAATTTCTATTTTTACAAATCAGCATTTCTATTTGGGTAAAGTTCATCATAACAAACTTCAGGGGCCTGTCACTCTTCTTCTATCATTCCCCCCTCCCTCAGGATTGTATTATAATCTAATACTTCAAGCAACAGGGTCAATGGCCAGGAGAGTTGACATTTAGTGGAAATGGAATCTGACCTTTATTAATGTTTCATTGTGAATAATGTTCTTAGTTTCACTGTGAATAATGCTCAAAGTGGGACTGATGTATTGACTAATTAAAAAAAAAAAAGAAACCATCATGAATCAAAACAGAGGTACACTTGGTGTAAAAACAGCTTAAAAATGTATGATGCCTACTTGTTCTCCTGAGGTCCTGGGAGACTACAAGTCTGCATGAAGTTTAAGAATCCATTGATTAGAACGGGTCTTTCAGAAAGGATGAATTAAAAAAAAAAATCACCCTGGTTTTGCAAAATGCCACGGAGTTACCCCCTCAGAGAAAGACCATCATGGAAAGTGCTGTGGGGACATTTGGAAGTAGGGTTGACGCTGTCATTTACAAGGCAGGGGATGTGGGTTTCACCAGCTGCCAGGACGAGTAGAATACTGCTGAGCTGGCCGTTATGGCCAAACCAAGCCTCCCTGTAATTAGACTTAGCTGGGGAAAAAGTGGCACACAGAGGATAGAAATATGCGGCCTCAGACTGGGGGGAGGACAAGAAAGCTGATTAAGTTTCTCTCAAGAGAGTCAATTAAAGAATCCCGCTGGGTGTGGCCCTGGACTGCTTGGCGGCCCATAGAAGTATCTGGGAGCCACATCGAGTGCTTGAGTGGTGGCTTGTCTAAACTGAGATGTGCCGTTAGGTGTTAAATACACAGAGATTTCTAAGATTTAGTACAAAAATATTTCAATAATTTTTCATACAGATTGATGATATAATAGTTTAGCTACATCTTAGGTGAAAGTGTCTTATTTATATTAATTTTACCTCTTTCTTCTTACTTTCATTTCACATGGCTACTGGCAAATTTTAAGTTATACATGCTCTTTGCCTTCTATTTCTATTGGATGGCAAGGATTTAGACCTTCATTTCTTCACTTGTTAAATGTTCCTGGCTGTGGGAAGTTGGGTCATGGAGGGTTAGCATGGGAAGAAACACCATGTGTGTCTGTGGGACAAGTGTCACGCCGGGGTAAGGCACTACGGTTTGTACTTGCTGACTGAAAACTTTAACTTCAGGAAATGTGAGGAGGAATCACAAGAGACTCAAGCTAATCAGGTCTGACCTAGGCCCGACCCAATCTGCTGGTCCCTCAGATTGTAAATCTGTAAAATGGGTTTTTTTTTTTTTTTTTACTGCGGGATTTTTTCTTTACTAGTTTCATTACTAGTAATTTTTTCATTACTGTGGGATGAAGTAAGACCAGTGAGGGCCTCTTCCTGCAATTGTTTCCCTGTCACTCCAAACTCAAGGATAATTTCTGCTACAAATGACTAGAGTTAAATAATTAGTCCTTGGCCTGGCCAACACACTGTGACAACAGGCCCATTCTGAGGAGCCCTGCTGTTCATCTGTGTCAGGTCCTGCTTCAGTTCTCCCATGGAAACAATGCAAGGCTCCTTCCGTGATGCGTTACTATAGTTAAATACACACAAAGAACGAGGAGTGTGAGGTGGGTGAAACAGGCTTCATCTCCCTGGTAAGGACTCAGAATAGTTTCAATATTTTTTTGAATATTTTATTTATTTGAGAAAGAGAGAGCCCAAGAGGGGAGGTGCGGAGAGGCAGAGGGAGAAGCAGACTCCCCACTGAGCAGGGAGCCCACCTCGGGACTCGATCCTAGGACCCTGAGATTACAACCTGAGCTGAAGGCAGATGCTTATCCGACTGAGCCACTAAACCGACAGGCGCCCCTCAGAGAACATTTCTAAGCAGAAAAATCCTACAGATGATATTCAGAGGGAAATGAGTTTGTTTTCGTTCAAAGCCACAGATGAAATATCTACTACTGTGCTATTAACCTATTAATTAGGAACTACAAGGATTTATAGCAATATATCAGTTAAAGAACACTTCTATAAAAACCCAACACCCCTCAAATCAAACTTCAAGAACGCGAATCTCTGTTTAAAAGACTATGTGAAACACAAGCACAGAATTCCATCTGTAAACAAAGCCTTGGCTGAATGGAGGGGAGTCAGCCAGCCGCCGTGCAGGTGCTCAAACCTGCGGGTTCTGCTGACGAGTGTCAGAATATATAAATGAGCTCCCGACATTGAAAACCTGGGAGGGTCAAAATACAGATCGAGACTTCTGATAGTACTGGGCCCGCAGCTGTCTGCGACCCAGGAGCACATGCACTTTTTTGCTGGGGGGGTTGTGTTTCTCCAGTGGCACAGCCCCCTCCTGGCTGACTCTGCCTTGTTTCACAGACCTAGGCATTCATCTATGGTAAGAACTGTGGGTGCGAGGCACTGACAGGGCTGGGGATCAGAGGGAACATGGCAAAGTGGAAAATCCCTGATGCTAAGCCTGACAGAGCCTGCTTGACCTCAGCTCCGCCAAAGGAGCCAGGGGACCCTGCGCGAGTCCCTTTGCTCGCTAGTCTGAGCCGGTGTGTGGGGAGAAAAGTGAAAGTTCTGTAGTTAAGGAGCCTATGTGGTACTCTGGTAGGCAGTAAATAGCTTTGTTCAGGTTACTCCTTCTTATCCTGAAGACAAGAACTCTATTATGATAGCAAAATCTAGCTGACCACCCTGGAATTGGTGAATTCATCACTGTAAAAACTGAAGACCTAGATCATTCACTATAAAGAACTGAGGCAGAGAAAGCAAAGGGTAAAAATAGCACGCAATATCCCAGTGTAATAAATGATCCAGGTGGGGATTATCCATTGCTACTCAAAGCACTGGATGAAAGGCAGGTGGGTGACAAGATGTCCACAAAGGATCCGCAGAGCAGCCGGAAGATGCCTTACTGACTCACAGTGTATCTGGGCACAGGCGAGGTCTGCTTACCACCCCGCTCGAGAGAACAAGCTGAGCTCTGTGGATGGCGGCACAAGTTGACATTGTCTGCCTCCTGCTGTGATGTAATATCAAACACGCATGACCACCTATGAAATATCCTTGCCAGAAAAATGTTTAACTTGCATCTAATACCAAGCCTCTAAATCTAACAATTTCAGGAAGAGGGAAGGCGCAAGTTGACTAACACTATGAAGAAACAGACAAGGCCGGAGTGCAGGATGTCCCATATCACACGCAGCCTACACAGAGGTCTGACTACACACCAGATGCTAGGCGATATCATGGAATCACTGTAAATTTCTTAGGTACAATCGCTTGGGGTTATGTAGAAGAATCCACACTCTTAGGAGATACACAATGAAATATTTAGAGGTAAAGTGTCAAGATGTTTGCAACTTTCAAATATGGCACAGTAAAAATTTATATCATGTAGGTCATATACGTTACATGTAATACATATAAATATACATGTATAAATAATTAGAAGGAATAAAGCAAATATGGAAAATTCAGAAAAATTGGTAAATCTAGGTAAAAGGCATGTAGGTGTTGGTTTTATCATTCTCCTAAACAAGTGGCTTTGTTCAGAATAAAAAGTTGAGAAAGAAACTGGAAGAGAGAAGAAAAAAAAATAGCAGGAAAGAAAAAATCATATAATATCACTACCTCCTCTTTTCATAATCCTCTCGACATTTATATTCAGGTCAGCTTCACTATGTGCCTTTTCGTTCAATATAGTTACATTTTTACCACTTTAATAAATTCCATGTGTGCTCATTCAAACTGAAGTAGCCCCTGTTTTGGCTGCTTTGTTGGCCGACATCAAAATCAAACTTTAAACAAAGCTCCAAGGGCAGGCTCTAGAAGCGCACCAGGTCAGTACAAAGCCCAAGATATCATATCAAAAACTCCTGAAACTGACACCTAATTCCCTACCTGGATGGTTTTTAAGCCAGTAAGATTGGATCAAAGGCTCTTGGTGGAGCATTGTTTTGGGCTTTGATCCTTTCCCAAGATGGCACTCTCTTGACCTGTGCTAGGCACTGATAGGACACTGACAGGTACGGGGTGCTGGTCAACCCGGGTCACCGAGGTTTCAGAAAGGCTGCTTCCACAGGGAGCATGCTGTGCCTCATTCTGGTGCAGAGCAGCGATGGCACAAGCCAAAGAACAGTCACTCAGAATTCGATTTTTAATGCAATGAGAGCTCCCAGTGAAGCAGGAATTCATTCTGTGATGCCTTTAACAGGGAGGGGGCCATAAAGGGCCTGGATTCAGACAGCACAGGTACAAGCCCGGTTCCACTGCACGAGTTAGCCCTACAACGTCAGAGCAGTGTTACTGAGGCGGGGGGCAACCAACACTGTGTCAGAGACGCTGTAGGATATTTACCCCCGCCCCACCTGACTCCCCATGCCACCTGCATGCTGACACTGCCTCCAGTCTTTGAGAGGAGGACAACACGTAAACCCCCAGAACCCCTAAATGCCTAAGACACTGGCTTAACTCTCGGAGTCGCAGATTTTATCTGGGGATAATATGTGTTCCACCACCTAAAAAGTAATTTGGGAGGAGCAAACATGGTGCAGCTCCTTATAAAACTGTATTAGCTCCACAAATGATATCACGATACCCATTCACACAGGCAGCCGTACCCGTTAGAGGCAGGGCTCCAGAGTTGGTCCAAATACCTGTATCCGAGGTGGATTTATTACACAGTGTTAGCTGTCCAGCATGTACTAGAATATGCAACAGTTACTTATTCTGAAAGTGTTTCCCCTCCATAAGTGGGAAAGGCTGGTTTTAGGGCACCCACACTGCAGTATAAATTTTCGAGTGAGGGCCGATGGCAGATCCATGGGCTACTGGAGCAGACAAGAAGGAAGCAGTCTCAAAGTGGCTTCAAAGAATCTGGCTTAGGATGGCACCCACACTAACCTGGAATGAGGAGGACGCTTCTCTTAGTGAGCAAGGAATAACCTCAAGGATCAAGAGAGCGAGGTAACCAGAGAATCTGGCGCTCTCCCCTCCCACACAGAGCAGAGCAAGGAGCATCGTGCGTAGTTCTGACCTTCCAAACGGCTGATCCGTTCTTTGCATTTTTCAGCCGTGCTTATGGAAAAGAATCTTAGAGGCTGGGCAGGACTGCAAACTGGTACGGACAAGAGCCACCTGGAGAGTGGCATGAAGAACACACCTGCCACAGGGGTTTGGATTCTAGCCCTCTGGACTGGGCCCAGGGACTCACACTCGTAAACTGTCTCTGGGGGATTCAGACACAGGCTGCAGCCTCGGAAGAACGGGGCCGCCTCTCCAGAGACTTCTACAGTTAGGAGGCTTTGCCTTCAACTCTCCCTCCCAAAACTCCCTCATGGAACATTCTTGCTCTCATTTTATTGCTTTCATGACTTAGAACTTAGGTGAAAGCGCTTCTCTGCCCTCCGATGTGGTTGGTTTTCTGGGGTAAAAAATTGTTCTTATTCGACCTCTGCTCCTCCTCCCCACCCACCTACAACACACGCAGTGTATGCGAAAAGTGAGTTTATTTTGTTGGTCTAATTTCTCCTCTATCATTCGCTGTCAAATGAGGACTAGGAAATGCTGACCGGGCAGAAAGTTCCAACCCTTCTGCTGAGGAAGGCCAAAGGCCTCCGGTATTAACAGGGAAGTGAAGGAGGCCACCAAAGGCAGAGCTGGGGAAAGGCACGAGTCTTGAAGAGCAGACACCTACTTTAGGTCGTCAGCTGAGGTAAAAGGGCACTGAGGTGGCCCACAAGAATTCCCTGGGGGTTGGAGAGGCAGTGCTGGCAAATGAGGGAGTGATACATGTATAGCTTTTCTATCGTTTCTTACATTAAATACTCAGCATCACCTGACGCTGCTTACTATTCAGCCTTGGTACATTCCGCCAAATTCTATTCACCTTAAAAACAGCAGACTGATAATGTAAAGTCCCTAACTCTCTGGACTTGGCCATCTGAAATGAGATCTTTTATCCTTTTCTTTTCCAAGTTTCCAGAACACATTTTCATAGCATACTTGCAAAGGGGAAGGTTATCAGCAAAAAGAAAAATGGACAGTAGTAAAGTCAAAAGAATATTATACCAAAGGTTTTGGTAGGAAAATATTTATGTCCACAAGCACAAGCCACACCCATTCTGGGAAGATACTACTAGACTTGAAGCTGGGTTAGTGGATCCCAAAATATACCTCACAAAAAGCACAGTTACCCTCCCAAAATAAGCCCTATAATTAGTCTTTTTAAGTGGATTGTCCTATATCACAACTTGACATATGTTGCTTTAATCTCCCTGCTTCAGCAATTGTAGCTGTCTTTGGGCTACAGAAGCTCTCAACAACTTACATTTAAACCAGACTGTGGTGTCACTAGGAAATTGGTGCAAATAAACAGCCCTGTGTACCAAAATACCCAATCTCAATCATCTGTAATGAGATCTCCCTCCTGTCTAAGCACATTTTCATCCCACCAGAATCACTGCCCTTGATTCAAAAGGAAGGACTAGCCCAGACTGAAATGCCATTTCATCTCAGAGACCATCGAAAGGCAGGCACTTCTGAAGAAGTTGGGGCTGAAATTAAAATAGGAGACAACCTCCTTTGTGTGAATGCGGGGATCATGTTGTGTGAGTCTCATTTTTAGTTGACAATCATCAGTATAAGCCTTCAGATGCCCATCTGTCTGTCGGAACTCATTTAAGTCAGTTCTCGCTTGGAGTTAGCAGTAGTGTATGAGAGAGGGCCTCTTACAAGACCTCTCAGCCCTATGATTCTCTGACCAAACTTCTTTATGTTTTCTAATTATTTATTTACATATAATTAGATGTTAAAATATTTAAAAGTTTAAACCTTCAAAATAGTAAGTACTTCGGACATCTGATTTTTTTAATCACTTCCATGTCAGGTTTCTCGGTGTCGGCATCACTGACACGTTGGGCCCGACCACTGTGTGTGGGGGCGCTGTCCTGTGCCCTGTGGGACAGTGAACAGCATCTGCAGCCCCCACCCACTAGATGTCAGCACATACAACCTCCCACCCCCAGCTGTGACAACCCAAAATGTCTCAGACATTGCCAAATGTCCTTTGGGAGAACAAAATTAACTCGGGTTGAGAACCACAGCTCTCTCTCTATTTATGTATTTATATATCTCCCCGTGGCATGGCCAGCGGGGGAAAGATCTAGATTTTTCAAGGCACTCACAAGTTTGTGTTTTAAGAGTATTAAACTTCCGATGATTCATAATGAATGGTCAGGATCTGCGACGCAGTGCTACCTTGAAAGATTTATAAACAGCACCACTGCTTTCTTAAACAAAGGGTGGCAAGGCCTGGCCTCATTTCAGTCAAGAGACGTAAGAGAGAATGGTTTTGCTGTCACCCTATCTCTTGGACGGCTATCCTCCCTACTCTGAGGAGTTCCATTCTTAGAAGACTACTGTTAAGAAATTCTTCCCAATCGATGAATAGGCGCTCAGTACTGACTGCAAAGGAAGCGGATCAGGGTTGGTAGCTACTGACATTGTCTACAGAAGCAGTGGCCCTCTGTGCTGCTCGTGGGCCAGATCCCCTCAGGGGCAGCATTTCTAATGCTGGAGAGGCAGGTTGGGGAGGGAGAGGGAAATAACATCAGGAGACAACCAGTACAAGGATGGAACACGGTTAAGTTCAGCCCAGAGAAGAGAAGATGAATGACGAAGGAGAGGGTCTTCAAACACTCGAAGAGCTGGCGTGTGAGAGAGCGGGTAGACTTGTCTCTGCTTACAAAGTGACTACAAGCATAGTTGGCTCAGTAAGTACTTACCATAGGCCTTCTAGGTGCCAGGCACTGTCCAGGCACTGGGAGCAGAGGAAAGGAGAAGACCAAGTCCCTGCCTCATGGAGCACATACCGCTCAACGTAAGGACTAGATTGCTTTCCTCTCCTCTCTCCTTCCCTCCTTTCTTCCCTCTTTCTTTTTAACAATTTGAGCTAAATATCCAGGTATTTGTCCAACTGCTTTTTAAACTTTATTTTAAAACTGAGGTTTAATTAACATAGAGGAAAAGTCACCCTTCTATCATAGAGCTCTGTGAATTTTCATGAAACATACAGTTGTGTAAACACGGCCACAAACCCAAGATCCGGAACGATGTCATCACTCCCTAAACTTTTCCCGTGCCCCTTAACTGCTTTCTTACTTGGAGCATACTGTTCTGCGCAGTAGCAAGCTCCTCACCTCTGCGAGAATTCAGACCCCCCCTCACCCCCGTCACGGGTTCTCCAGAAGAGACCCTGTTCTGGCTGGTGGGAGAACGGGCCCGACAACCCCTGAGGCCATGGCCATCTCTTCGATTCCATGAAACTGGAGAGGCCCACCCAGGGACACCAATCTTAAACACCAGCCCATCTGCAGTCAGTGACCTGGTTGATTCCTTCCAACCACAGATAAAAGCCCAACCCCAGAGCCAAATTCTCTCAGTCAAAGCTCAAAACCTTCGGCCCAGTAACTGGACCTCTGCGAAGGGTACCTAATAAGCACAGACGAAAGAAATGAAAAGAAAGGTTTGGAAACAAAAGCCCATATATGGTAACTGCTCCCAACTCTTCTTTTCCTTCTCATTATTTTCATTCAAAGTAACATTAACCTCAAAACTGAATAGAACTCTGATAAACGTAACTGTACGTGTCCGCAGAGGTGGCAGGAAGGGAAGTGAAATTCGCCACGCCGGTCTAAGAACAGGTAGACCGGAGGGGAGAAGATGACAAATGTCTTGGAGTTGCCACAGTGTGTTATGGAGTGGACTCTGGAAGATGGACTGCGGTGACCAGCTGTGACATCATTCCTTGGGACAGGAAATGTGGGGTGACCAACCCGTCCCCAGTAGCCCTCCTGTTGGGAGATATGAACACCTTTGGGTGGTCTGACTTCGGCGATAAATGTCTCGTTTCTAAACGAGGCTGTCCCCGCTATCAAGAGTAACCGCTTTATCGAGCCACTCTTATGCCCCAGCACCACCTAGCTCGGTTTACTCTCACGACCACCATATGAAGTGGGTAACATTACAAGCCTCTTTTTACAGACGAGGAAACTGAGGCTCAGAGAGTGGGTGTACCAACCAGTTAGTATAGAACTTAAATTTTAGCCCAGGTTGCCTGACGCTGAAGACTGTTCTTTTTACTACTGCTAGTAAGGTATACTGGGTGGTCGCCGAGCTTAATTCTTCTTGGTCTCTTGGGCCACTGTCATTGCTGGAACGAGCTCCCACACATGACGGGATTCTTGATTCCTTTCAGTTTCCCATTTCCCAAACAGCTAATTGCCCATTTCTCATTTCAACAGATAGGCCATAAGGATTTCTCTGCTGTGGAGACTTTTTGTTGCTGTTGTTACCCTATTGGTTTGCACTTTATTACTCTTACATTCCGTGGGCTACTTAGACCAAAAGCTAAACTGTCAAGGGTATTCTTTACTTTGCATCTGGAAGCTTCCCTAAATCTAGACTTTTTATTAAAATCTTAGACAACCTGTACTTCTTAATAACATCAGCAATGACAACAAAAAATGTCATACTGTAAACAAGTACCAACTGAATATCACACCTAATTATAAAATCCTGTTTTGTCTAAGTTTAGTGCAGATTCAAAAGATGCATGAAACAAGGCAATGGCTTCCCTTTGGGGCACCATTTTACAATGAAAGGTATTAGAAATAAGTACAGCAACACTTACCAAAATTTCCCCCAACTATCACAAACTTTATATACACCGCATGTCTTCTTCTACAGCTGCTGGACGGGTCCTGAAAAACAAACCATGACAAAAGGAAAAAATACATCGCTGAACAGAAGTCATTTACCCTTCTGGAAACCACATAGTCTTCCCTGTTTGGGGCAGTCATCCACATACCACAGTCTTACTGCCAGATTCTTCTCTGTTTTTCCCAGGAAGGTGGAACCAATTTGTAAATTAACAAATAAATAAAGACCTAGAGAATGAATAAACCAGAAACTTTGTTCATACTTTATTTGAATTTTTAACCCTTTAAAATAATTGAAGACAAAACGATACAAAAATATCTAAAATTGAACTCATAAAAAATTTCCCCCAAACCAATTCTTTCTCCTATTTCTTTCAATGAACACCCTCTTTTCTCCCTTGCTGGCTGTGAGATCCTCACCTTTCATTTCTAGACTTCATTTTCTTATCTGTAAAATAGGGATTATTGTACTGACCTCCCAGGGTGGTTATGGAGATTAAATGAGATAAATTTAGTGACATATAAATGTCACAAAACAAGGCTTAAAACAGCATCCGACATGTAGTAAACACTTCGTGCATGCAAGGAGCTATTATTCATCTCCTAATCACTCAGGCCTGAAAACGAACACGGCCTTCCTCACCTCCTCAGTAAACCAAGGCCCCAGCCTGCCCTTCTAGTCCTGCAGGTGTGCTGGAACTCAGTGCCTTCTCTCCATCTTATCATTACACCGGCTGGCATCGCTCCTTGAAGAAACCAGTTTCCTGGCCCCTGGTTTCTTCCCTTCCAATCCTGTTCTCACGGTTCGGTCAGGCATTCTTCCCAAACACAACTTAAAGCCTTGTGGAGACACCTTCCACTGCTTCCCGTGACCTACAAATTTACCTGTGAAGTTACGTTAGCCCGGGACTCCAGCTCCCCTCTGCTTTATTCCCACATCTTCCCACCGGAAGCTGTAGTGTCCCGGTCACCTCTCCTGCCTGAGCCCATGGGCATGCCAGTTCCCTCCCCGAGTGTCTCTTTCTCCTAACTGCTGGTGGGAGGCCCAGCCACTTTCTGAGGCAGGGACTCTTTGTCCTTTTTGTCCCAGAGCAGTCAGGAGACATGTTTCTCAGAATAATGTTTTTAAATGCTTGAAATTAATGCATGAAATGAACAGGATTTAAAAGAAGGATATTGATACACGGTTATCAAAATATATAACAAAATTGTGATATTTCTTTCCAGATTTAAATAAGTTCCAGTAAAAGTCTAAAAGTTACTGTAATGTGAAGTACTGTTGGGCATAAATGATATTTTAGGATATCTATAACCATAATGTAACACGAAAATACCCATAATTCTACTGGTGACAAAGAACTAATGCTACTGCGTAACAGAAGGAAATATTAGATTTTTGGTTAAGGGTTAGTGAAAACAATTTTTCTTCCTCATCCAAGTTCACAGAGCCTCGAATTCCACTCATGGACTCAGGTCCTGAGCTCCTGCTTTTAGGCCTAGCCTAACTCTCCTCTTCTTGAGCCCTCCCTCCCTTCTTTCCTTCCTTCCAGATTTTATTTATTTTAATTTATTATTTATTATATTATATATGTAATATATAATATATTATATATTACTAGGATTTATTATTTATTTGAAATAGAGAAAGAGAGAAAGAGCAGAAACAGAGAGGAGGGGCAGAGAGAGGGAGAAGTAGGCTCCCTGCTGAGCAAGGAGCCCAATGCGGGGCTCAGTCCCAAGACCCTGGGATCATGACCTGAGCTGAAGGCAGATGCTTAACTGACTGAGCCACCCATGCGCCCCTCCTTGAGCCCTTTCTACCTTGATTTTCCCAATGGCTATGATCTTACCCTTCTCTGTTTTTCTCTTTCCAAAAATTATGTTTTATTTGATATAGATACTTGAAATACACTTACTGTATCCTACTTTTTAGGCTGGAAGGGAAGGCACCATTTTTTTATTCCTCCCATGGCTAGTAGCGTTTTGCCTCACAGCACACACAGGCGGAAGGCACGCGGCCGGCACGGTTCGACTCGGTCAGTGAGTCTAAGGGCTTTCTTGCCTGCTCCACACAGATCAGCTATTATGACTATTATTTTACCTCTCTTTGGCAGGCTTTAAGGTCCTAAATATGTAGACAGGACCCGTAAACACTCCATATTTTGAGTATAAATTACTGAAGCTAGGCAACAAAGTACTCTCTTCTACTTCTCCTCAGAGCGTGGACGCTCAGTTGGGGCTGCTAACGGACAGATCTCCCGGGAACAGACCAGCGGTCCAGTCACCCCATCACACTGGGGTTCCTGCGTGATGCAGGCACAGCTCCTGCCTTCATGGAGCACCGAGTCCAGCAGCTCTCCCCACCTGGTGGGGAGGAGCTGGGAATCTCTCAACCTTTCGCGGCTTTTGCAAAGATGAGAAATATCCGGTGATTTCCTAAGTATGGGCACCTTGGTGACCTATGTAGGCAAGGCCAGTGAAGATTTGCTCTGGCTTCCCGTTGGTCTCACAGATGTGAGCCTGAGGTTCCCGTAGATGGGACGCTGAAATGCCATCTTCTCTCCTAAGTGACACGGTCCTTGCATGAGATCAGAGATTACAATCCCAGCAAAGAGACTGTCTCAGGAAGGTCTACTTAAAATCTGGCTGCGTACTTCCCTCTGAGCTCCACTGGGTCTATGATGGATCTGCCCCAGGATGGACACTAGTCCTTGGTCTTAACCAGCTTTTTCCCTAAGCAGCTGCAGCTCAGGACTCCTATGTATCTTTTATTAAGAAAAAATTTAAAAATAATAGAATAGGGGGTGCCTGGCTAGTTCAGTCAGAAGAGCAGGTGGTTCTTGATCTCAGGGTCATGGGTCTGAGCCGCCCACTAGGTATAGAGGTCACTTATATAAGTAAACATAAAAAAAAATCACAAAATAGTCCTTCCTTTTCAAATGGTGAGAGCATAATGATTTTCTCCACTGATAATCACTCATAAAGGCATTGTGACCATTTGCTTTGGCATAAATCCACCACTGGCAGCATTTTTTATGCTCAACATCGTATCGAGCGGCTCTGCAGGTAGTTGGGGTGTACTTTCTCTCCCCAAGAACTAAGACAGATGACACAGTCTCTCAGATCAAAGCCTGGACTTGGCACACTCTTTTTAAAACTTACAGACATTTACATCCATCTCATTTGAATTTGTTCTTTTTGAGACACACTAGATACATGGTATTAAATAAAAAGAACTGAATGATAATGAGGAGGGCAACATGACTGTTGAATCTTTTGTTTCAAGAATTATGACATATACATCCTCACAAATAGTAAGGTATTAGTAGGCAGTCCCACACCACACATCGCCCTGCACGAACTTTTTGTTTCTACGACATACCATAGACCCTGTGCAGCTCCTGGGTTATAGGTTAACATTCTCATTACCACTGGGAAAAAGTATCTCTAATACATTTCTCATTGCACGGGTCATCCCTTCGCCCTCCTTCCTAACAGGTCCCCTACGTCCCTTTAGCCACAGTGCCTCGGGGGCAGGTGACGGCACTCCCAGCTCGAGGGTGGGGACCTGCAGGGCCCAAGGCTTTGTAGTGTGTCACCCAGCAGCATCGGCATCACCTGGGAGCCTCTGAGAGACGCCAGCTCTGAGGCCCCAGTTGACAGCCCAAACCAAACCTACTGAATCAGAATCTATTTTACAAGATCTGCAGGTTATCTGTGTGTCCACAGGGTTTCAAATGCACTAATCTAAGGGGGACACATTCCTCTTGACAATGATTGGCTCGAGAGTAGGCATGTGACCCAAAATTCAGGCCAACGAGATGTGAAGAATGATCTCACTGGGAACCTCTCATTCTGAGACAGATTCCCCATGCTGAAGGTTGTGTGGGAGGTGATGCCTAAGACTTCTGTAGCTACCTTGCTCCAGTCTAATGATAAAGTTGGCTCAGAGAGGAGGGCAAAGACAAAAAGCCCCAGTGAAGCGGAGTTGGGGTGACCGCATCACGTCAACCCTGAAGTCTGTGGAACCAATGGAGCTCCAGTAAATTGCTTATTCTTCAGGCCTCCTTGAATGGGGTTTTCAATTATCTGCAGCTGGAAAGTAACTTTCCAGCCAATCAGTGCCCAGTAAAGCCTTGTAAAAAGAACAGAACCCCGAGACATTGGGCTCAGCCACATGCTGAAGAGTCCAGACAGGTCAGTGCACTGAGAGACCAGAGCAACAGTTTAGAGAATTGTTTTGTTTGGGGAACGGACCCAGGAGGATTTCTGGTTCTGACAACCTTTGTTTGCTTTGCGCATTTCCAAAAGCTTTCTAAATCAGCCAGTTTAAGTGATCAACCAGAGGAAGTGCTGAACACTTTCCAAATTGTTTTAGCCAGAGTGGTCAGCAGTTGCTTTCCCCAGAAGCCACATGGATGTCATTTCCTGTAAAGACAATGGGAGACTAATTGCTCAGCCTCAGACTCCAGTAGGGAAGACAACCTGTGACATGTAATTACTGGCAGGGTAAAGAAGGAAAAGCTTGAGGATCTCAGAATCTGCTTCTGGATCCACTCCAATAACTTGGGGAAAAGTTAAAAAAAAAAAAAAAAAAGCACCAGCTGGTCTAGGAAAAGATTTGAGGGGCTAGCAACTTAAGCAGTCACCTATAGCATTTTTACATACGCTGGTATTTATAAAAGACCTTTCCAAGGAAACCAAATAGATCTACTCTTGTAGAAAACCATGTAGGACTCTGGTATAATTTTGCTTCATGTATGGGAGTGACATAGTCAAGGAGGGCTGGGCATCTAACTGGACATTATCTGTGTGTTGCAGCTTCTTAGCCATACCAGGATATTTCGAAGATGGGTTTGCTGCGTCGGCTTGATGAAGAATGTGCGTTCTATCATGGAGTGAAATTAGTTGGCTCTCCATAGAACGTTTCTTAGGTTCTATCACCTCGGGTCTTTTTTTCTCTCCAAGCCTTTTTGCTTTCTCTTCCCTGGTACCTTATATGCTCCCAAAGCTCCAACCATCACCCCTTGTCATGAGTTTCAAACCACACCCCTAGATCTATCACCCATGCTCCCAGTTCCTCTGTTCCCTCCTAGACATAACGCATTCTGAAGGCGGGGACTTCACTTTGGTCACTGCTATATTATCAATGCTTAGCGCAGTGGCTGGCACTGAGTATTACATGTCTGCTGGACGAATCAGTGAAAGTCCTCACTCAGAGTCTTAGGATGGCTCACAGGAGTTCTTGCTATCACCTCCTAACTGGCTTCTTGGACTTTGGTCTCTCCTTTTCCCACTCTGTGGACACACATGAAGACTCTGAATTATAGCTCTGATCATGTGAGTCCTAGAATGCCCCAGCTGGGAATGACTTATCTGCCCAGCCCTGCGTCTTCCAGGTGAGACACTGGTCCCACCGAGACCAGGAGACTTGCCTGTGGTCTTACGAATAGTGGGTGGCAGAGACAGGATTCTAACTCAGTGGTTCTTGCTACCATGCCACTGACTAGTTCAAAATCTTCAATGGTCTTGGGCTACATATGTAGGAGTCACTTAAAATGTATTTGTTAATTGACTGGATAAATGAATGGGTCTCTTTTGCATATACTAATGGGTTTCAGTTTTTCTTAAAGTGGAATACTCTAAAATACACAAAACGGAGAAGGGAGGAGTTGCTCTGGACCTCTGCCCCATCAGGGTTTCTGAGTGAACTCCTAGGAACCTTAGGGCTTGGTGGCATTGCAAAAAAACCCAATGACTTACATAAACTCAAACTCTTCAACTTTGTACTGAAAGGCAACCACTATTATTCCAAACCCACCTCAACCTTGTCTTCCATTTCTTCATCCTTCTTCATGCCCAGTCTTACCAAACGACTTGCCGTTCCTGGCACTCGCCCCTCCCCTAGGCCTTCCCGTGCCCTGTTTCTTCCCGCTTAGGTGCTCTTACCTCCACCTGCAGGAATGGAGAACCACCTGTCCCTCTGGTGTGACTCTGGTATAAACCCCTCCCTGAGGTTCTTGCCCAATTTCTTCCACTGGAATTAATCTCATTCTATTTGTACCTCTACTATAGAATTTACCATTCCATCTGCTTCCAGGGAAAGAGCCAGCTCCTTGAGGGCAGATACCTACTCCAAATTTATCTTTGAACCACTAGCACCTTGGGTGACCAAATGCCTTGCACAGAAGAGGCACTTCTAGTCACTCTGTTGCATTTAAAGGGCATTATCCTTTTTGGTTCACCTCTGTAACCAAGTTACATACATTCTGCAATGGGGATTCCAAGTCTCCCTCTAGACAACAGGCTGACGATAAAGCCACCACACAGTTGTGTGGAGCCCACTTGCTAAGAAACAGCTGTGGGAGTCTTTGCTCAGTCTTATTTTCCAAAGCAAGAAATGTGGGGGCAGGGTGAGTGACTGTCCCTCCCCTCCACAGTTCTCCTGTGGCTATGGCTGTCCTGCACAGCGTGAGGCACAAGCTGGGCAGCTTGTGCACAGAGGTAACAACAGATTTAAAATACAGTCCTGATCCTTCCAAGCTACCATATTCTCTGCGAGTCTAAAGTCAATTGTCTGAAAAATTAAAGCGTTCCAAATGGTGGGATAATGCATTAAACAAGCTGGTGCACAAAGCCTGAGCACAAGGGAGGAGGACGGGAACCAGAAAACACAGGGTTCCCTAGGAAACCAAGCCCATTTATGACTGACTGTGGCCTTCATTCCTCTTGGGGGAAGGAGGGTGCTCTGAGAAGGTACCACTGACCCATCTGCTTGCCCTGTCTGCAAGGTCCTATTTCTTCTGGCTTCACTCCAACAAATTAGGGAGACTCGAGAGTTGATTGTTGGTTGTTACTTGTTTTATTATTTGCAGGAGGGGGAGTAAAGAGCATAAGAAAAACAGAGGAAGCCAGACAGACAGAAAAAGAGATGAGCGCAGAAGGCACCCCGCCAGAGAAAGAAATTAGTGACCGCAGAATAAGAGGGCAGGAAGGTAGAACTATGAAAGGCCAGCTCAGGGAGTCAGGGACTCCCCGTGAGCAGGGAACCACCAAACCAGCAGATGAGTCTGTCCTCAGCTGCCCATGAGGCCAGCTCTGAAGTCAGACTAGAGAGGTATATATTTTGGGTTCACTGGCACAGATGGTTGGACTGAGTCATCTAAAGGGATGGCTGGAGGGGTTGGGTGGGGCTTTAGGCTCCCCCTCACCCCCAAAACCCCATTGGCCCCAAGCAGGAGTAGTAATGATATAATTTCTAATAATAATAATAGTAATAATAATAATAAATTATTAAATTCAAACATTTGGCCCAAAGACACCCAGTTTATTTGGGGAAGAAACAAATGCCACTGGAATAACTAATCAGTTGACTGTCAGAAAGAAAAATAAAAAGATTCTGCTTCTATAAGACTCATGAGGATGAAGTATAGATTTATAATAATCATGTCTTTTCTTAAATGAGTTAAAGAATGAACAGTGAGTTTCTGTCAGGTGATCACATCACTTACGTATCAGGTAAAGAGAAAAGAGAAACTGGTTTTGTAAGTACATTTGAATCGTTTCTGACTTGTCCTTGTAAATGAAGCTATTTCTAGGGATCTGCCGTCCAGGGTCTGAACAGAAACACTGCTTTGCTATGATGCAGGTGCAGCTTCTGGATAAGTCCCTGAGCTCTCTTCCAACCCGAATACTGCTCCCAAGACCCTCCGAACAGACATTCTGCAGTGGCTCCTGGAAAGGCACATGGTATCACAACGCTGCCAAGATCCAGGTTAATAATGATGTGTGCAGAGCCCCTGGGGTGTGTAGGCTGGCTACATATTAGAATCCCAGAATCCTAAGGATGAATGAAACGTTAAAGAATATTCAGTGAATTCATACACAGGTGTCACGTTTTCGAGGTTTATACTAAATGCCAACATATTAAATGAAAGTAGAATATGACAGTCCTGGTACAAGGGGGAAAGGACTCAAAATGCCACCACCTGGGCCATCCTGCTGACCCACTTTGCACTTCTGGGGAACCCTAATGTTCTCAGAACGCTGAACATCCCAGATCTAGTCCCTCCCCCCATCTTGGATCTATATCTTGTCTTCATTTCTTCCAGCCCAAGTACAGGCTCACCATGTAGCACTTTGGGGACCAAACATCTCTATCTTTCCTCTACCAAGGGCCTATTTCTGCCTACCCCCAAGGGCTCCACAATACGAATGATTTCACCTCTCATAAAAAGTGCATTCTTGAAGCAATAACTAATTTATTTGCCAAATGAGACCTCAACTTAAAGCTTAGCTCTGCTGTGCTTGCTTAACTTGACAAAATTCCCTAATAATGTAAAGTAGAAGTAGAAGCCCAGTCAAAGCTTTTCTTCTCTTCCTTTGCCTATTTCTTCAAAACAATCTCCATCAAAGAAATATCAAATACCTAGGAATAAGTCCGACAAAGAATAAGTCCAACACAAAACACTGAGAGAAATTAAAGATGTAAATAATAGAGGGTTATCCATGGGGAAGGACTGGAAGTCTCACTATTTTTAAGATGTCAGTTCTCCCCAGGTGCCTGGCTGGCTCAGTTGGAGGAATGTGTGACTCTTGATCTCGGGGTCATGAGTTTGAGCCCCACGTTGGGTGCAGAGATTCCTTTTTTTTTTTTTCAAAACATTACACAATTTTTTATTATTAAATGAGAAAATTTCGTTTGTCACATTGTAGAGATTACTTAAATGAAAGTAAAACTTGAAAAAAAGATGTCAGTTTCCCTCCTAATTGCATCTTTAATTTCAAATTCTTTTTTTCCTCGTGGAAACTGACAAGCAGATTCAAAAACTTACATGGGAATGCAAAATGCCCAGGAGCCAAGATAATCTTGAAGAACAACAAGGCTGGAAGACTTACTCTATCAGATTCAAAATTCATTATAAAATAATAGTAATTTAGACAATGCGGTATTTAAGGATAAATAGTCCAATAGAACAAAAAAAGGTCCCAAAATAGACCTACACAGAGAGTCACCTAAATTATGATGAAGATGACACTGAAGTTCAATAAATGGTGCTGGGTTCACTGGGTGTCATGGGTTGAATTGTGCGCCCCCGAAAGATACACTGAAGTCCTAACCGACCCCCCCACCCCGCCGTACTTGAGAAGGTGACCTTATATGGAAAGAGTGTCTTTGTAGGTATAATTCATTAAAATGAGGTCATAGTGGAGTAGGGTGGGACCTAAATCCAATATGGTTAGTGTCCTTATAAGAAGGAAATTTAAGACACAGGGAGACATGAGGAGAACAGGTCATGTGATAATGGACACAGAGATCAGAACAATGCAGCTTGCAAGCCAAGGAGTGCCAAAGATTTACTGGCTCCCACCAGAAGCCATGAAGGATTTTTCCCTGGAGCCCAGAGAGAGCATGGCCCTGTTCACACCTTGATTTTGAACTTCCAGCCTCCAGAACCATGAAAGAGTAAATTTCTGTGGTTTTAAGTCATCTAGTTTGTGGTACCATTCATCAACAGGAGTCCTAGTTGAGGAACACATTGGGTATCCACATGAAAAGATTATTCTTAATCTCCTCCTTACACCATGTAAAGATCAATTCCACATGGATGGTAGATCTAAATGTGAAAGGTAAAATATATCTTTAGAAGAAAGCAGAAAATAACCTTCACACTTTGCAAGAGGTGAAGATTTTTATAAAGAACAGAACCAAAGAAAATGCTAATCATAAAAGGAAAATATGATAATTTGGAGTATATTAAAATTAAGCATCTCTTTGTCAAATGACATCAACAGATTCAAAAGCATGCCCATAGTGGGCGATAACTGCAATACTGCATCCAGCAAAAAATGCCTGCAAATCCATAAGGAAAAGGTAGGCACCCAATAAAGATATAGGCAAATACTTTAGAAGAAATTTTGCAAAAAAGGAAATCCAAATGGCCATTAAACAGATTATAAGATGCTTTAATCATTAAAGGAAAGTAGAGTAAAATCACAATGCATTACAATCACAAATTGTCTAAAATGACAAAAAGTATAAAGTGTTGGTGAGGATATAGAGTAAATGGAACTCTCATACCAACGCTGATGAGAGTAAATTGATAAAGACACTGGAAAACTCGCGGTATCTGAAAGCTGAACACACCCATTACCTATGACCCAGGGTCTCACCATCAAGGGATCTATCCTACAGAAATATTACATATGCTCACCCACTGATATGTATGACAATGTTCCTTGTAGTGCTCTTTTGATAGCCCCAAACTGGAAATGACATAAAGTCCATGCACAATAGAAGAATGGTTAAATGCATTTTGGTGTAGTTATATAATATTACATAGCAGTAAGAATGAACAAAGTACAACTCATAACAACATGAGGAATCTTCCAAATATAATGTTAAGGGGAACCCAAGATTATGTAGTACAATTTTATGCGAAGTTCAAAATAGACAAAATCGACGTTGTTAGACATAATGCTATCAGTTACTTTTGGTTGGAGTGGGGGTGGTTAGGGACTGGGGGATCTAAGGGGCCTCGAGTATCTGGGTGACATTCTTTCTCCATCTGGCTGCTGTTTACATAGCAATGTTCACTTCATGAAAATTCAGTATCTGTGCGCTTAATTTCTGTGCTTTTCTGTATGAATGTTATATTTCAATTAAAAAAAAATCTTGGTGGTTAATGCAGTGAAACCAGAAACAAAACAAGGCTCTTACACATACTGAAAGAAGAGAGCACAGCAATTTAATTTAAGCAAGATAATTAAAAAATTTGCTTTGCTAAAAGCTTAAAAAGGCCTTTTCATTAAATTGTTTTTTATTCACTTCAGAGGACTCTCATGCCAAAGCTATTTTATTATATGTTAGGATGGAGTGAAGCAAACACGGTTTTGAAATAAAATAACACATTTTATCTGATCTCTTAAAGTGAAAATTTAGGTATTAAGCCCAATTTTTTCATGTCAATTAAAGTTTTCTGGGTGCTTGGTCTAAAGAATCTCTACATGGGAAACCCTGGAGATATTGGTGTTTTCTTTCTGTGCACACAGGCACTCAACATTTCCCTTCCAGAGTCTTCCTGTGAGATCAGCTCATCCCTTCAATGGAAGCAACAGCAGTTCAGACTGCCTTCACAACCTGGTTGGGGGTAAATGTACAATTTCCACCTGACAGTCTAAAATACTCAAAATAACTCCCAGGACACTACTCCAGCCTTGTCCGACTTTGATGGCTCTCCGGATTCCCGCTACGTCACAGGCAGAGTCCTGACCTCCCTCACATGAGAAGCATTAGAAGAATGGAGAGAGAATTCTGTCCACTAGGCCTGGAGGCAGGTGGCCCACACCTTCTCGTAAGCCCTCTCCCCCTTCTGTCCAGTGTCTAGTGAGGGGCAAGCTCATTGTCATTAGACACGCGCTCTGTACAACTGTTCCAGCTACCGCTGAAATAAAGCCCTTGGAGCATAGAAACCAGATGGCCAGACTCTTGGCTTTCTCAGACAGCTTTGTTCTCTCAGATCCTCTGGTAGGGAGATTTGTTTGGGTGCTTACAGGGCGTCCTGAGGCTGCAGGCAGTCCCCACAGGAAGTGAGAGCTGGCCATAGCTACTATGGCCTATATGGTGAGCTGAGAAAGAAACTGTGTGAGGGGACCATGGAGGATGTGCGGCTGCTCTGAGGGCAACCTCACTCACCCTCACCCTGGGAGGAAAGCATGGGGACCAGGGCCCTGGAGCTGAGCTGCTATCCTCTATCTGCCTTGAGAAAACCTGGGCCTTTCTCTGGTCACTACATTTCCCTAAATATCAACTTCTAGAGACTCCTTTTTAGATCCAAGCTCTGTTGTTTTTGTGCAGACTTTCTGTGCTAATTCTATTCCTAACTTTACTGCTTCACAAACCATGATTTTCTGGGCATTTTAAGAATATTTCTACATCCCCAGTTAGAGTTCCTTCTGGTAAAACAAAACAAACAAACAAAAAACAACACTTGCTTTTTAGATAAATTTTTTTTTATCATGAGTAACCATAGAGATTTTTCAGAATTTACATGGACTGAGGAAAATCATCCAGGCCAAATTCCTTGAGAGCCTTTTAGCTAGATAATTTGGCTCTACCAGCCAGGGAAGGGGTAGGCAAACTACAGCCCGTGGGCCAGATCTGGCCCGTGGCCTGCTTTTGCCACAGCCTATGAATTAAGAATGGTTTTTACATTTTTAAATTGCTAGGGGGGAAAAAAGTCAAAAGAATATTTCATGACGTGAAAATTATAAGAAATTCAAATTTCAGTGCTTATAAATGAAGTTGTATTAGAACGTAGCTATTCTCATCAGTTTACCCATCGTCTCTGGCTACTGTCAGGATACAACAGAGTTGTCTTGGCAGAGGTCGTGGGGCCCACAGAGTCAAAAATACTTACCATCTGGATATTTACAGAAGTTTGCTAATGCCTAAGCTTAGGTAACTGTTACGCATTTGCAGAAGGTTGTCCCCTCTGACCTTCTTACTCCCCCATACCGGTTTTCAGCCCCTGAGGCTGTCTCTACAGACAAAGGCAAATCCTAATGCTGGTGCCAATTTCACACTAACCAACACAACCAACTAGAGAAGTGACTTTCAAAGGTCTGGTAATCAATATAATAGGCTGCGAAAATCTACTGAGTTGGTTGTGCCCAGCATTTTCTTTGATAAAGTAAGAGAAAAATATCAAGGGCATTGTTGGGGACTGGATTATGTTCCCCTTGCCAATTCATATGTTGAAGTCCTAACCCCCAGCACCTCAGAATGTAATTGTGTTTGGAGATAGGGCCTTTAAAGATGCAACTAAGGTAAAATGAGGTTCCAGTATGACTACTGTCCTTATAAGGAGAGATTAATACATGCCACGTAGAAGAGAGGCCACGTGAGGGGCAAAGACAGTCACGTTGTGCAAGCCAACGAGAGGCCTCAGAAGAAATCAGCCCTGCTGACACTTTGATCTTGGACCTCTAGGCTCCAGAACTGTGAGAAAATACATTACTGTTGTTTATGTCTCTCAGTTTGTGGTACTTTGTTATGGCACCCCTGGCCAACGAACATAGGCATCATACATAATATTATTTTGTGTGATTTTCCTTTTCAGCCATGTATCCATGTGATATGGTTGTGATGTAAAAATGTGTATTAAATCCTGTGTATTAGATCAAAAATAAATTGACGAATACTACACGGGAGAGACACACGCATGCCACGTACGAAATCACAGAGGGATGCTCTAACTGAACCAAGACAAGAAAGGGGGGAAGAACACTTGCTGACCACATTATTTCATTCTCACAGTGGCCCTATGCATGGCTTACGCAGTATGTCTTCAGCTGATAAAGAAATCGAAGCGCAGGGAAGTTAACTATCTCACACGGGTGACAGGGCCAGGCCTGACTCCAAAGTTTATAGTGTATTAGTCCTCATCATGAATCAGTTTGTACTTCTAAGTCGCTGAGAATAGGCTGTAGTTTGACATGACTAAGGGACCAAAAGAAAGGGGAAAACATTTGTAAGTAAAACTAGCTGGCACTTGCCAACACTCCCTGTGTGCCAGGTACTGTGCTGTGCTTTATGTAAATGACCTCGCTTCATCCTTATCAACAACCCACAGGGTAGGTTCTGTTATCCAAGATTTTCAGCTGAGGAAGTCCGGAAAAAATTAATTAACTTGCCTAAGGTTACAAAGCTGGTAAATTGCAGACCCAGGATTTGAACTCCCACTGGTCTGATACTTGAGCTAGAACTCTAGCTAGAACCCACAATCTCTCCTTTGACCTGACTATACTTGTTGTCAACCTAAGTATGTAACTGTTTGCTGGTAGTTTCCACATGGAGAAAAAAGATGCATACTCTTTGTTCATACATCCAATAAATACCAACTAAACACATACCACAGGGCCTGGGGGTAGGGATACAGTAATGAACAAAACAGAATTCTTGCCATCATGGTGACCATTTGGATAAAACTTTAATAATATAACCATATCGTGGTTATTAGAATCCCTTCGTGTGTCATAAGGAGTAAGATTCAGCTGTGTTAAAGGCAAAGGCCAACAAAACTGAAGAAACTGTAGAAAACAAAGGAAGGTGGGTAAGGTTTACTAGATATTTCTGGTAATTTTATTATCTCTTGTATCCAGATTTACTTATCATGTAGGCCTGTTGAGTCCCCAAGCTGCTGGAAATTTTTCAATGGCAGGGGCTACATCATAATTTAAAATATCCCCCCTTAGTGCTTGGCACAGTGCATGGAAGTCTGAATTTATTTACTTAGTTTTAAGTTGTTTTCAAAAGAGATGTACAAAGGTTACTCAAGGACTTTCAAGTCAGATGTAATGACAAGATTCAGACAGTCCTTGGGAGTCTCAAGATGATAGATAGATCCTGGTGCATGCTATCAAGCATGTGAGCAAGGAACTAAACATTTAATGGGAAGAATTTTAGCTAAATCAAAGGAGATACCAGCACAATGGTTAAAAAATGATAATGAATGCCTGGTCATGAGAGTGTGAGAAAAAAGTATTCTGAGTGAAAGGAAACCAGGGTGTGGAGTATTAAGAGTCATTATTTCCTTACATTAGAAAATGACCACAATTTAATATTTAGTAAATTCAGGATCAAAACCTTACATAGGTATATATGGTGCACATCCCCCACACAAAGGAAGGGAAATAAATAGGAGCTTAACATTGTTATCACAACAGAGTGTGATTAAGAGATGTTTTAGGGGTGCCTGGGTGGCTCAGTGGGTTAAGCCTCTGCCTTTGGCTCAGGTCATGATCTCAGGGACCTGGGATCAAGCCCCGCATCGGGCTCTCTGCTCAGCAGGGAGCCTGTTTCCCCCTCTCTTTCTGCCTGCCTCTCTGCCTACTTGTGATCTCTCTGTCAAATAAATAAATAAAATCCAAAAAAACCACGAGAGGTATTTTAATTTTCTTGTTTACAGCTCACCAAATTTTCTACAATGAGTATATATTTTAGAGCCGGGAAAAAATAACCATTAGAAATAATCTTAAATCGGGGCGCCTGGGTGGCTCAGTGGGTTAAGCCTCTGCCTTCAGCTCAGGTCATGATCTCAGGGTCCTGGGATCGAGCCCCACATCCGGCTCTCTGCTCAGCAGGGAGCCTGCTTCCTCCTCTCTCTCTGCCTGCTTCTCTGCCTACTTGTGATCTCTCTGTCAAATAAATAAATAAAATCTTAAAAAAAAAAAAGAAATAATCTTAAATCAAAGAGAAAGTTTGCATATAGTTTCCTCATTGCGCACCTCTGACTTGCTGATGGTCTTGGCCGCCAGAGGCCTTTGGCCACTTCGACGCGTATGATTAATTCTGGTAATGTTATTTAAAAAAGAAAAAGAATTTAAATATGTATTTTTAAAACTTACCTGCACAGAGGTTTCAAAATAGACTTGGCAGTGGCCAGGGCGGTCACAAGGATGTGATGATGAATTATAATGAATTATGAGGCTCTGACAATGCTTTCATTCACAAGGCTTTATCAAGTGCCTGTCACGTTCCAAGTACTCCGTGGGGTACTGATGGGTCAACTTGGGTCTCTGGGAACAAGTGACCCAATCGGGCTGGCACTGGCCCTACACACCCTGACTCCAACTAAGATCCAGCCGAGGGCAGGGCTGGGCAGTAATCGTGAAGGCCTGCCCTCAATCCTCCCACCTCTTCTGGGCCGGGATCTGCGGCCTGGAGGAAGGCTGGCTTCACCTCCCCAGCACTGGCCGCCTCATTTGTAAAACAAGAATAATCCTGACCCAGTTCCCAGTACTGTGGTGAAGACAAAGTAAAAAGCGTTCTGGGCTTGTTTCTATCTATTCAGTGCCAGATAGATTCTACCTGTTAATAGCCAGCATTGCTTCCTTCCTTTGGAAACTGTGTATTTATTTATTCTTTAAAAAAAAGGGGGGGGGTTGGAAATGAGGTTCAGTGATTAAAGGGATATTCTGTATTTTTCTTCCTTAGAATATCTAGATGAATCATAACAGAAATGAAAACTTGCTTCTCAACCTCCGACAAAAGCAGAGGAAACTCAAAGTTCTTGCAAGGTCTGACGACATTCCAAGGACAGAACTAGGTGAGATGCTGCCAGTCTTAAGGGAAATGGTTCAATTATAACTAGCACTTCAAAACCTAATAAAATTAACTTACAGTTTTCCATCTCCCCCTGTTAGGTAGGATGATTTTCCAAAAAGCAACATTTAAAAACAAACAAATGTTAATCTAAGTGTTACAAAATCTTAACATTTCTAAGAACGATGAACAGGCACTGAAAGGACACGGTGGGTTACGCCCAAATCAACCATAAATATGAAAATACCCCTTCTCTCACCCAAACTGAACTCGGTTTCCAAACATCAGGAATATTTGTGTAATAAGCCCTATCACAGGCAAAAGCAGAGGGAGGGAAGGAGCAGGCAAGACAGAAGGAGAAACACACAGCCCCCGAAATGGGGCACATCACGAGAGAAGTCCCCCTTGATTGGCTGCTAGGTGAACACACAAGCGGCGTACACACACCGAGCGAGAAAGGGCAGTGCTAACACCTCGTGCTTGCATTCTCCCTGAAAGGCGAAGGGTATTTTCAAGTCATTTCTAGAGTGCCTTCCGATTCTTTGTGGTTCTACCATAGTAAGGATTGGTAAATGGAGGATTTCAACAGCTTGACACGTACCTGGACTGAATCCCCCCACCTCTCCAGTGTTCATTTCAGGGACGTTTATCTATCAATAACCACACAAATAGCTAAGCTGCAGCAAAAACCTCTATTTGCTTTTCTCCGTCTTGTGGGTGACAATGGGTATGGTCCCCTTCCCACTGTTCCGGTGCCTTCTCCAGTGTTGTGACGCCGAGTCCCAAATGATCCAGCAGCCCTCGGATGGAGGGAAGCATGCAGGAATGGCGGGCACAAGGTTAAACCTCCAACACTGACGTTGCCTACATCGGACAAAGCTCACAACTCCCAGCCTGGGTGGGGCAGGACCGTACAACTGGCTACATCGTTTACTCCAAAGGACTTGGCATGCTATGGTGATACATTCGGTAATTGCTCTACTTTTTAAAAAGGAGTTGTAAAAATCATATTTAAAATCCTTGTTGATGCCCTATGGGTATGAGTCACTTTGTAAAGCAGGATCAAAATGGATCCTCTGTTACGGGTTCCTGCCGGTTCTTTGATTCTAAACAATTTTATAAATGTTAATGGGAGTTACGCACACATCAATGAGAGAATAAATTCCTTGGGTTTAGTGGTGTTTCAATTAATGATTTATAATAAGCAATGTAAAATGCTTTCTAATTATTTTTCCAAGTAATGACACGTTACCCCAGGAGAGCTGAAAATGAGGCCCAGGTCTCACCCCCGGGGCGGGGAAGACCAGGAGGGTGGCAGAAAGAAAGCTCTCTGGCTGGTCGGGGGCCTGCCTGAGGCTCTGCAGAAGTCCTCCTCGGGGCAATGAGTGGAACAGCAGGAAACAGACACAACTCGCCCAAGGGATGATGAACGTGTTGAAGGGAGGAAGAGAAAACCCACAAGGAGCAAGCCTGATGCGGAAGGAATTTACTATAATCTAAAATGGGAATGACTGCAGCCGTGCTTCTTAAATCTGTCACGAGATCATTCCATTTTTTTTCAGAGCATAAGTTAATACCATTCATTGACTTCCAAAAATACCCACCAAGATGAAAATGGGAATTTAAGTTCCAGGGATGATGCAGCAGGATTCCTAATGAATAGGTTAGTTTGCCGTGACACAGAGCCCTGCCTTGAATTTCTGGAAACCCAGCTTGAGATTTAACCTTCTCTTGCTCAGGCCTGCAGGTGGGTCCTCACCTCTTCTCATGGGAAACCAGGTGCTGAAGATCGATACTTGTGAGGATGGGGTGGGGTGCCATGGGGGCCCGCAGCAGAGACAAGTGTAAATTGCAAAGGCCTAAATTTCATCATTCGGGAAGAGAACGGATTAAAGTTCTCATCTAGCAGTCTCCTCGGTGTTTGATGTTCCATACTTAATCACTTTAGACCTATTTTATCCTAATGCTGCACAGATACTGAGAAGACCTCTGCCCACAAATAAGACCCCACAACATCGAAGACGAGACACAGGGGCCATCTGCTCATGGCCACCGAGGGGCTGGTGCAGTATCTAAGCGATGTGGAAGCACTACATGCATCATTTGTCCTGCCACTGTGGCCAAGCACCCCTCCAGCCTCTGGCAGCAATACGGCAGCGCCCTGATTGTTTGCTAGGCGGTCACCTCCCACTCGGCAGTTTTTGGAGCACTTGGGATTTTGAGGGTTTTGCATTTAGACACTCCAGGGTAAACTGTTTCCCGAATAACCAAGACAGGGGTCCATACACTGTGTGCATTATATGCAGGATTAGAGAGCTTTGCAAGGGAGTTCTTCCAGTAATATGTGCCTACAGGGAATACATGGAAACAGAATTCAGAAACTGTTAGGATGTGCAGTTTAAATGAACACATATTTACAGGAAGAAAATTTGCTGGCTAGGGAAATGAATACCAAAATTCAACAGAACTTCTCTACCGGCCACTCAGACTTATCTGGGAATGGCATCATTCATTCTATGAATTATCAGAAACCTGAGGAGTCTCTTCCATTGGTCCAGGTCAGACTAGAAAAATATGAACCAACTGCACAAATGGCGAGCGACGAGAATAAAGTATCCAAAACCATGTCAGCCTTCGAGACATCTGAGCCAAGCCACATGCCAAATTGACTTACCAACGCCAATACTTAACTGCTGACTATTTGCCAAGCTCAATGCAGAGTGGGTTTTGAAGAAACTGGGTAAAACTCCTAGATTTCCCAACCATACATGTTTTTCTTGGCTAAGAAACTGGAAAATTTGGACCAGAAGATGACCAAAATCCAGCTGAAGTTTTTCTAAGTGAGAAAAGTGATAACTGAGGAGGCTGTTTACCCACTTTTCTCCAGAAAAAGGCCCCATCCACTTTGGGAACTGTTTCCCGGATCCACCATGGGATCCACCATCTGCCTCTGAAAAGCAAGTTGAGCAATTGACCTTTGAAGGCCACTGGGAGTTCCAAGGGCATGCTGCTGCTTCCTCCTCCGAGCACTGTTCTGGGTGAATTCATAGTTTTTTGGATTTTTTTAAATCAGGTAACTTTCAGGGGTACATATTTATTTGGCTCTTTTAAAAGCATGAATTCAATCAGTTCAAATATTTGGGCTTCATTAAAAAATTTTCCTTTCTAAACTATGCCTCTTTTGTGGCTTGACTCTGGAAGTAAGGTTTCTTTCACCCTATGGATCATTTTGGGAAGTCAACAAGTAACATTAATAAATGTCCAAGAGGCTATCTTATTCGCAAGCTACCCAGAACTGAGGACCACAGTTTACAAAGCCAATTAGCTCCTGGCCAGTTTCATTCATCATAGATCCTCAGTTTTTTTAGTTTCCTGTTCTTCAATCTGCAAATGGTCAAGTATGATTCTTGTAAACATCAGGGACGGAAGTAACCCACTTTGTAATGTTTTTGGCGGGCATGGGTATGGGTAGTGGAGGCCACGGAGGTAAAGGGCAGAGGAAGAACCTGCATAACAGGTGTCTTGGCCTACGGCTCTAGCTGGTTCATGTTTAACACTATCACTCCTGAGATAATAAAGCAACGATCCACCGAGGATAATTTCATTTCTTCAGCAAACAGTGAAAAACCATAGCATTACCTGAAGAAATAATCCGTGGAGGAGCACGTGGAATTTCAGCTTCCCAAAGAACCATGCAACATTAATGCGGGATATTTTGCTTTCCAAGAAAACATCGCAAATATCCACCATGACAGGAATGAGGCAAACCACATGAGTAGAGAAGAAGAAAAGCATCTTCTTTCCCATAAATGACCTTCTCCCCTCTAAATAGTTTCCCACGTGCTAATTTACTGAGAGGCTAAGACAGTGTGGACACAGCTATGGGTTCACTGAAGTATTCTTATCCGCAAATCCACAGTTTACATCAAAAGCTGCTAAAGTAAACAAAATAAACTTAAAAAGAACATTTCATTCTGGTATGTTTAAAAGCCAGGAAATGACACAGTGGTCCTGAAAATATAGGAAGGCTATGCTTAAGGATTCAGAAGAAAAAATAGGGTAAATTCAGGCTTTAGGTAACATTGACCAACTCCTGTTATCATAAAGCTCTCAGTCCCTGGAGGAACCGGGGGTGATGGTTTTCTCTAAGTCAAAAGAGACCCTCCCTATTTCACTCTACCCTAAGTGTTTCTTTCTTCCCAACCGGGCACTGTGGAGGGCCCCGGAGAGCTCATATTAAGACTTCCGCTGACTAGTCCCCTACCACATTTCAGTCCTAAATAGGAATGAATGCTACATTGCAAAATCACTGATACTTATTTTTTAAAAAGATTTCTTTATTTGAGAGCAAGAGAGAGCATGCGCGAGTGGGGGAGGGGCATTGGGAGCCGCCGACTCCCTACTGAGCAGGGAGCCCCATGCCAGGCTCAATCCCGGGACCCCAAGATCATGACCTAAGCCAAAGGCAGACACTGAACCAACTGAGCCAGCCAGGCAGCCCACTGATAGATATTTTTAAGCCAGAAAGAAGCACAACTTTAGGTTTTTCTCTTACGCTACCGACTAGCCAGATTTGGGAAATATAGATAACTGCCCCAAATTGCACCTAATGCAATAAATGGCAAAACCTGGATGTTTCTGGTCCCTGGTTTTTGTTAACCGGGATTAGAACATAACCCAGCCTCTTGGTAATAAGGGGCTACCGAGGAGGTTCTTACACCAACAGAAAAGAAAATGAGGACAGTGACTCATAAGCAGATAGTTCTTCCCACCAGGTTGGCCCAAGTGGGTAGAGCATATCGAGCCGCGCTTGTGTGGAAACTTGGAGGGCTGGATACGAATCTGCTGTGTCAGCAGCATGGAGTGGAAAGAACTCAGTGAGGACTTAAGAAACCCGATTCTGCTACCGGCTTCGCTGTTGTTTTTCTGTGGCTGAATGGTTACCTCAGCGTGTCCTCCACTTCCTCTGAGGAAGGATAGACGGGGTCACTCTTACGTTCCTTCCAGGCCTCTGCCCCGACCCCACCTGCGCATTCACTTCCTGGAGACTCTGTCCTCTCAGCTCTCCAGGCCTTTTGGAAGGGAGTCCTCTGTGCCACTGAGATAACACCCCAGGGCCCGAAGTGCATTTGTGAGCTTGCTGTCTGGTGCTACAGTGCGTTCTCCGTGGTTGGTCCGGGAGCTGGGAACACCAGCTTCTGGGAGGCTTTTGCACCGGCCAGGAGGCTTTAAACCACAACGCCTCCTAGCCTCGGCTTTCCCATCACTGAAGTGGGGCCAACAATATCTTTCTCACAGAACTGCTGAATGTCAGGCGCTCAGCCATTCTGAACACTGCCAGATAAAATTCAGAACACCCAGTTAAATCTGAATTTTGGGTAATCTGGAACAGACTTATAATTTAAAAATTACTGTTTCTCTGAAATTCACATTTAGTTAGGCATTCTGTATTTTTTTTTTATTTGCTGAAGTTGGCAACCCCACATATGATGGATGGTGCTGTTGGTGGTGTTGGGTAACAAAACAGCCTTATACAAAACAAAACCCCTGCTGGCCTGACTTCTGAGTCTTAGGAAAAAGATTCTATGTGGTTAAGTTTCTTTCTCCCTCATCTTCTCGCTGTTCCTAAGTTACCCCCTTCTAGTCCTGCTATTGGCTTTATATCACCACGTGTTGTACCTGGGTCTCTCCGGGGTACCCAAATTGTCTACTGACCACTTTCCAGTCACATTCCCCTTCCCCTTGGCTGGGAAATCTGATCTAATGACTTTACGTACATGTGTCACTGATCATTTCATGAGTCATCAACCTCCTCTGAAGCCACTGTTTTCTTTTTTAAAGGTCACTGATAACCTCAAATTAAAATGACTGAAGTGTAGGCTATCAAAAAGTTAAAGTGAAAAAAAATAGCTGTGTGAAAAAATAAATAAATAAAAGCATGGCGGGGTTTGGGGCAGGGCTGCCCCCCCCCCTCCTGCTGGCTCTCATGGCAGTTCCTCTAAGGTGTTTCTGCTTCTTCTAGCCTTTTCCTTTTGTCTTCTTCTGAGCCCACCGCAGCTCTCATGGTAGCTGAAGACTCTGTGGATAAGGGGCAAATGGAAGGGTGGAGTGGAATGGGGGTCTACTGTCTCCTAGGACACTGGTCCCCACACTGCCGTTGCCTGCAGCCACCCTCCCGGTCACCAGTGTGGGTTCTGGGGGTCCCCAGCATATCTAATTCAGTTAGACTGTGGAAAACACAAACCCTGACCAGCCTTTCTCCTTTCTGAGCACTGTGTGTTCGGAAATGAAAACGTACTGCACATACTTGTTAACTCCTGGCTCCTGAGTGCTGGTCAAAGTAACTCTAGGGGCCTTAAGGACCCCCTCTCTCTTTCCAGGGCATGTTAGTCTAGATGGCTCTGAGAGCTAACCTGGAGAGGCAAGGGTGGCTTGAGGTGGTGGGACACACTTCTGTCAGAATTGCCCAAGCACTTCCAAGTGGGTCAACTGAATTCCTCCTGGCCCAGCTCTGCCCTTCCAGGCTGTTCTATCCAAGATGACCTTTTATCTTAATCTCTGCAACCCATCAGCTAAGAGCACTTCGCCATACCATTAAAGGGAAAAGGCTTAAAATGAACGAAATGGTAAAATATTATATAACACATAATTTATTATCCTTCTCTGGCAATTAGCTCTCAGGAGAGGACCCCTCACTCCACCTTTTGGGAAGACAGAGCTGCTACATGGCCTGGGCCACTATTCGGGTGAGATGAATTATTACTTAACTTGGGACTGAGAAATTCTCTTATAATTTTGCAAGGCCCATTGCAGGGTAGATGGAGGAACTGGGGTCTGCCCCACTGACTCAGCAGACTGCACTTTGTGATTATCTTCACATCTTTGTAACTGCCCTGAGATTAGGGATACGAACTTTTTTTTTTTTAAGATGATACTAGAGTTCTGGTGGGGACAGTGGTTAGAGTGGGGTAACACTGAGCACCTCACACGGCCCAACAGCTTAACTAGGACAGACAGACCACTTGGTCCAAGCAGGATTTGAACGTGTCCTCTGGACACTCCCCCTTGTCCACGATACCATTTTATTCAAGGTCTTGAGCCCCAATCTCACTTTTCCCTCGGGGGTGGGAATGCTGACGCTTTTTCGGAGTGTGGGCACTGACAGGGACTGACTAAGCATTTCACGGGCTGATAAACACCCAGTGCTCTACTGAGAGATCTGCTTTAACACAGGATTTATAACTTCTTTTTTGCAGGATGTGTCCAGCATTTAGAGAATTACGTTTTGCATCCTGAGTTACACTTTCGTGGTCAACAAGATTTTTCCCTTAACATGATGATGGTGAGGAACTCCGTGACAAAACAGACACGAGGCCTTCCTCCTGGATAATAGGCAAGCATCTCTTCCTTTCCAAATCTTGCATACGAGCCAGGAGTCTGGCCATTCCGGCATTTAATGCATCAGCTCACTGTTGTTAAACAAGGAGTTAAGAGTGCAGTTATTCGGGGCGCCTGGGTGGCTCAGTGGGTTAAAACCTCTGCCTTTTGCTCAGGTCATGATCTCAGGGTCCTGGGATTGAGCCCCACATCAGGTTCTTTGCTCAGCCAGGAGCCTGCTTCCCCCTCTCTCTCTGCCTGCCTCTCTGCCTGCTTGTGATCTCTCTCTCTCTCTGTCGGGTAAATAAATAAAATCTTTAAAAAAAAAAAAGAGTGCACTTATTCTCCAATCTGAGGGTTAGTTTTATTTTCTTTCTCATCGAACTGTATTTATCAAGAGAATTTGTATTTACAACCATCAGGTGTTTCTCTCACTTCCAGGTAACAGTGAAAACGTGGCTCCAAAGGCCTAGTGCCCTTGAACCGGTTATCTGTTCAGAAGGCCACCTGGGTTTGGGGTACTATAAATTATCATATTCTGTGTCTAGTGAGCAAAGGTCAAAAATTAAAAGGGCGGGCGCCTGGGTGGCTCAGTTGGTTGAGCAACTGCCTTCGGCTCAGGTCATGATCCTTGAGTTCCAGGATCGAGTCCCACATCAAGCTCCCAGCTCCACCAGGAGTCTGCTTCTTCCTCTGACCTTGCTTTCTCTCACTTTCTCTGTCTCTCAAATAAATAAATAAATAAATAAAATCTTTAAAAAAAAAAAAAAGAATTACAAGGGCCTCGGAGCCATCCTCAGCACCCTGAAGCCAGGAGCTGGAGGGGCGGGGCCTAGGAACCTGCATTTTCACAACCTCCCCAGGCGCTCTTGAAGCACCCCTAAGTTTGGGGACCATTCTGGTATACAATGCATTGCTATTAAAGCTGAGGTTGGAGGTCAGTCCGTTTGGAACCAGTCAGCTTGGCTGTGTCGCAAAGAAATGTGCATATGCCCACTTTCTCAGTCAAGGTTCCAGCAGCAAACAGGTGACATTCTCTAATTATGATAATTTGAAGGGAATTTAATAAAGGGGCTATTTACAAAGAAGTGGGTGGGTGCAGGAAAGCCACCAGGCCTAGTGCCATCCCCTGGGCTAACGACATGGAGGAATCAGGTAGGGCAGGCTCTGTCACACCCCAAGGCTGAAGGGGCAAGATGAGAGAGTGGCTACCGGAAACTGGGACAGAAATGCTGGTTGGACAGCACTGCCTGACAGGAGCTGTGACCACCCTTCAAGAACCAGTGCCTGAGAAACCCCACAGAAAATAAGGATCCTGACCTCACTCCCGCCCTCTAGGCTCAGGTGCCCCCTTGCCCCCATGCTGAACCCAACTGGGAACCAGACACAAGGGTGCCCCCCAGAGCAGTGCACAGAAGTCAATTTTCAGGGGCCCAGAGCAGGGCGGGAGAGGGAGGACAGTGTTCGCACCTGGGGGAGCAAAGGTTAGGTGTCTGGTACGGTTCCACTACAGAAACCTAGAGAAACCACACCAGGGAGCGTCCAGCCTTCACCAGCATCACAGATGGCAGCACTCCGCCTGCAAATGCCGCGTCTATGCTTCTGCCTCGCCCACTCAGGAAAGCACCTGGGGGATAGAGAGCTACAGGAAGGGCGCAACTTCGTCCAGGAAAGTACTTCAAAAGTAAATTCACAAATGTACCTATCAACCATCTACTGAGCACTGATGCCATGAAAGACATAATATTTCACACTTCAGTAGTAAAGGTTTTGGTGTCTTTTATGTTGAACTCAATGGGGCTACTGCTGAGAGACATGCTCATAGGGTTTAGTGAAGTGGCTGTTGCTGCTTCCTAAAAATGTGTGTGTGTGTGTGTGTGTGTGTGTTACAGAAAAGGAAAATATCTCAGATTTTTCAAGTGGAAAAACTGAACTTCTGCATGTAATCATAGCCTATAGCAAAAGTGACTTTTTCCCGGTTTTTCCAACTAGGATTTACCTGCATGTGAGCAGGCAATTGTGCACAGGATGTGAGGTCAGGTGGTCTGAAACAAATGGGGTGAAGGATGATTGATTCCACCCTTCAACCTCCACCCAAGGGATGTAGGTTCTGTGAAACTTTTTTTTTTTTAAGATTTTATTTATTTGAGAGAGAGAATGAGAGAGAGGGAGAGGTCAGATGGAGAAGCAGACTCCCCAGTGAGGAGGGAGCCCGATGCGGGACTCGATCCCGGGACTCCAGGACCATGACTGAGCCGAAGGCAGTTGCTTAACAACTGAGCCACCCAGGTGCCCCGGTTCTGTGAAACTTAACAAGTTCTCAGGAGGCATCATGTTTGGTCACCATCTCTCTCCTATGGTCACCTTCACTGGGTGCTCAGTAAATGACTTTTAAGTCTCACTGTCTCCACAGTGACCTGCGTCACCGGCCTCTGTGAAGGAAACAGTCCTTTGAGTTCTCTGGGTTAGCCGCGTGGTGCAGCAGGGTCTGCCACCAGGGACGCCCCAGGTGACTTCAGAGGCACATCACAGAATCACAAAATGAAAACCCTATTCCTCTCCCAGTGCTTTTCAAGCCTTCCCAAACACCGAAGTCTCAGCTAGATGCTGCATGTCTATGAGAGCTCTCCTCCGTGACACCTGCCAAGGCCCCTCTTTCACCGCAGAGGGGTGGCCTTATTTCACTAGCCTTATTTCACTAGCCTTATTTCACTTATTTATTTTAATGATGATCATCTGTTTGTATCAAGTGATACTGGTTTTCTACTTGAGGAGGTTGTTCAGTGTCCTTTTAAAATAAATTTGGTTTAGTATAAAAAATTAGGGGCTATTACATAAATAATGCAGGTGGTACACAGATATGGAGAAGACAAGACAGGTGGTGTACAAATGACTAGAATCTGGGAAACACCGATCTAACGCCAAGTGCACCTCAGGGGTCACAAGACCTACGTTTAGTTCTAACTGCCATCCAAGAGCAATAATGACTAATTTTATTGTCTTGTAAACGGTTCTCTCAAGGAGGCAGTAGTTCTGGTCAGAGGGTTGCAGCTCAAAGAGTAATAAAAATTTAGCAAAATGGCTTTGTAATCCGAATCCTATCTTGTTCTTAACAGAGATGTCTGTGATAAATATTAAACATTTATACAGGATACTGTTGTAGGATGAAAATACGGCATAATGCATTATGAAGGGAGAGGAAAATAGCTCAATGCTGCTCTCCTCATCAGGTCTGACAAGAGGGCCTTCAGCAGTCCCGCAATGTGAGGAGAAAAACCTTCCCTCATTCACATAAGATTCACTGACCGTATTCCAGGTCCATCCAGGCAGAATAAATTACAAAAGCACTCTGTCACAGTACGTGAATCCTTCTGATGTTTGGTAAAAGTACTGTGTATTCTGTGGTGCTGATCAGGGAAGACATGGTTGATGGTCCCTTCCTACACGGACCATAAAGCTCTTAAGGCATTTTACTTCAGTGCTGTTTTGTTTCAAGTCAGCCAAACCCCCAAATTCTAACCTCTTGAAAAATTTACATTTATGTTCACGTTCCTTTCAAGTCAAGACCTCAGGAAACATTCAACCAACCAAGGCACGGTGCCTTTTTTCTTCTTACTATCACGAGCATGAGAAAGTGGAGTGTTGGGGCACGCTCACGCCCACTTGTGCATACACTTGCACACACACTTGCCTCCACCTGCAAACTCACCCTGGGGGTAGAGCTGGAAGCTAACGCTGCCCGGCTCATTCCAGAAAGACGTGTTTGAAACGAAGTGTGCTGTCCTTCTGAGCCCTTATTTGCACTTGGTACTTTGCTAAATATCCCACATCAGCAGACACTCGGGAGCTGGGGCCCCTTCCCTAGGCACTGTCCGCTGTTTACTTGTTTTAAAAATATTTCTACAATGCATCTATTGTTCTCCATTCACCATATAATTGTATGATACACTGGCAAACAACTGTTCCTCGATGAATAAAAGTGTGTTTACCAAAGAATAATTGGAGTTACTTGGCACAGGGACCAGACCTTGCCCAGCACAGCTGATGTATGTTGCAAACACGGGGCCCTCAGCCTTCTGCCCCTACTGGATGCGTAAGTGGTCAGTACTTGCTAATCCTGGGACCTCAGTGTTAGCCATGTAAGATAAAGGAATGCTATTTTATGCTGTATGATTTCATTTGTAGGATTTTTTAAATTATTCAATTGCTAGAATTATAGGAAATAAACAGACTTTAATTTTACTTAAATCCTAAAATTTAGATTCAACCAAAATGTTTTAAAACATGCCATAATAGATAGTAGCTTATTTGGGGGGAGGAAGGGGAGGTTCCTATACCAGCATTTAGACTGATAAATGTACATAGAGTGAATAGAAGGCAATACAGGCCAAGACACTGCTATGCTCCTTATTCTAACAGAACCCAGTTTTGTAAAGAGACTTGTCTGCGGACAAAGAGCAAATACAGTTTTGTGTTTCAGGTCTCCCAAAATCCTATCTGTACCATAAATGTTTCTGGGTGTCTGCCCCATCCTTGTCCTGTTCTCTGGGAATCTGTCCCGCCAATGGCTCAGCAGGAAATCATGTGACCGCAGCTAGTCCAGCAGTATATGATTGGACAGAAGTATACAAATGAAATTACTGGATGTCAAAGAATAAAAGGAGCTCCCAGAGCAAATGCTAACGGGATGGAAGTAAGAATCATCAACTGAGGATTTGATGCTCTCAGAGGAACAGACCTTTCTGATGGCACTTCTGCGTGCTGGTGGTAAGGAAGACTCATAAATGCCCCAGCAGATCCCAAGTGATTACCTCATAGTGCACACCAGTGGTTACCCGCGAAGTTTCCAGACAAGAACAAATAGGTTATAACCCAAATGCCAGAGAGAAATGTGGCACATGTGAGTCCTACCCAAAGTCACAACTGCTGCCTTGCCGTGACTCTCCTCTACCGTGATTTTTAAACATTGTGGCAAGACACCAATGATTACCTAATCAGACAACACAAATCTATTTATTTCAAATTTCTAGGAGGTACAAGAAATGTCTGACCCTAATGTTTTATATATGCTCAAGGCCAGCTTATAAAACACTCCATTCGGTGATAACCTAAATTTGCAACAATGAAAAGAAACTGGCAAAATCCACCTCTTGCCATTCAGCTGAAGGAGGCCCACCCACAAATGCTGGCTAGGAACCTTCAAGCCGTACAGCTTGGCTTAGAAAGATAAGTTAAGCCAATCAGATTGCTCTGCCAGGAATTTGGAACTAGAAAGTGGAGAAGCTGTTACTGGTTAGCTGTGGGCTGCTAAGTTGACAGATCATTCCAGTCGCAAGGCTATTTAAATCTCTTTTAATTTTGGGAAGGGGAGTAACAAATAGAAATGGCTAGATGAAGTATCCACAAAGTTTTTTCCACCCCAGAAAATATTTGGGGTCAAAAAAAGTTCTGAATCCCTGCTCTTTAAATACAATTAATAATTATTCACCTAGGGAGAACATTTGAGAAGGCAGAAAAGCATGGACATAATTCTGTGGTGAGCGGGGCAGAAAGCAGGGGCTACTGTTCGGTCCATCTGATGCGTGAGGTCTTGAAAGCCAACGGCTGCCGGCTGTCCAGGCATCGCAGGGGACAAGCCAAGCTGCAGTCTTGAAATCAGAACACAAAGTAGAAACATAAGTGCCCGCTCCTGGCGAACCCGTCTGAGGACCCTCTGCGCCCCAGGCCCTAGGCCGGTGTGCGGAAGGTGCTCAAACATGCCCGTGGAACTGTGTGGGATTGAACTTGGCCCCAGAGCAGCCTTGGGTGGGCGTCGGACAGGCTTCGAGTGAAACCGGCGTGAGTGAAGAACAGGGCGGCTGCTACCAGCACTGTGTCTGAGTGAATGAACAGTGTTCTCAAGAGGCCAGGGGCTGCCTGGCCGAGAGGGGAGGGGGCCATGGCCTCACAAAGGAGGCCGGACAGATGGTGATCCTTCAGGGGAGTGAACAGAAATGCCCAGAGCAAAACCCCGAGACTCCTTCCTCTAAGTGGATGTGTTAATGGCTCCCATGGCGCGGGTGGAAGAGGCCCGAGCACATATGCCTGCGTCTACTGTACTGGCTGTAAATAAGCCACGTGCCTGTCGCGCCATCTGCTTCGTGTGCACTTGGTGGAACTGTGTGAAGAGAGAAAAGTGTCTGGGGCCAAATGTCTAGAAATACTTGTTGTATACTTAGAAACCAAATGTGCTTACACAGCTAAATTACTACATTTCCTTTAAAGTGGGCAATTAATTTAAAATGCTCCCCCTTTTTAATAAGGGGGGCCACGCTGGACAGTAGGAGGCTATACAGCTTTAAAAGGTCAGCTAGTAGGCTGCAGGCACAGAATGAGGCCGGAGGCAAGTTATCCTACTACTAGGGTTAATCAGTCTTGAGTTAGTTGTACTTAACCAGACTTAACCACAAATTCCTCATCTATAAAAGAAGGGTGTCACTCATCTTTCTCAGAGTGGTGTTTTGAGGAATAATTAGTTCCTTAGATAAAAGATATTCTGAACATACAGCACGTTTTTATGGAGACGGTCATGCCCTCTATAAAATACTTAGTCTACATCATACATAATCAGTGCCCTCAGATACACATTGAGTTTTGCTTATCGTTCATTATTTTTAGTTCTTCCAAATTATATAAATAATGCAACTAATTCACTCATGAAGCAATTATTTACTGAGCACTCAGTATGTTCTAGACCATGGAATGATTTAAATCAGAAGTAAGACACCTACAATTACGTACTAAAATCACAGACTTAGTATGTTGCAGTAATTTCCAAAATACACAGTTGGATTTGTGTTTTCAAAATTAAACAGTTTACAAAATTTAACAGTGGGGTGTTTTCCCACTGATTTTCTGGAAAACTCTACAATATAGCATGAACACCTGGCTTATGAAATGTAAACCTGAAAGAATAATCATACTGTGTTAGACTGATTTACAAACTGTATCCCACCTTAACAGAATCCCCAGAGATTCTGTAGGTCAAATCCTGATAAAATGAATTCCAAGGATTGCTCAAATACTTTCCATGGAGCTGAACTTGGGCTCTATCAGAATTTGCTTAGAGGAAGGAAGAGGTAGTGAGTGCAGTAGTAGGAGCTAGCGTTTTGCACTCAAAGTCCCACACCACAATGTATCAGCCATGGTCTTAAATCAGCTACTTTAGGTTTTGTCCTTGGTTTTGTCATCTACAAAATGGAGATAATACCACCTATCTCAGAGGATTTCCAAGTGAAACAGTAAAGGTCTTAGCATATGGGAAGGACTCAGTAAATTTTAGCTAATACAGAGATCTTCACTGAGTGGAAACAGAATTGGCATGGAAGCCAGAGGGCCATCAAAGTGTTACTGAAACTGGAAAGTGGGTTGAGGTGGGGGAAACCTTGCTCCTTCTATGTTCCCATTGGCAGCTCTGTCGCTCTTGCTAGGCAGAAAGCACAGAGGTGCCAAGGAACTCGAGGGAGATGGATCATCCTTCTAATCTGTTTCGGCAAGACTTGAGCTGAAGGAGAGAGTGAGTACAGGCCACTCTGGAAGCAGTGCAAGTGAGCCTTGATTTCACACCACGTCCCAACACGGGAGCGCCTCGGTACTATCTTGATTTAGGTTAATTCCATAAAGAGAAAGCACAGTGCGTGCTCTGGACAAGTTTTTAAACCAAAGGGGCAAATCCCACACTCACAATGCATTTTAACCCTGTTCTTATTAAAATACTTTAAAAACAGGTCAAAACGGTGGAGAGAAAACAAATCCTAACCACTGGGTTAGTTTCAGAAGTGGCTTTGGTTTTACAAACTAAGTTTTGATTCTAAAGACAAAAGGGCAGAGGAGAATGATAAAGCCACAACCCTCTGATTAGGTCCCAGATTCTCACCAAAAACAGAACGAAATAAAACCCTAAAGCATGAAAAGACTTTTTCTTCAAGCATTTGGAATTTCCTAGGAGAAGGATAAAGATATACCTAGAGCTGTGAATTTAACACAGGTAAATTTTGATCTTCCCTTTTGCCAAAACGTTGGAAATAATTCAGAACCTGAGATGTAAATAGGTTTATGTAAAAATTTGTAACACGTGCTACAAAAAATGTATACTAAGTGTAGAATCAAGCAAATATATACCTAAATTATGAATTTCATACAGTGACAAGGATATTTTCAAGGACTATTCCTAAACAAAATATTTTTAAAACATCTCTTTGGTTTGGACCTCTGAAACAACCCCATACTTGTTACAGAAAAAAAAAAGAAAGAAAAAGGAAAATGGCAGTAAAATTAAGACGATTTTTCAACTAAAATAAATTCACGTGGAAATCCTAGGAGGACAGAAATAAAAGCCAGGACTTGACTATGGAACACATAAGCATGAGTACAGAGATTATTTGAGTTCCCTCCTTTCAGAAAATTTATGAAATGTAATTCCTGGATAATCTCAACATGCAAGGCACATAAACTGGTGAGTTCACAGTTGTGTGTGTGTGTCTGTGTGTGTGTGTGCACTTCATATTTATATTATTTTTTCAGTGTTCCAAGATTCATTGTTCATGCACCACACCCAGTGCCCCATGCAGTATGTGCCCTCCTCAATACCCACCACCAGACTCACCCAACCCCCCACCTCCCTCCCCTCCCAAACCCTCAGTTTGTTTCTCAGTGTGTGTACTTTAAAAAAGATACACAACAAGGCTTCTTTGAAGAATTGGCTTCAAAGGAATTTGAAGACCTTAAAAGAAATGTGATAACGAAAACTTAATTTCAATACTATAGTAACACAAATATCTCATGAAATCCAGCTCAGTCACATGGGATGAGACACAGAGAGCTGAGAAACATTCAGTCCACGTTTGGTCTGTGCAAGATCGCCTCACTGTTTTCCTGGAGCGGAAGCAGTGTAGACGGGCTACAGCCTCAGCCTCCTACAGTCTGTAAACTGTTTAAACACCTTCAGAAATAAGGGGGAAAAAATGGCCACATTATTTGATTGCATAATAAGAAGTTCTGAATGATGAATTCAGAGGAAATTGCAATGTTTATAGTTTTAATAGTCCAAAATGTCTTTCAATTACACTTACTCCTCACTCTATTAAAAAATATGTTACAAGTAAATAGCAACATAAACAAAATTCTTCAATTAAACTGCAATAAAAAAAATCAATCTGGGCGCCTGGGTGGCTCAGTTGGTTGAGCAACTGCCTTCGGCTCAGGTCATGATCCCGGAGTCCCGGGATCGAGTCCCATATTGGACTCCCAGCTCTGCGGGAAGTCTGCTTCTCCCTCTGACCTTCTCCCCTCTCATTCTCAGTCTCTCGCTCTCTAATAAATAAATAAAAATCTTTAAAAAAATTAAAAAAAATCAATCTGGGTAACCACTCCCTCCTATTGTTGAAAAATTAAGTTTAAGCGTTTGCTGAAATTCAAAATCTTATACAATTTTAATATAGTCCCACTTCTGTAAAACAGGCATCTAGAGGAAAAAAGGACTGGAATAAAAGACCACCCAAACCAGAAACGCTGGTCTTCTCTGCCTGGTGGAATTTCAGTAAAGGGATTATATCCTTTCCTGTTTCTACTTTTGCTAAAATTTCCTACAATACAAACGTAATAATCACTGAGCATGTATTAGAGGCCAGGCAGCATCCAAGATGTTTTCTGCATCTCACGGAATGCTCATATCTGCACGAGGTGGGTATTATTATCTATGCAGATGTGGAAGCAGAAGCCCAGGCAACCAACACTGGAGGGGTGGGGACAGGAACCCAGACATGCCTGTCTCATAATCATTCTGCTGTAAACTGAATTTCATTTGTGGCCCGAAAACAAACAAACTTAAGAGTAAATTTAAGTGCTACATAGGCAGGTGAAGGGTGAATGGAGACAATATTCTAGGCTTTAATGTTTAAGATTTTTATTAGGTACTCCTTAAATTTAGTGATTATGATTTTTTGTTGATATTTTCAAAAGTGTGGCATCTATTTGAAAATAAAAGGAAATTAATGAAATCTTACATAATGCTAAAACCAATGAACTGGATTTCGATCAGTTATCTTGTCTATATAACATCTTTTTCAGTGAGGATTCTACTACCTAAAGTAGACAACCTCCTCACTGATTCTAACCTGACTCTGAAGAAAAAAGTTAAAAAAAAGCCTTTTTAAGAGGTATAGAGATAGGACTCACAGAAAATGGTACTCCATAGACCATACATGAAGGCCATGATTTCTTGGTGACTAATGATCCCATCCAAGCACAATAGAAATCAAAGAAATAGAGATTAAAACAGTGGAGCCTCACTTTTCACCTGTCACATTGACAAAGACGATAACCAATGAAAAGTATTATCATAAGAGTACTGGAAAACGGGCACCATTGTAAACTTTTAGTAGAGGGTGGGTAGGCAATAAATATGGATCAAACCAGCCAATTCTCCTCCTCGGGACTTATTCTAAGGAGAAAATTGGCTTATGTATGTGAAGGTAAATGTGGCAGTAAGCACTGTTCAATGCAGTAGTGCTTATAACACAGAAAAACCGGTGATAACTAAAATATCCTCTGATCGAGGAGCTTGCTGCTCATCCCCAGAATTTAGCAGTGTCTACTTGTAGAAGTAAAAATAAGTATCCGTGAATGAATAAATTAACAGGACACAGCTATACAACTGAATTTTATGCTGGCATTAACATTCCTGATGTAAAGCTATATTCAACCTAGAAAGGAGTCCGCAGCATTTTGCTAAGTGATCAAAACAGATTATAGACTAGTCTGTGTAGTAACTGATCCCCCTTAGAAAAAATCCTATGCATGTCTACCTGTCTATAAATGCGCAGAATGGCAGTATAGGTGAGATTTGTGAAATTTCCATTTTTTTTCTTTATACTTTTCTGTATTATTTGGATTTATTTTAAAACAGTAGCTACATATTTTCTATTTGGCTGAGAAAGATCCTATTCTTTGAATTCTTACCCCAACCACTCAAACTCTGGAGAAGAATAATCGTACCAACTGATAACATCCGGAGGATATAATATAAGACAGTTCCTTTTCCCTTGATTTCTTAAATGTTGCTGTGCTAGTTCTCTTTTCTGCAACTTACTCCTGTAACAGGCCTGAAGCAGAATAAACACAAGGCACATCTGTTTTAGAACAGTTGCAATCGACATCCTGGTAACCATTACACTGAAGAGAAAATCTAATGCACGATATTTCACTATTTTGACTTTTTCTGTCCACAATCCTTCCAAATCCACCCTTGGTAACTAAATTTCTGGCCAACCCTCAACGCCCAAGGGTGCTCTCTTATGCATTCATGTATATTCACCATCAATGGACTTCATCTGTCAGCTCTACACACAAAGACCTTCAAGTTATTTGGCAAAGAGACACTGCTATTCTTGAATGCTGGATTGAGTTTAAAAGTGGACAGTTTGTATTAATAACTAATGGCTTCTGGTAATTTTTTTTTTTCGGTCCAGGAGAAAATACAAGCATTCCTGATAAACAAATGACAAAGTGTCTCTCTTTGGATTCACACGAGAGCAACGTGATTCCTCCACTGGGGCGCTGTCTGCGATCTGGCCAGCCTCTGAAAGCAGGAGTCAGGGCCAACAGACACAGCGTCTGTGCACATGTGGCCTGAAGAATCGGCCAACTGTGAGAAGGCAGAGAGAACACATGAGCTGATGACTGATACGATGCCTCTTCTGGATGCCACTTATCTGAAAGTATAGAAGTCTGCTGATGAAACGTGCCAGGCCAACGCCTGGGTTCATCATGTCAAGAATAAGCTATATATTCTGGTCCTGTCGCATCTTCTCCCAAATAATCAAGCCCAGAGAAAGAGCGAGGTGGAGGGCTGAGAGAACAGAGACAGAATGCTGGAAGACAACACACATCTCTGCTTTCCCCCTGCAGTTCCTGGGGGTGCTACCATTCCAGGTGGGTGTCAGGGACAGCAACAGCAGACACCTGACGGGAAAGCATTCGAAACCCCCAGCAGGAGGGTGCCTGGCTTGATCTGATCAGGTAGATTATGGATTTAATGTTACAAATTAAAAACCCCTTTCCTTAAAAAGGTACCACCGTATATGAAGACGAGCCTAGTGGCATGAGCTCTGAGTACAGGTTGAGTGGTGGTGACAGTTTGTAATCACACCTGTTGGATGCTAGTACCACTCATTTACAAGACACCCTGACAGCCTGGGGGCCGGTGCCGTTTGACGCCCCGGGGTCTCCTGGGAAAGGAGCCCCGAGCCGGGCTCCATCACAGCGACAGGTGCTGGATCTTTCACCTGGCTGTTGGCACGGATTGGTTTTCTCCGATGCTGCTGTCACGTGCCCTGTCTACTCCGAGCTGTCAGCTTCGGAGCCACAGCTACTTCCTGAGGGATACAAAACTCAACAAACGTCAAATAAACAATACAAAACATGACTTCACGCTGTCATGCTGCTGTTTCTCCAGTCTGTAGCATTGTGGCAACTCCCGGATTTACAAGTATCATTTGACACTCACTTTTCCCTTCCAGTTACTTCTTTTTTCTGTTTTTACCCTTAGTCCATCAGCAACTTCTACTGCCTCTACCCTTCCCCTGCCCCACACCCAGGACCCTGGCTCTCAAGGTCGCCAGGCTACAAAAAGTGTTCTTGTAAAGTTCACCAGCAAGTTAACCTCCGTTGTTCTCAAGAGTTTAACACTGTCTATGTGTATGTGGCTTTTGCTGCCAGTGTTGGCTATGCCTGATCATCTTCTCACGCAAATCAGCTCTATGTGCTCACTTCAGTTTCCCAGCCTGGGAGGATGTCTGCCTCTGTCTTGTCTCTCTCCCCTTATCTCATCCCCTATATCCAGGCAGTCTGCTTCTTCCATCAAACCTTGAGACTCAGTCTTCAAAAGGCTTGCAATTCATCAAGATTTAATACAGATTTAATAAAATAACATTCCTAAAAGGAGTCTATAAACCATAGTAAGATATACACATACAAGTTATCAGTTACGGGCATAATCATTTTACTTCAATTATGTTTCCTGTTGAAGTCATTCAAAGTCTTATGCCAGTATTTAAATCCTTCTTAATCTGGACTCACTTTAAATCTCCAACTAGATCATGATTATTGTTTTACCACAGACCCTGGAAATGGAATATATCCTTTCCTCTAAAAACCTTTCTTTAAAAACGCAGTACTTGAACCACCTTCTCCAAGACCTTGACCCAGATTAAACTGAGTTTTAGCCACTCCAGTAACCCCTTGGGCAGAATTTTAATTAGCTCAACAGACATATGTGCATTGCAGAAGTCTTTACGTAGTTTCCATTTTCCTGCTTCTTTATTTTCTAATTTGTGTTTACTTATTTCCCAAATCAGCACAAGCAGGGATCATGTCTTAATATAGTAGTAGTTTAGTAGTAGTGACCAACAGACTTCAGTTCACTACTGATGACAGATTAGTCCCAATTCCCTGTTTAAGATTTTATTTATTTATTTACTTATTTGACAGAGGGAGAGACAGCAAGAGTGGGAATACAGGCAGAGGGAGTGGGAGAGAGAGAAGTAGGCTTCCCACAGAGCAGGGAGCCTGATGTGGGGCTCGATCCCAGGACCCTGGTATCATGACCTGAGCTGAAGGCAGATGCTTAACGACTGAGCCACTCAGGCGCCCCACCTCCTTCACTTTTTAAAATACATAAATATTAAAATATTATTCCTATACACTCACCCTTGGTGTCTCCTCCAGAGGGTCCAGTGATGAGAGAGTTACTAAGAGTATTTAAAAGCCTCATTTCAACTCAGGAGCAAGAAATTCATCCACCCCTGACAAAAACATCTTAAGAATAAATTCCAAACACCCAAGTGTTATTTTCTTCACCCCACAAAACCATGAACATTATGCGACCATGACACAAGCTTGGATGACATCCCATGGCGATCAGATGATAGATGTTTTCACTGGTTTCTCCTTAAGTCAGGGCTATTAACAGCAGCATGATACTGAATGAAAACCCTCAGCAAAAGAGCTCAAATTGTATCTGACAAGGCTCACTTTATAAACCTCAACTATTTTCCTACTGAAGAGATGTTGTGTTAAGTCAACTCTGTTTAGACAACCATTATGTATTTATGTTCTCTTTAAAGATAAATGATACTTTTATGAAGAATGAACTGCACACAAAATACTATCTGCCTTGGAAAGATGCCAACACACACAAAACAAAACCAACCAGCTACCAACACTTCTTTGAAACAAAACAAGTAGTGTGCAGAGTTCTCTTTGCATAGTAGGGTGATCTTAATGAGGGAAGCAAAATTAATGTTACTGATAGAAAATGACCTGAGAAATAGATTAACTGTACCTTATGAAAATTGCACTATAGAGCTTAGGATATTTTAATTTGAATTTAAACTATAATATTATATATAAATTAGAATGATTAAATTAAACGGGCAAAAGTACCAACTTCACTCATTCACTAAATATTTGACAGGTGCTTTGATAGGAGAATATGAAAAGACACTGTCCCTACCATCTCAGAGTCTTAGAGAAAACAGATACACGACCATAAAAACAACCATATGTTAACTACTATAATTATTCAACCAGCTTTGCTTGGAAACACCCACATTTAAGAAGTTGGTGAATCATAAAATGGGTATGATGGAGATCTATTTATCTGGACCGATGTCATCTCCAAATCAAAAAGCAGTATGTATAAAATTATCCCATTCATGTAGAACGACAACAAGCAAACAAGATTACATGGAAAGGGTCAGGAAAAGAGCCCCGTTTGCCTCTGGGATGAGGGTGGGTAGGTAAAAAGGATAAAAAAAAAAAAATTTTACTTTACATACTTTCTGTTATTGTCTGACTTTTTAAAGTCACCTGTATGTTCATGTAATATTTGACTACTGAGGAAATAAGTGATTGAAGCAAATAGCACAGGAGAAGCCAGCAAAGGAGACTGAGATGAGCTCCCAGTAGAAGAAAATCCAGAAGAGGGAAGAGTCATCGAAGCCAGTGGAGGACAGTGTGGAGAGAGAGGGCTGGTCGACCAGATCGCCAGCCTGTATAACAGATGTGGAGGAGGACAAAGACTCAAGAAAGGACATGCTGCTAAGGAGGAGGACTCTCTAATTTGGGATACGGCTGTTTCACGGGAACAGCAGCAGCAGAAATAAGAGAGCAGCAGGGTGAAGATGGGATGGGAGGGTGGGATGAGCAGCAGCGGGAGATCAAATACCTGCAGGATAGGTAACAGGCAGGAATGAAGTGAACTGGGAGCAACCTGCCCCCTCTGCCTCTTCCATATTGCCAAGTGGGTACAAAAAAATACGTGTCTGTTTTCTGAAAATCAACAGTGCAAATGTGATCGTGAATGGCAACTAACCCTTGTGGCCACAGACTTCAGGTTTGCGGACCCACCAAGAACCTGGCAAACTGCCTGGGAACAACTGATGGGGCGGCCGCCGTGCAGCTCCTTCTCCAGTTAACGGCTGCCACGTGGCGATATTCGCCCAATGTCGCGGATCATCTTAAAGACAAGCCATAAATCTGGATTTTTTTTTTTTTTTTTTTTTAGTGTGAGATTTCTTGACTTTTAAATGCTGGCTGAAATTAAACCAAACCAAACCAAACGAAACCACTGGAGTAGGCAAAATATGCCTGTGGGTCACCTCTAGCATTTTGACCCTTTCAAGTTTGGCACTGAAGAGAAAATGTCAGGTAAAAATTTCATTTTTTTCCTTTCATGTATGGATGTATGTATGCATTTTTTAAAGAATGAGAGCTTTTCACATGTTGCTAGGCTAAGAGTAAAGACCTAATAGGTAAAAACCATCATCTCCTTTTTTTCAGTACTTGGACAAAAAAGGGCTCACTTTGCTTACCTTTACGAGTCTATATACTCATGGGGCACCTGGGTGGCTCAGTCTGCCTTTGGCTCAGGTCATGATCTTGGGGTCCGAGGACTGAGCACCAAGTCTGGTTCCATGATCAGCAGGGAGTCTGATTCTCTTTCTCCCTCTGCCCTTCCCCCCTGGTCCTTCTCTTTCTCAAATAAGTAAATAAAATCTTAAAAAAAAAAAAAAAAGAGCCCCCACACTCACATACTCTACTAGAAAACATTTAATTCACACTCTTGTATCATGCTAACATAACAGACCTCAGCTAACTATTTATTACAAGTGCTAAAATATGTGTTTGGGAAAAAAAAATATGTGTTTGGGTGGGAAGCACAAATTAACTGGTAATTTTTGAAAGGAAAAGATGAGGAAGGACCCAAAATTCTCATGATAAATATATAAACACTCAAGTGGACTTTCAGTTTATCAAATTTCCTCAGGAAAGAACTTCCCATTTGCAGCTGACTTATATTACAACAACACACCCAACAATTTCATTAGAATGTTATTTTTAATCAGTTCATCATATCGCTTTGCCTCAGGAACTGGAAACAAGGAGTACATAAAGTCACCAACTATGGATACAGAACATTCAGAGTTCAAATGGCATTTTCAACTGGGAAAATAGTTAGAAAAGCACAGCATCACCACAAAAGAAAAGGTATCAACAGCTGATACTCTCATGTGAGTACACAGTCTTTAAAAAAAAAAAAACAACCTCATCGCAAACTTTTGAAAATTGAAAAACATTTGCTGCAAGATGTGAAGAATCTATTTGGTCATGACTCATCTGTGATAACATCACTGGCTGGGTCATTGCCATAGAATCTATTTTAAGCTCATTTCACTTTGCTCTAGTTCTCCTAGTTTATTAAGGGGCAATTTGGATGATGATAAATATTAGTGCCTCTACTTTCAAATGATTTTTCTCCTGGTCCAACAAATACAATCTCAGGCCTGTGGAAAGAGAACTCAAGTGAAAGCCCTCCTGTATACGAGGCTTACCTTTCTACTAAACTTAGGGGAAAGCCTGGCTACCACCCCCAGCCCTCGGCTTATAGCATCTTTAACACTGGGTGACATTCCTGCCTGTGGCTCTGTGTCTTTATCTTTCCATCTACATTTCTCTGTCTCATGTCCTTCGTCTTCAGCTCATGTGTAGCTCTGCTCTAGCTTCTTTCCCTGTTCACTCTGTCTCATCTGTTTTGCCTTACGTGCTCTCGTTCACTAATTTGTATTTGTATTTGTTTAGGTTTAGCTATTTTGCTTCTCTGGTCTCTTATCCCTTCTTCCAGTTAGGACCCTTTCCCCTCCCTGCCCAAATTTGGTGGCCACAAAAAATGCATTCTTTGTATACTCTTACCCCTGAGCTTCTTATTTGTGAATTTATCAAGTTCACAGATCCACATGCTAAACCAGTGTGTCTGTCAAAAAATATATTTTATACTTGTGACAAAGGAACTGCTCAAAATTTCCTGTGTTTTTGAAAGCTCCTTCCAGCTTCCATCTCTGTGCACTACAGGCATCTCCTTAGACTGCCAGGCCCAACATTAGCAGGTTGTAAAACCTGCTAGAAGACTACGTCAGGAAGTGATGGCCTCGGATGTGTGGGACCAGTGGTCCACAGAATTCACTGGGCTCTCTCTGGGCTGTAGGCAGAGAGGCCCAGACCGTTCTATTTCCAAACAAGACAAAGATTCCACTCCACTTTGAGGGAACATCCTCTTCTCCAGTTAGTTCCTATGCTTTCAAAATCTTTGCTGAAAACAGATTTAACTGCCTCAAACAAACACCAAAGACTTAGTTTTGTACTTGTGCTTCCCATCCAAACAAATCTGCAACTGAAATAACATGGAGCCTCTGGGATTTACATTACTTAGAGGCAGCGCCACATAGGACCAAGAGCACAGTTTTTATAACCAGACAGAACTGGGCTCCAATCCTAGCACTCTCTACATAGCATACCAGGCAAGTTACTTGACTTCTCGGGCTTAGTTTATTTCAGCAGCAAAATGAAGATGTCAATATCTACCACACAGGATTTCTGTGAGGTGTAAACTACATCAGGCGCTAACGAGGAATGACTGGTACAGCAGCAAACAGCGGTGTGCGGGGCGTGGAAATCAAGACCGCCTGCTCTCAGGCTCTCTTCCCCCAGCCCCAAATGTGCGTTCTGACTTGGCTTTGCTGGTTCTTCCCCTTGCCTACCCTTCTGGGAAAGTCTTGATCCTGGTCTCTCTGGGGGATATCTTATAATACAGAATACGAAGGGAAGGTGGAAAATTAGGTGGGTCACGGTTAGGAAAAGTCTGTAAGCGTACAAGTGCTGTAGAGTGCGAGGAAACCTGGTGGGAGAACGAGGGACCTGAGGTTTTGCTGTAGATTCTATATCCCCGCCGGTGCACTGACAAGTACAAATAAAGAATTAGCTCTTTGAAATTGTCACCACTGGACTGTGTCTGTTGGACTCTGACATCATCCCGAAGCTGGACTGTGCGGCTCTGGATGAGTAAGGGTTAAAGCGTTAAACCAGTTTTATTATTATTTAATTATCCAGACTTGGGAGTGGAGGTGGTTCATAAGCAAAAGGGAAGGGGAAGTCAAAATAACCAAGCTGCCTGCCTCATGGTAAAAGGAATGTAGGGAGGCACTGGAGGCGGGTGACTGATGGTCTAAGGACCCAAGCCACGTCCTATTACCCATCCCTGATTCACTCGGATTCTGGTGAGTCATTAGCATTTCTGTGTTCCAGTTCTTCCCCTGGAAAACGGCAGGATGGGAGGGCTGTATTATTATGGCCCAACAGCTGACCTTTGAAAAGTTTGCTGGGAAATATGCCAGCAGCTGGGTTCACCCAACTCTGGCTTGTAGTGCTCCTTAAACAGAAGTACGTGTGCGTGCACACGTGTGTAAACACCTATCTATACATGTGTGCATGTGGCACACACGCATGCATGCACGCACAAATTCTGGAGCTATCCCTGCACAAACAACTAAATCACTGAAAAAGAAAAGCTTCAAATGGATCATCTGGTTAATCCTGTCACATCTGAACAAGAATATCCCTGAATCTAAAAAGATGAGTAGAGTTTTCTTTCCCTAAAATCTCCAAGGGAGAGGTTTATAGCTTCCGATTAACAATGTACTTGATTTTCTAACAACTCTCATAATGGAAAAGTTCCTCTTTACTACATTTTTAAAATTGCACTCCTGCCTGCGTTCTCCATCCCTCTTACCACACTATTTTGTTCTTGGACAGAACCTATCACCTTCTAACAACTATATTATTTACTTGTGCATTAATGTTTACTGCCTATTGTCTCATTTCCTTTCCCCCAAATGGAATAAGCTGCCTCAGTCAGGGATTTATCCCAAGTGCCTACAACAGTGCCTCGCTCATAAAAGGTACTTGATAAACACTTGTAATTTGAAGCTGAATTCTTTTTGTGTTTAATCTTTGATAAAAATCATCCATCTAGAGAGCTGGAAGGAACCTCGGCAAAGGACCGGTGGCGATGAGAAAGCCGAGGCCCGGGGAGGGGAAGCGGATTGCCCCAGGTCATACGGTTTCGTTGGGGCTCCTTCCACTTGGTCTCAGCACCTCCACATGGAACTGCCATCCCAGGGGAACAGCATGGCTGGGAGCCAGCCAGTGAGTGAAGCCAAGTCTGAACTCATTTAAAGCAAAGGAGTCTGAGCGAATAAACTATAGCATTTATTTACAGAGCACAAAGTCTCCTATAATGATAATAATTTGTGCATCAGTAGCCGCTTTCATCTAAGGACCTCAGAGAGCTCATGAAATTCTCAACCCTCGGTGTCGGCTATCATTACCTGCTCCGGGGCAAGGGCGTGAAGACGGCAGCGGCCCCGCGGCCTTCCTGCCGGCGGCTTCGAGCTCTCTGCAGCTACAGGTCCACTCCGCAGTTTCATCTTCTCTCCATGTCCTCATCCTTATCAACACCACGAACAGCCTGACAGAGCTCCAGCAGCTCTAAGAACCTCCCGGTCTGCTCTCTTTCAAGAGCCCCTGAGACCACTCAGGCCCGTGGTCAAACCAGTGTAGACAGAAACAACACTGAGCATGTGGGGAGTTTGATCACATAGTATCTCCTTCAAGTCACCAAGGGCTGGGCCCTGCTGAGCTTGTCTGGGAGAAAGGCCGACCACAGGGACAGCTGATGTACCCAAAGTCTTTGGGGCCTGAGATTAAGTGCCTCTTATGGTTTGTCTCCCTCTCTGGTTTCATCTTGTTTCACTTTTCCCTTCCTTCCCCTATGATCCTCTGTCTTATTTCTCAAATTCCTCCTATCAGTGAGATATGATAATTGTCTCCGACTTATTTCATTTAGCATAATACCCTCTAGTTCCATCCACGTCGTTGCAAATGGCAAGATTTCATTTTTCTGATGGCTGCATTGTATTCCATTGTATATATACACCACACCTTTATCCATTCATCTGTTGATGGACATCTAGGTTCTTTCCATGGTTTGGCTATTGTGGACATTGCTGCTATAAACATTGTGGTGCAGGTGCCCCTTCGGATCACTACATTTGTATCTCTGGGGTAAATACCCAGTAGTGTAATTGCTGGGTTGTAGGGTAGCTCTATTTTCAACTCTTTAAGGAACGTCCATACTGTTTTCCAGAGTGGCTGCATCAGCTTGCATTCTCACCAAGAGTGTAGAAGGCCCCCATGCTTTTTTTAAAAAGGTATTTCCAAAGTATCTTTACTGCAGTAATGACTCAATTGAACTAGATGGTAGGGAAAAGTTGCTAAATGAGTAGAGGTACAGACTTCCATAGAAGTAAGGCTGCCCAGACCTGGGGACCCATCTTCCTGTGGGGTTCAGTGACTTTTCACAGAAAACATGAGATGCCCAACCACTGCCTATCAGCAGACTGATCATCTGTCCTAGGCACTCTCTTAGAGGGGCAGAGTTATTGGCAGTGCAGGAAAATGGGAGAGGAGTGGCTGGACAGGGACAGGCAAGGAGCTTGGGGAAAAGAGACAGGCTCTAGGGGAAATGGGAGGAGGAGAGCCGGCCCCCACAGTGAAAGGAGCTGGTGGTTTTTAATGTCCTGTGTGCCACGATAGAGAACACCCAAAGGTGTCCAAGAAGGTAGGGGGCAAGGTAAAACTGTGCCTGTGTGAGGCAGGCCACACAGGGAAGACAGAGTCCCAAATGAGGGGTGGGATGGAGGAAGTTTGGGGAGGGGAGGCTGGGACCATTTAAAGGACAGAGGTTTGAGGCTTGTAGTAGGGTGGTGTTGATAAATGACAGAAGGGATGAAAGCAGTGGGAAGAACATGTGATAAAAAGGTTATCAATATATGAGCTACATGGAGTAAGTGCACTTGTCCCAGCTTTTGGGGAGACAGGGCAGAGGGATAAGCCAGTGACCACCTGTAAGGACTGAAGAAATCGATGAGATGAGCTAGAGATCAGTAGTGGTCAAAAAGGAATCTCTACTTCTGTCACATTTAGACTGAACTAACTGGTAATGGAGACTTTGAGTAAAAATGTCTATGGAGAAAAGGTATAAATGAAAATGAATTTGCAGACTTGGGCAGTGGAGAGCCTAAACATGGGGATGTGCAAAACAGATGGGGCTATTTGTACAATTTGCATTTAGAGCAAGGATTCACATCTTTAGGTCCATGAAGAGGCATTCAGGAAGTCAGTCCACAGACCTCCTGAGGAAGCATACCATATTTGTGTTTCCGTGTATGTGTGCACACGTTTTTCTCGATGGAGGACTTCCCTAGCTTTCATCTGGTCCATTAAAGGCCCCCAACCAGTGGTTTAGTTGGCATTAAGATCCTCAATATTTGATAGAAATTTCTCTCCTATCTCTTTGACAAATCTACAATGCCAGAGGACATTAAGAATATGGTGTTAAAATTGCACTTATTACCAAGTTTAAGAACCAAGGAATAGTCACTCTCCTATCATCTTTTCAAAATTAAGGTACATTTTAACACTCCAAAGACTATCAACACTGGCAAACATATTTAAATATTTTAAATTAAAAATGTTAAAAGTATATTTAGAATTTTGCAAGTGCAATTTCCTTGCAAAAGGTTTACTATATGTGGTATTTTAATATAAAAGTAACTGGATCTGTTAATATTCACAGCTAGATTCCAAGACCTGCCAAAAACTGTTATTGGAACTACTTTTAATAGTCATGACCCCTTTTCCCCCAAAAGGATGTTATCAAGTACACTGTGCAGTAATGACTATAAATACATGACATGTCTGTTACTATAAATAAATATTGCACATTCTCCCAACCCATTTAATTACCATTCACCCAGAGCAGTGCAATTAAGAAACTGTCTGTTGAATTCTGAAAATGGGAAAAGCCCTCGTGTATCTCTTAGGTAGTTTTACAATCCTAACAATAGACTTAATGAAGCCTTTTAAAACAAGGACGATCACATTAAAATGACCAGGGCATATAAAATTCATTACATAGACCCTCCTGCTGTCCGGTGGATTAAATGCCTCATCATACCCTAGAGAGAAGTAAAAGCAAAGAACAGAGAAAAATCACAACTTTCTGAGTGAGCATCTTAAGCATGAGATTTAATTTGGCCCCGTAAATCACTCAGGACTTCGCTCTATACCCAAAGTGCAAAGGAGGTATGCCTGGTATCAGGTAAATCGTGAAATGGCCCTGGGAGTGGCTCGTTGAACACTAAGTGACATTACAATGCACATCTTGATGATGCTAAACAATTTTGCAAGTTGATACAGATTTTCCCCTTGAGAAATGATAAGGGCTACAAAAACCGAGTCCACTCCCTGGAGAGCTGTATGGGATCGTTAGCACCCATTACCTTTAAATGCCCTCAGAGACTGTACCAATTGATAGTTTTGTTACATTTATTTTTAAGTGTCTTGTGTTTTTCTGTTGCTGTTATACAGAGTTATTTCTTAACTTCATTTCCCACCTATTAGCTGCTAATATATAGAAATACAATTGATTTCTGTATATTGACCTTGTATCCCATGACTTTACTGAGTTCATTTATTAGTTCTCTCTAGAAGTGGTTTTATACATTCCTTAGGATTTGTCTATGTAAACAGTCATGTCACCTGCAAGGAGAGAGAACTGCACTTCTTCCCATCCAGTCTGTATGCCCTTTATTTCTTGTTCCTGCTCGATTCTCCTTCTTTTTAAAGATTCTCATTTATCCATTTGAGAGACAGAGAAAGTGAGAGAGAGCATGAGAGGAAAGAAGGCCAGAGGAAGAAGCAGACTCCCCGCGGAGCCGGGAGCCGGACGCAGGACGCAGGACTCGATCCCGGAACTCAAGGATCATGACCTGAGCCGGAGGCAGTCGCTCAACCAACTGAACCACGCAGGCGCCCTCGATTCTCCTTCTTAAAGGGCTATAGCAGCTTGTTTGACCAGCGAGGAACCTCCTGCCACTGGATTCCCGTTGGCCTCATGCCATCTTTGACCTTTGTAGGCCCAAGACGACCATGCCATGGGGAGCTGTGGCTTTAGCAGAAAGATCTGGATCCCACCAAGCCATCCACAGAAGACAGGGGTCTGATTCAGAGCCCCAAACTTGAAGGAACAAGAATTTATAGTTGATTTCCTATAGTTTAATTACCTCTCAAGACGCTGACATGTAGAAGAAGAAGGAGAAAGGAGGAGGAGAAGAAGAAAGAAAATAGCCAAAGGAATTACTGAATTTTTGGACTTTGGACCCAGAAGAGTATTTAGAGATTAAACCTCTCGTTGTCAGCTCAGCATGCCCAGTGACTTACACAAAGCCAGCTGGAGGCAGAGGGAGAGTCTGCTATTCTAAACAGGACATGAACTGGGAGTGCACAGACCTGGATCCTAGCCTTGAGTAGGTCAGGAATGTCCTGCTGTCCTCAGACTCTAAGAGTCTAGGGGAGATCTCAGAAATTCTGAGAACTGGTCCAGGTAGATGGGATGACTCAGGCCATGTGGATAAGGGCATCTTTCTTCAGGTCTTTGCTGAGGATGTACCCTAAGCCAGGGCAAGGTAACATTTTCCAGCACCTGGTCTGTCTAAAGCTGGCTAGTACTCTTAGGAAATGAGTTCTCAGGGTGCCTGGCTGGCTTGGTCAGCAGAGCACGAGACTCTTGATCTCGGGATTGTGATTTCAAGCCCCGTGTCGGGTGTAGGGATTACTTAAAAATAACATCTTTAAAAAAGAAAAAGAAATGGGTTTTCCTCTCCTTGCCTGACTAAACTTACCGTGAAATAAGTTACAACTAGGATCTCACTGAGCATCTCTGGCCTTGTTTAGATCAACTGCTAAACACGACCATCTCCTACCATCAGGAAGCTCGGTTAACATCTTAGGGCTCATTCACAGACCCTGGAGATCCTGCTAAATCTTCTCTTATGTATTATTTGTATTTTTCTCTTAGAAGAATTTGACAGAGCCAAGAAAATCACCAGTCTGTTTAGCAAGCATATAACATGTTCTCTCCCTGTTAGCCAAGGGATGTTAAGATGTCCTCAAATAAGCAAGCATGTTTCTGTCAACCCCTTATATATATTTGAACAGCTGAAATTCTCGAACTTATAGGAAGTCCAGTTCCTCAAATTTCCCCTCCTGTCACATAAGGCCAAACATTCTTACCAATCACTTCTCTAAAATAACCATCAGTTGTTACTGCTAAAACAGAAGTTCTGAGAGGTCAAAAGTATTTACTGACATCAGAGTGAGGCCCCAACTGCACAAAATAGAAACCAGATAATAAAAGAGCATCACTCATGGCTGTTGGGCGTGTACTGGGCAAAGCCTGTTTCACAAGAGAAGGGGAAGCTGTGGGGGAGAGGAACCGCCATACTAGCTACTCGCACCAGGGGCGGGGTGCTTGGGAATATTACCTGACTAGCAACAACCCTATGGGGGTAGATATAACATCCTGAATTCCTGAGGAAGCTGGTTAAGTAGCTTGCCCAAGGTCAAACAGCTGGTTAATGGTAGAGTGGCAATTTGAATCCAGATTGATCTCTCTTAAGTCCAGCCTTTTAATTAATTTTATTATAAAAGTAATACAACCACATTAATAAACACTGAGACAAAAATCCCTGTAATCTCATAACCCAAATACAACTGTTAGCATTTTGGTATAATTTTTGTAGGTTTTTCCTAGGTATGTATAATGCTTTGCAAAATTATGATCATATTCCACAATTTCTATCCTGCTTTTTTTCTAGTTAACAAACATTTGTCTAACTTATTTAACAATTTTTCTAATCATTTTAATTACATTCCAAGAGTAGATATGTCATAGTTTACATAATGAGACCTCAAACTGTGGAACACTGAGGTTCTTTTCAGTTTGGGGGGCAAAGCATGGTGTTGTCTGTGTGGGTTTTTTTTTTTTTTTTTGTATGGTCAGTTAACCACTAGATAGTACATCATTAGTTTCTGATGTAGTGTTCAGTGATTCATTAGTTGCATATAACACCCAGTGCTCATCTTGAGTATAACATGCTGCCTTCCCAAATATGTCCTGTCACCACTGAAAGCTTCAAATAAACAATACTAATCAACAGATTAAAAAAAAAAACTATGATGAATATATTTTGAAAATGCCACCACCCATGAGCTCTTACACCTGGAAGCAAATAAATCCGACGCATACTATTAATGAAGGGTCACCCCAAAAAGGCTGCACCTCTGAGACTCCAGACAGCGTGTGCTGTGACTGGTTCAGTGCTCTCACTTTCAGTTTCCTAGGAATGCCAACAAAAGAAGCTATCCTCACTAAAATCTAGATGTGGAAGAAAAGAAATTCTCTGAAAAGAAAACAAATCCTATCCGCTTTACGTGTCACAGGGGTCAGAACTTACAAAAACGAGGCCAATATGCTCACCCAGGACTGTGTCATGTTTCGTAGTTAATTCCCTTTTCAAAATGCCGTGCGCCCATTTCCCTCAGGTCAAGTGACTGAGCAACAGCAGCGCAGCTCCGGGTTTTTGGCAATAACCCTATGATGTAAAAGAGTCAGCAGTATTCAATCTTGTGTGAGTTGACTGAGTTTATAAAGTATAAAGCATGCCTGTCAGAAAAATCTCCTACGTTTGGAGGAGAGTAATATCCAAAATATCTGTGTGCCTCTGTCTGTTCTGAAAACTTTATGAGAATCCGTGCTGGCATCAGTGTGATGTGGAAACAGTGTACCTAAACGCCCAGAAGCATCTATCTGCTCCCCAGATAGAGCACCAAAGATTCCTGCTGATCAGGGAGAATGGAGTAAAAACGGGGACAAATGGGGAATTCATTCCTACGGAGATGGAACTATGCCACTTAATGACAACTTGACTACAGTCCATGCGAGATAACCTTTCACCCTATCCACAGCGCCTGTTTAAAACCCGTATCTTTTTCTTCATATCCCCAGCTCTCTCTACCCCACATTTTGATGGGGAGTTGTACTTCATCAGACCCTGATGATATCCTTTTCCTTTCCAACGTTTAGCGAATTCTGCACTTTGGACTTCCCCCTTCTCTTAAAAGTTAGTATGTTTACTCATGGGAATGTCAAATGGCATGTCCACAGATAACCGCGTTGGAAAAACAATTTGGTATTATCCAGTAAAGTTGAAGATGCACATACTCTAAGACTCCAAAATTCTTCTCTTGGGCACCTGACTTAAGAGTTTGTTTGCAAAAAAAAAAAAAAAAAAAGAGTTTGTTTGCAGCAGGATGCACATACAAGAATGTTTACAGCAGCACTCTTTAAAATGGCACAACATTGGAAATGACCCAAATGTTCATTGAGAGGAGACTGGATAAATAAACTCTGGTATGTTCACATGATACAAGACCATATAGTGTGGAGATAAGTGAATTTTGTGTATGTCATTTCATGCATCAACTTAATATCAAAACTTAATAATAGACTACATAGAAAAGCCATAGGGCAACATACTTAAACAGACAAGCCAGGAAATGACAAACACAAAATTATTCAGCAGTGGGACCAGGAGAGAGGGGTATGGCAGGGAGGAACACATAAGGATTCCCAAAATACTGGTGATTTTCTAGTTCTTATGTTGTAGGATGGGTACAGGGGGTTGTATTTCTTACCCTCTTTTTCCCTCCACTCCCTTCTCTGTGTATGTACATATGTAATATATGTATATAACTGATGCATATTCTTCTTTGTAGAAATATAAATATAATATATAATAAATATAGAATATTATACATAATAAAATTACATTAGCATATAATAATAAATACAAATAAATAAATAAATAATCTATCTATCTACATGCGCACACACACCTTTGCAGACATCCTCCTCCTCCTCATTTGCCATGTCACTCCCTGCCCTGGACCTGCCTCCCTCAGTCCCTCCTTCCAGGCATTCTGACTCATGTGGAGCCCTCAGCTCAGACCTTTGTCTTAGACTTGAGTGCTTGCTCTGTCCAACTCCCTCCTCTCAAAATGATGACCCCTGAAGACCTAATATGATGTTCTTTATTCTCTATAGAGACTTACGTGGAACATTCATCTAGCCACCATTGGTGGGAAGGTAAACTTTGTGGTGAGCTCTCATTCAGAAGGTGGTACCAACTGCATTGCAAGGGAACCTGAAACGCCACTCAGAGTGCAATGGCTGTTTGCTAAATTATACCAAGTCGCCGCAGGCAGCAGTGTTGGCCTTGGTCTCCCAACCTGACCCAACCACAGGGTGTCCTGTGCTCCTGAGAGGCTTGTCAAGTTTGCTCCATTGCGTTACTGCTGCCTGGCCTGACTTCCCAAACTACCCTTTCTTTCCTCCTACAAAATAATCTCAATTCCACCCATCTCCCAGACACCTGGGCTCCCAACCTTAACATAATTCTTCATTTTTTTTTTTTAAGACTTTACTTATTTATTTGAAAGAGATAGCGAGAGAGCGCAAAAGCAGGGACGACTGAGCAAGAAGCCTGAAATGAGGCTCAATCCCAGGGTCATGACCTGGGCTAAAGGCAGACACTTAACCGACTGAGCCACACAGGCACCCCAATTCTTCATCTTTTTACCTCTTTTAAGAGAAAGCTCTGAGATTAAGCTCTGAAATTACTTTTCTGCTCCAACTTCAGGCTCTCTCAGGAGTCCCCGTTCATGGTATCACCGCCGTAATTTAGACAAAATAAGAATTCTTATTAAATTTGTTCCATTTCAGTAATGTTTATTTAAAAAGCTTTTCTTATTTCCTACTCAAAAATTAAAATTGATTAAAAAAATCATTTAAAAAACAAATGAATTTGGCAAAGTTTTTTACACTGGGTTTTCTCTTCTATTTAGACTGCTCGGTGAAAAAAATACATAAACTGTAACCACCATCCTAGAGATCTGAGTTTAGGGAATTTGATTTTCTTTAAAAAAAAAAAAAGATTAGAGTTTGCCAGAAGTTAGGGCTGAGGGAAGGATGGACAAGCAGAGCACAAAGGACTGTTAGGGCAGTGAAAATACTCTATATAATAGCATAATGGTGGGTACACATGGCTGTACTTTGACCCAGCATACAACACCAAGAGTGAACGCTAATGTAAACTATGGATTTTGGGTGCTACTGCTGTGTCAACTTAGGTTCGTCAATTTTAACAACTGTACAACTCTGGTGAGGGTGTTGATAATGGAGGACGCTATGTATATGGGGGGGACACGGATATTTGGGAAATCTCTGTACTTTCCCCTTAATTTTGCTATGACTTGCTTTAAAAAATAAAGCCTATGGAAAAAAAAAACTTGAAAAAAAAGAAAGAAACCAAACCAGTGCTTTTTCCCACCCTGAGACATCTTACTCCACTGGCTCTGAAATTGTTTCTGAAGCATTTTATGTTTTCCTTCAAAAAACATTACAGGCCATCTTGTTGTTGGTGTATTTACTACCTAGAAAACATGGAAGTCTAATTATATTTTCCTCTAAGCCACTGTAAAAATAGAATAATAATAAAGTTACATGATTGGGTAGTGCCCAGTATTTACATTAAAATATATAACTGAATATGAGAAAATACAGTAAATATTATGGTAATTGTCAACATTTTTTTGTTCCTCCAGTTCATGGGTTATATATGAAAGAAGTGCTCCTGACGTCGTGCCAGGGAGGCCTCTCCCATACCTAAAACTTCACTGTGATCACTGTGAGGACTTCCAAACTCCGTGAGTAGGTTTGAGAAGTTATTTCATTTCAATACCTTAGGGCTGTTCAGACTTGCGACCCTGCTATCAAATTTAATTTTTTGCAATAAGCATCACCTTGACACACACGGGTCAAGCTCTCTGGTAAAGGAAAAGAGTTTTTCCCCTTATTTGATAACCATATAATAGGCAAAGTGACTGTTGCTTTGTTTTTTAAACTACTGCTTTCCATACCACCAGTTGGGACTGCTTTTCAGAATTTCCAAAGATGAATAAAATCTCTCCCCACAACACACACACAGGTTCTGCTTGTTTTAAATTACTATGGCATTAAATCTGGATGAAGGACAACAGAAAAAATAAAGTCATAGAAAGGAAACGTGTTCCCCCCGCCCAGTCTTCTGGCCCAAGTATGGATCTTTTTCCCATCACACTTGGAAGTTATTCCAACCCTTGGCCAGTACTGCCCAAAGAAAGAGGGAACAAGAAACGGAAATTGCGAACTCCTCCCTGGGATCCTCCAGTATCGTCTTCCCAGCCCACGTCCCCTCACTCACCACTGCTGCCGTTCTTCATCTGACTCTCCGCTTCCCCCACGGCCCACATCACACAGCTCTTTGGTGGCACAGCAGCACCTAGTCGCGCCCCTGAGGCCCACACACTGTTTCCACTACATCACACCGCCTCGTGACTGACCCTGAAACCATCTCACTTGGTCTTGGCAGTCTTATTTGGAAGGACTATGCAAATGAATGAATTGTTGTTTGACCCCTTCTTTCGTTAACATAAATGATCCACACAGCATCTCACTTCTTTTCCTTCACTTTACACACTGACCACATTTAGTTGTGGCACATTTCACAACTTCGTGAACACCCCTACATCTTCCAAGAAGCGGCCTTACACACCCGACAGTCAGGTCGGCTCTTTAGAGACCACATGTAATCTGCAAAGGAGGATGTCTTTAGTATTGGTGAAGCCTAGAAACAACAATTAGGACTCCTCATCTGAACGTGGGCTTCTAGTCTCACCTTAAAAATCACCCATGGCTGACACCCACAAGTATGTTACAGGAAGTGGGACTCCGGATTGAAACCCACGGACATCAGTGAGAACAACTGGGGGGACCTTTGCCCTCACAGCAGTGACTAATCAAGCATGCTACTAACTCTCCCTTCCTGGGGCACTGCCCTCATCTCAGGGCATTTTCATAGGACTATCAGAGCAGTACATTATAGACATAGAGCACCTGATCTCAGCAAAGCATCTGTCACTCAAAGCGTAGCTGTGTGAGATGGGAAGCCCTGGGCTAAGTGACAATTCAGTTTCAAGGCCCCAGAGGTGATGAGCCACCATACCCAAGGGTGCTAACATCACTGAGGAGCAACACTGACCTGGAGGGAGGTCCCTGCACAGCAGGGCTTTGTAGGTTCGTCCCTGGTAAGGTTTTCACTAAGATGTGCTTAAGGATATCACAAATAATTCACAACTGAGGGGGTAGTCAATCAATTAGAGGAAAGAATAGAGATTTTAAAACATTCTGGCCAGCTAGAATGACTGATGGAACTGACCAAAAAAGAACCCGAAGAATTAACAAAAATAAAACCCTGCCTTTAACAGTAAAAAAATCAATTTTATACATATAGGAGGGTGTCATCACCTCCCCTAAACCCTCCAAACTGCTTAGCTGGGACAGCTCAGCTGTGTTCACAATTTCTGCCATGTGACCCGGACCCCAGACTCTGAGTGAGTGAGGCTCCAGGCCACAGACCCACAGCACCTCAGTGTTGTGACTGTGACGTCACACCAGGAGCTTCTTCCTCTGACTGCCTGGGCTCAAGCTCCTATCTTGGGCCCTCCTGTTCTGGCAGTTGGTTCTAACTCGTTATTCAGGACTCATCTCTCTTCATCAGCTTCCTGTCGGAGTCTTGTCCCTGCCACCAGTGCTCCTCCTGTCTGCCCCTTGGCCCACTCAGCCGGACAATTCTGCTGCCAACACGGGGCCATCCAGACGGCCACCTACGGAGGCCTTTCTCCAGTTCTGTGCCTCACCAGATTGCCCTAAGGGCCTCCTGTTTACTGCCTGCTGCCGGGACCATCCCCACGAGCCCGCCCCAGCTTGTGGATGTGTCTGTTCTCTGGACCCCTGTCTGGACACTCTCCAGGTCCCAAGCGGATCCCATCCTGCTACTGACAGAAACCTGGCTCTTCTATCTGGCAGCGCAACGGGGATAGGCTTAAAGCGATTTGTATTTTAAAGTCTTAAGGATTTTTACTGAACCCACATTCAATGCAAGGCAAAAGTGTGACAGGGTGGCTAAGTAGAGATGTGATCTTGGTTCCTCTAAGTGTGGCACATAATGATGCAGAAAACAGGTACATCTCACAAGACCTAACAGTTCCAGGAGTAGAGTTCTTACCATCCACTGGGCAAGCGGTCACAGAAGTACTGTCGATGTCTGAGTGCCACCAGAGACAGTGACACCAAGGGAACGCATCCGGGGGATGTAACCAGAATGGCAGAATTCCTGATACCAGTAATGTAAGAATATTTGTAACAACAGGGCTGTTGGCCGAGGCAAGGGGGATTTGCAGGGATGGGGTTCTCCAGTGCTAAAGAGCTGTCACATGAAGGATGACATGGAGACTTACATGACGAGAGGACTCCCACAGGGTCCACACAGGGACAGTGGAAGAGGTGGGCTGAAGCAGGAAGTGCTGGTCCCACCTTTGCTTCTGCCTCAGCTGGCCTCAGTTTCCCCTTGAGACTGGGAGACTATGATTCCCCCTAAGACTCAGAGCCCATGATTCCTCATCCTCACATTAACCCCAACCTGAGAAAGAAGACAGGCATGGCCTTGCCTGTTCTGGGGCCTGGGAGACCAGACGGGCTCTTAGGTCTCCCAAGAGCCCCTTGTAGGAAAAATCAAACTCACTCAAGTAATGTCTGAAACCAGTGGTCATAAGCTTTATTTATGTTTCAGGAAGTGAAAAATGTGGAAATTCTCAAAAGAGAAGGTGTGGGAGGCAGAAAAATGTCCACCCCCTCTGCAAGATATTCACTTCCTAATCCCTGCAATCTGCGACTGTCAGCTCATACAGAATGGAAGGAGAGGGTCTAACCAAGTGAAGGATCTCAGGAGGAGGGGCTTGTCCTGGATTAGCCGGCAGGTTCTGAAACCCGTCACAGGCATCCTTACGAGAGGGATGCGAAGGAGATCTGATAGAGACACACAGGGGAGAGAAGAGGGTCTGAAGGCGGAGGCAGAGGCTGGAATGACATGGCCACAAGTCAAAGCGATGCCTGTAAGCACCAGGAGCTGACGAGCAAGTAACAGCTTTCCCCCAAAGCCTCTGGAGGGGACGCACTCCTGACATCTTGCTGTGGGCTCTGACCTCCAAAACTGAGAGAGAAGAAATCAGTTGTTTTCCGCCGTCCCGAGTGCGGTCGCTTGCTATGGCAGCCACTGCGAACGAATACAGAGATTTCCTGCTTAAACTTTTGTACAGCCCCAAAGTGGGCAGTAAGAACCGTCGTTAGGGGAAAAGCTGGAATTTTCACGTATTTTTAGGTCTCTTCCCCATACACACAGCAGCTCAGAGCAAGTGCAGCTCTGCTTTTAAAAGTGTTGCAGGGCAGTGACAAAAGTATCTTCTAAACCATTCTTTACACGTATTTTACTAATAATCTCTCCTTCACAAGTGATTTCGGCAGACAATAAATCTAGTAGGCCAGGCAGATGACCAAGGGGTTCCAACCTCTCTGCAGCAGGCCTGGCTGCAGTGGAAGAAATTATGCAGCAATGCGCGGCTACAGGAGAAAGCCTGCAGAGTAGGTGGGAGCTTGTCTTGCTTCTCCATTGTGACGTGGGCTGAGTTTCTCCCCACTCTCTCCTGGCAGCATCCAGCCCTCTTCTTGTAGAATGATGAGTGCTACCGAGAGGAGGACAATGAGATGATCCCGAACCCAGGAACCAGCCTCCCTGGACTCCCACTCCTGCAGAATGCCATCCCCAAAAGTCATTCTCACGTTGTCACCCCCAAGGGACCACCCGGTGGGACCAGGTCAGGTTCAAAGAGACGGTTCTGCTCTAAGTTTCTAATTTCTCTTTGATGAAAACATCATTATAGTTTTTAAAGCCACAAATAAGAGTAGAAGTCTTAAATTCAGGCAAAAGAAAATGGAAGATGCATATAAAATTACCAATTAAACTGCAGGAGACTGATGATGGTTCATTTGTCTTCTGCTCTTTTGAGCTTCAGTACAAGAGAACATCCACCGTAGAGCGGAAACAGGAGGGTACTCCAAGTCTGAGAGCTACTTTTGGATCTTGTCACTTCCCTGATGTAGGTCCTTGGACAAATCATTTCACTTCTGTTGGGCTTCATTTCCCTCACATGTAAAACAGGGCTACTGAGTAAGAGAACATGTGGCCCAGGACGATGGTTAGCCCACAGGCATTTGCTAATGTTCAAGGAACAGATGAATTATGTGTTCTGCATCCAAGACTAGATAATTCACAACTCTTTCCTAAATTTTGTTATCTGTAGCTCTTCCAATGGTCACCAACATCCGCCTGAGTTTATAATGTCTAGGAAGGGGGAATCTTTTATTATCTTAGAAATTTGAATTGGCAGAGAACATGTTTCTTCTTCTCCAGCAGCATTTAGGTTTATAATGCAGAGATTTATATAAAACAAAGTTGGTCAGTTATTATGGGTGACATATAACCACTGTTTTTGATGCAGGACTAAAACTGCTTGCTCTTCAACCTAAAGCAGGACTCTATGCAAGTTCCTCCCTCCCAAACAAGCCCTCCCACCCAAACCATTCCCTAGTCGCCAGGAAAGCAGGCTGTAGGCAGCCCAGCCTTTACTTGGTTTTCCCCCAAGCCCAATCTCCAAGAGAATGGGTCAATCTATGTGTCAGTCTATGTGGAGGCTGAGGCAGTGCATGGAGAGTGGGAGACAAGTAGGCATCCTATAGGCCCTGGGGTTGACGGCCCTAAGCATGTGGATCAGGAGGCCTGAGGGGCAGTCCCATCTGCACACCAGGGCGGCCTTCTCCATTCCCCACACCAACCTAGTGAGCCCTCCACTCCATTCAGGAAGCAGTGGGCAGGGAGCTCTGCTTACCGGTGCTCTTCCCTCCTCCTCTCCACACCTCCTTCTAGCAACCAGCACACACGGGGAAACGCTGCACCCTGACACTGTCCCCCACCCCATACAGACACATTCTCACTGAAAACACATCCTCATGCCTTTGGACTCCCCCAGAAAGCACTGCTGACCTTCTGACTCCTGGAAATCCTATTCCCCCTACTAAAGAAAAGTCTTACATGAATTAATTGTTCTACCTCTTAACCAGCTATGTAGGAATCCAATATACATGCCTTAAAGCGTGGTTCCGGATGCAATCTCAAACTTCAGACCAATTGTTTAGAATGACTTTTTTTTTTTTTTTTTTACAAAAACTATTAGCCTCACATTAAGAAACTAGGATAGTTATCACTTCTCTCGGGACTTATAAAAACAAAAGAAATTGGAAAATGGAGCAACTTCTATGTACATTCTACATTTATGGATGAATACATTTTTAAGGAATTCACTGGGAAAAAGGAAACATTCTAAAGCATTCTGTTTACTTTTCTTTTGAATGACAATTTTTATTTGGGGTGGCCTCTGTATCTATCAAACAGACAGTAGGATCTATGGCCATATTTGTGGCCTGAAGGCAGCTATGTAAACCCTGCATACAGAATAGCAATACAGGGATTCTGGTCCTCACTGAAACTACAAAAATGATGGGTCTCTCTCAAGGCAAGTGACAAATGCTTTCAATCATGCTAGACGAAGGCCATGCAGGATGCATGAAAATCATGTGGGATACATAGATATCAAACTTCCCTCCTTAGCTCTTTGAAAGTCATTACAACCAAAGTAGATATTATTTTAACCAAACCCATTCAAATCATGATTTAAAGATTTTATTTATTTATTTGTCAGAGAGAGAGAGAGGGAGAGAGAGCACAAGCAAGCAGAGTGGCAGGCAGAGGCAGAGGGAGAAGCAGGCTCCCCGCTGAGCAAGGAGCCCGATGTGGGACTCGATCCCAGGACCCTGGGATCATGACCCGAGCCGAAGGCAGCTGCTTAACCAACTGAGCCACCCAGGCGTCCCTCAAATCATGATTTAAATTACCAAATAAGATAACCCATTTAATCAGTGTTATTTTTGTTTTTTAAAAATTATTTATTTATTTAATATTAAATAAATAATAAGCATTATTTATTTAATAATAAATAAATAAATAATAAATCTATTATTATTTATAGATAATAAATCTATAATAAATCTATTATTTATTTATTTGACAGAAAGAGAGAGAGAGAGAGAGAGAGAGAGAGAGATCACAAGTAGGCAGAGAGAGGGGGAAGCCAGCTCCCCGCAGAGCAGAGAGCCTGATGTGGGGCTCCATCCCGGGACCCTGAGATCATGACCTGAGCCGAAGGCAGAGGCTTAACCCACTGAGCCACCCAGGCGCCCCTAGTCAGTTTTATTTTTTTAAAATTCTTTTTTGTCCTTCTGAAATAACCTGATTACATATTCTTTAGAATTCAGTTGAGTATGGGTTTTACTTTTAGAAGATACACTGTATATATTTAAGCCAGTGACTTATGTAAACCATACTCAGAAGTGTATCCCTTAATAATTCAAGAAGATTCTGTGAGAAAAACAAAACAAAGCGGTGTTATGTCTCCCTTGTGCTCTTATTGCTCCTCCCTCTTTTATCCTTAGACTTTCCTTGCCTGCACGGATTACTTCATTCTTAAGAATTATCTGCTCATTTGTCTGCTTGAAACTTTGTACTTTTGAAGCAGCAGCCAAGGAGTGATTCTGTTACCTCCATATGATGCTATTAACTAGCATGGTCTCCACAGATCGAATCTATAGATGGAGAAGAGAAACATGATCTCTGGAGCACATGGTTAGACTTTTTACCTTGCCACTTACCAACGTGGCTTTCGTGGACTCTCTTTAACCCCTATATTGGTCATGTGCCATTCTCTCACGCCTGTAGTCAACATTTTAAGAGGGTATTCTAGAAGTCAGGCCCTAGGCTTAGCATGTGTAAGGATTCAGGTATGACAAAGCTCACAGTTCAAGAGGGACCAGATACTAGATGGCTATTGCACAAATGACTATACAACGACAGTAGCTTTGAAGAAGGGCACGGTGGCAGGGCAGCCCCATCCAGATTGTGAGGAAGTGTCAACGAAGACGTCTCTAGAAAGCAACACTGTTTGTTTTTTTTTTTTATCACTCATAAAACTTTTTAGAAAGAAATCACACAAATATATTGTCCCAAATTTTGCATCAATTTTAAGATAAGGTACGGCATGAGAAAGAGAAGGCTCTAGATCCAGACAGATATAATTAGAATCTTTGCTATTACTGTGGTGCCTCAAGCAACTCATGGTAAGGGACATGGTTCCCTCACAAGATGGTTGTAATGGTCAAGTGTGACACACAGAAAGCACTCAGTATGTAGTATAAGCTCAATAAACTATAGATAGTAATTAATAATTACAGAATTGAGTTGATTTATCTTTGAGCATTCACATATTGAGATAAGGCTAATTTTCCATAATTCTCTCTTTAGAAGAACGTTCAACTGAAAGAGAAAACTCAAAAATCCACTTAGAAAAAAACACTCTGTGACTTCTGTGATTTTTCTTCACTTGCGTTGGCCAACAGGTACCATTTAATTATACAATGGAGACACACTCTATTCTAGATTCTTCTTGGCAGATATACAAATACAGGCGAAAAGAACAATTTATACATCTGTGCTCAACAGCCTTCTATCAGCATTAGAAAAAATTTTGGAATTGGAGCTTTTGAATTAGAACTTTTAAGACAGTGAACTCCCCTAGGGCGGTTAAGTATTTTCCAGATCATTAACTATGGGACCGAGAGGGTGCAGCAGGCACAGTCCTTTCCAGGCAGCTCAAATTCACGCAGCCCAAGAAGCATTTCCGGCCACACTTTCAGCGTCTCTTATTCTAAATTCCCCTCAGGACTTACAAATACCGACCCACACGACAGGGTCGGTCACAGTAGTCATTCCCTCATCTGACACTCCCCGCTGCCAGTGCTGTGCCTGAGGGTACACACGACAGACAGGCCGCGCCTGCACGGAGCTGCCAACCTCTGGTGGGCCTTAGTAAGCATCCTCACATCCTCACACCATGGCGAACGGCCCTTTCTCCTTTTTGGTTCAAAGCCCAAGTCAGAAAACAAAGAAATAGGTGGGGTTTGTGTTTTGAAGTTAAAAAATGAAGAATTTTACTTGATCCCGGGAAAGGGACCACGTTACTGATGAGATGAGAAAAATGGGGCTCGCACAAGAGAAAAGATTTGCCCAAAGTCTTAGAGCAAGTGAACATAAGAGCTGAAGCAAGACTCTCACTCACTCAGGGCTTCCCACCCCATTTCCTGAGCCCTCTTGTCTGCCTGGCATTGGGTTGCACCGAGGACACAATTAACAGACCCGCCTTCCTCCATAAGCTGGACCTCCCCCTTTCGCGCGGTTGTAGGATTCATGTCGCACACGGCAGGGCAAGCCCTGCAAGCTGGAACAGCGCCAGGCCTTTCCTAAACCATCCCGCCAGGGTTCTGGCTAGTCCAGCTCTTCCGCACCACACCATCCTGAGGAGGCTCCGAGCACCCAAAGACTCTTCTAGCCTGTTGTGGGGCCAGCCTGGCCAGGAGGGCCACAGTACTGACCCTTCCCCCACGCCCCCCATAGGGAGTATCTTTGCCAGCCTTTGGCTTCTACAGCCCAAACCTAAGCACGTCAGGATGTCAGAAAGGCTCCCCTCCAGTCTACCCCTGAGTAGAGCCTGAGTTACCTTGGTTGGCATGAGCTGAAAAGGTCACGACTGAAAGTAGATCACAGGCCATTCTGCAGAAGCCAGAGGGCTGCAATGGGTCAAAGGTCAGGGGTTGCTCACAATCGTTCTAGAAGGAGGTTTCAGATAGTATACTTCCTCAACTTAAAGGTACACTAATTGCATAAAGAATGGCTCTAGTTCAGGGAGAAGAACCTGTCTCACGTACAAATTCAAAACGAGAAGTAACCCCAAGTCATTCTTAGATGAAGAAGTGGAGCCCCTGCGTGGTCAGGGAATGGGGGATTGTAACTCTGAATTCCTGAAAAATTACCTCCAAGGCAATGTGATTGGGCAGTGGAGACTAGGGCAGAACAGGACCCCAGGGACGGCTCTGGAGACATGGGTAAGTCCAGCCTTTCGTGGGAACCCAGGGCACCTGGGAGACGAGAGAAGTACGGGCAGAGAAGACTCAGCAAACGTTTGCAGAAGCAATGGACACATAGTTCCTTCACACACGCCCTCCGTCAGGGAGCTTTTCGGGATGGTCCAGCCTCAGTCTGAGTCTCCAGAGCCCCTTCTGCACACTTCCATCACATTCTATCATCACTGCCTGTGTACTTGTCGGTCACACTCATTTTTGTCTCAACAGATTCCAGCATGGTGCTTCACACCCAGTGAGCATCAAAAAATGTTCAGTGAAAGAAAAAATGACCTGTGACACAGTGACTACAATTTGAAGGCACAACTAGGGCAGAGGCAAGCAGTAGTCATCTCAGAGTAGAGAAAAAACAAAACGGATGGACTGAAGGGGTTCTTCCTGAACCGGTCTGAAGACAGAGTGCTACCCACCCCTCAGCAGCCCCTGAAGGCTCATCAGCCGCAGGACAGCTGTCCCATTCTATTCTGGGCTAAGGAGACACATCATTTAGCTAAGACATATGTTTCCCATAATTATCAAAACTTAGTGTTACAACTAAGAGAAGGGGGGAAATGGCAGATTCACCTAAGCGAGGGAAGACGTTCTATTCGGGTACCAGCTCCATCTCCAACTCAACGTCTCTCTTAGAAACGTACAGACCCAGAGTCACAATCCCAAGTTCAAAGTGGACCAAGTCCTGGGTCCCGATAGGACACCCTTTCTAATTCGCAAGGCATGTGCTCTCAGTGCAAAACTTGTCAACTTACTTTTTCCACGTCTAGATCAGCATCCTGCTTCTTCAAAAAACTGTAGAAAAAAAAAAATAGACATCAAAAGAGAACTGAACACTCTTTGCCTGTAAACCTCCCACAAAGTACTGCCATAGAATTTCCATGCGCTGCAGTCAGCCAGCTTGCTCTCAACTTTCTTCTTGTTCACACAATTGTTGCTAAGTCACAGTTGCCACAAACACCTGCCTGCAACTGCAAAGACCTGGCCCTGTACCATCAGAGGAAGCCAACATGAGCTTTTGAGTGTCTGGAGTCAGGAAAGATAAAGATGGAGGTCTTACACACACACACACACACACACACCCCACACACACTTTCTTCTGAGTGTCTACAAGTCATCCACAGTTGAGACATATTAAAAAAAAATGAGTCTTCCAAGGTCTTATTCAACTCACCTCTGGGCTTAGATCTTCCCCTAGCCCCTGACCCGTATGTGCCCCACTTCCTGTCTGACTGTGGGTGGGCCTCACTGTCAAAACAGCCTTCTCTGGATGGCCCCTCTCTCCCATCAGCTGGAGTTCCCCTCTCCGGGAGGTGTGCCAACCCACCAGCCTGCACCAACTCGCCCACGGAGCTCGAGCCCCAGGATTACCTTAGAACCTTGTGCCAACCCCCTGGCAGAGCTGAGTGCTGATTGTGTGGCACCCCTGCCCGTTTCACATTAATCTTTAAAGCGCCAGGAGTAGACGGCAGCTTTCCAGTTCGCTCATGCGCTCTGCCTACAACCTGCCAATATTATGGTGCCTTATTTGTTATTTGCAATTTTAGCTCTTTGAACAAAGCTTCAGTTGTAAATAAGATGTCTAAAGAGAATAAAAATGGCTGACTGGAATTATGTTGACAACGTTAGGGAAGAAAGTAGAAGGTTTGAGGAATGTGAATAAAAAAGCAGAAACAATTTTTCCTCTTAGTAGAGACTCACACGTTTTTTATTATGACTCTTAGCCTAGAGTTTTAAACCTGGTCTGTGGTTTAAAACACTGCCATCACAAATCACTATCCCCATCAACCCCCCCCCACACACACACACACAAAAGAATTTTTGCACTGTTTGAAAGGGTGCAATTAACAGTAACATCTTTGTTTTGTTTAATCAAAGATGACTCAGAATGAAGAAAAGAAAAAAAATGACCATGGGGAAGAGAATTAGAAACTCATGTATTGTCTTCCGCAGATGGGTATTCAAATCATGAACTGACTGCAGACCTGCAAGCGAAGCAGCATGAGGTTGGAGGGAGAGAATGTGCTAATGAGCATGCTACTATAGCAGGTACCTTAGCGACCCACATCACCCCAGCTCTTTCTTGCTTCTGACAGTCCTGTCCTAACTGAGGAGATGCCACCAGGCAGAGTACGCCTTTGCTTCTGGCTAACCCACTAGAGATGCAGACTCTACAGAGCTGGGAAAAAATGGGAATCCCCACTGTCCAAAATTTTTAACTAGCCTCCCTCTAACCAGCAAAGAGTAATTCAGTACCATGAAAACTTTTCACCAGGGGTGCCTGTGTGGCACAGTCGGTTAAGCGACCGATTCTTGGTTTTGGCTCAGGTTGTGATCTGAGGGTCATAAGTTTGAACCCTGCATTGGGCTCCACGCTCAGTGCAGTGTCTGCTTAGGTTTCTCTCTCTCCCTCTCCCTCTGCCCCTCCTGCCTCTAAAACAAACAAATAAATCTTAAAAAAAAAAAAAACCAACAAAAAACAAAAACAACTTTTCACCAAAGGGAACATATATACAGTGGAAGACTGACTTCCACTTGAACGCTTTCCAAAGAGGTTTAGGGAAGCGGTCATTTGGATTTACAGAATGGAATTTTCTATTTGCAATGTGAAAGATTCCTTTCTCTGCCACAGAAAGCACACTTGGAGAATCACTACCCTTTCCCAAAGCAGTAAGGAAACTCAGCCTCTCTCGTGCAGACAGCACAGGGGCCAGTGCACGGGATGCCAGGTTCAACAGCAGGGTCTTGAAGAATGAACCTTAGCTCCATAGCACTTTTAGCGACTGGCAGCAAAAGGAAAACTGAAAACCTGTTTGGAGCTGCTGGTGACTACTGCAAAAGGAATATTATCTATCCGTACATATATGCAGCTTTGTCCAATCTTTTTCAGACTTACAAAACAGATGGAGTTAATTAACAAAGACAATACGTATATGCATCATCCTGCAGCCATAAAGCAGAAGGATGCCACAGCTTTAACTTCAAAGACTCCCAGCGAGCACAGCCTGAGATATTTTTAGGCATCAGCTCCATTGTTTCAAAGAGGATATGGTTTGGCAAAATAAAATTGCCAAGAAGTAAAATTCACAGGACAACCCTGTCTAGTATGAAGAGTGGCATCTGTTTTTAAAACCAGGTATCTCTGTCTTAACTAAAGGGTGTATTTCTGAAAAGTTGAGAAAACGTTTGGTTATCAAATGTTTATGTGAAACAGAAGTATCTTTTATTTGGGATGCCTGGGTGGCACAGTTGGTTGAACGTCCAACTCTTTGGCTTTGGCTTGGATTGTGATCTCCGGGTCATGAGATTCTTTCAGCCCTCACCCCCTGCCCCATCCACCCCCTCCCTCGGACCTCCCCCTTGTGTGCAGGTGCACTCACATGTGCTCCCTCTCTCTCAAACAAATCTTTAAAAAAAAAAAAAGAAGTACCTTTTGTCTTACATTTAAAAAATCATTATCTAAAGATTGACCAATTATCTCATTTTATTTTTTTATCTCATTTTATTTTTATTCTAAATCTAAATTTTTGGAATATCCAAGTTTTAAGTTTCCAAGGCTTAAGGCAAGGTAGACCTCTCCTCCCCCGTGTGTGTGTTTCTTTACAGACACAGACAGATGTGCACATGTAGCTACACAGACACTTTCAATAGTTGACTCTGTATTCAACTGTGGGCTTGTGGGCATTAGGGTATTTTCCATGCTTTTATTCTTCCTGCTGAAGTAGTGCTAATGTTTCGTTTGAGAAACATGACTGAAGTGACCCAGATTCCCCAGTGAAAAAGGCTGATCCGTGAATGTTGCAAATGTGTGACTGCCTGCAGGAATGGAAGCCAGAGGATAAGGCCCTGGCCAAAAAGCTACTCCCAACTATTTAGATCGGATCAAATCCTCTATCTCTGGGAGAATACACAGAGACCTTTGTTTTTAGAGAAAACTCTAAAAATAAAACTGAGAAGCCTTCCACTGTGGGTTCTCTCTTGATGCAGCCATCTCCGAAGCCCCACCACTCTCCTATTTCCAACCTCCTGGGGGACGTCTCCCATGGCACCCACCACAGGCACCTTACCCCAGGGCAGAGGAATAAACAGACACAGTCAACGGGGCATCAGTCATGTGTTCAGAGAACGACAAGAGGCTTGGCAGGACTCCAGGGCAGAGAGGGAGTTAAGAGGATGGTGGTAGGCTGGTGGGAGGAAGGTGGGAAACCGAGGCAGAGGCCAGCTAACAAGTCAGCCAGTTAAAGGTACACTCCTGGAGTTACCAGTGTCTTTTCTACTTGTCTCTATCCCAGGACAGGGCAGAAAAATAGATACAGCTTCCAGCGTATTCTGGCACCGGACAAAGCATCGTCACTCCAATCTCACCAACCCTGCTGGGTTCAGGATAGTGTTCCCCTAATTAGCTGTCGCTGTTGGGGCCCAGGACAAAATCACCTTTTCACTCCTGTTTTCCTTTGGTCCTGCTTCTGTGCAGAACTAAATTTCCTCTCCTTGGTGTTCTCACAGCACTGTACTCAGTACCTGTTTCCTGGTCTCCCCTGCTCGGACCCAGCTCCTCTGTGGCCAGGGCCATGCCGAGCACAACAGGGCTTGTGGCGGCTCTACTGATGGAGGGGTCAAGGGTGATGAGAGGCGGTGACAGACCGACGGGGATGAAGGAAACGAAGCTGCCCTGACTCAAGCTGCAAGTATGGGGGGGGGGGGTAAGCTGGGGAGGGATAGAGGAGCTGAATCCAGGGCATGCCCACATACCACACATAGCTTATCGAGAACCAGAAGACGACCTTTCCTTCCATTTAGTCCTGTGTCTTCAGCTATAAATAAGTGACAAAGATCCAATCTGGAGATTCTGCTGTTATTTTTAATATTAGCCAGTGTTCTTTTGTACTTAAAAAAATGTGACTGAGAAACTGAGGTTCCATACACAAGAGTCATAATCACAACTCCCTTGTGAAGAAGATGTAAGGGATATGACAAATCCAAGATTTGGATCCTGGTTCTGGTTTCTATTTGGTTACTTTAAGAAAAGGAAGATTGAGAGAGAAATGAAATATACTTTTCTCGTGCCACAGAATCTTCTCTATTTCCAATTCAATCCTTTTTACTTCTTGAAAAAGGTTTAAAATATTCATCAACCTGCCAAAAAACATCTGCATGTTACTAGACACGTCTATTCACATCTGAATGGCTGCTTTCTGCTCCAACGATCATAGCTCTATTCAATCAAAACTAAAGTGAGAACCTCAGAACTGTACGTGGTGAGATGTCAATGGCAACGAGGACAAAATGGCCATTGGACAGCAACTTCCATATCAAGTATGTCAACAGGGGCACTGTTCCTTTGGTTACCAACTCAGGATCCAAGGCACAAATAAGACCAGGCAGGGCCAGACTCTGCCACAATTCCAAAGAAAGCTGAGACACATACAGAGCATACACAGAAGCTCCTCAATGTTCCCTGGTGAAGGGGCGGCCCCTGGCTCCCTGCCTGAAGCCTGGGAACAGGCCCACTCTCTCAGTGGGCTTCCTGAGGCCTCCACAGCTGCACACAGACACGCAGCACAGTGTTTGGGACCATCCACTCTCAAGGTCACCAGTCTCCTGTGTGCCCAACAACTGGGGCAGGCCCCAGAGACAGGAGCCAGCTCAGACAAGGCCCTTTGTTGTGGGGTATTCCTCATTGCCTGGTTTCCCCAGGAAAAATGTATTTTCCCTTAGCCATTCACTCTGGCCCCAGACTAGCTCATTGTCCTGTATCCTCCTCCACATATGATCCTTCTAACAAGGTTCAGGATGGCAGCAGCCACAACCTCTTCTCCCATCTTACCCGTGCCCTGCACCGAGCCCCTGCCAGAGGTGCAGTGACCGGTCCAGGTTCACAATGGTGAAGGGCACAGGGCCTTGGTAACAAGTCAAGACTCCTGAAGGAGTTTGAAGGAAAGGGTCTCGTCTAGGAGAGGATAGCAAAGGTGGCTGGGGATTGCCTTTGAGGATTCTAGGCTGGGAAGATGTGAGGGGGCTCGTCCTACATCCTCTGTTCTACTATTTCATTCTTATTCCTTCTATATAACATTTATTTACCTCATTAAAAATCTGGAGCCCCTGTTACGATGTTGGAGCTTTCCCGTTCTGGCCAGTTTATCGATCCTGACGGAACTGTTACCCTCTAGTACCGTACCTCCACCTCGCATGTCACAACTCATAGCTCATACAACTTACTTCCAGTAGAGGCAGATGATACCCCGATATGAACCATGTGCTTAGTACAATTAACTGCAGGGTCTATTTCAAGCGGAAGGGGCAAAATAGAGGCTGTACCACCTACTAATGCCTCTCACCGCTGACCTATGACTTACTCCCTAAAACAGGATTTTGATCCACAGCAAGGGACGTAGCGGTTGGACCCTGCTCTGTCCCTAGCTCTGCTATTTCTTTGTTCTGTGACTGCGGGAGGGAAAGGGTGCAGGAGCGATCAAGTACCACATAACCCACAGGACCGGGCAGGTACAACAAGTGAACGAAGCAGGTGAAGTGGGGCTGGGGGAGCTGAACAGCGCTGCCCCCGCCCAGGAGGACCGGCGGCTGCACGGCCGAGGTAGGCTGCGTCCTGGGAGAAGGCAGGCTGGGTTTGCCAGACCTTCCGATTCTTTTCGAAAGAAACAGAAAATCCCCGTTTTTATACAAAACCGCCCAATTTTAAAATGTTAGTTTAATTTTTTTTAATGCATCATGTAGCCTAACAAAATATAATTATCGGAGGTATAACCCAACCCATGGACTGGTTGGCTATCTTTCTGAGTCATAAGATCTAGCCCTTGGTTTCTCGTAATATTAAATAGGAAATGGGTTGCTATCTGCCCCTTGGGGTTATTTAAGAGCACACAGGGGGTTCTTATTCTCACGTAACAAAATAACCCAAGCACAAAGCAGAGTAACATGGTCCCTCGCGTTTCTGTAAATGTTAGTACTATGGGGCGTCATGTTTTGTAGAATTATTTGAAATGTGTAATTACATGGTAGCTTCTAAATAAACAAGAGAGGTAACTGTGATAGCCTTAGAGGATGAAGGTAGACCAACTGGACCAAGCGGTGGGGTGGAAGCCTGAGGGGCAAGGTGTGGAAACAAACCCCGCGCAGAGACAGGCGGTGCAGACAACTGTCTCAGGACACACAGCAATAAAGGCGGCAGAGCAGTGAGGCGGCTGCTACATGAGAACGCGAGGTGAAGAGAACGTATCTTAAAGATACATGAAATCACAAATGTCTGCCCGGTGATGGAATGAGCATCATGTCGAAGTTAACAAAAAACCCCCAAGTACCAAGTGAGGGAATCATGTCGGCAAAATACTAGACGGTACTGGGTGCAGTAAAAACTTTATTAGTAGGAGTTAATAAGCCAAGATCTAGTTATACAGGTTTTCCTAAACAAGAAGTCAAAAAAAAAAAAAAAATCTTTACTACAACACACATTGCCCCACATTTTACACTGTGCCATTTCTGTATTTGTCCTTTTTAGCCTACTTCTAACAGTCTCTCTTTGCTAAAATACATTAGTTGCCATGGAAACGATGTCATAGTGTGTAAAACCATTTACTGTCCTTGGAAAGGCATTCATGATAAAAAACTGAACAGTAGCATGTTTTAGAAAGAGATCCGATAGAGAGCAGTTGTGTAAGAACAGCACGAGATCTCAAAATTGTGACTTCAAAGTATTCTGCCACCACCGTCGCATGTTCCAATTCCCCCCAAGTCAACCAGAGAGGCACCTTTCGTCCTCTCGTACACCAGGAGTACTTGAAACAAAATCTCTGATCTCATGCTGGGGAAAACAATAGACTCCCTGTAATGCACACGCACTTGCCTGGGTGGGGTGGGGCTGGGAGACTTCAAAATCAGAATGGTTTGTAGGCACCGTAACACCTCTGCTAATGGGAAGGATTTAGTCCCAGGATACCTTCTGCATGAAGGCCAGTTGGGTGAGGGTGGGAGCATGAAAGGCCTCTTGGACTTTGGGGAAGAGCTGGATTTTCTTCTAACTGCAACGGGGAGACAACTGAGTGGTGTTACCCAGCAATGTGATCTCCCATAGATTTTTAGAAGCCCACTTAGCTGCTGTGGGAAGTGGAATTGGACGTCAACAGCAGAGAAGCACAGAGCAGTAACGTTATCAGAATAGTCCCAACAAGAGAGGACAGTACAAAGCAGATGCAGAAATAGGACCTCTAACTAGGGTGACTTTTTATACCTTGGCTCCTCTGTGAAAGTGTTAGATTACACCTACTGTCTTGGGAGCAATTAAACATCTGTACAGATGTTTCATTTTTAAACCAAGTATTATGAATAGTTGCATCAAATATACCACAGTTGAATTTGGTAAACTGCTTTGCCTTTCCAACTGCTGCCATAGTCTTGTCTGCCAGTGGGTGAGATGACCTCATGGTGAAGAGAGTTTTCACCGTAATGTGATTAAGTCTGAAAGGTGACCAATTAGCCATCTCTTTTCCTGTCCTTTTCCAATCCTTGCCTAAGTAAGCACCTCCCTTTCAAGGAAAACATGCAGGATGCTTATAAAATAAAGAACACTTGGAAATGAGCAGCTAAAGGCAGCTAACCCCTCCGAGTCTCAGTGGGTGGGGCCCCTACCAGACACTGGATGCGATGATGGGTTGGGCTGTGGCCAGAGTTGCACAAGACACCTGTCAGAAGGGTCGATGGGAAACAGAAAATTACAGGTTAGGTGTACATGAAATATTTTCGGGAAATGATCCTTCTCAGGAATGGTCTAAATGCTTGCATTACAGTGTTTTTGTCATTTACTGATGGCTATCTATTTCACGTTGCAATATCCTGTCAGCAGTAATGAGATAAACATGAAAAATGAGTGAAAAGTTAAGCACTAAATTTTTCGAGAAAGCTGATGATGACATATTAACTCACACAAAATGTTTGTTGAGATTTGCTCTCTACCATGGAAGCCACAGTGATATCCTTCACTACGTGAACCACAGCCACAGTTCCGCAGAAGCAGAAATCAGCAACTACTTCAAATGCGAACTATTACTGTAATAAGGCTGTGCCCGAGGACAACTTAACACGTGCAGCCACAGAAGAAGATTCACTAACGCAGCCATCTAGGAAGCGTGACTTTTCTTTTAGGTCAAAAGGTTGCCATGAGATCACCCTGCATTGGGCTCCCTGCTCAGTGGGAAGTCTGCTTCTTCCTCTCCCTCTGCTGCTCCCCCTGCTTGTGCTGTCTCACTCCTGCGCTTGTGCTCTCTCTCAAGTAAATAGATAAAATCTTTAAAAAAAAAAAAAAAGATCGCTCTTCTAACTTGATTCTGCTTATTTCTGAGTTCAGGTTTTCTGGGCATATAAGAAAAGTAAAGTGATAGCTTTTAATGTGTTAGCTTCATTAGCAGAAGAAGAAAATTTAACAGTTAAATGATTCCAGTTTTATGTTAGTATTAACAGGTGTTTTAAACAGAAAAATCAATTAATCCCAATAGTGGTTTGATTTTTTTCCCCCATCTATTTCCTGGGATCAAACAAAGCTTGTGAAGTTCGTTCAGTCAGTGGTGAAACATCTGTTATCGTGAATGCTACTGTAAATCGTAAAAAGTTTAACATGAGAGATGAAATTGCTTTTGTAGTGAAATACAAATACAAATTTTATGATGCTAAAAACTGTCCATACTAAATCAAGAAACCTACGGAGCAGAGGAAGTCACTTGGAATTGTGGATGGCATATGCAAAATTCATAACTGCCAATTCAAATAAGTGTTTATATCCTACCGAATGCAAAAGAAAAGATATAGAAATTGACAAATAGGAAAACTGAAGTACAAAAATACTACAAACACGTCAGCACTGTAATAGGTGCCTTCTATTTTGCCACCTGTCATCAGCAACCAAGTTTTAGAAATGTTTGAGAAACGACTCTCTAAATCAACCCCGTTGTTTCAGAATGCTATGATAGATGAATCTTGTAAAGTTTGGGTGCGTTCTGTTCCAAAACAGTTGGAAATCTTTCATCAAAGCAGTAAGTGAAGCGCCAAAACACTTCAGCTTTCAAAGCCTTTAGCCAATTGCAGTTCTTGAAAACAGGGCTTGTGAAAAGGAGATGCTGAAACTTATCCCAACAAAGCAAAGGAGCAACTAAACGCAGTGTCCAAGATTAATTCTGAAATTATCTTATGATGTTTTGAAGGAACTTGATTTGAGGTATCTTTTGATGGTGCTCCTAATTTTAACTAGATACATTGATATTATGAAAAGGAATGCAGTGAAATTATGAAGATCTATGATTTGTGTCATCTAAATGTGATAAGCCATTCAAAAGGACCATGCTGGATTTTGTTTCATAATTTTCTAAAAATATTTTTTAAAGATTTATTTATTTGAAAGAGAGAGAGAGAAGGTGTATGAGTGCAAGCAGAGGGAGGGGCAGAGGGAGAGGATCTCGAGCAGACTCCCCGCTGAGCATGAATGGGGTTCGATCTCATGACCCTGAGATCATGATCTGAGTGGAAATCAAGAGTCAGACACGCAACTAACTGAGCCACCCAGGTGACCCTGTAAAAATATTTATTAGTGATAAAAATCCTGAATAGGGGTAAAATGGGTGTGAAAATATTTGGGCTAAAATATTAACACATTTCTTTGTGAAAAAAATTAGTCTGAGACAAGCCTCCAATTAGCAGAATTTGCACTGAGCTTATTTGCATCTGTAGAAAGAGTTATTTTCTCAGTGAAAAATATTTTGATGTATACATAAATGCCAAATGAAGATTGTAACAATTTCAAATACTGACTATAAGATACAACTTTGAAGGAGACTGCAGGCAAATCTATTAGAAAATTTAAAGCAGTTCATTCTTCATAAAAAATATGTGGTATGAGTATTAGAGACATATGACTAAAAACTGATTAGAATGAATATATACCCAAAATAATTATGGTCTTATGCTCTTTCAAATGCCTAATCAATAAAGAAAGAGGTTTTTTTTTTTTTTTTTTTGCTCTAATGTATATGGACACATCTTTAATTTTTAAAAATTTTTGAGATTTTGAATAGAACTTTTTCCAAGGTCCAAAATATTATTGAAATGATGCCAGTTAATAAATTAACTTTTTAAAATTCTATAAAATTATTTCAGTCACTCCTCTCAATATTGTTATGATCCCACATCTTTAGCTCTCTTGGCTCCCACTGACAGATGTGGGAAAATATGAGATGCATTATGTTTTGAGAAGATACACTCAAAGTGTCACAGTAATTTTCTAATAGAAAAATACATAAGCAGTATCCTAACCACATCACCAAGTCTACACTTTTTAAAGCAAGACCAAAAACCAAAAAGACTAGAGATTTCCCTTCCCAAATTATTAGGCATTTCAAGAAACAGCGGGTTTTAAAACACCTTCCAAAATGCAGCCTCACCTTGTATGAATGTCAAAGAGAGATGAAACATAATTAAAAAGAACTAACTGGTTTGTTTCCCCCACCCCTCATTTAGTGTTTAACTACTTATGAATTATACTTGAAAATGAATCCCTTCATAAACTCACTCTTTATTTAGCACATGAGGATGGAAGAAAAATGAAGAGCTTCTCCCCTTACAGACCTCTAGTACTCACCCTGATACCTTTAAAATATGGAACTGAAGGATCACACCCAGTAAAAATTCTTTTCTAGTCTCCAGCATCACAGTAGACTCATTAAAGAAGGCCTCAAATTCTAATACTTTCCACTGACTTGAGGCTCCATGGCAACTGAAGTCCTTCCTTCCAGGGCACAGGAAAGAACTCCCACAAGCCAAACGATGGGAAGCCCCAAATCCCCACTTCACTTTGGAATATCTGGTACACGACTTTGCTTCTCCAAAGGGCAGATCTTCCCACTTCTTGCTCAAAAGGAACCTAGTACAGGTATGTTAAGGCATGACTTACTCAAAAGAACAAGTGTACTTTAAGAATATAAGCAAGTAAATATGCCGCCATCACGGTCATCATCATCATCAAGATAAAATACACCTCAGACACTGTGGCAGGATTGAAATTTACACCTAGTACATCGCTGTAGACAGAAATGTTACTTCAGGGGCACCTGGCTGGCTCAGGAGGTGGAGCATGTGACTCTTGATCTCAGGGCCATGAGTTTAAGTCACACGTTGGGCATAGAGCTTGCTTGCCTGCACACATACATCAATCGATTTTTTAAAAAAAGATTTTATTTATTTGACAGAGAGAAAGAGAGAGAGAGAGAGAGAGCAAGCGCACAAGCAGGGGGAATGGCAGGCAGAGGGGAGAAGGAGAAGCAGGCTTCCCGCTGAGCAGGGAGCCGGACTTGGGCTCAATCTCAGGACCCCGGGATCATGACCTGAGCCGAAGGCAGACACTTAACTGAATGAACGACCCAGGCGCCCAATAAATTTTTAAAGAATGTTACTTCATTTCTCCATAGTTGAATTCAATTTGATGGTGACCATTGCATTTCTCATTATGGCAGAAAAAACAATCCTGCCACTTCAAGATAACGTCATCTCTTCAGATTTAAAATTTTTAGTTGCCTCAGGGCATTAGTCAAGTTAAACCTACCTCAAGCTTCTTCTCCAGGGCTTCTCCACAAATTCCTTTCCCCTGCCCTTCCCCCTGCACCCCCCTTCTAGATGACAGACCACCAAAGGATGGGTGAGGACCCAGTCCAGGCGCTGCCCTCCATGCCCTCGCTGGCCTCCCTGGGATGTTTCTTCCCTTCGTCGTTGGGTGTTGGTCTGGTTCTGCTGAAGTGACCGGCAGATCGAACCCAACCAGTCTCCAGGAGTAAGACTGCATAGTTCGTTCTGTGCCGCCTTCCTTCTACCCCCGAGCCTCTCGCATCCAGCTCCCTCTGTCCTCCATGAGTGCCCGAGGGGGCCTGCAGGCCCTTGGGATCTCTCCTCTGCCACATGCATGCCCTGGGCAACCGGGAGGGAACAGCACTTTAGGGCTGGTTTCTGCCTCAACATGCGCCCCTGCAGGGCACCCTACCAGATTCAGGAGGCAGTAGGCAGATTCTCCCCTACCCTCCTAAAGTAGGGGATCTCGGCGCCTCATTCACTTCTCTCTAGTCTCCTCTAATCTCTAAAGGCTCCACACTCAGTCCAGCAAGGTAATTCCTCCTTCCTGCTGCCTCCTTCCTGCATGGCTGACTGTACAGTATATGCCAGGCCATATGAGGTCTGCCTCCTTGGAATCCACAATCATTTTTCTTCTAACAAAGCCTGTCTCTTTTGAGTGAAAGCCTGGGCTAGCTCTGGTCTCTGAAACATGCTTCAAGGGCCTGTTTTGAAAGTCAAAAGCTGAACAATGTCTTCTTTGTCCTAAACCATATTCTGTCCTCCCCCTGAAGTAATGGAATCCTTAGCCTCAATGGGGGAGAATCCCAGGGCAACAAGAATTAGAAGGGAAAGTAAATTGAATACTAGTCTAAGATATTATCATCACTAAAGCAGTTCATCATAATGCCAGATTTCAGAGACCCCAGAACACACATCCAGGATTTTTTTTTATTTTCTTAAAGTAAATTCCACACCCAACACGGGGCTAGAACTCATAACCCCAAGATCAAGAGTTGCACCCTCTGCTGACTGAGCTAGCCAGGTGATCCATCATTCAGGATTTTTAAAAAAAGTGCAACATACGGACATGTCATTCTTCTAGAAGACATAATTTACAGTCAACCCTTGAACAACATAGGTTTGAATTGTATGCGTCCACTTACACTCAATTTTTTAAATAAATACTGTACAGTACTGTAAATGTATTTTCTCTTATGGTTGACTTTCTTAATATTTTCTCTAGCTTACTTTGTTGCAAGAGTAAGGTATATATTATTCATATAATACATGAAATATGTTAACTGACTGTTGATGATCAGTGACACTTCCAGTCAACAGATAGCTACTAATAGTTACGTTGTGGGTAAGTTGAAGTTATACATGGATTTTCGACTTCCCAAGGGGTCAGCACCCCTAAGCTTTATGTTGTTCAAGGGTCAATTACATGCATATTTGAACCAAGAGCAAAAGAGGTCTATTAAGGTTCTTAATCACTATCCTAGAGTTCAGTGGAGATCCATTCAACAGGAAGCCACCCTTGTTCAGCATCATTTGGGAACTCTTCACTCCCCTTGATTTCCTCTTCCTAAGGCCTCCCTGCCTTTGGTGGTTCCCCTTCTCCATACCTGCTGTGTTTACTCCTCACATCCCTAAAACCTCAGATCCTTCCTTTCTGTATTCACCATCTCAATTCCAGCTTGCTCCCCTACCCAGCCTGAATCCTACCTGCAGCTGATTCAACTAATATTTTCTTTAGTATCTTGGAACACCCTCCTCACCTGACTGTTCAAATCAATTCTCAACTCTGGGTCACCACAAGGTCAGATTTTCCATTCCAAAGTAACAAGTACTACCAGGCAAAAATCACAAAACTGGCCTAAAGGAAACCATTAAAAAGACCTACAAATTCCAAAGGGGCCTCACTATTTCTCTGTAATAGTTTTGCTTTTTTTTTTAAAAAAAAAAAGATTTTATTTTTAAGTAATCTCTTACACCGAGCATGGGGCTTGAACCCACAACCCCAAGACCAAAAAACCCATGCTTCACCGACCAAGCCAGTCAGGCACCCTCTCTGTAATACTTTTTATCCACCTATTTTTAACATGTTACCCTGTACTTTTATGGCTCTTTGAACTTTTTCTAGATTCTCCAAGCCCAACTCCCATATCCAAACCTTCCAACCTTGGATGATGGCTCAGTCTCCAAATTTAGATTTATCTTGAAGCTGAAAAGCTTCAAGACACTCCATGTGTCAATATCTTTATCCTTGCAGTAATAGTTAGAAATCACACATGCAAAATACTGTGCCTTCTCCTCAGTAGGCATTCAAATTTGCAAAGACCTTTCCATGTGGTCGTTCTCATTCCAAGTTACTGCTAATTTTTATCTCTTTGAGAGCTATAGTGGGTTGGAAAGTGCCCCCCTTCCCATTATAAAATATGCCCATCTGGAATCCGTGAATGTGACCTCACAGGGAAAAAGGGTCTCTGAAGATATAGTTAAGGATCTTAAGATGAGATCATCCTGGATTAGGTTGTCCCCTAAATTCAGTGACAAGAGTCCTTATAACAGAAGGCCATGCAAAGACACTCAGAGGAGAATCTCACATATACTGGATGCAGAAATTGTAGTGATGGGTCTAAAAGCCAAGGGACACCAAGGGCTGCCAGCAGTCACCAGAAGCTAGGAAGCTAGGCATGGGACAGAATATCCCTCAGAACCTTCAGAAATAGCCAACTCCAGTGACACCTTAATTTCAAGACTTTTGGACTCCAGAACTATAAGAAAAATTTTTCTGTTGTTTTAAGCCATCTAGTTTGGGGTAACTTGTTGCAGCCACAGAAGACTGATACAAGGGCTCCTTATATACCGGTACATCATGATCTTGCCCCTGCCAACTCTTTGCTGATCCATTACCCCTTCTCTCCAGTCTCACCAACATCACCCTCATTAGTGGATCATTTCTGTGTGTTGTAGCTCATGTAGGAGGTTCTGAAAACCCAGCTGAGCGTTCTCGTGGAGAGCATAGAGCAGGGCTCCTCCCACATGGCAGTTCTGAATCTCAAGTGCATGGGAGCATTACTGTGGGAGTGAAGGCTAGGGTACTTCATCCCCTACAAACAGAACCTCTGTCACAGCTAGGAACAGGAGACAGGGAAGGCAGTGCAGTTTGCCTTGGGCACCCTAGATCAGGAACTCTTAACACCTTCCCATGTTGGAGTATTCCTCATATGGCATACTTAGGCCAAGGTACAATCAAAGAATGTTTGGGGCTGCAGTTTTCCAAGCACCAATCCTCCTCGTATAACACTTAGGTATAAACTAACCAGAACTTCCCTGGAACTACTGGCACCCACAGACACATCTGGCTCTGCTCATTATACTATAGTCCTTCTAGGCCCTTCCCAACCACACATCATTGGCCTTCACTGAGCAATTCCTGGTCTCTTGGAGAACTACCTTCAACTCTTAGCAGTCTGAAATCAAGAATCTGTTGGACAATGACTACAGGAGAGTGGAAAATATATGAGCAACCACACTTTATGAAAAGAAGGGTGTGGTATGGCACAGTATCTCCCTATGTTTTGGACAGGATTTGGAAGTTGGCATCACCACATTTTCACCCAAGGAGGTAGAACATAAGCTGGAACCTAAAACACTGTGCAACCAAAATCTGGATTCTAAACATGACTCTGATGATCTACCAATGCAGAGGATCTAAGGTACTACGTATAAGAAGAAAATTTATTCAAAAGGCCTCTCCTTCCAGAAGTACTGAAAACATTTATAAGACCTCCCGGCTTGGAAGCTTAGAATCATAATCAGCAAGCGTTTAATAAATGTACAGTTCAGTGTAGTACTACATAGCACAAAGCTAATTAAATAAGGTGGGGCTTTCAGCCTTCTGGAAGCATGCCGCTGAAGATGGACAACATTGACAACGCCGTGCACAAAAGTGAGTGAACATGCGCAAACTGGATAAATACATGCGGTCGTGACATCACATGCCAGCTCAGGAGGAAGTGCATTTCGACAGCGGCGTGTGATCTCGCGCGTTGAAGGAGGTAGCTGTGGTAGTGGGGGTGGAGGGTGTGCTCAAATCATCGACCATGTATGGTTAAGGAAGGACAAAAAGTTCACTACCACTTTCCAAAGACCATACTGGCATTTTAAACCACAGCGCGGCACCGGGTAGCCCCCTTCTCCCTCTTGGCTGCAGCAGTTGGTCTCCATCCTTAGAACGAGTTCCGATTGTTCTCTATCCCTCAGATACATTAAACCTGGCACCCAGGTGAGGGCCAGGCAGGTGGAACATTAACGAGGAATCACAGAGAACTTTTCAAAGGGAGCTGAGGAGACTCTTTATAAGTGGCTGACAAACACTGAGTGTGGTGCTGTTGTGCATTTTGTTACAGAAATGACTCGAGTAGTGACCCTAACCGTGGAAAACATTTTATTAGGTTTATTTTTAGTCATTCTTTTGAAGGCTATATAGAGGCTCTGGTTGGGATACAGTGTTAGTCATTACTCTGCAGGACATTAACTCCATGGAAACTTCCTCCCTTACTAAGGAGATTTTTCAGACAGTGATACTACCTACTGAACAAAATTAACACATGGAGAGGAAGGTACTCCCACAGCCACAGCCAGGTGTCATGTGGCTGAGGGACTCAGGTAAATGCTGCTTTGAGAGGGGAAGGAATGGGTGGGCATTGACCTTCACTGGTCCTCACAGGCTTCCAGGCACAACATTAGTGGCCACTCTGCACTCATCTCACTTCCACGGTCCACTGCTGCATTCTCCCAGTTTCCTCCTGGTGATGGAACATTCTGCATTTCCCCCGGTCTTGGATGTCACTGCACCACTGGTAAATCCCTATGGTTTTGGTGAAAATGTTATTGGTGACAGCCTATTGACAGAGGACAAAGAAGTAACTATCTCCCTGACTGCTCTAAATTTTTAAAAAATATTTGTGTGTGTGTGTCTGTGCAAGAGAGAGAGAGAGAGCGAGAGAGAGAGCAAGTTCGCACATGCGCACACACACGAGGGGTAGGTGAGAAGGGCAGAGGGAGAGAGAATCTCTAGCAGATTCCCCTCTGAGTGCAGAGCCTGAAGCAGGACTTGATCCCACGGCCCTGGGATTGTGACCTGAACCAAAATCAAGAGTTGGATGCTTAACTGACTAAGCCACCAGGTGCAACCCCCCCTTTAGTGACCACTCTGAATTTTTAACAAAAAGCTCAAGATTATGAGGAAAAGCTCTTTAAACATATACCGTTCTTAAAATATGATGGGTGGGTGAAACAGTCTGGGACAATTATTGACCCTAAACCATGTGAGTTGGTAGAGAGGGAATCTGGTGCCATCAGAAACTACAGAAGCTCAAAGTCCAAGGAGATGCCAGCCTAGCCCCACAGGTGGTTGGGAAACTAGCTACATATTCCAGTGCCCTGATCCAGGGCCTGTCTGGATAAACATCCACTGAGTATCGGCACTACGAATGACATTGTGCTATGTGGTATAGGGGGACACAAGGGAGGATGGGCAGCAAACAACACTTTTACACACATGGGACCAACAGTCTCTTGAGAAAACAGGACCCATGCACATAGATTTCTCAGAAACCTGGATTTTAGTTTAAACTAAATTACTGGATGGATGCCCTTGGGCAAGTCACCTAGATTCTGCACCTTGGGTTCCTCATTTGAGAATTTATTAAGATAAGGTATCATTTATTAGGAGACAATTGCTCACAAATGTTCAATGCAAGAGGATGAGGAGATTAAGGGATTCTTCCCAGAGCTGGGATTCCAGCTGGACCTTGAAAAACAGGTAGAATTCTGAAGGGAAAGAAGGATTAATGGATTCCAAAAAGAAAAACAAAGGCCAGAACATGTACTTCATATTAATGAGACAGTAGACTGACATCTGGCTAATCAAGTCTTTGTGTAGTGGTGAATGAAGTGAGCCACGTATGACCAAGGATGTGGAGATGGTGGAAGGCATTGAGTGCCAGCCTAAGGAATGTGGCCTTTCGCCTATTCACTGGGTTCGTAGTAAAAGGACGAGGCAAGAGAACCTGTGTCTACAACAGTCAGGACATCCATTTTATACGGATCAACATCTCCTCACTCAATTTAGAAGGTAGAGGAGTGAAGTGACTGCAGTCGTGATATGTAAACCATGGGAGAGCCTGAAGGACATAACTAATTAAGAGAATATAAATTGGGCAAAGGATGTATAAAGGACAGCCACACGACTGACATTTTCAAGTAAGAGATGATGATCAAAGATAGAGAATGAGAATGTTAGTGTTCACTGATAACTCAGCTGTTACATCTGAAAACAATGAGGTGGTCTGTTTTTATTTATTTATAGGTTGCACAATAAACTCCACAATGAAAGGTGAAAGCATTCACACTCTGAGAGCAAATAAGAGAAACCTTTAACAGAAATCAGCACTTCAACTATCTTTGTGTGCAGGTGCCTAGTTATAGACAACGTATCACACAGTTCTGGAATAAAATGAAAATTGAGATGAAAACCAAATTTTACAAATGACAATATTTGAAACCATTATTGCTTTTAAATAGATATGGCAATGTGTGGAAATGAAGAAACTTGTCAGTGTTTATTTGCCTTTTCAGTAGAATTTAAATTGGAGTGGGGGGAGGATCTCATAGAAATACAGATTCAGTAACTTTTTCTGGGGATTAAAAGAAGAAAGGATTGGGAAAAGTGCCCTGGGCTTTTTTGTGGGAAAGGCGATCTGGCTCATTTTTAATTTCCATTAAAGCCCTACTTTTTGGTATAAAGCAGATGGAATCCTTATACAACTCCATGAAAAGCCTACTATTTTTGGGAACCTCAAAGATGGAAGCTCTGAAAAAAAATGAAAGTGTTTAAATTCATCAGATAAAATCCCACCAGCACATTCAAAAGAAGCAGGTACTTAGAAATCTTAAAAATACAAAGCAAGTGGTCTTCCTGTGATTGATTTCTGATCCCCAGCCTCCCCTGGGCAGCTGCTCACTCTGGCTGATTGATGATTTTCTACCACTTCACGGCCTGCTCTCATCAATGTGGCCGAGACTCACTATGCTTGCTTCATTCCTTGTCTTTCAGAAGCTAGCCACCTCCCTGATGGTTCATTCCCCACTGCCATTCTCCTATCCAGAAGAGATTTCAGTGTTCAACCCTGCCTGCCCCAGACTACTGAGTCAGAAGAGGGCCTGGGAATATGCACTCTAGAAGATCCTCAGAGAATATTCATGTAATCATGGCTCTAAAGCTCTCTCCTTATTGTTATTATGAGCTAAGACCTAGTTCAAATTTTGTTTGTTGTTCTGCCAGGATGGATGGAAGAACAAGAGGGCCGATGTTTACTGGGCGTGGACTGTGAAGGCACAGGGCTAGGAGGTGATATGCGCTGTCTCCATCCTTACAGTTCACAATCTCATTTGAGAGATGGAACAAATTCTGGAGTCAGACTGATTGCCTGGGTTCAGATTCCAGCTCTGCTGCTGACTAGCCCTGTGAGCCTGACTAAATCACCTCCTATACATCAGTTTCCCCCTCTGTTAAGTGGGAATAATAATGATAGCACATCATGGAATAATGCTGGGGGTTGTGCTGGCCAACCAATCATGAATGGGATATAGTCCCTGGCATCCAAAGAGCTCACAAGTCAATGAAAAAGACCAGTATCCACCCATTCTCTCACCCAGCTGACGATGTTTTGCTTAAACGTCAGACTGTGATGAGGGTGATGATGAAGTGGTAACCAAGTGTCATGCGGGCCCAGAGAGAGGACCAAAGATGGGGCTTCCCAGAAGGTAAGCCCTGAATGGGGCAACGAAGGAGTGAGGTCTCCCCTAGCGTGTAAAGGTGTCTTTATAGCCTCCAACACTTAACACAGAAGCAACTGCAAAGCAAAAGCAAGGACCTTAGAAAGCAGGCAGGGAACGAGGAACCACAGCTCTGGAGCAAAAGCAGGCATGAGCTTAGGAGCCAGACAGACCTGGCTTCTCTAGTAATTAGCTGTGTGACAATGCACAAGTTACTTTACCTTTCTGAGCCTCTGTCTTCCCATTTGATCAATGGGGATAATAACACCTGCCTCACAGAGTTGTTATAATTAAGTAAATTACTGTATGTAAAGAACTTAACAAGGCCTCCGGGGTGCAATAAAAGTGGTAGGTATTATTATTTTTATGGTGTATTTAAGGAGGGGTGAGTAGCTGTGGTGTGCTACATGCTTTTTTACATTATCACAAGGCCAGAAATAAGTAGCCCTCAGAAAAAGCCTCACAAATTAAAATAAGAAATGAGCTAAGACCTTTCCATACTGTATATTTTTCTCCCCCAAATTTATAGTTAATAGATGTTCAATACATATTTGCCCGAACGAACAGGGTGCTGCTTGAGGTCACAGGTCTATGAGGGCAAAGACGTGTGATGATCTCCGCTTCCTAAAAACACCCAGGAAGGACCCAAGTGAGCTTCACATCTGAAGTAAGGCCTCCCGCAGGTCATCCTGAAAGCACTGAGATGAATGGGAAAACGCTCTCCTCCAAACATTACGACAACTCAGAGCCTTACAAATGTTGTTAAAGTTTCATGAGTCAGTAAGCATTATCTTTTCTTCCCACGTTTTTATTAGACCATAAATCCAGTTCAATTTATATCCTTCTAGGATTACTGTGTTCTAATCAAGTCCTGAGTGCCCCTTATGTCCAGGCTGTGTGTCCTGCATGTCACCCAAGTCCATTCGGGTAATACTGTTTGGGCTACTCATGTGCTTTAGCAGCTAAAAATTAGATTTGCTCAACTAGAAACACTGGGGAGGGGGGCGGGGGTGAGATATTTCTCTAAATAACTCAAATCACCCTTTTCTCAGAGGAACCAAGTGCCTAAGAGTCATAGCTCATGTTTTCTCCTTCTACTCTGGAGTCTCTACCTTCAGGAAGCATGACAACATTCGAAGTCAAACTCAAGGGATTTATATTGTAAATAGGTTAAAATTCTCATTATCTGACTAAAACTAAGAAACCCTTTTGAAGGGCTCATTTCAAAGTGCTTTTATGTTTTCTATCCTCAAGAATAAAAAAGGCTCTGCATTTCTTAAGAAACCTTGCTAAATACACTGTTTTCAATCATACTATATAAACTTTCCCACCCTTCCAGTAGTTCTTGACTCAGACCTGACAATCACCCAAATCTCTTTCTAAAATATTCAAAATTTCCTTTTATGAAGACAGTATATCTTTCCCTCCCCTAAGGGATATACATATTGTATGTATATATTTTACACGTGTGTGTACATGCGCATGTGTGAAACACACACACGAAACAGCAGCAGCAAACTCACAGATTTTCCCGTGTGGGGCCTATTCTGAGTGCTCTACATTTATTACCTCACTGATTCCTCACAGCAAAGCTCTGAGGTAGGAACTGTTATCTCCAGTTTCAAAGCGAAAAAGGGAGGCACAGAGAGTCTAGGTAACTTGGCCCAGGTCACACTGCTGGAAGGGGAACCGGGACAACACCCAGAGTCCCTGCCTGGGCTGAGAGGCTTGACACCTGGCTTCACACGGTGATTCTGCCACCTTGGACAAGTCACTTAGCCTCTCGGGGCCTCATTTTTCCTCAGAAGTAAAACAGACATGTTGGGCTACATGACCTCCAGGCCCTGACGGTTACGTGTTCTGCAGCTCTGATACATGCTTCTACCTTGGTCTGGGGGGCAGCAGAGTTTTAGACTTCTACTCCTGAATCCCTTGATGCTGCTCTGGCCAGACCCGGAGATCTTCGGTGCTAAATCAAACAACACTTTCCATTCTTAACTTTGCTGAATCTCTGGGGCATGACCCTCCCCTCCTGGGGATCAGGGACGCCTCTCTCCCTTGGGCCTGCTCGACACTCTGGCCGTACTGGTCCCATTCAGGGCCTGGCTCCTCTTCCTTCTTCATTCCTGGGCTCTCCGTCGGCCCTGCCTACAAACTTCCTGAGTGATGGTGCCCACAACCACTGTTACAAGTAGTTTCTAATTTGCTACTAATAGACTTATATTGAAGTCCTGGTCTTCACTCCAGACCCATCTATTCAACTGCCTTCGACGTACCTCAACCTGAAAGTCCAAAGTCCATGATAAAGTCATCATTTCACACCCTGCCCTCTCCTGTCTTACTGTATTACCTATCTGCATGTCTCTCTCCACCTAATTTCTCAGGACCCCTCTTCGCCCCCCTCCCCCATATGCCGTCTCATTCCCTTTTATTCTTTTTTGTTCCATTCCTTCCATTCAGACCTTCATCTATTGCTTATCTGAGTTTCCATAACGACCTTCCCTGCATCGGTCTTGACTGCCTCTGGTTAGCAGCCTACACAGTGGCCAGATGCTCTCTTATAAAATACAAATTAGATCAAAGCATCATTTCCACTTACAACTCTCACATGGCATTCTGCCATTCTGACCCTTGAACAATGCAGAGGTTAGGGGTGCTGATCCCCATGCAGTCTAAAATCTGTGTATAATTTCTGACTCCCCCAAAACTTAACTACTAATAGCCTACTGTTGAGGGTACTGATAACATAGTTGATTAACACATATTTTGTATGTTATATCTATCATATACTACATTCCTACAGTAAACCAAGCTGGAAAAAAAAGGTAAAGAAAATCATAAAGAAAATACATTTCTAAAACTGTACTGTATTTATCAAAGAAATGCATGTAATTGGACTGTGCAGTTCAAGCCCATGTTGTTCAAAGGTCAGTTGTACGTACAAGAACATTCTCAATTTTTCCTCTATCCCCATCTTCTTCCTTGGCCGTCTCTCCACAACCCCCCCCCCCCACCTACTCTGAACTACTTGCAATTTCCCAAAAGGCCTGTGAATCTGCCTTTTGGGCTGCTCCTTCTGGAGCAATGGCCTTCTGATAACACTACTAGCTGACTCCTACTCTTCATCTCAAGCCAGGTCTGTCTGGCTCCTAAGCTCATGCCTGCTTTTGCTCCAGAGCTGTGGTTCCTCGTTCCCTGCCTGCTTTCTAAGGTCCTTGCTTTTGCTTTGCAGTTGCTTCTGTGTTAAGTGTTGGAGGCTATAAAGACACCTTTACACCCTAGGGGAGACCTCGCTCCTTCGTTGCTCCATTCAAAGCTAACCTTCTGGGAAGCCCCATCTTTGGTCCTCTCTCTGGGCCCCCATGACACTTGGCTGGAGGAGGCTCCAACCTTTTCTGCCTGGCTGCCCCACTTTCCCACCTCTCTGCAGAGACCCTGTTTCCTTCTATATGTTCTCTTGCTCTTGTGAGGATCCTAGAATCATGGTAGCCAGAGAATTCCTTCATCCAGGTAAGCTCCTTCAGGCAGGATCACATCTTTGCGTCTGAAGCATCTAGTTCAATGTCTGGTATGGTGGATACACCCAATGAATGCTGCTGAAAGAGTAAATACGTAGGACAATTCACAAACACAGACCCATCTGTGGCCCACAGAAGGATCCAGCTTAGAGCAGAAATCACAGAAAGCAGTACTTCCACTATCAACATGTCTTGCTTTCCCATTTTTAACTTTATTTAAATACAAAGTTGCTTCACAACAACTAGAAATATCAATTTCCAAAGCATTTAGTCATTTCCCCTTTATGACATATTTTAATTAATATCATTATCCATATATAATATTTTGCATTGCCTAATGGCTAAGAGTAAGGGCTCTGAAACCAAACTAATGGACCCGAATTGTGGCTCTACCACCTGCTAACTATATGATCTTGAGATAGTTACTTAACCTCCCCTGCTTCAACTTCCCATCTGTAAAATGGAGATAACCAAAACCACTTCATATCGTTTCTGTTAAGACTAGAACTTCAACACAGCTTGGCACATAGTAAGTGCTCAATAAAAGTTAGCTATTATTTATTTACTTTTATCTCCTCTAGTGGACTGTGAGCCCCTGAAGAGCAAGGACAGCAGAAGCATTCATTTTCATGACTCTATCTCCCATTGCCTTGCACACAATAACACACTTGGCTAATGTTTGCAGATCAGATGAATATAATGAACTCTTTGTAGCACAAATATGTGCATTATTAAGTATGATGAATAGTATGGACTGCATTGCTCCAACAGTTTGGAGGCCTGTGGAGAACAGACTATCCAGAACACTAGAAGTTTGCCCTGCTCCTGGAGGTCTAGAGGCTCACTTACTCTCCATGGAATATGCAGGGTAGGGTTCACAGTTCCCAAGTCAGGGCAGCTGTGTGGTGAAGGGGACCCAGGCAGGCCGGGGCCTGCCAGGGCTCCCTTCCCATTAGCATGGTCCCCCACTCCAGGCAAGAAATTTCTCCTCTGCAGTCCGCTTACATTCCTCTTTCAATTAAGACAAGGTAGAACTGTGATCTCTAAGGACCCTCCTAGGCACTTTGGGAGTCTTTAAATCAGCAAATAAAAAAAACTGGGCCAAGAAAGATGCTCCTGGAGTAAAAGAACCATTTCAAAGTCAACACTGAAGGCTTAAGATCACTGTATTAAAAGTAATCACTGAGTGGGAACTAGCTATTTGAATGGACAAAAAGCAAAGTTTTTTGAAACATGTTAAAATAAAAAGATCTGAACCCATGAAATCAAAAGAATAAAAGCAATGGTGGTACAGGCTCCAGGTTTGCAGATATTTTAATTCTCATCAGCCTGCAAATTCCTTGAGGGCAATGACCGTGCCTTGTTGAGTGGCAACTGGGCAAAGCTGGTGGCCCAAAATACATTTCTTCTTGACTTTTTTTCTTAGTCAAGTGGCTACCCTATATTTCCCAGGCTCCCCTGCAGTTAAATGTGGCCATATAACTAGCCCTCGTGTACAGGATGTGCGTAGAAGAGATGGGTGTCATTTCCAAGCCAAGGCATTTAAAAAGTAGACTACAACATGAGGAATAATAAGTATCTATTGCTTTTAAGTCATTACATTTTTGCAGGCCTGTTTTTTACAGCTGCTAACATAAGCTTAATGAATCCAGGTGCCCACATACCAAAGACCTAACTCACATTTACTGAAACAGGATTAAGTAAGACCAAGTTCCTTCTCTTAGCGTGCTGATCAACTAATCATGGAAACAGAGACATGCCAAACATAATGCCTGCTGCTGAAGTCTGAAAACAAAACTGGAGGCGTGGCTATTTGTTTGGAGGGGAGAATGGAGAAAGCATCAAAGACTTTTGAGCTGAGCCCTAAAGGTTAAAAAGAACACAAGCAAATCAGATGGGATTGGAGAGTCCAGACCCAGCACAAAGCATAAAGTACAGAAAGCAGAGGGTGCATTTGTTCACATTCAACCTTATCATTAAGTCTCTTTAGCTTGGTCAACATAGTGTGAGCTTATTGTGCACTGACTTTCCTTCCTGGGTCTGGCATCAAACAACCAACCCTTTGTTTTTACAGTACACTCATTAACCCTATTGCTTTTTTTTTAACATAAGTTCCACGATGAATGTCCTTAGAAAGTGCAGAAGTAAATGTTTAATGAATCATAACTGTTTTCTAATAAAATTCTTGAAGAACAAACTTGAGGCAGATCTATTACAACCATCAAGGAGCTATGCTCTTAGGAATCAATGGGTTCAAAGTAAGTTTTCACATTATCAATTAAGCATGTAATAGTCGCTGGCTGACAAAATGGAACATTAAGCCTCTAGATTTACATTAACATTTCCTCTTTAAGAGGAACACCAAACAGATGGTTCAAAGTTCTGTCAAAAGATTCTCTACATCCTTTGCTCATAGTTAAGTACCCCTAAACCTGAGATAGCTAACAAACCACTTCCTCCAAAAGTCTGTGGTCCCTTCATCTGCAAGCACAGTACCCACGGGACCAGGACTCGGGAGAAAGAGCACAAAGGGTGGAAAGTATTGCCATCACTTGGGTGGTGAGAGGAAGGATGTGGGTGTCTGAAGGCTCCCCTGAAGCGGAGAAGAAACATGGTCTCTAATGGTCTTCCAAATACCAATTTATGCTGGTTTTGATGCCCCCAGAAACTTGTTTAAACATAAGGGTAAAACACCACCAGTGGGCAGACAAAATTTCAAGACTTCAGCACTTCTTGGACTTCAGAGAAGTCTTGCTGCCTCACTCTTACCAAACACCAATTTACTTATCTGATTCAGAAGCAAAAATCTTCTCCCCCATGCCAATTTATCCTCCCCCAGGTCTTTAGTACCTATCCCTAAAAGTGAGGAGGTTAAAACAAGGCAGAGGAGGGCTACCTTGATAGTAAAGCAACCCTTAAGACTGCGGGAATCATGTCCCCCTTAATCTAAGAAATACTGCAGCTGCCAGTCAACACTATTGGGTCCATGAATACAGCAAAATGACAGCACCTGCCACTCTGCAGCATCTGGGGCCTTTTATGTTTTTGGTAAATGTGGCAGGAAAGACTCTCGGACAGAAAACCAACTGCTTTATCTGAGAGAAAGGGAAGCCCCAGTGAAGAGAAATAAGAATCATCGTGCCCATCCTTGGGTACTTTGTGCGTCTCCTCTCCGTGCACTGAAAGGGCTCTTTGTGTCACACGCACACACACCCGGCGAGTCTCTGATTTATTAAGGGGAGGAGGGGCAAGAAGGGTGATTTTATTATTCCTCTTCTCACTGAGTCCCAGCAAATCTCCGCCTGGGCCCAACCTCGGTGGCCTCTTTCTGGCCCAGTCCCCTCCGCCTGCGGCCGCAGAGATAAGAGAGGGGAGGCGACCAAACAAAAAAGAGCCATCGATCTGGGGAAGCAGAGAGGAAATCCAGCGAGCAGGGAAGAGAGGAGAAAGGAGCTTGAGGGAGCAGAAGGGGTGGGGAGGCAGAGGAAGAAGAGCGAAGGCTCCAGCACGAGGGACAGGGGAAGGTTGGATGGGTGGTGGCACAGGAAGAGTGAAGGGGAGGATGGGGGAAGTGCTAGGGAGGTGCCAGAAATAGGCAGGAGGATGCGCTGAGGAAAGCGACGACCGCAGGAGGAGGCCGAGAGGTGGAGGAGTGGGGCAGGGGTGGGGTGGGGTGGGATGGGGTGGGGAGGGAAGCAGCACGGGGCATCAATTATTAAGTGATTACATCATCCTTGACATTAAAACAACACACACAGACCGAGTCCCCGCGGGGGGCCCCCGAAAGGAGGGCGAGGGTGGAGTCTGGGCCAGCCTCGCCCCTCAGCCAATTCCTATTCTCACCCCGCGCCCGCTCGCAGGCGAGGAAACGGGCCCCCATCCCTGCGCCACCTCAGGGCCGCACCCCGCAGAGGAGTCCTCCCGCGCGGCCGCGGGAAGACTCCGAACGGGGCCAACTCCCCGGCAGCCCCACGGGGCGCCCGGGAGGCAGCGGCGGCCGGGAGACTGCAGCGCAGGGCCCCGCGGCGGGGGCGGCGCAGCGCGGGGGCGCCGGTGGCCGGCGTCTCCGCAGCATCCCTCCGGCCCTCCGCGGCGCATCCCCGGCCGCTTACCTGCGCGGCGCTCAGGCTCCGGAGCCCATGCACATGGTCTTCTCCCCGCCCTCCTCCGGCGCGGCCGAGGCGGCTCCGCTGGCTCCTCGGCGGGCTCGGGAGCCGGTGGGCCTTGCGAGAGCGCCGAGGGGGCGGCGCCGGGTGTCCCCGGCCCGGCGGCCGGATCCTTCCCTGGCGCGGTCGGCGGCCGCCGGGCGGTGCGGTGCGGGCGGCGGCTTTGTGTGCGCCCGGAGAGCTCTCGGTGCGCTGGCTGAAGCGCCGCGCGCTCGGACAGAAGAGGACGCGCGGCTCGGAGGGCAGCCTGCCTCTGCTTTTGCGGCCGGCCGGCGGGCGGGTCTCGGCGGCCTTTGGTCACGACGACCCCTCCTCCTCTCCCGCGGCAGCCCCCTCCCCGCCGGCTCCGCTCCTGACAGATGGCGCAACTGCAACAACGCGCCGCCGCCGCCGCGGCTGCTCGCAGCTACTCACGCTGATGCTTCGGCCCCTCCAGCCCCAGCCCCGAGTGAGGACGAGGCGGGACGCACGCTGAGAGTGGCAGGCCCCGCTGCCCTATCAACACATCCGTCTGGAGCTGCGGGTGGCAACCATTGGTGTCTGGCGGGGGGGCGGGGCTGAAAGGGGTGGGGCCACCGAGTGGGTTGAGCGTTACTGTGGCAGCAAGCATCCTGGCGTGCCTGCCGTGTGGGTTGTGAGAGGGGACGCGAGGTTGGAGGAGTTGTGTGTGTGCTTTTAAGGATTGTGTGGACTTGCGAGATAGTGGGTTTGGGCCGGGGAAGAAGGGGAGAGTGTGAGCTGCAGTTTCTGCTTTGCGGAAGGTTGCAGCTGCCACTGAAGAAAGGCATCTGCCATTCCACCCAAAGCCTCTGCCTTGAGAACGGGCTATCTTGCCTTTCTGGTGTCTTTTCATTTGAAGGTGGGAGGATAAATTGGGAAAGTGTCAGGTGGTGAAAACGTTTTTGCTGATCAAACTGAAGAGTGCGGAGCAAGGTAGAATTCCATCACAGAAACTTGGAAAAACCAGGAGAACCCTGGAAATGCACAACTAATATTAATAATAATAAAGAGAAGGAGGAAGGGGGAGAAGGAGGAAATTAAGATTAATCTATTAGTCTCCTATTTTCGTAGACACACACATGTTATCTTCAAGCAGAAGTCTGGAGGAAGTATTACTGAAATAGGGGGAGGAGTGGGGAGGGCAGGTGGCCACTTAGGAATCTGAAATCACAGACTAGAGATTTGTTGGTATAGATTTTCCCCAAATTATGTTTAATTGTAGCTATTGGTTGTCTTTGGTTTCTCGTGACATTTAGCCTTCTCATGCTTTTTTCCTTCACCAAATCTGAGCTTTTGCTCAGATTTTCCTTGTTGAAATAATAGCCGGTTTTGTATACAGTCAGGAGTGCATCAGTCTTTATTTCCTATCCAGCTTTTCTATGGCAGGATGTAACTTCATAAAAAGAAACACTTTGGCTTCCTGATTTTCTTTATAGTTAATTCCTGTTTACTGAAAATTCTCCTTTAAGGCATGCTCAGATTCATTCTCCTTGGTGATTTTGGCAAGAAACTTACCCTCCCCCCTCAGCAAATCTAATGTTCTGAGAAATAGAAGTGAATTAGCTCTTGCTTCTGTTCTCAAAATCTATATTACCTTTCCTGCCCACTAATTTTTTTTAACTGTAGTTTAAAAATATCAGTCGCTTTTGCTGACTTCTTTTTGTACATAGTACTTTGAAAAAAGTTTCCTGGGGGGCCTAGCTGGCTCAGTCAGAAGAGCTCGTGACTCTTGATTTGGGGGTCATGAGTTTAAGCCCAATGTTGGGTGTAGAGATAGATAGATGATAGATAGATAGATAGATAAAAGCTTTTTTAGAAATTGGCAACATTTATTAAAGGATCCCCATTTTATGGATGAGGAAACTGAAGACAAGAGAACTTAGTAACTAAATTCAAGGTGATAGCATAGGGTAGTTACTGTGGGGTGTTGCTTCGTCCTTAAACAAAGTGATAAATGAAACCATATTTAAATTACATGTCTGGTAATTCATTCCACGGTCCCAAGAAATGGAACCATAAGAACTAGTTCCATACAAGAGAATACTAGCTTCATCTAGCCAAGAATTGTTGATCTCAAGAGAAGGTGCTCCTCTTTCTTGGTACTAGCCTGACATGGCTGTCCTAGATTTGAATTGGGATGGAGAGGCAACTATCTAGAGCAATGGTTCTCAAACCTTAGCATCTTCCAGAATTACCAGAAGGGACTTGTTAAAATACAGATTGATGTTCCCCAATCCCACAGGGTCTGATTCAGTAGGTTTGGAATGGGGCCCAAGAATCTGTACTTCTAACAGTTCCCTGGTGTTGTCAATGCTTCTGGTCTGGGTACCACGTCTTGAGAACCACTAGTCTAGAAGCAGGCTGTCCAGTGTGGCAACCACTAGCCACAGATGGCTGTTAAATCCTTGAAATGTACTTGTGTACTTGAAATGTGGCTGGTGCAAATTGAGGTGTGCTATAAATAGTAAAGACATATTGGATTTCAAATATTTAGCATAAAAAATGTAAAGCGTCTAATTAATTTTTATATTGATTACATATTAAGATGATAATAGTCTGAATGTATTGTGCTCCATAAAGTATATGATTAAATTTTACTTCATGTATTTGTTTTTATTTTTAAATGTAGCTACTAAAGAATTTTTTTTAAAACATTTATGTTTTAATTGAGAGAGAGAGCACGTGCAGGGGAAAGGCAGAGGGAGAAAGAGAGAAAGTCTCAAGCAAACTCCCTGCAGAGTGCAGGGTATGGGGCTGGGCAGAGGCCTGACGCCAGAGGCCCAAGGCGTGGGGGCGCAAGGTGGGGCTCGATCCCAGAACCCTGAGCTCATGACCTGAGCTGAAACCAAAAGTCAGATGCTTAACTGACTGAGCCACCCAGGCACCCCATTATTTGAGAATTTTGAATAGCATATGCGGCTTACATTACATTTCTATCAGGTAGCAGTGTTTCTGATTCCCGCTGCATAGTACACGCTGTCAGCACCTTGATGAGGCAAACCACTTAGTCTTTGTGGACTTTTGTGTTCTCGTACATAAAATAGGGAAGTAGTAAAACTGATCTCATACTACTTTGTGAAGACGAAATGGGCATGGAAGGGGTTTATGCATACCATCTTCCTTTTTAAAGATAAAAGGTCATGTACTCTCACGAAAACCACCCTTAAGATAGGGACCTCCTTGGTATCCCATGTTGGATTCAACTTACCTTATGTGAAACCTGGAGTAGGTGGGGTAAGACGTCTCCTTGTTTAAGGTTTCTTCAAGAAGAGTCACTTTTTAGTATCTGCCTCTAATAGCTCCTTGATCTAATTAGTGAACAAAAAGAAGAGACAATGCAATTAAAATGACAGATTAACCTGCTTCATCCTGTTTTTGTAATTCTTTCCTTGCCTACCTTTTTATCTGTTGCCCTTCTTAAAAGTCACTTTAAATGGATTTGGCCTCCTCAGGAGGATTTGCTAATGGCCTGAACAAGTATGTAGAGTACTGAGAGGGATTTGGATATTATTCCCCATTTTGATCTACTGTGTGGGTGTCTGCAGACACTGTGGTTAAAGGTCCCTGGCACTGTCCCTGGCCTACCTGTGATAAATCTTATTGTCCTCTGCACCCCTGATTTTTTTTTTATTTTCTTATGGATAGTTTGTATTATACAAATTAGAATGTAGGCATTGTTCTAGAATTTTGCTTGATTTAGCTAGTACTAGTTACTTTTATTTTTCCCATTTTTACTTTTCTATTTCTTTATGTTAAAGTTTCCTATCTCTACCTGGGCTTTATTTCATCTGACCTGAATGTCTTATCCTCTTGCTTTTAAAAGTAACATTTTCCTTATTTTCGATTTTATTAGTTAAAATATTTTCTCACCTTATTGTTACATTTAGTTTTAATCTTCTCTTAAATGTTATCTCAATAGCAACACAAATGGCAAGGGTAAGAGTCCAGAATACAGAGTTCTTACAAGTGAACAAGAAAATAAAGATAAACACTCTGGTTGAAAAACATAAGCAAAAGAAATGCATCTCAAAATGGCTGGTAAGCATGAAAAGAGATTCAACTCCACTTGTAACCAAAGCAATGCAAAGATAGTTTTTTCTACCTGCACAGCTGGCCAAAGACATAAATGGATGTAGGGAAATGAATACTCATACCCTAATGTTAATTAGCATTGCACTTTTAGAAGACAGTTTACTACCATGTCTGAAAAGTATTTTGAAAAGTATATGCCTTTGACCCAGCAATTCTGCTTCTGAGAAGGAACGTAATAAGTTTGCAAAAATATACCTATGATGTGAGTACTTGGAACATTGTTTATAATACTGAACAAATGAGAAAAGTCCATTGGTAAGAGATTGGGTGTGTAAACTATGCTATAATAGAACACTGCGTAGTCATGAAAATGATGACGATGCCATTTATTTTTTTTTATGTGGGAGGAGTTTCAGAATAAATTAATATGTGTGTATATGTGTCTCTATCTATGTTATTTTTATACAAACATATTCCATTGTTCTAAAATAATATATGTAAATTTTCATAGAAAAGCATGCAAGTACATACGCGGAAATTTTAAGAGAGATTTTTTCCAATTCATCAAATTATAGGTCATCTTTATTTTTTATCTTTTTCTTAATTTTCTGAACTTTTTGTATCGGGCACCTATTATTTCACAGAAGAAACAATAAAAGTTAAACTTTTTCCTGTCTTTGCTACTTTAATTTTCGCTTTTATCCTTCTTCTCCTTGCCCTGCTGATTTTCTGCCCCTTTGGAGGAGCCTTGCCACAAGGGTGGTATCCAAGAGAGGCTCCCTGCCAGGGCTGAGAGGGTTGAAGGCCTTCTGCTCCTACCTGCCCACATCCACCCTTCCAGCTTCTGGTGGACCTCCTTGGCACTGATCAGAATGACTCTCAAAAAAACTTTACTTACTCTGAGAGCCGGGAGGATGTCGGGAAACTAGTCCCAGAGCTAACCACTCTACCTGGTACACGTGGTTTACCATGAAATTCTTGCTTCTGACGTCTCATATCATCAAATTCTTCTGGAAAGAGCTACATATTTTAGAATCCATGATGTTCAGAATATAACCAATAGTAGGAGATGGTCCTGGGAAAATCTCGTATGGAATGGGAAGGACCCTCACTACTATACCCCAGCCTGAGCTCAGGAAGAGGTAGGAATAGGTGGTATCAGACCTGCCTTTGGAAGAAGCCCAGCCAAGCTGCTCACCCTGGGATTCTGATGGCTCATTCCAGCTCTCCCAAGTTCAAATTTATCCAATCTGGATAGTTGCTCCTCTTGGCAGGTCACAGCAGAGCCTTCTTGCTATGTGGCTCCCCAGCTCCCTTCTTTCGTAAAAAGATGGAAACAGGGCTAAATAGACAAGTTATTATGAATGAAGTTCTAACGCTGAAGTCCACTGACCTCTGCTGCATGCTTCTAAGGTCTCAGGGTTATTACTGGGCAAGCTGGGCCTGGTAGGAGGAAAAGATTTGGCTTACAGGGGAAGAGAGGCCATATCCCATCCAAACCACAGGGAGGGTGGGAAGGGTGGTGATGATTGAAGATGTCTTCTTTGATTCTTTGCCTCACTCCCCAAGAGAGGCCTGGATTATTGTCTGGGGATGGGACTAAGTCAACCTTGAAGGTCCCAATGGGAACACTTTTGATTTCACATATCTTTTCCAACAGATCTCCTACAGGAGCCCTTGTAGGAGTCTAACTAGAGAGGCTCTCTTGTCGTAAGATGGCCTGTCCCTTTCTTTTACATCCTAACTAGCTGTGCCTCCCACTCTGACCAGGCTTGATGACTCACTTTTATCTATTTTCTGGTTGCACTCCATGCAGTGATGGTGCCCGAGGTTCCTCCTGTGTGGCTGAGACTCTGGGGCAGATAACAGGATCCAAAGCCTCAGACTTCCCTGTTTGCAGGCATAGGTTGGTTAGGCCTGATTGCTGGGTGAGCTGAACATGATTTACCACCCCTGGGGAGACATTCAAGACCTACACAGTGAGGCCCAACAGGAGCTCTGTGTGTGTGTGTGTGTGTGTGTGTGTGTGTGTGTGTGTGTGTGTGTGTTTGCTCAGGCAGAGCTCCTAGAGTGTGCCCTTGATGATCCAGATATTTTTCTGGTCATAGCCCGATACAGTCCTAAAGAAAAGAAGATATTGTCTCAGCTTTCTAATTACTTTAGTGATCTACATCTGTATGAAATGTGGATTTTATAACATTTATCTTGCCACTTTCAAGAGTTCAAATGGTCTATGTGTCAGGTTGTCAAAGGAAAAGAATGAACAGAAAGAAGTAAATTATTTTATCAGTTAAGGTTCTTGGTTATAAGCATTAGAAACTCTTGTCTAGTTTAAGCAGAAAAGGAGTTTATTAGAAGGATATTGGGTATCTCATAGAATCAGTGCAAGGACTTGAAAAGTAGGTTCAGCAAATAAGCAGGAATCGGGAATCACCACCCAGGGGCACATCTCAGGGCTGGTTAGGATGGTCTGTTGGGGTTCTCCCCTGACCAAGGACTTCTGCCCCTCCTGGAGGTGGATTCTACACTGTCTCTTCATTCTCATCTCACTGGCTGAAGACTCAGATTCTCAGGTGATAGCATCTGGCAGGCAGGTCCTACTGTAGCTGTCAGGGGGGTTGGCGTTTTAAAAGAACGCAGAGGAGGGGAATGGGTACCTGGCTTTATTCAGCTGCTGTGGAAAATTTTAAGACCTTGCCCCTAGCCAACTCAGATGATAGGACTCTTCCCAAAATACAAGGGGATGTGGGATATCGGGCCAGAATTTTTTAAAATGACAATGCCCCTCCCCCTGTAATTGTTCACCCATAACTCTATGAACCCCAAATTTCCATAATTGAGTGCCGTTGCTCATTTAACAAAAATTTCTTCCTTTCCAGTTATGATTCTGTTTTTTGGCAAGAGGGTGACAGGCCAGGTCCCACACTGACATTTCTCCAGCAAGGTACACAGTATCTTCTTGAACATAATGTCTCACATGAATGATCTTTAACTTTCATTTATTCTACATTCACGTGGGAGAGTTAACTGTCTCTGAGAGTGAAGGATTTATGACAGGTCTTATAGGGATGTGAAACTTCCGAAGAATGGGACTATGGGTAGAATTTTTACCCTGGCTCTTACCCTGAGAGGCAGCATAGGAAGCTCATAAGAGGCTCTGTCAGCTCTAGCCTCTTCCTGTTTATTATTGTCCTTCATGTAGGAGACATTCTTCTTGTGGTTTCTTAGCACACAGTGATTTCCACTTTTGGGGAATAGCTCACAAAAACCCAGAGGCGGGCTTTCGAGAGACCATGTTTTGGGATGTGACTGTACAATACCGTAGCCTAGCCATTGCCATCGGGGTAGGCACTTATCCCATAAAGAGCCAAGTATTACTTTACCAAGGATTTAAAAATTAGATCAGAGATATACAGACTTGAATGTATTAATAGGAAAATCCAGCTGCCATAACAAACCATCCCCAGATCTCTATGATTATACCTAGCGAAGATTTGGTTGGGTTTTTGTTGGGCAACTTTTCACAAAGTGATTCAGGCACACAGGCACACTTCATGCAGGATTTCACTGGATTCTTTTCATACCACCAGGAACCAAGGGAAAAGAGAGAATTGCATGGAAGGTTTTAGGAGTCAACACAAAAGGGACACACAGTGTTTTTGTTCCTATTTTATTGGCTAGAAATAATCACAAGGCTACCCCGATAGGCAAAGGAGCTGGGAAGTGTAGTCTAGCTGATGTAAGCAGGAAAAAGAGGAAATGGCTTTGATGAGTATCTAGCCAGCATGCCCCTGGGGGAGATGGTAAAACTGAGCCGTGCTTTGGGGAGATGATCTACCAAGTCTTGCTGCTGAGGTTCCTTCAGCATTTTGGCTTCTCTTCCTCTAATGTGATTAGTCAACTCCTTCTTGGACCCACTAAAATATCTAAGTATCTGCCTAATACACATCTTCTTATGTTCAGGATAGACAGATACATTTATGTGTGTACAAGATGATGTGTGCCTAAGGACAATAAGTTCAGCATTTTTGAACACAAAAGATTGGACATCTTAAAGATTGGACATCTTAAACATCAATAGGTGACTACTTGAATAAATTAAGGTACTTGCAATTCTTCGTACCTTAAAACAGACTAAATTATTTTTTTTAGACCTGGTAGAAAGCATTTATTTCCCCTTTGCCTTCCACTTTAGCATGGCTGACCCAGAACCTGCCTTCACTAATCTGAGGGAAGATAGGGGATAGGGGAAGGCAAACTGGAATTTTCCAAAATACATCCATAAGGAATAAAACTTGAAAAGTTTTGAGGAATACAAAAGCACATCTAGGATTCCTCAAGGAAGAACTCTTGCCCCGCACATGCCACGAACAGATATGGATGCTAACTGAAAAATGGTGTCGTCTCACATAAGCCCAGCAGAACCATGTCTGGCCATCCTGCTGGCCTTCTTGATGAAGAGTGCTAGGTTTAAAGCAAACAAAGCAAAATGCGGACCAAGCTCATAAAGCAACTCCCAAGATGAAATTTAGGGGGGGGGGGAATAGTACTTCCAAAGTTTAAAAATCATCTTACATTTTTTGTAATTTGTGTTAATGTGAAAACACTGGGGTCTGTTGGAACCAATAACAAGAGTAGAAACAATTATGTGGGGCGTGTATTTGGCAAGTTTGGGTATGGAATCCCAGATCCCTGCTACATTTTAAAGGCTCTATTTTTCTAGCTTATAAATCAAGGTCAACTGCCCTGGACTTTGGAAGTCCCAGACCAATCTGAAGAAGCAACTTCTTCATATGGTTCATGGAATCAAAAGTCTAATCAAAATAGAGCCACCAGAGCAGATCTCAAATAGAATAGCTTATAGAAATCCCAAATAGATGAGCTGATAGAAATCATACTCATTTTAAATTAAGAGAATCAAGTTTATTAGCAATGGTCTATTGAAAAATCGGAAAATATTTCTTGCCAGGGTAAAACGAAAGTTAGTCCATTCTGCATTCAGTGTGTCATTTATCTGAATTCAGTTTGATTTGCAATTTATTTTATTTAACTGCCTTTGGATAAACTGTACGCATTCCCCAAACACTTTCTAACACATTATCTCAAAAGGAAGGGAATCATTTTATTCCTATTCAAATCCAAAATTAGACAAGGACATTCCTTTCACCAGTAATCCTTAGCATTTTTCTGAAAATTCTAGCAAATGCACTAAAACAAGATGAAGAAACCACATGTATAAATAATGAAAAGAAGACAAAATTCTTATTATTTCCTGTTGATGTGATTGTCTACCTGGAAAGACTAAAAGAATCAATTGAAATGCTATTAAAACTAATAAATGAATTCAGTAAGAAGCCAGTTGCCAAAGATCATGAGTTTCTAAAAACAGTGAACAAGGTAAAAGTGTGTAGGCCAGATCACAAAATTCTCCAAATTGCCCCCGAGATACTGTATACATGGAGATTATGTATGTAAGTCTATGCACTATATCTGTGTAGATGTAAAAATATATACAGTATTTGCAGAGTACATGTGTAAAGCAATTTAACAGTAGTCTTTTTTTCACGGCAAAACTAATGTTTGGGTATATTATTATATGCACATATGATATATTTCTACCATAGACAAAAAATCATTAGCTTTCTTATATTGCTAGTTTGGAATTATCATTTTTAGAAGTTCCATTTACAATAAGAACTAAAAATAATTGGGGGTTATGCCTTCGTTGGGGTTTCCCTAGAAGCTGACCTTGAGACAAAGACAGAGACAATGGTAGAGTTGTTTACTGAAGAGTGATCCCAGGAACCCAGTCTGGGAATGAGCAAGAGACAGAGAGGGGAAGAAAGTAGAGGTGCATCATCCAGTTAGTGTTTCTGGGGAGGACAGAGTCTCACCCCACTGGGTCCCTCTGGGGAATGGGATGAACATATGTCTAGGGACTTGAACTCTAGATTTCAAGTGGCCTGCCACCAGGCCTAGGGTCCTCTTATGGGCAGAAAAGACCCCTTGTATAAAAGGTCCCTTGTCCCAGGGAGGGCCAGCCCTCGCTGGGCCCAAGACAGGAATGCTGAAGTTATTAGGTAGGCAGGGCACTGGCAGTGCCTACTAAATGTTAACCTAAAAAGGAATGGGACCTATGTATAAAACAACACATTTTTACTGAGACTCACAAACTTATAAGCTTAAATGGAGAGATGGACTATGTTCCTGGGAGGAAAGACTTATAATGTTAAGATTTCAGTTTTCTCCAAATTAAACTATAAATCAAATACAATTCCAACTAAAATTCTACTGGGTCTTTTTTTTTTTTTTTTAAGTTTTTTTCAGGTAGGAAAAAATGAGTAAGAATAGTTTAAAATGTTTGAAAACTTTCATGGTGTCAATACTACCCTTGAAAATCCTTAAATAATGAGAGTATATTGGCTTTACCAGATAATAAAAGAATGGCCCTGGTATAAGGATAGACAGACAAAGGGAATATTTTAAAGATTACAGGAACATACTCAAATACTTATTAGCATATAAATATATATTCCATGTGACATTTCAAATCATCCAAAAGTGAAAGGAATACTGAATAAACACTATTGGTGTAAGTTAAACCTTTCATCATGTCATATAGCAAAACAAATTCCACATGGTTGTCAGATTAAAAGGTAAATAAGTCAAAATAGAAAAGTACCAGATAAAAGAAATGAGGGTGAATGGAATGGGCAAGTCCAGCTTGAGGTCGACACTTGAGAGAGACTCTTAGAGGACAGAAATGATAGAATTGAGTCCATAAAAGTGGAAAACATCTATTGACGTAAAACACCACAAACAGGAGAGAGCAAAAGATAAAAGAGACAGCATTTCTATACTTAATATATAAAAAGTTCTTGAAGTTCTTGAAAATCAATAAGAAAATATTAAAACGCTGATAAAAATTAAACTAGGCAATGTAATCATCCATCCATTGTTCAACAAGTATTTCTTGAGAGCCTATTCTGTGCAATGAAGAGAACAGGGAATACGGAGGGCAAGTCCTAAAATATTGGCCCAGGAGAGGCCTCTCTGAGGAGCTGCATACAAACCAAGAACTTTAGGATAAGAAGGAGACTTTAAGTGCAGAGGAGAGGAAGTGGAAAGAGCATTCCAGTAAGCAGGGACAGCACGTGCAAAGGCCCTGCAGGAATGAAAAGGAGGCCAGTGTGGTGAGGGAGAGGGCAGGGAAAGTGGTAAGGAATGAAATGGAAGAGGGAGTCAAGCACCAAGTCATGCAGAGCCTTCTTGACTGCAATAACTAGTTTGGAATTTATTTGAAAATTTATGGGGATCCAATGAAAGGTTTCAAGCAGGAATAACACAATTAAAGGGTTAAGAGAAATGAGATTAAAAAAAAAAAAAAAACGGTCTCAGAATTAGGTGAAGTGGAGGTAACTGGTGATGGGTGGGGAGTGCACTGGGAGATCAGTGCACAGCCGTGCTGGAACAGGCAAATCTCAAGAACCAAACAAAAGCGTCCATGAACAACGAAAAAGCATTTCACGTCAGTAGGAATCCATGAAAAATTAAAACAAAAAAGGCAAATCACTTATAAATGATCAAATGGGCAAAATACTGAATATTCTTTAAGGGGCAGGGTGGCACATGCTACTGAAGGAATTGTAAATTCATGTAACATTTCTGAAAACTTAGCTGTGTATTCACCATTTTGACTCAGCAATTTTATTCCTAAGAATACATCTGAAGGAAATAATCAGCGATGTGTGCGAAAATTTGGCTGTAAGTAGTTTTGTCACGGTGTAAGGCGTAGAAAATAGTGACATATTGGAAACTACTGAAATGTTCAACAATAAGTGACTGGTTAAATTATAATATGTTGTTACAATTCAATTCTTCACAGTCACTAAAAATTATGTTGTAGAGGGCTATGAAATAACATGAAAGAGATAATAGCATATGTTACAAAACATGCAGCAGCTCTCATTTATTTAGTGCTAGTATGTATCAGCACTATTATTAGTGTTTTACATAAAGTAATTCATATAATGGTCACTAAAAAAATCCTATGAAGTAGGTATTATTATTATTCCCACTTTATAGGTAAGGAAACCAAAGCCAAGGTTGGTTAAAGAAATTTGCCCCAGGCTGCGTAGCTGGTACATGATAGAAATAGTGCTCTGCGGCTGTCTTACCAATATTCCATTTTTACTCCCAGTAATGGTGAGTATGTATATATATATATAGATAGATAGATAGATATAAAATTATATATGTGATATATTATATCATATTATATACATAATATATATTAATTCGTTCAGTTAATGAAGCCATAATGAATTCAAAATGTTATACCTTGTGGTAGAACTGTGGGTGATATTTACAGTTTTTCGTTTTGTTTCATTTTGTTTCCTATCTGTATTTTTTAAGATTTGCTACAAAAAATATTGTTTTAGTAATAAAATAACTTTAAAGAATAAATGAGTGTTTTTTTCATAAGCAGAGGATAAAGTTTTCATATCAGGATTTATGATATGCCTTAATAGACAAATGGGCCTGTGGCCTAATTTCTCTGAGAAAAAAAGTAGGTCATTGATCATGATTTCAAAAGCAAAGTCATTTCTTGGGTCAGGGTCCCCTGGCTTCTCACTGACGTAGTTGCTGCCCCTATGGTAGGCAGACCATTCACTCGGTTATGTAGAATGGATTACATGGCTTATTTCTGCTGGGTACTAGGAACACTGTTAACAACAGACATTCTATGTTTGGGAGCCCCTTCCCGAGAGTTCTCTGTACGATGCAGGTAGGCTCTGATTGTTCTTGCATTTGAAGTTCTTCTAAGCCAAGATTGTTAGAGACACTTTATGGCATAGAACTTTGGGGCCTCGGTGACCTGTTTGTGTATGTCTCAGAATAAATTCAAAATTATCTCCTGAGGAGCATCTTGACCCCTGTGAGCAGTCTCAGCCCATCTCTGTATGAAGAAGGTCATGGTGCTGGAAGGGGGTAGCTATTACGGTTTTGTTTATACCATAGGTCAAGTCCTGTCTCTCGAGATATAAAACAACAAACATCTCTGAAGTGTCCCTAAGCATTAGGCCTCACTCACAGCATTAGTGTTAGGGCAGATTTTCCCTATATTTCACTATTCACTAGGTGGTGAATGCATTCAGACATACAAAAGAGACCTCACATGCCTCTTGGGTCTGCTACTTAGGAGCTCGAGGTGGCCTTGAGTGTGTTACTCAGCCTCTCTCAATTACAGTTTTATCATTTATCAAAAAGGATTAGGAGCTGTCACTTTAAAGGATTGTTGGAAGGTTAAATGACAGAGTGTAGACTAGGACCTCAGCATGGGGCCAGGAAAGACTTCAAAATAGGTAGGAGCTCAAAATACCTGTTTTTAATTATTTCAAAGATGTAGACTGTTTTGTTTATCTTGAATAGATGACAGTGATTGTTTTGGTTCTTATTCCTCATTTTATAAATAAGGGAAGAGGATTTGAGAAGTCATTCACTGTATTTTAGTTTTTTAACGAGGTCTTTTTTTTTTTTTTTTTTGGCTCGATGTCATGCTATGGTTTGGTTTTAGAACCAAGACTATAATTTCCTTAGTAACTAGGGATGCTTTCAGCTGCAAATAATAGAAAAATTGAGGAACAGTGGCTGAAAGAAATGGATTTATTGTTCTCATATCAAGAAATCTAGGGATAGCCAGCTGCTGCCATGGGTTCATCTTCTCAGTGGGGTCATGGAAACCCCAGGCTCTTTCTGTCCTAAATTTTTTTTTTTTTTTTTTACCATCCACGGCATGTTGGCTTTTCATCCCTTCCTAGTTGCAATATGGCTGTCACGGTCAAAAGCGTCATAACATCGGTCAAAAGCGTCACGGCATTCAAAGACCAGAAATGGCAGAAGGTAGGTGGATTGGGTTGGCCTGACAACAGCCAGAGAGAAAGACCTTCTCCTTATATACCTCCTATTTTTACCCAGGGCAGAATCACCCAGCAGACTTCCCCTTAGGTATCATTGTAAAGAATAGATCACATGTTCATCTCTCCGCAGAACCAAGGCCAGAACTGTGTTTCTTAATATCAAAGGTTCTCTTCCTAATATCGGAACAGGGTAGGGGGATCTGTTGGGTAAGCAACTCTAGAGTCTGCCACGGTCCCCATCTCATGACAGCTGAGCCCCTATTCCTTCCCCTCTTCCAGGATGCCTCTCGGCTCTGATCCCAGTCTATCTGCCTAGGCTCTATTGTCCTGCCTATTTTCCATAGCATTTCTGACAGGAACCCTGCAGATAGGATTGCTGAGTCTCTATTTTAGACAAATCTATTCACTAATTAGTTAAAAAAAATACTCTTTTGTCTGCTTTATCACTCCCAGAGTTCCAAACGCTAAAAAGCCAGTAAACCCTGAATGACTGATGAGTATTTTTGGTTTGCAGCCAAGCTATCAAACTTTTAATATAACTTGAAGTGTATTGAAACTTGTATATTGGTCACATACATTCATAAAAGGCATCTCTCTTTTCAACCTTTAAAGAAAAGTCAATAAATCCAGATTATATATTGAAAGCCCTTATATGCTGTCAGAGCCCACACTGGAATAAAGAAAACATACATATACTTTTGAATGCAACTTATTTCTCTTGAGAAATCTTTAGGTACATTCTTATTATAGCTCAATTTCTAGTGCTTTCTTTGCTGTGAATGTATTCCTCACGAGTTCGTAAGACAGAGGACAATTACTAAGGATACAGCTGTGGTCCAGTCAAGTTAGAGATTTCATTATTCCTAGGAAAGCATAGTCAGAACTTGACAGGGGTGCCTGGCTGGCTCTGTTGGGAGAGCGTGTAACTCTTGACCTCAGGGTTGTGCTTCTAGCCCTATGCTGGGGGTAGAGTTTACTTAAAACAAAAGAAAAAAAAAAAAGACATGACAGGCCAGGTGATATATTGATAGGAAATCACTGATTTAAAAAAACAAAACAAAACACTGGGTGACTCAGTCGGTTAAGTGTCCAACTCAACTTCCGCTCAGGTCATGATCTTGGGGTTGTGAAACCCTGCATTGGGCTCCGTGCTGGGTGTGGAGCCTGCTTGAGAGTCTGTTTCCCTCTCCCTCTGTCCCTGCCCCTTTCCTTTCTCATTCTTTCTCAAAAAAAAAAAAAAAAAAAAATCACTGGAAAACTTTTACTTGGCACAGAATTTGGCTACCTGAAAGGCCCAGAGTACATACGTTTATTTTAGAAATAAGATAATACAAATTACTTTAGCAAATACTACGTCATATTTATTCCAGCTAAGAGGGTAACAAGGTTGGATCTTACGGATCTTGGTAGGACCTTGTTAATAAGAAGCCATACATGAATTTGATTATTAAATCATTTGGAATCTCTCTTCTTCTTATCTTCTATCTTACAATACCCAATATTGTAATTTTTTCCAGCAACACGGTCTTGGAGTTCTGCCTACATTTCTGGTAAATCTTTTAAGACTCAGGATTGCTTCAGGATTTATTCTTTTGAAATCTATTAAGAGGGTTTCCTCTCTGCTAACCCCATGGTGTGTGTTCTTTCTTTCTTTGTGTTCCCATAGCTATTTCCACTGTGTCTTTCAAATAGCACAATGCAATGATGAAGAGAGGGAAACTGGCTGAGAATTTTGAATATTGGAAAATTGGGTCGATGCCAGAAAGCATGAGCCAGCCTGTTTCCCCCCTTTGCTCATCTACTTGCTCAGTCCACGAAGACTGGAAAGTCTGAGGCCAAAAAAGATATGAAGCTTATCTTCTGTCAATAGAAGCAAGCAAATGCACAGGTTTGCACCTTTTAAGCAGTGTTATAACTATTCCATGGGAAGAAAGAGAGCTCTCAGGCAGATCTGTGAAAAATGGAAACAGCAACGCAGTCTGAGAATGAAAAAAAATGTATTATTATTTATTATTATTATTGTTGCTACTACTTCTGAAGTTCTGAGTCTTCCTCGTCTACTGCCTAGTTCATGGTATTTTTCAATCTCAGGTCTCTCTTGTCTTTGGAAAAGAGGATTTGGGCTTTTTCTTTAATTGGATACTCGTTAAAGCCCAGGCCGCAGCAGGAGGCTTTCCCCATCCGAGGAGGGAGTAGGGGGCTCCAGCCAGGAAAAGGACAGAGCTTCCAGAGAGAAGCCCTGGTGGGAGTCAGAGATAGACCTCAGCGGGGGGCTTAACTTTTCAAAGCTACTCTTCCCTTTGGAGGGGAAA
>CM052802.1:43807487-43875183 GCA_028533885.1 Nasua narica | reverse complement strand
AAAAAAAAACTGAAAAAAAAATCCGTTTCTTTGTGGATTTCCTATTCTGGTGAGGGAAAAAGATGATTGACAAAATAAATGAGTAAAATAGGTAATACATCAGATAGTTTATAAATATTAAAGAGGAAATGAAAACAGGGATGTGTGGGGTGAAGGATTTACCCTGGGGGAACAATTTTTACACAGGATAAGCAGGGAGGCCTCACTGAGAACATGACATTTGAAAGAGCTGCCAGAGGTGAAGGAGTGAGTTATCTAGCCAGGAGAAGAACATTCCAGGCAGAAGGAACAGCATGTGCAAAGGCCCAAAGCAGGAGTATTACAGATCAGAAAGAAATCAGAGTGACTGGAATGGCATGAGAGGAGAAAAGGAGCAGAGGAGCATGGGACAGAGAGGAAGGGAAGGATGTAACAAGGGCCTGGAGATCATAGGAACATTGACTTCTGCTTTCAGTGCAGGAAGGGAGCCATTGGAAGGATCTCTGGCTGCTGCTCGATCTTCTCGACTATGTCAGGGGCAAGTGAAGGACACAGGGAGACAAGGTAGGGGCTTTTGCAATGATTCCAACAGGAGAGGACGACTCAGGATGATAGTGACAGTATGGTGATTCTGGATGTATTCAGAAGATCGAGCAAGCAGGATTTATGAAGTGGGATGTGAAATATGAAATAAAGAGAGAAGTTATGGATGATTCCAGGGTTTCTGGCCTGAACAACTAGAAGTACAGACTTGTCGTTTTTGTTTTTGTTTTTTTTTTAAGATTTATTTATTTATTTGACAGAGAGGATTTATTTATTTATTTGACAGAGAGGAGAGAGATCACAAGTAGGCAGAGAGGCAGGCAGAGAGAGAGGGGAAGCAGGCTCCCTGCTGAGCAGAGAGTCCGATGCGGGGCTTGATCCCAGGACCCTGAGATCATGACCTGAGCCGAAGGCAGAGGCTTTAACCCACTGAGCCACCCAGGCGTCCCAAGACTTGTTGTTTTTCTGAGACAAGGAGAGCTATGAGAAGAGCGGGTTGGTGGGGAATCCCAGGAATGTGGTCCTGGATGCACAGGCCTGCAGATGTCCTGTAGATACGGTGTTAGTTTCCTATGGCTGCTGTAAACAAACCATCAGAAACTAGATGGCTTAAAACAACTAAACTGTACTTCTGTACTTTCTCTAGAACGTCTTTTCTAGAGGCCAGAAGTTCAAAATCAGTTTTACTGGGCCAAGATCAAGGTGTAAGTAGGTCCATGTCCTCTCCAGGGGCTTTAGGTGAGAATCCGTTCCCTGCCTCTCCCAGCTCCCAGAGGCCGCTGGCATTCCTTGCTTTGTGACTGCATCACTTTTGTCTCCGCCTCAGTGATCACATTGGCATGTTCTCTTCTGCATGTCAAATCTCCCTGAGCATCCCTCTTGTAAGGTTGTAAGGTTACATGTGATTGGATTTAGGGCCCACCCACATAAGATGATCCACCCAGGATCATCTTCCCGTCTCAACATCATCTCCCCACCCTTACCATAATCACATCTGCGAAGTCCCCTTTACCATTGAAGGTAACATAACAGGCAGCAGGAACTAACGAGGCCATGGATACATTCTGAAGGGCCATCACTCAGCCTATCGCAGATACCCTGCGGTGATGATGCACAAGCAATTCCTCATACAATCTGGACCTCGGGGAAGAGGCACACTCTGGAAGTAGGAGTCGACGAGTCATCAGCATTCTGGGGGTATTATTTACCGTCATGAGACTGGACCACCCGGGGTGGGGGGGGGAAGGGCACACAAAAAAGATATCCAAACACCTGAGCCTGTGCTCAGAGGTCTGGGATATTGGAAGAAATCAGCAAAGGAAACTGAGGAACAGCTGGAGAGGCCAGAGGACAATTGGGAGGTTTCTGGGAGGCAGATAAAGAACGTTTCTGAAACCACAGAGAATGGCTGACCGTCTCAAATGCACTGATAGGTCCAGTAAAACGAGATCTTAGAGCACTGGGCTTGGCAGCATGGAGGTCACCATTGCTCTCAACAAGAACGGTCTGATGTAGAGGCAGGGGCCAAATCTCCTGCAAAAAAATGGAAGCAAGGAACTGGAGATAGCCCGCACTGACAACTTCACAAAGTGCTTTGTCCTAAAAGGCAGTCCCGAAAAGAATCCTCCGGCTACCCCCCCCCCCAAAAATCTCTTTATCTGCCCTAACTTTTAGAACAGTAGAGAGAATGGCCACTGGAAGTGTCCTACCTGGGATTCTAGAATCCAAAGAGGATGGATGCAAGAGATTTTAGCTGTTTTGTCCCAAGAGTCCTGTACTTCTTATTGCTTTGTGAGTCCTTGTACTTGTTATTGCTAAGGCTGACTACATTCGGAAAATCCCCCATAGAAGGCATGGCCCTGAATTTGAGACCCTGGATCACTGTGGACAGATGGCCCACACCCTCCCCCAACACAAGCAGAGATGCCTTAACCCTTAGAGATGGGGTAGGCAGCCCCCTCCTGAGCACTGAAAGATCTATTAGTCACAAGGTTTCTAAGTTAGTGGGAGCAATGCACTGTTATGCACACACGCTGCAGATGTGGAGCTAATTAACCTTGAACCAGGCAAGTTTCTAAGTCTCTCAGAGAAGTTTATTTATGCCTCCTAAAACTGAGGGCAATAGCTACAGCCTGATTTTAATTCTAGGTTGGAGAAAGCATGAGGCATTACTGTAATGCTAATGAAAAGCGGCATAAGTAAATTAGCACCAGCCTGCAAGGAGTTAGTTAAAGAAAATCATAAGGTTCTCTCACGAGTCTCTAGAAGATACTGTAGTATACTTACCTTTTTATAACTGTGATGCTTAAGAGGACACAAGACCAGGCTCCAGCAAGACTGGAGGGAAACTACTAGCTGTTCGGAGTGCTTCTCTGGGATAGATGCCCCTCTGGGACAGATACTCCTCTGGGACGAGATGCTCCTCTGGGACAAGATGCTCTGTTCGTTATTATTTCATCCTCAGGGAGGCCTGTGCACTGGTTACTTCTGTTGGACTCATTTTACAGTTGGGAAAAATGACGCTTAGCTTCATGCCATGCTCACAGGAATAGCAGATAAATGCAGAAGCATGGCAGTTAGAGCCTCTTCTGTGGAGGTGAAATGATTGCAGGGCACCAAGGAAGATGGGGCCAAGACCTTGAGAAGAGGTCTGGTGTTCAGAAAACCAACCCACTTCATTGCCAGGCATCTGAAAATGCTTTGGCAATAGCCAATATCCTCTGCAATTGTCCATCAGAAAAAGAAAATGCAATGCTTCCTATGTGAATTGAGACAGAGCCACAAATGGCATAGAAGGTGAGGGGTAGGGGTTGGCTCCCTGTAAATACAGAGATACTCATTTCTAGACAGAGCGATCCACTGAGTTTATTGGAGGAGGCTGGGGTTTGGTTATCCATTAGCCAGAACATGCATGCTAAAGAGGGAAAGAACCAAGGGCAGTTTCAATTTCCAGACAGCCCATGCGCCCAGCAGGATTTTTTAAAATGAGTACTGTAGTTATTTTAACAGAGTGAAATTTAACACAGCGACAGTACCAAACACCCCTAAAGGATAGATGGTGTGTGTGAGGCTGAGATTTGGCACATGAGGACCATAGCTGTTGGCTTCCAGAACCTTCCTGGGCTACCCAAGGCCAGAACTAAGCAAAGCTGTAAAACAAAAGTGAGACTCGATGGTTCTGTTGCGTGACATCTTCTTCATGCAGGAGCCCCCAGACAGTCTCAGGTGTCTGCTACCCTCAAGTACCCCACGTGCCCGGCCTTCCCCCTGGGGAGAGCCCCTACTCCTGCCCCTTCTCGCTCTCATCAGAATTTGTATACTGGACTCAATTACTCTCAGTGTCCTCCCAGGTGACCACCAAACTGATTTTATTAGAACAGAGGGCTGGTATTTTCAGGGAGGAGAAGGACCCATTCAAGCCACTCCCAACTCCCCTTCCTTAATGTGGCTTTGGATCCAGCTCTGAAATTAGCCAAGCTTTCCCCAGGCCGTGAGTAATCTACTGGGAACCTGAGAGCTGTGAGCACACCAAGACACGCAGGGTGAGGACCCACTTATGTCTTTGTTAGTCAAAATGATCTGTATAGACCTAATAATTATGGAATGGGAATTAGTTTTTCAAACCCAAATGGGGTACTACTACTAAGACAAAAATCACTCTCTGGAAAACTTGCTTTTGCCCACCCAAACCTTTCCCAGTACCAAAACAAAACAAAACAAAAATAAAACCTCAGACACACAGCCCAGTCATTAAGTGTATGTGCCTCAGTACCACACAGAACCAGGTTAGTAGCTTGTTTCTGCTACTAGTTCACCAACGGACATGGAGTAACGAGTTTCTTCATCTGCAAGACCACAGTAGTAAGAGGACGTACCCCTTGGGGCTTTGTGTGGATTAGATGTGAAAAATCCTATGAAACCCTTGCTTAGCACAATCTTTGGCTCCTAGTAAACATTTAAAATATGTTAGCCACTGTACTATCCCTCTCTAATAATAGCTCCCCCTAATGTGTAGTTTACCCAGTGCCAAACACTGTGCTGAACACCTGACGTAAGTTAACTTGGAATTTTCACAATGACCCCATGACATACGTTGTCCCTGTTTGAAAGAGAAGCAAACGAAGGCACGGAGAGGAATGATTTGCCAAAGTACCACCATGTGTCCATGGCAGGGCTATCGCTCGAACGCTGGTAGCCTGGCCCCTCCGTCTACACCCCTGACCACAACTGCCCACCTCTGTGGCACCCGATGGGGGGTGCTAGAAGGCACAGCCCATCTTATATCCAAGAAAAGTTGTGTTTGTGAAACAAAGAGAAAGCTGTCTGTGAACTCTGTCCCCCCAAGGAGAAAAGATAACAAGCAGTCCAAGCGCCTAAAAGGGGGCTCCCATCAGGAACATACTCACTCCACACCCTGAGCTGGAAGTGAGTCATTCTGAAATCTGCAACATTTCTCTGTGGTGAAATTTAAGGGGAGGACATTCTCCATCAAGAATGAATAAAAGTCACCATGAAGTGAGGGACTAAAGAGATTCTCTAAAAAGTGCAAAAGGAAGACAGGAGGAGGGCCAGGAGGAAGAAAGGAAACAAAGGGGCTAAGGAAAGGCAGTCCTGTTTCCAGGGTCATCATTCACACATAGCGTGGGTTTCTGGCAGCGTTTATAGGGACAGCCTGTCCAATAACACGCACAATGCACAATACTCTAAGGACTTGTTTGATGCTGAAATGTGTTCTTGAATGAGATCCACAAAGGGAATTCTTGTTGTCTGACGTTCCTCCCGGTTTATTAGGCCACGATGCCCGGTATGAATTGTCATCTGTGCCACCTGGTGGTGGGGAGCGCGCCCAGCCATGTGTTCACGTGTTGTCGCTATTCGTGCCCCAGTCTGGTCTCTCCAGTTTGGCGGCAGCTCTGCCTTGCATTTCATTCACTCCGTTAATATTTGGAGAAGGGAAGAAGGAGGGGAAAGAAACTGAACCCCCTTTGTGGAGTTTTGCCTAAAAATTTCATTTCAACAAGGCTTAAGGAAAATGTCCAACTTGTGATTCTTTTAAAAAGCATCTGGCCTTTTAGTTAAATCTCTTTAAAGGTAAATCCAAAGAAGAGGTCTGCACTCAGGGATTTATCAAGGTAAAGTCTGGGCTGCTCCACATTTAGCCTGCAGCGACAAGGGCCTGGGCCGTTAGTGGCTGCCCCTGTGGACGGTTTCCAGCCAGAACAAATAAAACCAAACCCAGGGTCCACAGAGTGAGCAAAAGGTCTCCGAGGTGCTTGTCACTCCAGCTTCTATCCATGAGTTTGCCTGTTGCCATGGGGATAGAAGCCCTTTGATGGGGGCGGGGAGAATATTATTTTCAGAAGCTGGCTATTTGCCATCAAGCTCTTTCTCTTTCTTTCTTTCTTTCTTTCTTTCTTTCTTTCTTTCTTTCTTTTTTTCTTGTGCAAACAGTGCCTCCAATTCCTACCAACAAACTACGAATACTCATAACCACTTAAGAGTAGAAGAGAATTAGTGAACTATATTTCAGCTCCTTTTCCTTACAGTTGTCCCTTTTGAGGGAAATTATAAACCATGAAACAGGAGAATGGACAGTGAGTTCTCATCAGTTGTGAGATGCAAGCTAACCATCCACTCTCCATCATCATCGTCGAATAATCTAGAAACCCTTCATTGGGCTGAACTTAGGTTGTGTTTGATCTGTAAAATGCTCTCCCTGCTTCCAGAACCCCACTTGCCTGGTGATCTTAGAGCTGAGAGGGGATCCTTGCCCCCTGGAGATCCAACGGACCCAGCACAAGGCCAAACTGCTGCCTTCCCAGCCTCTTCTGGGAGATGATTTCCTAAACGATGTCTTTGACCACACAGATAAATTCTCATTTAAATGCAGGCACATACACCCATAGGCTGATCGACAAAGACACACCATGAATTGAATGATAAATAATACATGCAGACAAAGACAACATCAGCTCTTATTTGCAGATGAAAGAACACTAGAAATTATTTCTGATGGAAATATAAAAGATTAAATTCAAGCAGGGAGTGGAGGAGGAAGTATTTTTTTAAAGCTCCTTAAGAAACAACCTCATTGTTTCACTTTCAAAAGGCACTTTCTGTCTTGAGCTGGGAATTCAGTGGGCACTTGGTAACCCAGGCCCCCATGGGACATGCTTGTCCAGTACTGGGAGAGCCCAAAGGAGCAGAAATGGAAGTGAAATCTCAGATAGGACACCTGCTGAGATGCAACTGGGCATCTATCCCCCTTCTTCTGGCAATTTTCTAGCAGAAAACTATCCCCTTTCCACTCCTGTTCTGTAGAGCCAAAGGGTATTGGAGCTGGAAGCAGACTTAGGAACCAAGTCATTCCAGTGAGACCCTATCACCCGACTTGGCTCTGTTTTCAAAGTTTCCAGCCAGTGGGATGTAAGCCTGGGGCTGCTGGGGCTTGTGAGGTCAGGAGAGCCTGCCTGAGAGCACAGAGGAAAACAGCCGAGCTACAGATTTCCTAGTTACATATTGTGAGTGCCTGAATTCAACCATTCCTGAAGCTAAGGCTGCCCTTGATGTTTCAGTTACAAAAGCCAATGAATTCATGTTTGTGCTTATGTCAGTTTCAGCTGGGTTTCCCTCACTTTGTCAAACAGTGAGATAGACGGGTGGGTCCCACTCAAATATGTGTAATTACAAACCTATACAGATACACAAGTATATGGGTGTATCTATCTATCTAATTACTAACATGAAGGCAATCCTCTTGTATTAGTAAGAAGTTTCATTCCACTGATAGGCTAAACCTCCATAAGAAAATCCGGGTTTAGTGGACTCTGAACAACAAACTGAGGGTTTTGGAGGGAAGGGGGTGGGGAATTGGGCGAGCCTGGTGGTGGGTATTTAGGAGGGCACGTATTGCATGGAGCACTGGTGTGATGCATGAACAATTAATCTTGTAATGCTGAAAAAATAAACGTATTTGGGGAAAAAAATAAAGTAATAGGAATTAGATACTCCCAACTTCTATTTCGATCATACATAAAAGCAAAAAAAAAAAAAAAATCCGGTTTATTGATTGACAAATTAGGGAGTAGAGGGGTGTGTGGGTGGCTCAGTCAGTTAAGTATCAGACTTGAGTTCAGATCCTAATCTCAGGGTTCTGGCATCAAACCCCGCCTCAGGCTCTGTGATGATCAACGGGGAGTCTACTTGTCCCTCTGTCCCTCCCCCAACCTGTGTGTTCTCTCCCTCTCCCTCTCTCTCTCAACTAAATAATAAAATCTTTTTTAAAATTAGGGAGTAGTTACTTTTTTGTTAAGGATTACACAGGATGTCTATAAAGAATTACATGGCAAACAAGGCCCTCACCTGGATTAGGGGAAACAACTCTCAGAACAAGGGGATTGTGGCCTAGGAGGATACCTCAAAAGATGTTTAATACAATATGGAAAATAAAATCTAAAATGGGAAAATTAAAACAAAAATAAGAGATCAAAACTGTGAACATTATGAGAATATGCAAACAGGTGAACAAGAAAGTCAAGAAGAAAGAACCATGACTAGCTTGAACCATTAAAAACTTGCTATAGGAAAATTCCAACAGAGTAGAGATGAAAGTTTCCGGATATTCCAGTCTGTGGAGAGGAGGTGGTGTAGACTGCTCTTCTCATGTGGATGGTCCAGAAACCGTGCTCAGAGGATGAGCTGTCTTCCCCTTCATGTCCAAAGAGAGAGCCTCTAATCAAGCTATCTTTGACTCCTTCCCCAATAGCCAACACACCTAATCCTTTTTATTTTATTATATATATATATATATATATATATATATATATAGAAGTTCATTCTTCAGTTGATTCTCTAGTTCATTCTCATGCTTTGGTCCTAGATACCATCAGCCCTCATGTAGATTACTGTGAGTGTCTCCTAAGTGTCCTCCCTGCTTCCACCCATGTTCTCCTATAATCTCGTCCCTAGACCATAGAGGAAGCCTTTTAAAATACAGCTCAGCCCATATCATTCCTCAGTTTAAAACCTCTCTATCTCCCCCAATGAAAGCCAGAATTTGAATTTGGTCAGAATAAAGAAGATGGAATGATTATGACACATTACAACCAGATAAGGAAATGAAGGCAAACAAAGGCAAACAAAGGCATTTTGCCTCTTTTCGTTCTAACTGAAAAGCCAGTGCAAAATCCAACAGAGAATATAAGTACATCAATATTCAAAGTTCCATGAAGGCAAAGGTAATCTACTCACTTTAAAAATAAAAGTGAGTAGACTTCAAGCATTATGGGAAGCAAGTAAGACTCAGACTGTCTGCATTCACAACCCAGCTCCACCATATAATAAGCTGTGAGATGCTGAGCAAATTATTTCATTTCCCTGGGTCTTGATTTTCTCATCTGCGAAATGGGGATGCTAATAGTACGTACTTTATCAAGTTGTTTGAAAACAAAATAACACATGTAATGTGCTTAAAACCTTGCCTAACGTGTTGTAGGAGTCCAATAAATGTTAATTATTAATGTTTATTATTATTTATGTGAAAGAAAAATTTTTGGATAATTTATTTATGAACAGGTATAAAAATATTGCTAACACCATGTTTGCAAGGGGGAAAGTCAGGCCCTATAGGCCAAATCAGGGATGTTTTACAGGAAAACAGAATAGTGAAAATATCACTGTTAGACACAAAATAAAAAGAATGCCTAGTTAAAGGTCCCTGAACTCCTTTCTGACAATCAGCTCAGAGTCAACCGGGTGGGTAGGTAACTGATTTCCTAGACCAAATCTTCATTGCGTTAAAATTCAGCAGAAAATTGCATAAGCACTTTTTTTTTTTTTTTTCCAGAAGGAAGCTATAGAGTTTTATCACATAGAAAAGTTTTGCCCCAGACCAGATTTGGGACACTTTCTCTATTACGGTAGAGAAGTATATTAACACACTATGTACTCTCTCACTGCTTCTTTGGAAGTATTCTATAAGGGGACAGTGATGATGAGTCATATTATCATTCTACAGTCATGAGAGTGAGGCCTCCCTCCCAAAGTCAACCACGTTAACATGCTTAGGTCATAGGACATAACGACAGGAGAGTGTACAAGGGAATCCCATTCATAACAACAATCCAATGATATCATGGTAAAACTATAATTTTTGAGTCAAGCAGACTGATAATCAAATCCTGCTTTGGTCAAGTTACTTAACCTCTCTTTATCTCCCTTTACTTATCTGAAAATAAGGATGATGATATCTGTTGTGTGAAAAAGGTAAGACAAAATATGTCAAGTACCCGATATGCTGATACGTAATGTAAACTTAAGATAATATTGGTTTTCCCCTTTTCCTACTCCCCATTCCTGCCTGTCTTGTCCAAAATACAACCCAGTAAGTCTCTAAGCTAGTTATCCCACTCCCATTTCCTACATGTGTTAGGAGTTCTCAGGAGGGGAGCAAAATGATCAATAATTAACATGTCCCATACACTCCAAATAGCCATACTTAACCTAAAGGCCCATGTCGAGGGCATTATCTCCTAATGGTCCCGAGTCGAGTCTTCAGAGCCCCCAAACTACATGAGATTCCTGATGTGGCCAGGAGAGTAGCCCTCCACTCTGCCACTTGGGGCCACGCTTTGTAACCCGAGTTTCTGTCCACCACAGTCTGAATGATTCCAGCAGCTCCTGACATGTATCCTCCTGCCCCAACCAGAGCACTCACTGGCTCCTTGGGTTGGGTGGGGACAGAGTCTCCTCCATGCATCTTACCTTCTTTTCCCATGCATTAGACTATAGGCAAACATGGTGGTAATATGTGTCTGGGGAAGAAGATGAAAGGGGGTAGTTTATTGGAAATAGTTATCCACTATTCTCAGTTACAGAATAAGCCTTTATTGAGTACTATGAATCTGAATTATGTCTAAGGAGGGAAGAGAATATAGAGTCAGTCCCTGTTACCATTCACAGCCCGTTGAAAAGAGGAGCCTGCTCCTTAAGATTGGTATAGTCATGTCTCATCTCCCTGGTGTCCTCCATGTCCTTGCTTATAATGGAATCTCAATAATTACTGAAAGTATGAATAGATTAGTGAAAATTTCTCTTCGGCCAACTGAGTACATACTCTAAAAGATGTGATTTGGGAGAGGGCATTAAAATATAAGCTAATATTTATTTAATGAAGCAAATGCTTCCTTTCATAAAATAGATATGGCTAGGGAATTAAAACACCATTGGTACACTTATTTTGCAGTTTGGAATTCTATTATACAAATTTTCAAAAGATGTGATTCTTGTCAGGCCAAAACATTTATGATAAAGTATCAGGGCCCTGAAAATAATGGCTTATTGTGTGAGAGAGGATAATAAAACATGTACATTGTCAAAATTAGAGATTGGGCTCAGATCGATGAAATGAGACACAATTTTTTAAAACAGCAAAGTGATTCCCATGTGAAAAAATATGGAGCAAGTTGAGAATTGGGACTGTCGGTCTGGCTGAGCATGAGTAATAAATAGTTTGCAGGTCCACAGAAGGTCCCACTGCGACAATAGGCCATGGCGTGTCAGGCTGGATGCAGGGATTCACTCCAAGGCCAAAGAGGCATGTGTTTATAACTCTTGATTTGGCCTCCATAAGAACAAACCCAGTGGGGATACAAACTATAGTCTTCAAGTTCCAAATTTTAAAATCAACGTAGACCGAAGAAGTTTCAGAGGAAAATGGGAACAAGAAATGTTTTTTTAAATAAGTCTTACGAGAAAACACAAAAAAGAAGGACTATGTTTGGTTTGTAAGGAAAGAGATTAAGGGGAGGCATGAATCTTTTTTTTTTAAAGATTTTTATTTATTTATTAGAGAGCGAGAGACTGAGAATGAGAGGGGAGAAGGTCAGAGGGAGAAGCAGACTTCCCGCAGAGCCGGGAGTCCGATATGGGACTCGATCCTGGGACTCCGGGATCATGACCTGAGCCGAAGGCAGTTGCTCAACCAACTGAGCCACCCAGGCGCCCGGGAGGCATGAATCTTTAAGTGTATAAAGTCAGGGTACAGAGAGGACAAAAATGATTTATTTTCTCCATATACAGTGGATAGTTGAAATAATAAAGGCAAGGTGCCGGCATTGCTTCACGAGCGCTGATAAATCTAGAAAACAGGCGATGAGGACAATTATTGGCATGGTCTGTTCCACCTTGGGTAAAGGCTGGCCTTTATTCAACCTATTCCTCAAAAACCCTGCTTTTCCTCCACGAGGCATAAACAAAACTCTCCTCACAGAAACCTCAGAAGGAGGAAACAACTCCCTAACCCCTCACATAGAAAGTATCAAAATAAGAATATTCTATTCTAGGACAAAAACAATATGATAGGGTAGTAGAGGGAGAGAGACCATATGCTGTTACCACCAACACCAGTTCCCTGTTAATCCTGTGTGTGAATTGGTGAGGTCTCATGGTGCTGGGGTAAGTGGGCATATCTGTCCTCTGTGAACTTTGTACACTTGTATTTGGTTTGTGACTCCCAAATATAGGCCTACCACCTGTGTAAGTTGTACTGAGAAGCAAAGGGAAGGGTCTTTGCTCCTCCTTCTTGAATGCAGGGCAATATGGCTCTCTTCTGAACCTTTAACAGCTCCCACCGTCCCAGGAACAAAGCCATAGGCACGCAACAAATGACCTGATGGCTTTTTTCCAGCTCAGACCAGCTCTCTCGCCCTCCTCCCCCACCCTGAGTGTATTCATTCTAATCTGTATCTCCATTCCGTGTCCTGTGGTCTCATACCTAGTTTCCCAAGACTCTCCCTTGCCTCTTCAGATGAACACTCCATGTGTAGCCTCTGCATGGCCCTCATTTCAGACACGGCCTCAGAACTTTCCTTTGGATCTCTCTTGATTTCATGCTCTGCCTCCTGAGGGCCAGTCTCACCTCCCCGCACACCAGCTCAGGCTCCCAAATGCCATGCCTGGTCAGAGAAGTCCCAGAACCTCCAGTCCAAGAAGCATAAACTTGCCCACGCTACCCAAGGCCGCTCTGAATATAAATGAATCCTAAGTATCTAAAAGGGTTATTTGGGGGCGTCTGGGTGGCTCAGATGGTTGAGCGTCTGCCTTTGGCTCAGGTCATGATCCCGGGGTCCTGGGATCAAGTCCTGCATGGGGTTCCCGGCTGAGTGGGGAGCCTGCTTCTCCTTCTGCCTCTCTCTCTCTCTCTTTTTCTCTCTCTCTCATGAATAAATAAATAAAATCTTTTAAAAATTTTTAAATAAAAAATAAAATGGTTATTTGGGATGAAATGCATAGATATTTGGCCAAGATTCAGAATCTCTCAAACTGCCATTCTATAAGATTATGAGAGATGCAGAGGGAGGTCCCTTCCCCTCAACCAGGGGAGGTGAGGCCTGTTCCGGTGAGGCCTGGATCACAAACAATATGCCTCCAGGGGTCAGAGAAGTGATGGGAATGGTTAAAGTGGGCCAGGCAGGGGAGTGGTGGGAAGTGTGGCCTACCGGAGAACATTCCCATCTGTCTTACGTACTAGGGCTACCATAACAAAGTACCATGGAGTGGGGGGTGGGGGAGCTTAAACAACAGAAATGTATCTTCTCACAGTTCTGGATGCTAGAAGTACAAGGTCAAGGAGTCGACATGTTATGTTTCTTCTGACGCTTCCCTCTGCTATGTGGATGGCCATCTTTTCACTATCCTCATGCCGTCTTTCTTCTGTGTCTGTGTGCTCATCTCCTGTTTCTATAAGGATCTCAGTCATATTGGATCAGTGTCCACCCTATGACCTCTTTTAATTTGATTACCTCTTATAGACCTTATCTACAAGAGTGATTCCCAGGAAAACACTCTGAATCAATCTGACCTAGCTCTGCCCCAAAGATAATCCCATAAGCAGGCACAGAAAAGAAACTGGTACATTTCAGAAAAGATCTGTGACTTCTCTGGGCTTCCTTCAAAGCTCAGGCAGAGAAGCTGCTTCTAGGTACAGCACATTAATGGTGGTGGTAGAGGGATTGTAGGCCAAGAGTCATAACTAAACCATAAGAGGCATAACTGTGGCAAATTCTGTAAAGACCTGGTAGCTAAAGCCCAACAGACCCCAGCACTGTGCAGCTGGGGCCAGGAGCTAAGAAGAATGGTAGGCAAGTTTCATCTGTCCAATGGGCAGGAGAAGGTCAAGTGCAGAGAAGCCGAGGGAAAGGGTAAAGTGAATTTACACAGACGAGGGCCATCATCGATTTCAGGGTTGGCAAACAGGATGCCACTCCTGGGCCAACTCTGATGGGTAGTGGCTTCGGGGAGGATGGGTTTGTATGAGCTCCGCAACCTCACTGAAGGGAAGAGGTCTGTGATCGATTAGTCCTGTCTGCTCTGGGCATGGAATGGGGAGTGGTTGTGACTGTGCCATCCCTGCTTCAGGAAGGATGATCAGGCAGTACCAATCAAACACCTGGGCTCAGAGATGGGAACCTGTCAAGGGTGTTTCAGCTACAAGAGGACAAAAGCTTGGCAAGGGTCTCGGGACAAGAAGCCAGAACAGAAACAAGGGATTTGCTTGTACTACCTGGAGAAGAAACCAGAAACTTCAGAACCATGGAGGTCAAAGCAGAGGTGTTGGTTTTTAGAAGCTAACTAATAATCTGAAAGCCAGAAAAGTAGTAAGAATGAGTAGAGCACAAAAGCCCAAACAAAAGGCCAGCCCACAGGCATGGAGGCAAAATGGACAAGAATAGTGATCATCGTGATGCAGGAGCACCCAGAGAACAACTGGTTTGCAGGAGGAGTCAGGCAGTAGAGGGTCACCAAGGGATCCAGGTGTACACACCTGATGGAGAACCCATCCACCGCTGGTGAAGAAAAGGACCAAAATCACTTCCATACCCAGCCAAGGGCAGGTCAGTTCTTAGACTGCAAGCTCACTTCATTCGCAAGGATAGCTACGGAACCACTGCTCTGTGTCCGGAGTGGGGAGGTAACAAAGCACACCTCTGCCCTTGAAGAGCTCAGAGTAAGGCAGGAAATGCAGACCTGCTAAATCCCCACAACAAATGTGCCGAGTGTGGTGATAAAGGTAAACACACCACACCGTGAGGGCACAGAGACAGGTGAAGTCAATGCCCATCTCTGAAAATGAGCCTGAGCTCACTGAATGAAGGAACCAGGATGACAAATACTTAGAGAAAAGTACCTAATACGTGCCATGCATTATTATAAATGCTTTATGCGTATTAACTCATGTCATCCTCTGGGGAAGATATTCTGTTATTACCATTTCACAGATACAGAAACTGAGGCTCAGATATTAAGTAAGTTGCCCAAGGTCCACAGCTAGGACGTGGCAGAGCCACAGTTCAAACCTTCATGGTCTGCCCTCATGGCCTGTGTCTGGCTGCCCCTTAATGAAAGGGTAGACATGGATAGAAAGGTCACTCGTGAAAGATATTTCAAGATCAAAATGGACCTTGGAGTCCATCTAGTCCAAGTGTTACATGGGAAGGGGATATTTTGGCTAATGCCCTCAACCGTCTTCACTTCTCAGATTGTTCTGAGCCCTCGGATTTCAGAAGGACTCATTGTTCTCTATAAAGGATTTACATCCCTAGGACAAAATTAATGGGCACCCGGCAAGGATGCTACTCAACCTGAAATTAAAAGTAATCAAGGATGAATGGTCAGGATCAATGGTCATCTCAAGCAAAAGCTACAATCCCTTGTCCAGTTTCCAGATAATGAATAAGTTTTTGTGGACCTGGAACCTAATAAAGGAGAGGCAGAGTCCTGGGAGGAAGGACACCACAACATCATGGCAAGTTCCTCTGATCCTTCCCCAAAGAGATTATGTGGCCATTTGCCATGGGTACAGCAAAGAAAGGGAGACACTAAACATTTTGAGGTCTACCAAATACAAGATGTGACTTGACATTGTTAACTGGAGACTCAAAGCATCAATCTGACCCTTCTTTTAGAATGAGGACACATGGGTCCCAGGAAATAAATGAAGGTAGTTTGCCCAGGTCTGGCTTACACTGGGCTCACTGAATCCAAGCACCCATCAATTATCATTTCCATAGTCCCCAAATGAAAAATTGGATGCACATACATCTGCATTGGTCTGGGGGAAAGTCAAGTGGAAACTCCATCCCTCTAAATCCCAATTCAAAATAGTAAATCAAAAGCAAGATAGCTTTCTGGAGGAATGCCAGAAAAAAACACTTAAAGGCATAGGTTTGGTGAACTCCATCTTACCTCCATTTAAGTCACCGGTCTGACCCCTGCAGAAAAGTAGACAGATCCTGAAGGATGGCAGTTTAGATGACTGCCATTTCATCAAGCCCAAATGTAGCTGCTCTACCAGATGTGGCATTTTTGCTAGAGCAGATGAACATAGCCTTGGGTATGTGGAATGAAGCCACTGATCTGGCAAATGTATTATTTTCCATCCCTATCAAAAGAGAGGATCAGAAGCACATAACACAGTATATTTACAGTCTGGTTTGAGGGCAATATTAACTCTCTTTCCTTCTGTCATAATACAGTCCAAAATAAAAACCTGGACTAGTTAAACATCCCACAGAATATCACACTGGTCCATTACACTAATGATATTATGCTAATTGGATTGGATGAGCAGGAAGTTGCTAGGACATTGTAAGCCTAACTAAGCCACACGCACTCAGGAGGCTAGAAGTAAACAGTATGCAGGTTGAGGAACCCACTGCATCAGTAAAAAAAAAAAAAAAAAAATCGGTTTCCAGTGATCTGAGCAATGCTAGGCCTCCATTCCAAAATAAAGGATAAATTATTGCATCTTGCACATCTCTCCATGAAGAATGAAGGCTAACGATGGCTGGTTCCAGTAACAGATTCTTGAGATAGGACTACCTCCCGCCAGGCATGGGGGTCAGGGCACTTAGGCAATAAGAGCATTTCCTGGAAGCCACTGCTACTCAGAAATGGCTAGCAATAATTCAAATCTAAGCAGAAGTGACGACACACCACTTAATCCAATGGCATTCCTAATTCACTTCCCTTACCAGAATCCGAAAAGGCTATTCCAACACCACCCAACCCAAGAAGAAGTTAGAGTGTAGATGTTTTCAAAAGTCTGTGCAGGTGATTGCTAGGGTACCTCTGAGAGCCTTGGCAGGGATCTGTACAAGTGAAGAACCCGGGAGTTAGCACACCATTAGCTTCCAGGTAAATCCAGCATTGGCCGGGAACCAAAACAATGAGCATCTAGGAGGGATGGAGGCAGGGGTGTCAGGCCAAGGTGGAGCTTGATGTGGGTGCTTAAGTCCTGGTGCACTTTTCCAAAACTTCTTCTCTATTCCTATGTCTGTAAATATTTTCACCACTGTGACAATTACCAAGGGCTTTTTGTTTGTTTATCAAACTAAGTTCCATCAAATACTCTTATAATTAGGAACAGCTGGTGAAGTACACGGGTTGGGAGGGGAGCCGACACTCCATCCTCATCCAAAAAGAGTCACAAAGACCAAGAGTTTGGCTCCTTAGCTGCTACTCTGGGTGGGAATTACAACTATCTGGACATTCTGGCCATGGTCTAAAATTCCAGTGCCTGAGACAAGGCACAAGAAACTGGAGCTTGGGGCTCCAGTTTCCCCTACCTGTACATTAACGATATTTACTAGTTGGTGACTGCGGGCTGAATGGCACTATCGAATGGCAAAATCATAGTATTATTGCATTTCCTCTTTCATCTCATGGGGCAAGATGAATTTATGATATCGTAATTGTTTCCATGGCAGCAAATCATATTGTCCCAAACAGGGGATTTTATGACTTCATGGCTGGATTAAGAAAGAAGAGAAATCAGATTGAGAGTGAGAAATTTGCCCAAGCATAAATATCTTCGATGACAGCAAGGGGAATAGAGCAAATTACAAATAGGCAAAATTGCCTTTGGTTTAAATGTTCTTTTTACAAGTTCATTCCAGTGCAGAAGCCCCTTCTCCAGGCGTATAATTTGTATAATGATGCCTCTTTGCTTGAATTCACAGAAGGCTAATGGTGAAGCTCATCTATTTCGGGAATGCTTCAGCAATGCTATTACTAATTGTTTTGCAGCAAATATCTGGATTTCTGCTGTAAGCAGTTTTGTTTGGCTTTTCTATTTGTTTGGGTTGTTTAGGGGCTTTTTTTTTTTTTCTTTTTTTTTTACTCCCTCAAGATTTTGTCTACATAAATTCGTTTGAAATAAACCTTTCCAGATAAAAGTTGGCTTTATGTCATCTGAAAATCTGTCAAGAACTCTCCTCACTAGAGGCATCTGCTTCGCCTTCCATAGGTTCCTATTGACTTCATTCTCATATTTCCAGTCTCTCATTAGTTTCTGTCTATTGCCTGAGAAGAAAGCAAAATTTCTTCCTAATTTTGAAGCCACTTAAATTCACCTCAGTTTCAATTAACCCTATACAACAAACAAAGACTTGGGATTTTAAAATTCTGGGTCTCTCTTACTCGATCCCTCTTTCCTTTCTCTCTCTCTCTCTCCCTCCCTCCTTCCCTAATTTCTCTTTCTTTCTCTCCCTCCTCCTTCCCTCTCTCCCCATCTCACCCCAACCCCACACCACTCCTTTTTCTGCGTAGACATATTTCCAGTACCTTCTAAGAGGTGTCCCTCTCTTTTTCTTTTAACCCTCCCATATCCAGAATATGCTGTAGCTTCCTGCTAATTCACAAACTTCTTGCCAACCAGCTCATCCAGGAACACCATGGAACTTCCATTCTCTGAACACCCTGGAGACTCACTGCTTCTCAACAACGTGTCTCAGTGATCCTTCTCCATTCTTATTCGAATTCCATGGAAGATTCCATGTTGTTGAATCCCATACAATGAATTGCTCCTCAATATGATTCCATCAGCAAGTGTTCTGTGATGGTTGGTTTTATGTCAGGTTGGGGAGACTATAGTCTCAGTTATTTAATCAAACACTAATCTAGGTATTTCTCTGAAGGCATTAATAGATGTGTTTAACATCTACAACAGATGACTTTAAGTAAAGGAGATGATCTTCAGTATTGTGGGTGGGCCTCGTCCAATCAGTTGAAGGCCTTGAAGCTAATCAGTTGAAGCTACGACAGGTTGCTCAAAGAAGAAATATTGCCTCAAGATTGTAACATGAACTTCTGTCTGAGTTTCCAGGCTACTGCCTGACCTATAGAGTTAGCACTTTCCATAACTCCACAGTCACATTCACCAATCCTTAAAGTAAGTTGATGTGTGTGGGTGTGTGTGTGTGTGTACGTGTGTGTTACATTTCTCAGAAGAACCCTGACTGCCACATGTACAGAAAGAACCCACCAGGTGTTTGGTGACATGCTGAGCAACATACGGTAAGAAATACAAAGGACCCAAAAGATGTGGTCCGTTTCCCCCAAAGTGCTTACAGCTCACGGAGAACCAGGACTAACAGTGCCTAAAACAATAACAAATTTTTAAATAATAATAATAGTAACAGTAATAATAGGATTTAGATCTTCTGTGTAGATGCCCAGGAGTTCAGCGGAAAGAAGCATCAGTGAGAACTAGAGGGGTCAGGGAACAGTTCATGGGAGAAGTGAGTGTTGAGCTGGCCCAGGGAGGGTTTGAGGACTGGTACAGGCACGAGAGAGCAGAAGGAATTCAGGCAAGAAATGCCAAGAGAAGAAGGCCAGAGACAGGCATCTGTGCAGTCTGCTTACAGAACCAGGAGGAGACCAGTCTGAGTAGTGCAGGGTGCATTTAAAGAACCTGGAAAGCAAGGTTGGAGAGGCCAACTGGGACGGAATTGGGGGAGACCTCAATAAACCCTAGGAGGATTATTTAGGTCTTAATATTATAGAAAGAGATCCCAGAGTTTAGACAGAAAGAGAACTTATAGGTTGACAAATTCAAGGACTTTGTCCAAGCACCCCTGGCTAATTAGTGGCAGTGCCAGAGAACCAGGTTTCTTGATGCTTTGTCTAACCTGGTTCCCACCACACCTGTCTGCCTCCATATAGAATAGAGAAATGATATCACAGAAATAGCATTAGAGAGAGACTGGTCCATAGGTGGACTATGGGAGCAGGAATGAAACTTTAGAAAGGAGGTTCCCAAGTGGAGGGAGGTGAGGGTCTCCACCAGGGGAGCATGGGTGAGAGGAGGAGGACGGAAGGACATGTGGTCCTATAAACCCAACGGCTCCTTCTCAAGTGTCACCCTTCCCACGTCCTACTAGCATTTTATAATGTCTGTGACTCCTTCCGGAAACTGCCACCTCGTCCTCTCTGACACTTTCTCTCCTCCTTCCTCTCTTTCTGCTCCTTCTCTGGATCCTCCCATCTCCTAGCTCATTAATGTAGGTGGCCATCTTGTCCTTTCTTTTTAACAACACCTTGACAATTGTGATCAATCTCTTGACCTAAACTCTCACCTTGGTAATGACCTCCATACTGCCATTTCTAGGTCTGTCCGTTATCCTGCATTTCAGGCTCACAGGTTTAATTACTTATTAGAAAGTTCCACGTCCCCTTGGCACCTCCCATTCACTGTGACTGCAACTAAACTCGTTTAGCTTGCCTTCTCACATTTGATCCTCTGGTCTTCCCTGTTTCTAACTTGGGGATCAGACACTTGGGCTCAACATCTCAGCATCGTTTTTGCTACTGTTCCCTCTTGTTTGTTCTCCACATTCAATTGAATGCAAGGTTCTGCTCATTCTACGTCACCAGCATCCCCGCCATCCCCCCGTGCCTGCATTTCCACCTCGGCTTCTACTTTTCCACCTACATTCTGGCTGCTGTGACCTCCAGCCTAGCTGATTATGCCCTCGCTTGCATTTCTCATCTCCAACCCATTTTTGAGGCTGTACCTAGATTAACTTCCCTGAAACACAGTTCCAATGTATTATTTACCTGTGCAGTATTTTTAAGTCTTTTTCCAAGGCCTTCAAACAGAAATCAGTTCCCTGCCAGTCTTCTTCACCTTCCTTCCCGCTCTTCCCCTCCTCCACTGAGTTGGGCTGAGCCCAACTCAGCCATCATCTTCCCTCCTTACTTATGGCTGCCTTGCTTCTGGGGTTCTATTCATGCTGTTTCCTCTGGCTGAAAGGTCAACCCCAGTGTTGTCATGTCCAAGCAGGACCTAATTTTCACAGCCCATCTCAAATGTCCCTCTTTCTCAAAGCCTTCCTAAACTCAAGTGGAAGTAATTTCCCCCTCTTCTGCATCCTCATAACCTGAATCTGTAACTCATTATTTTCCTCCTCAAATTACTCTTCCTGAACATGTTTTAACTTTAAGCTTTGGCTACAAACTCTCTGAGGGTAGGAAAAGAATCTTTATAGCACCAACCCCAAAGCATTTACCTAGTGTTTTGCATATACTAGGCAATAAATAAGTATTTCCTTAATGAATTCTGAAAGAAGACACCATGGGACTTGGTGTGGATTGGAAAAAATGTTTAAAGATAGGAATAAAAAGAAATGGAAAGGTTCCAAGTTTAGCTGGGTGGAAGGAAAGTGGTGACATTGGGAGGGGACAGTGACTCTGACGGTAGAAAGGGATTTGGGGGCTTTAAGTGAAAGTAAGATTTCTAAATGGAAATAGCCACCAGGCAGCTGGAAATATGGGCCTGGAACTCAGATGAGATGCCAAGACAGAAGCATAGACATGAGAGAGAAAACTCTGAGAGTACATGGGGTCCCCAGTGAATAACATGGAAGAAGAGAAATGTAGAGGTGAAGAACCTAAGCCTTGAAAAATAGGAGAACAGAAAACAAAGAAGTTGCAGTCAAAGAGTAAGGGACAAGAACTAACATCATAAAGAGGATAGCATTTCCAGAAGGAAAGAGATGCCAATGGTGTTAGATACAGAGACATCCATAAGTCACTCGCTGAATGAATGTTTATTGAATATCTTCTATGTGCCTGGCACTGCTGCATGTGCTAGAGATTCAGTGTTAAATATAACAGAGCACCTGAAGAATTACAGTCCAGTGGGAAAGAAGAGAAAGCACAGATAAATAGATAGCAGGTGGCAATGAAGTGCCATAGAGAAAAAATAAAGTGAGGTAGGAGATAGAGAAAGGCAGTGGTGTACTCCACCCTCCACCCAGTACTCCATGTAATCCGTGCCCTCTTTAATACCCATCACCAAGCCAGCCCATCCCCAAAGCCCTTCCCTTCTAAAATCCTCTGTTTGTTTCCTGGTGTCAATACCTGGGTGGCTCAGTGAGTTAAAGCCTCTGCCTTCAGCTCAGGTCATGATCTCGGGGTCCTGGGATCGAGGGCCGCATCGGGCTCTCTGCTCAGCAGGGAGCCTGCTTCCCCCTCTCTCTCTGCCTGCCTCTCTGCCTTCTTGTGATCTCTCTCCTTCTGTCAAATAAATAAATAAATCTTAAAAAAAATATAGTCTCTCATGGTTCGTCTCCCACTCCAATTCCCCCCCTTCATTTTTCCCTTCCTTCTCCTAATGTCCTCCATGCTATTCCTTATGTTCCACAAATAAGTGAAACCATATGATAATTGACTTTCTCTGCTTGACTTATTTCATTCAGCATAATCTCCTCCAATCCCATCCATGTTGATGCAAAAGTTGGGTACTCATCCTTTCTGATGGCCTAGTACTATTCCATTGTGTATAGACCATGTCTTCTTTATCCATTCATCTGTTGAAGGGCATCTCAGCTCTTTCCATAGTTTGGCTATTGTGGACATTGCTGCTATAAAAATTGGGGTGCATATGGCCCTTCTTTTAACTACATCTGTATCTTTGGGGTAAATACCCAGTAGTGCAATTGCCGGGTCATAGGGTAGTTCTATTTTTAATTTTTTTTTTATTTTTTTATTTTTAATTTTTTGAGGAACCTCCACACTGTTTTCCAAAGTGGCTGCACCAACTTGTATTCCCACCAACAGTGTAAGAGTTTCTCCTTTCTCCACAAGCTTTCCAACATTTGTTGTTTCTTGCCTTGTTGATTTTTGCCATTCTAACTGGTGTAAGGTGGTATCACAATGTGGTTTTGATTTGAATTTCCCTGATGGCTAATGATGATGAACATTTTTTCATGTCTCTGCTAGCCATTTGTATGTCTTCTTTGGAGAAGTGTCTGCTCATGTTTTCTGCCCATTTTTTGACTTGATTATCTGTTTTTTGGGTGTTGAGTTTGAGAAGTTCTTTATAGATCTTGGATATCAGCCCTTTGTCCATAGTGTCATTTGTGAGCATCTTCTCCCATTCTGTGGGTTGCCTCTTTGTTTTGTTGACTGTTTCCTTTGCTGTGCAGAAGCTTTTTATCTTGATGAAGTCCCCAAAGTTCATTTTCACTTTTCCAACCCTCATTTTTATTTTATTTGTCTTCCTTCTTGGGCTGGGATTCTAACATCACCAAAGACTGAGCACAGGCTGTTGAACCCTTGTATCAGGAACCAGGGAGCTTTGCCTGTCTTAGCCTCTTCACTGTGGCTGTCCCCCTTGGCCTGAACTTGTCCCTCCCCTTGTCCCAAATCCATTCCCAAGCTGGGCAACAGGCTCGGCCATGCCACCTGGGCAAACTTGCTGGTTGATCGAGTACCGGCCACAGGCCTCCCTAGCTCTAGCTGGTCAAGAAATGGCCATACCCCCTTATCCTGTCCCCGTGACTCTATGCCCATCTTCACCAGTCACTTCCCGCTCCTGGCTCATAAATGTGACATTAGGGGGACATGCGGCCTAGGACAGTGTAAATCTCTGGCTTCAACTTGTCAACTCCAACGGTGGCTTCTGCTTTAAGCAACTGCTTAGATCCTTGATCTAAAAATGCAGGGAGGAGTGAGCACTCATGAAACTGGGACAGCCCAAGCACAGTGATGTGCTTGCAGCTTAAAAACCACCACAAAATACATACATACATACATACATGCAGCATTTTGACTCTGAAGCTCTGTTAATAGGCAGCAGCAGGGTAAAACCCCGTTATTCAGCAAAAATACTTGAATCTATTGACCTTGGATGGGTTCAAGTCACAGGAAAATGAATTCTCTCCCCAACCCCCAATCCTCTAGGCCCCTGATGAAACAGCAAAGTCACAGGCCAGGAACTGTGATTTTAGCCTTTCTCCAAAGAATCTCCTCCTGGCTCCTAAACAGAGCTGGGAGGTCTCCCTCTGGCCCCATTATTCAGGGGGAATGAACACCATCAGCCTGTGAGCTAGCTTGGCCTAAACTTGGCCCTTGAGATTCAGGACCTGGTTTCAGAACAGTGGGAGGGGCAGAATACAAAGGAAGAACAGAGGGTGAGATCCTTCTCAGCTGCTCACTGCCTCTGGCAGCACCCGGGTGAGGGGAAAGAAGGCTTCAAGAGCCCGCCACCTCAAGTAAAAACGGAGAGCCCGTCGCCTCTGAGAGCTGCAGTCGCTGAGGGAGGGTAGGAGCAGGAGCCCCTGACCTTCCCCACAGCTCCCGGAGGACAGGGCCTGGGGGCCCTCCTGAGCGCCCCTCCCCGCCGCCCTTGGCCTCAGACCTCTCTCCAGCACACACCCAGTCCTGGGTGAACTCTCTGGGCGAAGCCCTAAAGGCAACTGAGAAGCTTTTAAAAAACAAATCCCGGTGATCTATGTGGAGGAAATCTGCTGGAGGGAAAAACAAAACCAAACAAAAAACAAAACCAAACCCAGCAATGTTTGAGTAGCATCGCCGGCACTGCTGGTAATGCGCGGCAGAAACGAACGAAAGCTTCAGCGGGTCAGTCCCGAGCGTCTCCACCAGGGAAAACAATGAGGAAACGTCTTACCTCGCCTTTGTTTGTGGGCAATTTCCTAAGAATTCCCATCTCTGCAGCGATTTTCATTCTGGTCTCTTAGCCGCATGCAAATCCCGAGCCCCGCGCTAGAGGTCGCTGTTCATCACAATCCAACCTCGCCTCCGGTGAGGTCCGCCCGCCCGCCACACTCACGTCTTCACCGTAGGGGGAGCAACCTGCGGGCTCCAGTGGCAGGAAAATCTGCTCGCTCAGGCCCAGGCCAGGTATGTCAGGACGCATCCACCTGCAGGGACGTCTGCCCTTAATTACACAGACAGAAGTATAAAAGGGGGAGGGGAGGAGCTATCACCAAAGGTGCTTCCAATTAATTAGAATTTTTCACAAGTGCTGCCTGATTTGTGACCTTTTAAACACTTCCCCCCTGTTCCTCTGCCTTCCCCTCCTCAACACCCCAGCTGTATCACTTCTTTCCCGGTGGCCCAGCAAGCCATTTGAAGAAGGTACGATAAGAACGACTTAAATAAAAGCCAGGGTTTCGATACGGGCCATACCTGCGGCTAGCCACTACCGCTGACGCCGCTGGGTTTGTATCCCTCCGAGCTGGTTCTGTGCCCAGAATATAAAACAGCTAAGAAATAAAATGACAAGACAAGAGAGCTGATAACGCTGTAAGCCATTACAGCCTCGCCTGCTGCGGAGATTTCTGAAGCAGCGACTCAAAAGAGCAGTGTCCGCATGGAAGGCCATTATTAATGAACCAGAGCTCGGCCTGGCCGACTCCTTCCATTCCTTTCCTCCGTCTCCTAATGACATTCATCTGTCCCTTCTTTAGTCCTAACTTTGGAAGTTGCAATTCTTTCCACCCAGACCAACGCAAAGGCGAGAAAGAGGCCAGAGTTGACACAAAAGTCAGTAGTACTTTCCTTTCGAGGCAAGTCACGAAGCCCCTATTTATTGTTTGCTGCATTTCTACTTGTGTCCTTTACTCCAGATCCAAAGTAGAATCTAGATGGTGACGCAGAGTCATTACACATGCAGACGCTGGTACAAGACAATACATAATACAGCGTTAAGATCCCGGCACAGACTCCAAGTCTTAGGGAAACTCCTAAAAGAGCCCAGAGCACCAGAGTAGACCGGCAAAGGCTTTTTGGTGAAAAGCAGGGCTTAGCCCCTCCTCTTGGGGCGCTGGTGAACGGGGGCTGGGAGCACCTGGGGTAGGGATGCAGACAGGGCCGTGCTCTGGGGAGGGGACCGCCCACCTGAAGCCAGGTATGGTGTGTGAGTTGGAGGGGAAGATGGGAGGCACCAACCACCAACAGTGGGGGAGCTGGGGAACAGGATCGGTGTGCTTTGGAGCGAATCTTCACACTTTTGCTGTGGTGGTAAAATATACTTAACATAATAGTTACCACTATAGTCCTTTTTAAGTGTGTAATTCAGTGGCATTGAGAAGATTCACATTCTCGGGCAACTGTCCCCACTCTCCATCTCCAGAACCTCTTCCTCATCTCAAGAAGAAACTCTGCACCCATTAAGCAACGGCCCATTGCCCTCTCCTCCCAGCCCCTGGTAACCTTCGTTTTATTTTCTGTAGCTATGAATTTGCCTATTCTATGTACCTCATGTAAGTGAAATCATGCAGTAGGTGTCCTTTTGTGACTGGTATATTTTATGTAGCATAATGTCCTTAAGGTTCATCCATGTTGTAGTATGAGTCAGAACTCCATTCCTTTCTAAGGCTGAATAATATTCCATTGTATGGCTATCTGACATTTTGCTTATTCATTCATCCTGTAGACGGACTTTTGAGTTGTCTCCACTTTTAGGCTATTGTGAATAAAGCTGTTCTGAACATCGGTGTACAAGTATCTTTTCAGGTTCTTACTTTCAGTTCTCTTGGGTATATATCTAGGAGTGGAATTACTGGATCAATATGGTAATTCTATATTTAAGTTCTTGAAGAACAAGTTATTTCCCACAGCAGCTGCACCATTTTTACATTCCCACAAGCGAAGTACAAGATACCAATTTTTCCACATCCTCACCCAACACCTGTAATTTTCTGGGTTGTTTTTTTTTTTAATAATAGCCACCCTAATGGGTAAAGCAGTATGTCATTATGGTTTTGATGTGCATTCCCTAATGATTAGTTCTTATTGGACATCTTTTTTTGTGTTTATTGGCCATTTGTATTTTCTTCAGATAAATGTCTATTCAAGTCTTTCGCCCACTTTTGAATGACCATACACTTTTGAGGCAGTATGATGTTTCCATCCTGGCTTGGGCACTTCCTAGCCGTGTGATCCAGAGTTAGGTACATAATGGCTCTCAGTTCCTTCATCGGTAAGACAAAAATAATAGTATTTACCCACACAGGATTGTAGGAAGATGAAGTGAGTTTGTATCTATAAAGCGCTTTGAATAGTGACATAGCAAACGCTCAGTACATGTTAGATTCATTACTACATGAGGTGGCTTGGAGAGGGGAAGGATGGGGTACAGGGTGGTGGAAAGGGGGAACTGGGGAGCTAACATCCTACTATAGGCGCTGGTGGGAGTGGCCTCTAGACTAGACTAGATCTAGTCTAACCTCTGTATATAACCAGAAAGGAAAAGACACAAAAGTTAGGCCCAAGAGCTTGGGGACAAGGGGGGTCCTTGGAGCCACTGCTCCAGATTCCAAGTCCACGCTCTTTCTGCCACACTTTCTACTGACTTCCATTCCAACCTGCAATGTTTGTTAGAGTCCTCATGGGATATGACTTGGAACATCTTCAAAACCACCTTGATATCCTCTTATTGGCGTCATATTGATGGACTTGCCACTGTTGTCAGTTCTGAGGCTCAAGGTACGAGCTCGTGTGAGCAGGAGGCAGTGTTACCTACAAAATTCCCTTTTGGGGAAAGCGAGCCCCAGGTTCTCTCAGTGCTTGGGGCTGGTCAGCTTTCAGTCAGCATCACAGTTCTCAGTGATCTGCTCCAACCTTTCCCTCACACTTCCTATGCTTGTGGGACAGACCAATTAGAGTAGAAGGCTAGGGACTAGACGACCCTCTCCTAGAGAGACAACTCTGGGGACCTCCCCCCAAAGGGCCCGAGAGTTCAGGCAGCCTCCACTTCAGGTGGAGGTCTTACTGAATGGAACCCTGCTTGTCTGGGTGGAACTCCCCATTTTTCTGTGCCTACCAGCATGTATGATGATGCTAACTGCCTCCCAGCCCCCACGGTGGCAGGTGACCCAGAAATAGGTGGACAAATGGACACAAGATAAGCTGAGGCAGCCCGGTCTGGCGAAGGTTTTTATGGCACCTCAGAAACAACCCCTGGCATCACTGGTGAAATCAATATGGCCTCCTTTCACAGTGCCTAAAGCTGAAGTTCATGTCCAATTTCCTACACGGTCCTGCCTCCAACAGCAGAATCTGTTCATATCAGCTTAACGTAAACCCAGACGCTCTGCACCTCTATCTCAGATTTGGCTAATGTGATTTCTCCCGTTCACCGCCCCGAGACAACGCGACACGCACTTTATCTCTCACTGAGCCGCACGTCCCCAAATCAGTCTGTTGGCTGATGATTCACATCAAATTTCCTGTTGGGCTTCCTTTATAGATGCATGGCTCCTGGTGTTTTTACCCATCTTCTCATGGTGCATCCGGCCCAAGAATGCTTATCTCACTTGTCAGCTTAGCAGCCGCCCCTCTCCACCAATGTTCCCCTGGGCAGCAGAAGGAAGTTTCACATTTTAAAACTGTTTGGATTATTTCTTCTTCCTCCTAATTTCTCTCCTTTTCTTCTAGGACAAATAAATGCAGGCTGTTATAACCTCAGGGTCCTAGGTCATCTTCAGTCATCGCATGTCTTGGAGTTGGAGCTCAGTTCCAGGTGGGCCGCTCACGGCTCTGCTACCTGGGCGGGAGGTCGCTTCTCCCCTGGAATCACTGATAACCTTAATGGTCTTGCAAGGTTGTTGTAGGGGTTAAAAATAATATACATAACTCTTGGGGTGCCTGGGGGCTCAGTCGGTTAAGCGTCTGACTCTTGATTTTGGCTCAGGTCATGATCTCAAGGTTGTGAGATTGAGCCCCGGGTCAGGCTCTGTGCTGGGTGTGGAGCCTGCTTAAGATTCTCTCTCCTTCTCCCTCAGCCCCTCCTCTTGCCCCACCCCCGTACTCCCTGCCCCCGCTCCCATAAGCATGTGATTTTGTGTATGTGTCCCTCTCTCTCAAAACACACACACACACACACACACACACACAATGAAAAACCAAACCTATATATAGAACTCTTCTTAGCCCATAGCATTGCTCAGTGAAGGTTAACTATGAATTACCATGATTTTTAAGCATATACCTTTAACTCAGCTGTCCTAGTGCTGGACATTTAGCCTATAGGTATTCGAGTGAACGTTCACCAACACCTTCATACAAAAAATATTCATCGCAGCAAAATCCGTAATACCAAAAGAAAAAAAAAAGAGGAGGAAGAAAACAAATAGAATGTGTCCATCAATCAGGAACTTCATAAATAAATCATGGATTATGCGTCTCTATTTGTATTTCATGACCATGGGTAGGTTTGTTTATTGATCTATTTTGTCAGAAACAAGATTATAACTTATCCTTTTGTTTGTTTACCTCTTCATACGTCTCTGTATTACAGGTAAGTTTAACAAATGTTATTTTTAATGCAACGGTCTACATCCTATGTATATACTTGTTAAATAAATAAATATTGACTATGATGAGGCTGACGATACAGGAGCTGATGAGTCACTTTCAGAGGGTGTGGGACTCTCAGGATGTCTTTTGGGTCAATTCCCAACAAGGACCTGGCTCTTCAGACGTATGCTCCCTTGCCAGTCTTCTTCTCAGATCCCATCTGTTCCACCTGATGAATTATTTGGGTCTTCCTGGGGCCTTCTCCAAGCGAAATAACTCTCTGGCCCTGGTTTTTATTTATTTTTTCTGTTTTACAGCCAGAAAGCTAGGAGAAGGGAAAGCCAACAATTCTTACCACGTCTCAAAACCTACAGTCGAACGCTCAGCTGACCATCACCAGGGTTCTCTAAGGACACAAACCCAATTTCCGGGCCCTTGGTGCTGCTTTCTCAGCACTCGGTTTGAGAGTGAAGAGGCTTGACATCCTCCAACAGATGGTTGGTTCCCTTTGCAGAAAAAGGGGCTCCTGTCTTTATACACAAAGCTCAGATCTTTGAGCTTTCTCTTTTATTCTTAACATGTCTTCCTAACTACCTTTACAGGCACGTAGGCCAGTGCTAACCAAATATTTCCATCACACAGATGAAAAACTCTAGGCAATACTGGTCTAAGGATGCAGAATTTCTGGCCTGGGAAATAAATGTGTAAGTGAGATCGTTTGGCCTTCTCCCCTGTGAACATCCCACACACACACGTTGAATGTCACACTACTTCCTCTGGCTTCAGGGCCCCATCATGACATCCTGTCATATCTGATTTCTTGTGAAGTGTGCCAAGCTCTGCATGACTTTTCCCTCTCCTTCCCCCAAGACCCCTCTAACCCTCCAACTCGCCTGCTCCCACACGAACTCAGATTTTTTCCCTCCTCGGGTAATGATCAGGAGGAAAGTCAGCTGATTTCCCTGATTGAACTTATGGTATGAATGATAATCTGATAATTTTCTCTGGGAAAGTGAATGATTCTGAATGATTATCAGAGGCATTTAATGCCAATATTTACCCTGCAGAGATTATAAATTCTTGCCTCCATCCCTAACCTGGCCCTGAATTAGATGCTGGTCCACAGTCCTATTATCCTCAGGGCTGATGAGATCTCCAGTCATCAGGAAGAAGCCAGCTTCTTCTTCCTTGGTAGATTGTTCTCCTGTGATCCCAACTCTTTCCTTCTCCACCTTCTTTCCTACTATGGATATCATATATTTTTCACTTCCCTTTCTCCTTTTCTTCCTCCAGAGCCTAGAGCCCATAAGCCTTTACTCTGTGTGCATGTGTTTCATTTTGTTGGGCAGCTCACAGGCATTCTTCTGCTCTTCCCATAGTTTCTCTTTCTAGTGGCTGCTAAGGTATCTGGAAAGAGATCACAGAGGGATTCCACTTTTATGACCACAGGGCTCCCAAATGCCTATCGGCGTGCATAACCATGTATCTGCTGGCTTTGGGGGCACAATGTAGAGAAAAGTTACTAGGATCTGGGCTAAGAGCCTTATCCATGAAATCATGATTGCTGCCTATTCAAGGGCCCCTCAGGTGTCTTGAATTTGGTCTTGGGCAACATTTATTTTTCTCCTTCCTTCTGCCACTCTCCACCCTCAGGATCTTCCTATAAGGACTGTTGCCACCCGCTGTCCCACAGCAACTCTAGCTGTTTTGTTGTATTTCCCTGAATCACAATCGAGAGGTGGCTCCCTCTCTTACACTGTAAGCCCAAATATGAGAGAGCTGGGCCCACTCAGTGGCGTGGATCTGCCAAGGGGACTATTTTTTCACTTAAGTACAACTTTCATGTTATCACAGTTTCCCTTCCCTTTGAAAGTTGGCACAAATCCTCTGGACCAGAAGACACCACGGACTGCTGGGTGTACAAAATATCACCTAAACAACTCGTTGATAAGGCAAAGCTGAGCTCATTGCCTACAGCGGTGAAGGAGAGCACTTGTCCTCAGAGTCTCATAGCATCTCAGAGCGAGAAGGGCTAAGGAGATACATTTAGTGAGATTTCGAAGTCTGACTTAAGACAGGTGTTTCAGTGTGGGGCCGTGTTTAGGACTAAGAGAGGATCATGGTTCATAATCTAGTATTGGTGGACAAAACAAAGCAAGGATTTTGGAAGCAAAAGGTTTCAATAAGTCTTAGGTTATAAACTGTCATTTAATGCTTTCTAAAATTAAAGATTAGAGGGTGGCTCAGTCAGTTGAGTGTCAGGCTCTTGATTTCAGCTCAGGTCATGATCTCAGGGTTGTGGGATCAAGTCTACAACTGGTTCATCCCTCTCCCTCCTCTTCTGTCTCTCCCCCTGCTCATGTGTGTGTTCTCTCTCTCCCTCTCTCTCTCTCTCTCTAGTGTACGCGTGCATGCTCTCTCACTCTCTCAAATAAAAAAATAAAATCTTTTTAAAAATTTAAAAAAATAAAGAAGACTTCATATGTCTATCAGGAAGTTCTTGCAATGATCAATAAAATTATCTGCCACTTTTATCTTCCTGGAAAAGAGTTTTCTATAATAATTAAGTTATGTGATGAGGACAGTAGAATAGAAAAGTCATGTGTGAATTGTAAGCTGTGTAGGAGGTTTGAGTCTTAATAGCAGTAAGTCCCAAAAGTACCCATAGTGCTACCCTTTATCATCTCCCTGTACAGCCCACCCTGTGCCAAATGTGTAGGCCTAGAAATTACAGACGATTCCCTTTTCTTGTAGTGCTTCCTTCCTCATCCAGGTCACTGCCTGCAGGGGAAAGGATTCCTGTTTCCATGCCCACCTCAGCCACATGCTGTCTCTCCTCGAGCTCCTCCAGCTCTCCTGCAGATAGAGCCCCTTCCAGCCTTCTAGATGGGCCCCGACAGGCCTGAATTCACACACCCTAGGTAGGCCGAAGGAGCCCTTGTCCACGACTTTCGTGGACGCGAGAAGGCTTGGTAGAAGAGGCAGAATGTATACGTTGGGCCTGTTGTAAAATGGCGCCACCGTGGAAAGGGCCACAGAAAATAGTGCCCACGAGTCACTGTCATTACTAAAGGAAATGGGGCAGAGCTGTGAAAAGTTAACAGTTTTATGTCCTCTCACCCCGGACAGAGTTAGTGCTGATATTGGGCAAGATATCAGGCAGGACAGAAGCAGCCTCGATCTCAGGATCGTCAAATGGAGAAAAGCCTGCCAGGCAGGAAATGAAGGAGAAGTAGACTCCTATTATGTTAACCATGAAAAAATGTCTGATCTATCTGTTACAGCAGCTCGTACAGGAAGCAAGATGATGATATTCCCATCGGGAGTCACAAGAAAATGATCTCTGTCATTGTTTGGAACTGAAAAACCACACCAGAGCAAAGAACACCCGGTTCAAGCTTTGGGTGACCTTGATGGAAAACCAGAACAAATGAACTTGGCTTTGGCATATTAATCAAGTGGCAGGTATTTATAGAATGTGTTATTATCTGATCATCCTTTGAAAACCAGTTCGCTTCTTGGGGAAGGTTTTGGCAGTTGTGCACAGGCTGATAGTTCTCGTTGTTTCCTTGCTCATAGAAATAAACCGAGATTCCACTTTTCTTCTTTTAAGATTATTTATTTATTTGAGAGAGAGAACATGTGAGTGGGAGATGGGGTGGGCAGAGGGAGAGGGAGAAGGAGAGAAGCAGACTCCCCGCTGAGCGCAGAGCCCGACACGGGGCTCAATCCTACGACCCTGAGATCATGACCTGAGCCCACATCAGGAGTCAGACACTTAACCGACTGAGCCACCGAGGTGCCCCAAAACTGAGATGATTTTCATTTATGTATTTCAGATGGGAAGAAAGATAGGGGCAAAGTCATATCTGACCAGAATCTCCTCAATACCTAGGTCATTCTCCCTGGAGTTCAGTTTGCTGCAGAATCCAGAGAAAAACCTCTCCCAGCACCCTTCTAAATAACCTCATGGGCTGGAAGAACTAATACCCTCATGACAAAGGAGTCCTCACTTTCAGGGCCTCTCCTGCAGTTTTGCCCCCCTGAGTGCAGGTGTTCAGCCTGAGTCACCAAAAACAAAACAAAATAAAATAAAATAAAATATAAAAATAAAAATAAAAAATAAAAACCACATACCCACAAGGACAGGCAAGGGCCCCACTTTCCCCCATGTTTCTATCACGTTATAGAGAAGGACACAGTGTTGATCAGGGTACAAATCTGCACTAGTTTGCCTGGGATAACAACTGGAGGAGGGCTTAGTCATGTTGGTTTGAGGTGGGCCCAAGCTCGAGATCATTGCTGGTCTGTGTGCACTGATGCCAAGCAATGTGCATTCTGCCCGCGTCCCTGCAACCATATGATCCTGGGAAGGATTCGACCGCCTTCTCCACCTACCCTACCTTTTCCTGTAAAATAAAATTGATGAAATTGGCCAATTTCATGCGAGAGAGGTAGTTAATAGGTAGTAAAGCATTACAGACTCTCATAGGAGGGAAATACAGAATAATACCATATATAAACACTACGTACATGCTGATTAGCCTCAATGCTGGGACAGTTCCTCCTATCGCAAGGTAAAGAGTCCAGTGGAGTCAAAAAATCTTTTTTTTTTTTAATTTTCTTTTCTCAGTAAAACTTTTACAATGGGAAAAAACATAGCATTTGGCTCATGCATTCTGAGTACAAAAGGATTCCACGGGCAAACGACGTTATTAGAAGAAGCCTTCCAGCTCATACTTGTTCATTCATTCTTGAGAGCGTGAGAGCCGTCAAGCGAACTGGTTTTGTGACATTCTCATTTGAGGAGGTCACGTGCACCCCTTCAGCCCATTTCCATGTGTGAGTCCTGGCTTTGCTGGAGTTATTTGTGGGCAAGGCTCACATGAAAGCTTTGGAAAGGTTGGCTTTTCAAGGTTTAGTTTGGAGTGAGAAGTTGACTTCGGGAACTGGAAGGGTTGGAGAGCTGACAGACTCAGCACTAGGTGCTATTTTTAGTAGTTCTTCAACCTTATTGACATGAAAAATGCCAAGTAAAATAAGATCCTAAAGGAAGGCACCTGATTTAACCATCAAATGCGACAGAAATAATCATGAAACGCTCTTGTCCATAACAGCCAACTTTACTAGGTTAGTTATAGCTCCTAACTTGTGGATAGTGGTTCACACTTCAGTGCTTGAGGAGCGTAGGGGACTGCCTTCGGATTTTATTATTTCTGATCACACAAGATTTAAAAATAAATAAATGTATCTAAATTTATTTTTGGTTTAAGTGTACTTTTTGTTTTAAAGCTTCTAAGTAAAAATACCATAGAAATTTGGACTGCTTGAGGGCTTATGAAATCAGAGGAGAGTGTCACCTCCAACAGACTTTGTGGTATTGTCCCCTCACCTCCTCAGCTGTGATATTGTTCCCTCAGCCTTCTGGGTTGTAGTGTGTCTCCTCACCTCCTCAGCTGTAGTGTGTCTCTTCCCCTCCTCCCCTCCTGGGTGGTGTTCTCTCACCTCCTGGGTTGTGATATTGTCTCCTCACCTCCTGGGCTGTGGTGTTCCCTCGCCCCCTGAGCTGTGGTGTTGTTCTCTCACCTCCTGAACTATGGTATTGACCTCTCATCTCCTCAGCTGTGGTGCTGGCCTCTCACATCCTGAGCTGGGGTGTGAAGAACAGCCAGGGTGCTCTTGCAGCATGCATTGCCTGCTCTCCAAGAGTGGCAGCCATACCATGAGAAAGAATGGCCATCCTTGTGATTTGTTTCAATTTGAGAAATAGAGACCCACTGAAGCCAAGTCAAATAAACAAGATTTATTATGGGAACACATCAGAATTAAAGAAGAAATAGAGTTCCAAGGACATCCAAGCACAGTAGCTGTAATTGAGCTAGGTCCCGGCTTCAAGGACACTTAGTCAACCCCAGAGGTAGAAATTAATAGATCATCACTCCAAAACCTCCAAGATTCACCAAAACGTGTGTCTACTCACGTCACTGCTCTGCTCAAAATGCTCCAGCGGCTCCCATCTGACTCAGAGTCAAAGACTAAATTCTTACCATGACCCACAGATCCTATATGATATTCACCGCTTCCCCTCAATTACACCGTGCCTCCCCCTCAGTCATGCTGCTGTGACTGGCATGCTATCTACCCTGGGGTCCTTTAACACCCCAAGAGCCCTCCTGTCTCTGGGATGTTGCACCTGCTGTTCCCTCTACCTGGACTGGTCATCCCCAGCTATGTGCTTATCCCTTCTTTTATTTGCTTAAATGTCTGTGCAGTGAAGCCTGCCTCTGTCTAAAATTGTAAGCCCACCCCACCCCACCACTTCCTATCTAACTTAACCTGAATTCTTTTTAAAATCTCGTGTCATGAAAAAACACAGTCAAAATGGTAACATGCACCGTCCTTCTAGTCATCATTGATCAGATGTCTAAATTTCATTGCCCTTGTTTCATCTATTCCCCCTCCATTTTTTTCCTATATTATAGCTAAACCTCCCAACATTGATCACTCTCTAATATATTTTTCTTATTTATTTATTTGTTTGTTTGTTTGTTTGTTTTGGTTATTTCGTGTCTCCCTGCAAAAAAACACTGGCTCCACGAGGGCTGGATTTTTCCGGCTTTGTTCACAGCCGGATCATGGGCACCTGCAAGAGTGCCTGATGCCGAGTAGGTACTCATTATTCATGGCTGAATGAAGCAATGAAGCAGTTAGCACAATATTGCCTGCTTTCTTCTCCCACAGCTTCCCCACCGTCTCACCTGCACGGCCACGAATGCCACAAACACCGCTCCTCAGACCCCACCCAGTGATTGTCTGCCCCAGCACCTACTTAGCCCCATCCCAGACTCTCAACAGATCCCTGGCTCACAGTCGCAAAAGGCAAAACCAGATTGGCCCAGTTCTCTGACTGCGGGCCACATCACAGGATTCAGGCGAGGCTGTAAATTAACCTCCCTGGTGTCCTCTTGTCACCATGCGGTACAAAAGTGGGTACCCACCAGGGGCCGTTGATGGGACATTGCCCTGGAAAGGGGGTGAGTAATTGACATCCCTCTTTCAACCACACAAATGATTTTCAGCAAATTTGATGAGATTGGGCCATGTTCCTTTTTAGGTGGGTGGGTAACTCTCTCGGGTAGCCCGTAATCGTTCTAGCCATCTTGGAGTTATTGTGCATCCCGTAGAGAAGACTATTTTTTTCCCCCAGGCTCCACCTGTGAGGTAGAAAAGAATGCACAAGGAATAGCTCCCCTCAATTCAATATCTCTCTTCCATCACTGTCAAGGTTGTCAACCAGCAAAGCCCTTTGGGCATCAGACACTCTCCAATTAGGCCTCCAATAAAAGCCAGGAGGTGTTGTCAGCCCCTGATGACAAGCTAGGAACCTGAAGGACCAGTAATATTGTGGCAGCCCGGCAACCACAACTAGGATTGCTTGGCCAATGCTCCTTGACAACAGTGTTCCCAACATACCTGCCAAAGGGTGTGACTTGGTTCTCAGCCAGTTCCTCTGCCAACCAAGCATGGACAGGGCAAGGGTAGGTCCAGAAGAAAACATCACCATCTCAGAGCATGTCCCAAGGCTGTTGCATTCTTTTCAGGAAAGACTGCTTATTTTCGCTGGAGGCTGGGTGTCCCTCACAGCTCTGTGCCCCAGCCCCCACCCCCTAGCTGCCACTCGCAATGACTTTTAAGGCCACCTGGATTTCGAAGTCATCTCATAAGATTGTGGAGACTCAGTCCCAACTCAGATTCAAATTTTTTTTAAATTAACAGTATTTCCTCCATTAGCTGTTGGATATTAACTGAGACCTCACGGGGGCATATCCTTTTTCTAGAGTCTTTCAAGAGTAGGATTGATACTCATCTGGGGCTGTCTGGTACAGTCATCCTGCAAATGACAAATATTGGAATACTTCCGTACCACTTGGTAAAGAGACAATGCCCCAAACACCCCCACCATGAAGTTTCCCAGCTACCTCAGCTCCTCCTCTGAGCCCTCTGGACCTTGGCATGACCCAGGAGGTCAAGGGTTGATGCTGGCCCCAGAGGGACCACAGTATCCACTGTGACGGGCTGGCACCTGTGCCAAACTAGTTGCTAGATATTTTTAATATCACCCCCGCTTCTAAGTGAAAAGCAACAACTACCACCACCTCTCATCTTCGACATTCTCATTCTTGCTAATTTCTAGAGAAGGCTGCGGTGCGATTGGGGTTGGACCCAGGTCCTAATCCTGCACAGAGCGAGGACAGCCAGAAAGAGAAGTAATATCACTCAAGCAGAAATGCTGCAAGCACTTTCCTCCACTATGGGCATCTCTCCCCCAGAACGACAGCCATGTAGGACACACATGTCAGTCTGGTTTGTGTGTTGCTGTATACCAGCACCCCGAACAGTGCTTGGCACACACAAAGTGCTCCATAAATCCACACAACCCTTGAATGAAGACATGAATTCATTAATCTGATGCCCCCAGTGTTGCCTAACTCGACAAACTTAGGTGAATCTGAAGCTTTTCAGGACTTCACAGTTTTGACCCTTTCTCTGAATTATTTAATCTCTTCCCATCCCACATCGAGGCACAGAGAAGACATTCATATCCATGGCGCACATCACCGCCTGCTCTCCACATTCACAGCGATGTGATGTCTGGAGCATTCTCCTGCAGTCTCTAGGGTGCCCTGTTTTCTCCAAGACGCTTTGATTTTCACCTGCGGAAAATTAGCCTCACACATGACATCCGTTTGACCAACTTGGCAGAAGCCGTTCTGGGATCTCAGGCAGCACAGGTGACACGAGAGAGCAGAGTAGCCCTCTGCCATCTCTGTGGCTCTGCCTCGAGCCACATGATGGGACATGAGCCACATGGGGACAAGGAGCCCCCAGGGACCCCAGGGTAGTGGAACGGGGTCAGGAACCAGGAGGAAGTGGGGTAGGCGGCAGGCCTTGGAGAACTGGAGTGAACAAGTTCCCCTTCTCTAGCTGCTGACCAAAGGCCCCTCTGGAAGCAGGGAAGGGCCGGTTTCATCCATCGAGGCGTTCCCTACCTTCTCCGCACTGTCTGGCTGTGCTCACCCGGGACACGTTTTCTGTTAGCAAAATCCCTGTGGGGTTGGAAGGGTGAAGGAGTAAAGTCTCTGAAGGAAAACTTGAAATATGTGACACTTCAGAATCAGCCCTCTTCCCTGTTTACAAAACTACAGAGAAGAGTATCAGCCTGGGAACACACTTCCCGTGAGCAAACCCACATTTTCTTCTTGACTGTGGTTTGGGGACCAACGTGATTCCAATACACCACACGGATGGCATGTTTCCCTACAAGTGACACGAATCGTGCGTCACAATTACACTTTGTTTTTAATCCCTTTCATCCTGGCATTGCCACGCAGGGCGCAAACTTTAATTAATACCCCTCACAAAGTAGCGAGGATCATTATCCCCATGTCAAGTTTGAGAAACCGAGTCACCGTAGGCTGTGACCCACAGGCCACAGGCTGAGTCAGTGCAAGAGTAAGAGACCAAATTCCTGACTCCCAACTGCCTGGCCACTGGCCTGGCCTCACACCCACCACCAACATCTCTTCTGAGAAGCTGGTTGCTTTGGCCTGGAGCCAGCCAGACGCCTCCCCTGAGGCCTCCCTCTTATTCCACGGCTAACAAGGGTGCTGCGGCCCAGGAGAGGCCAAGAACAGCAATGGCAGAGACATATTAGAGCATCTGAGGACCTTCGACATGGTCGAGAATTGGGGTCTAACCTGGGATGTTTTCTCCCAGGAATGTGAAACCACAAAGTCCCAAGCTTTCCAGACACCTCTCTCCCTTCTCAGAACACACTTAGTCTGCACCTCCCCTTTTTATAGTTCATGGTTCTTAGTGACTACATGAATGGTTTTCACCTTCATCCTTTTCTTCCTGTATTTCTGCTTACAATCAGTCCCGTCTTTCCTCCCTTTCTTTCACAACGCATGTGTTGCCCCCTCTCTGCAAACAATCCACAGGCCCACACACCTTGGCCTAGAAGCCATGGCCCTCCAGTTCACCTTCTGGCATGCTCTAGAAAAGGAAGCCAGGAACCGACTCACCAAAGACCAGCTTTCAGGACATAGGAGATTACACCATGTAAACAAGACACACAGGTAGCTAGGAAAGTGTCCTGATTGGGAGTAGGGTTCCCACCAGGTGTTGCACACAAAGACTATTTTTATTTTGGTTTGGTTTGGTTTGTTTTTTTTTCCTGAAGAAGGACAAATACAAGGAAGTAGGGACCTGACAAGTTTTCAGTTAAGAGATGGTGTGGTACAGGGGCTTAGAGAATGGGCGACACAAAGCCCAAACACAGCAAATCCTGACTCCACACTTACCAGCCGTATGACTTAAGCCACTTTCTTCATTGTTTAGTGCTTCCACATTTGATCTTCTGTAAATTGGTAAAGTTGTCCATCTGCTCATGATCACTGTGAGAAATAAATGACCTAAGGCACCCAAAGTTCCTGGAATGGTATCTAGTTCTTAATAACTGTTAGAATCCAACAAATACTGCTCTTCACAGCTACTCAATGCCAAATATTGTACTAGGTACAGGAGCTGGCTCTCCAGGGCTCCAGTGGAGGGAAGAGGTAGGTAGATGGGGAGTCAGAGTACACTGTGGTTGGTCATGACAGTGATGGGGGTATGCACAGGGCACTACGAGTCTGCCTTTGTATGAATGAGGAAATAATCCCAGCCCAAAACGCACATAACAAGGGGGACTTGGGCTAGAAAACAGGAATTTATTTCCTCAGCTGGGCACCGTTATGCCCTTGCGAACGTGACAAGGGCACCGCAGAATAGCCTCTAACCCAGCCTGGGGAGGAAGGGGAATGGGTCAGAGATGGGTTTGGAGAAGCGATAGTTGGATTTCTCTTGATTAGGGATTCATTCATCAAAATGAACGGGGAATCTGAAGTGGCATTCTAGGCAAACAGAACAGCGTGAGCAAAAGCAAAGAGGCAGTCAGGGGCATCCTGTATGTAGGGAACTATAAGTCAGTCGGTACTTCCTTGAGTAGGAGGCAGAGGATGGCAGGCAGTGTGCTAGGCAGGGGCCAAGCAACGTAGGGGTAGGTCCACTGTGTTCACAACACCCTATATCTGAGAAAAGATAGCCAGAGATTCAATTCCTCACACTGACTCTGAGTTACTCATTGGACGTGGTTTCCTCTTTCATTCTCTGTTCTCCTCTGGGGTTTCAGTGGGTGTTGCTAATAGCTGGCATCCTGAGGATCAGTGATCCAGTAACTTTGGGCTCCCATCCCTTCTGATCATCAAGATTAGACAGGGACCCTATGTCAAAAGGGAGTCTATTTTGTCAAAGAACACAAAATGAAAGGTTGAATTATTTGTACCTCTTCTCATCTACAAGTTCCTCTGAAATCCCACGGGAGCCTCACTCAAACTGCTTCAGAGAAAGAAGAAATGGACATACTCCGAATATAGAAATGAGAGAAACATGGTCTGAGTGTTTAATCTATTAGAGACGACCAATGTGTAAATGGATAAATCCAACTACCAGATGACCTGAAAAGTGCTAGACTAGAAATGTGGGCAAAGTGTATGGAAATCACAGGACCAACTTGGCAGGAAGAGTTTGGGGAGGCTTGATATAGGAGGAGGTCTTTAAGCTGATCGTCAGAGGCTGAGTCGGAGTTTTTTAGAGAATGAGAAGAACAATTCAGACAGAAGAAAGCATAGGATTGTGAAAGAGTCTGATGTTTCAGGAAACAACAAGCAAGTCATTCCATCAGAATGACTGTGGTGAGGGGTTGGAGGGTCAGAATCACAGGAGCTGAGCATAAGAACTGGATGGCAATGCATCTTGGAGTTACTTGCTCAGGTTTGCTTTTTAGAAGATATTTTTGGTGGCAAGATAAAGGATGAAGTGGAATGCGTGCAAAGAGAAGCAGGAATTCCATAGATGAAGCCATTGCAATCGCCAGGCAAACCATGGTAATGATCTGATCTAAGATAACACAATGGGGATCTTTATGAGATGGGATTCTCTGACTTTGTGACTGGCCATGGAAGTACAAAAGCAGGAAGATTTCAAAAATTACCAAAATTTCTGGGGCACCTGGGTGACTCACTTGGTAGAGCATCTGACTCTTGATCTCAGCTCAGATCTTGATGTCAGGATGGTGAGTTCAAGCCCCACATTGGTTTCCATACTGGGTGTGGAGCCTACAAAAAAAAAAAAAAGATTAAGAATACTTGATGTAGACAATGTTCTGTTATTCCTAAGTGTTCCATTTGAGATGTATTAATTTTGAGGTGACTTAGGATAATCCAATGGGAAGTGTCCAATTGATCATTGGAAATATTTGTCTATGCTCAGGAGAAAGATTAGGACCAGAAATGGGGATATGGAAATTATTATGGGTTGACCTGTATGAATTACTAACATGTGATTACATTTTACCTTACAAAAGTGGCCGTTTCATGTGGGAGAACATTTCATATGGGAAAATAGACAGTGAGAGAGAAGAGATGAGTACCAAGGGTAGGGATATTATCTGGGAAACGTTGATTTCTAATCACGGGCAGAGAAGGAGAAATGGTGAAGATATTGCACAGAAATGGTGGGAGATAGAGATGCAGAGGAAATTCAAGAGGGAGTAATGGCATAGAAGCTGGAGGAGTGCTTATCAAAAAGGAATGGGTGTTCAAGAGGAAAAGGAATGTTGCCAAGGATGCAAGTAGGAGGACAGAAACCGGGCTCTGCACCTGGCAGTTGGGAGGTGACTGCACCCCCAGCAAGAATTTCAGCAGAGATGGGATAAGAGCTTAACTGTAAGAGGTCGAAAAGAGAAGGCTGACCACAAGGTTTCATTTGCTTGTGTGTTTTCTTTTTTAAGGTTTGGGGAGTTTCGCACCTATTTATATCTAAAAGGAAAAAGCCAAAGAAAAGAAACTAATTGAAGATACAAGGCAGAAGTAATGAATAATTACGAGCGCCACATCCTAAAGGAGGCAGAGGGGTAGACTTGAATGCACAGGAGGAGAAGTGTGCCCCAGATGGAAGGGCCAGGGGCTCACTAGAAGCAATGTTGAGTCCCTAACCATCATATGCATTTCCAGCCACGCACTCTGACAGATCACATTTACTAGTGCTATTATGTTGTCATGGGACAGAAATCCTTCTCAAAGAGAAAGATGGCAAATATTTTAATGACTACTGCTTCTTTCCAAAGATCGGCACTAATGCCTTTGATGCATTCGTGGGCATGCCTACCTTGCAGCCTGCAGCATCACAGCTAAGGGCTCTCTACTGTTGACTGTGAGTCTGCCCTCACAAGAAGATTCATGTCTTCGAAAGACCTCCAAAACAGTCCAAACAGGTGAGCACAGAAGGAGGGTGTCAGAACTCACTCTGACTGTCAGCCTCTAAGGAGATGTTTCTCTAAGGATGACATTTCTTCGAGCTCTGGAATTAATGATCTTGATGCTTATCACTGAGGAGAGTTGGGGCAAATGGCTTCCCTTTGGTTCCGGTTTCTGACATAACCAAAAGGAGAAATTCATTGCCCAGGATAGTATTTGCTTAATGATGCATCACAAACATAGATGCTGTCTTAAAATTCCCAGCTAATCCTTTTCTAGTTCTCTTCACTTAGAGGCCAAAGTACTAGGATTACATTGGATTCATCCAATCAGAATAGTAGGAAAAACAGGATTAAGGACACAAGTCTCCTCATTCAGAGAAGTTCATAAATGAAAGACCCAAGAGCCCAAACCACTAACAAAAGAGCCCATTAGGTAAGGGACCCACATTGACACCTAGCTACCCATAGACCTGGGCACATGGGTAATGTGAGCTATTGGCCACAGAGGAGACCAGGTGAGAAACCAGGAAGGTTCCCACTAAACCTTTCATACATTACCCACATGGTACATACAGGTAACCAAATTGTCAATTTACAGCTCAGTGTCTGGTACAAGGACTCTATCTGTCATAAGAGCTGCTGAGTAAATATGTCTCTAACAAATGAACAAGTGAGCGAATGAATCATGCTGCCAAGTCACCACACTATTTATCCAATAGGAGTTTGGTGTGTATCTATACACTCTTGTGTGTAGAGAGAGAGAAAACGAGGCAGGTCCTTAGGAAAGTTATCTTACTACCAGTCCCTAATCTAAAATGGTGAAATCAGTTTTTTTGAAAAAAGACCACAGATCTTCAGTGTGTGTGTGTGTGTTTGCATAGATACACACACACACACACACACACACAATGGGGAATGTAGGCATCTGTAAAACCATAGCTTAAAGTAAGATGATCTTGGATCCTGAAAGATGACAAGAAAATGGACACAATTTGCACCTTGTAGCATCAAGAGGATTTGTACTAGTCTTTTGAAATAAATAAAACAGTAATAAAACCAGCATCCCAAGAAATTCTGAATTCAGCTCCTGCCTTTTGTTCAATTCAGATTCCCTCTTTTTTTTTTCTACAATCTTCCACATGTTTCTTATACTGTGAAGTGATTTTGTTACTATGGAAACCACAGGGCCTGCCTAAAGCTCAAATATGATGTCAACTTATAAAATGATTTAAAATTTGTCCCATGGCTTGACAAAAAGCAGTTGGAGGAATTACCAACCCAGTTTAGCGATATGCCTACTTAAAACACCTATCTGGGAATATGCCTTTTTAAAAAATATAGATGGGCATTTTGATGGGCAGATGTGATTAATGAATAACTATCTCACAGATGCTGCTCTGAATGAAAATAAAGAGCTTGGTTAGGAAATTCCGGGTTTATAAAATCATGGTAATTATGAGTTATAGCATACGGAGTTTATTCCTCACACGCGAAGCCTTGCCTCGTTTGTGAGACACTTAAGCCCTAGCTTTCTAAAAGGGCTCTCCTAGAAATATTCAAGAACAGACCATCCACCATTTAAGGGGGATATTTTTAAAGTGACTTCTTGCCTGGAGGCAAAAGATAAAGAAACTCACGTCTTGGGGTTCTTTTTAGGCTAACAAAAGCCTAGTTCTCCCACTGGAGCTCTTGCTCTGTTTCTTAGGCCAAATGTTGCCTCCAGACGAACACATATGTTTCTGATGTCATCATCTGGCCTCGAATCTGTAGATGATTCAGTGATAGTGGAATCTGCCCTAATACTCTGAAATCACTTATTACACTGATAACCGAATGGAGCCTGGGAACCCACACCAAAAGTCTACCTAGTTGATCTGAGGAAAAGCCACAGAGCCATGAGAGCTGTTAGACAGGAAAGACAGAATAAGCAGAAGGGAAGGCAAGCCGCTCGGCTCCCTGGCCTCCCACCCTCCTCCTCGGCTGCCCTCCCTTCTGCCAAGTACTTGCAAGTATATCATCACAACAACACTCCAGAGAACATTCTTGTTGGGTAATAAGAAAAGCATAATTATATGCTTCAGAGCTGTTGAGGTTTTCTCCTATTTTCAAAACAATGAATATCCTGTGGAAAGATAGCGCCGCTCACGAATAAGCTGAGATTCCTTCCCTGGAACACACAGACGATGGTTTGAAGGAGAGACCATAGGGCAGCTTTACTGATGTCTTTATTCCCTGGACAACCCAACCATGCTGTTCTGTGGGGCTCCTGGGAACAAACCCTCTCTGTCAACACAATTCAAAGTGTAACGTCTTCAAAACTGAACTTCCGTATTCTCTCTCTCTTTCTCTCTCTCCCTCTTCCCTTACAACCACAGTCTGTCCAGTGCTGAGAAAAAAATGGAATTGTTTCTAAGTCCACACCTTACAAAACTCAAGACTGACTTCCACAGAGCATTACATTTATTCCTTCAGATATTCATATTTCTCACCTCAAGCATTATCAGTGAAGAGGTGGGAACTATCCCCTTGAGTCACACAGTTCCTTCTGGATGTGGGATCAGAGTTGAAGCTCCATGAATGTTCAATAACATATGGCTTCCAAAGGCAGAGTTTCTTTCCTGCAATTATCATACCAACATTCTTCAAAGTCTGGCAGAACGCCATGGAGAATAGTTGTGGCTGGGGCGAAAGAAACCATCAGGAGCATTTAAAAAACACCAATCCTTTCAACACCTCTGTTTCCTAAGTAGTGACATCCGATTCCACAGGTAAGAAAACCTGCACCCAAAGGGAGTCACAGAAAGGTATATCCCAGAGTCCTTGTTCAGACTGTACTTCCCAGAGCCCAGACCATTCTCTTGCCACTTAATCAAACTGTCATTCAGAGAAGTCTGTGTTGCTTCTAAAACATCATGCGAGTGTGCTTATTTGTATCACAGCCCACTAAACTCCCAGTTCCATTAAAATTGCCCTGAACAGAACACGCTTTCAAGTAAAAACACCATGTTGTCACTTTTATAAGGCTGTGTCACATTCTTTTGACCATAGGGACTCTGTCACGTGGAAATGAGAATTGTCGATAGCTGTAAAAAAAATGTTGTCCCACAAAGGGAGGCAAAACATTCTGGGGCTCACATAACCTCTAGCCCCTGCCCCGCACTAGACCACAGCCTCACGGAGAGTCTGAGGCAAACACTGAGGATCAGATTCCTTTCATTTTGGTGGTGGTTTGGGAAATATGACTTTTCTTCCTGAAAAAATCTGTTATTTGGCAGTGAATACTAAACGTAGGGGCTGAGTCACATTTCCTCATCCAGCTTTATATTTTGCTTCCTAGGCAAGTGGGAAATTTTGGAAAATCCAATTTTTATGAACGTGCAGTTGTGTGTGTGTTATGTGTGAGAAAGGGAAAGAGAGAGTTTGGGAAGGAGTAGGGGAATATATATATATATATACATATATATATATATATATCTCCTAGAGCCAATTTTTAGCAGACAATTCATATTCTTAATCTGTAGCCTTGAAGAGACTGTCATTTTATTGGCACAAATGACTTACCATGCAGTTTGCTAGGCAAGTGTTTTAAAAAAAAAAAAAAGTAGGGAAAAAAAAGCCCAGCCATGTGCAGAAAATGCTTTGGCAGAAGGAGCACATCTCTTCCAGGCCTAGGTCCTTCACTACTGAGTATCTTCCCTTTCTTGGTGTTGGACCCATTCACTGCCAGGGAAACAAATGCCAAAAATTTCCCAATAACACAGTTGAGGATTTCTGAAACGAAGAGAATTCTGGACTGTTGCAGGAAACTCTTGAACCAAGACATCCAGCCCGTGTTGCCTAAAGGTTAAGGGGGTGAGGGGTTTTCACCTACATAAGTAGTAACTAAGGCCAAACCCTATACAAAATGACTCTGTCTCCCTTCATCAGTGTTTGCTCTCAGCCTCAAGATGCAGGAAGTCAGAAAAGTTGTTTGTAATTAAACTTCTCATTTGATTACCTTCACTTTCTCCATCTGAAGACAGATCACAAGAGTAAGAACACACTTATAGACAATGAACAGCTTCATTGTATCCCAGGACCAGAACATGAGTTTATTTGGGAAATTTTTGGATGAGGTATTTTGGTGGTGACACAGTGACCTACCTGCTGGTTCCCTTTAACATTCAAGTCTTAATTTCCACCAATACTCCATTAACATACACGTATATGCAACTTCTGTTATGTGTTTTGAATTATGTAGACACTTTGGGGAGACAGAAACTGATCCTGATAAGCTAGCAGAGATTAGAGTTGATGATACACAGGGGAATGGATCATTGAAAACACAAAGGTATCCAGAGTGAGGTGTCATAACTCATCAGAGTAGAAGCATATAATATTTTCAGATTTATTTATTCATTCATTGAACATATATTAACTTGGCACCTGTTATGTGTCAGGTACTGTTCAATGTGCTGGGAATAAAGCAGAGAACATAACAGACAAAAATTCTAGTCTTCATAAAGCAAGTCAGATAGGAAATTATAAGTAAAATATAAACAGGTAAATTGTGTCAGATGGAAATAAGTGATGAGGAACAAAATGAAGAAGGAAGAAAACAGGTATGAGTGTGTGGAAGAGGGGTTTGAAATTTAAATAGGTGTGATTGGAGAGGCCTCATTGAGAATGTGACAGTAAAGCAAAAACCTGAAAATGGTAAAGAAGGGAGGAAGAGCACTGTGAGCAGGGATAATAGCAAGTGCAAATGTCCTGTGGCAGGAGTATCTCTGAAATGTGTGTTTGGAGCAAAGCAAACCACAGAGAGAGTATAAAAGAAAGCATCAGAGAGCTAAGGGCCGGCAGGACATGGGCCAGATTATGGAGGGTCATTTAAAAGATAGGCTAAGGGTTTCTGGCCTTTATTCTGAAATGGGGCATCAGTGGAGGGTTTGTTTTGTTTTGTTTTTAAATTCCATTTATTTACCCGACAGAGAGATCACGAGTAGGCAGAGAGGCAGGCAGAGAGAGAGGGGCAGCAGGCTCCCCGCTGAGCAGAGAGCCTGACGCGGGGCTCGATCCCAGGACCCCGAGACCACGACCTGAGCCGAAGGCAGAGGCCCCGACCCACCGAGCCACCCTTGTTTTGTTTTGTTTTGTTTTGTTTGCAACTCATGAGCTAGGCAACCTTGGGCAAATCAATTAACCACTCTGAACCTCAGGTTCCTCAACTGTCAAGTGAGGACAGTAACAGAATAATATTACCTATCCCAAACATGGTTGTAAAGATTTTTTATTGTGATAAAATATATGTCACATAAAATTTATCATTTTATCCATTTGTAAGTGTACGGTTCAATGGCATTCAGTACATTCACATTGTCATGCAACCCTCACTACCATCCATTTCTAGAACTTTTTCATTGTCACAAACAGAAATGCTATAGCCATTAATTAACTCCCCATTTCCTCTTACCTCCCACCTCCCCAACCCCTGAAAAACCATTATTCTACTTTCTGACTTCTGATTTCTACTTTATGATTTTGGCTATCCTAGGTACCTTATATAAGTGGAATCATGCAATATTTGTCCTTTTGTGATTGGCTTATTTTATTTAGCATAATGTTCTGAAGTTTCACCCATGTTGTAGCATGTGGCAAAATTTCCTTCCTTTTAAGACTGAAGAATATTCCATTGCATGTATATGCCACATTTTGTTTATCCATTCATCTGTCAAGGGACACTTGGGTTGCTTTTACCTTTTGGCTATAGTGAATAATGCTGTTATGAATGAGCTGTAGAAGTTAGCTCTGACTCCCTCTCTCTAATTATTCTGGTTATATACCCAGAAATGAAATTTTGGGGTCACGTGGTAATTTTATGTTTAATGTTTTGAGGAATCACCATACTATTTTCCTCAATGCACCATTTTACATTTCCACCAACAGTGCATAAGGGTTTCAATTTCTCTACATCCTCATTAACCCCTGTTATCTTCAGGTTTTCTGATCATAGCTATCTTAATGAGTATGAAGTGGTATCTTGTTGTAATTTTGATTTGCATTTTATTAATGATTAGTGATTTTGAACATCTTTCCAGTGCTTATTGGTCACTGTCTACCTTCTTGACTTGAATATGTCTATTTAAGTCCTTTGCCTATTTTTTAATTGGGTTGTTAGGTTTTTTCCTACTGAGTTATAAGAGTCCTTTCTATATTCTGGATATGAACACTTTATCAACTATATTATTTTTAAATATTGTCTCCCATTCTGTAAGTTGCCTTTTCACTCTCTTTCTACTGTCCTTTAATGCACAAAAGCTTTGAATTTTGATGCTGTCCAGTTTATCTGTGCTTTCTTCTGTTCCCTGTGCTTTTGGTGTCATATCCAAAATACCATTGCCAAACCAATGTTGTGAAATTTTCTCTTATGTTTTCTTCTAAGGGTTTTATAGTTTTAGCTTTTATGTTTAACTTTTTAATCTATTGTGAGTTAATTTTTGTATATGGTGTGAGGTAAGATCACTGGAGGATTTTGAATAGAGGAGAAACATAATCTGACTTTCATTTTTAAAAGATCACTCTGGTAGCTGTGTAGGAACCCAACTGCTACCAGCTGTGCCTCATTTAATCCTTTTGCATGCCAAAAGGTGGATTCCAAAACCATATTTCAGTATGAGTTTTTAACTTTTCAGTCACTTCTTTGCTCAACAGTTGCCTAAGTAATTTGACAGGACTTTTGCATGAGTGTATGCACACTTCCTCCCACCCCCTACAAACATCCTAACCCATCATGTGGGGAATAGAAAGATGCATACTTTCCCCTACATGAATATTATGCTTTTTATTACCTCTACATTAATATCACCCTTTCATTATTATTTACTTCTTCAATATGCATTCAACAAGTGTTTATTGGATGCCTACTATGAGTCAAGCACTTTCCTAGGTTAAAGAGATATGGCAGTGAGAAAGGAAGATCTTATCCTCATGGAGCAGACATTCTTGTTATGCATTAAAAAACTGACCTAACAAATAAATGATCCTGATATCCAATGATTACAAAAGAATAATTAAGACCAACTATTAGAAAACCAAAATTATCATCCTTTCTCTTCTCAATCTATTCTCAAAGAGTCTACTGAGACATCAAAACCGATCAATGCAATTTATAAATAATTCATAGAAACTATGCTGCTTAAACATGGACGGTTGTTTTTTCTGTGGCACAGTCAGAAAACTACATCAATGGATTCATTCAGTCCTATTTTGTTTTGAATTCGGAACCTACTATGTGCCAACCACTGTTCTGGGGGCTGAATGAATAAGACTAGAATGAGCTAATGTTGGAGAGAAAAGCAGGGACCAGATTACAGAAGGTCCTCATGGGCCAATGAAAAGAGATTGCCTGCTTGGAACATTTTCTAGGGCTCAGTTATTCCAGGTGTGTTCTATAGTGTGGAGTGGTGACTTGCATCCTAGTTGCACATTATAACTACCTAGGGGATTTTTTAAAACACCAATGCCTGGGAACTACCCTTAGAGATCCTAATTTAATTGATCTGGGGTGGGTCCAGGGCATCAGTATCTTTATAAGGTCCTCAAGAGATTCTAAAATCCAGTGCGTGCCATGGAAATTGGTGCTTGAATTTACTTATTCATGCATGTATTGAAGAAGTCCAGGGTAGCTCTTTTTCTCTGAAAATAACTTTCATTGCTTTATTTTTTTTCCCTTACAACCAAAGTAACATCTGCTCATTGTAGAACAATACGTAAAAAAAAGAAAAAAAAAATCACCCAAAATCCTACTTCCCAGAGATTTCTTCTATTAACATTTGGTGTATTTTCTTTTTGTGCATATGTTTGTGTCCTTTGTCCCCAAAATGGTATCCAGTTTTTTTCATCATTTAATAATGCATCACAAAGATCTATCCAGTGTCAGAATTCAGAACGATTTTGACCTTGTCTTTACATTGTCTCTCAGCCCTCCACGAAATGGGGTAGTTCGTTCAGGCAGGTATGTTTGCTTGGCTCTAACTTTTCATAAAAAAACTTCTTGGTCTTATTCTCTACCTGACTGATTGTCCAATCACATCTCTCTGTCCTTCATCAACAGCAGAGGGTATCCATGCTCAGGGACTTGCCTTGAACTCTACTTTCATATATTTTTCAAAAGCTTGGTTGCCAGAGATAATATCTGTGGAGGATTGCCTGAAGGACATGAATCTATTTATTCTTCTATGTATTCTAAAATTTATCCTTGCAGCATGCCAAAGTTGGAGGATTGCATACATAAAGCACACTATTTTAGTTCCTTATAAAAATGCTTTTACTGAATTGAACTTCAGCTATATATCATCAGCGTCTATTGAAGGGCATCATAAGAAACAGTTCTCTGGAGTTTATTATCACATCTATTATGAAAGTAGACTCATTATTCTGCTTGACATAATTTACTTATATTACCTACCATTCCTTTTTTGAGAATCCACAAAAGAGCTGAGGAAAAGAACCACAATTTTTGTATATTCCCTTAATCTCACAGACTTCACTACTCTTAATTCTTTGTCTCCATCTTTCCTTTGGCTGCTAGGGAGCTCAGTAAAATGGTGGCCCCAGCTAGCAATTACACCTAACCGTAGAATGTATTCATGCATTTCTTTTTACCTCCGGCTTTATGATATCTCTGTCCTCATTTTCCCTGCACCCATTTTCTCTTCAACTATTAATTCTGACTTTTTGTGTTGTATATATTTTTTAATTCTTTGTGGGTCAGTGGAAGGGGGGAAAAACAAGAAAGGTGACAAAGGGAAGATGAAGAACATATAAAAGAAAGAAGAGAGACAGAGAATGGTGGGAAGGAAAGAAGAATGCAGACAGCAAAACAAAAAAGGGCAGCCTCGTGACCAGGGTAAGAGCTGGGCTTCAGGAGTCTTAAGGGGGAAGAGATGAGCTTCTGTCTGGGCAGGACAGGGAAGTCCTGAGGAATTTCATGGTAATAGCAAGCTAGCTCCCACAGGGAGCCTACCCTCCTCCAGGTACTTTTAGATGCATCATTCCATTTAATCTCCATAGCAACCTTCTGAGGAAGGCACTATCATCATACCCATTTCTCATACAGGGGCACCTGGGTGGTTCAGTTGGTTAAGTGACCGACTCTCGATTTTGGCTCTGGTTGTGAGATGGAACCCCACATCAGGCTCCAAACTGAGGATGGAGTCTGCCAGAGCTTCTCTCTCTCCCTCTCCTTCTGGCCCCCACGCTCCCACCCCAGGAAAAGCAAAACAAAACACCAGAGATATAGAGAGGTACAGTTCACACTGAATGGTGAAACTGTTTTCAATCCAGATTTGTATGCTATACACTATTCTCAGTAGTTTTAGGTTAATATGATCCTTTAAAAATGGACCATTACAATCTTATAGAGAAATCAAAACTTCAGCTGAAAGACATTTCCCTATATTAACAATCTCTTACCTTACCTTCATTTTAAGGGTGGGGTTGTGATAAAAGATAACTTTCTCTTTCTTCCGTCTATTTCCACTTCCCAAGGAAATATAATTACATTTAAAATGAGATCCGGAATGGGGGGCGGGGAGAGGAGAGAAATAGTACAGACTTGTTGGCAGGAAGAGCAGGCAGGAAAGCCAAAAGGACAAAGGGAAAGCTGACAAGACAGAAGGAAAAGAGTGAAGGATGGGAGAGCAGACGGGAAGGGGCTCTTGCAAAGAACAGAAACCCTGACTGAAGGCCAGGGAAAACACAAAGACAATCTTGGCGGGAAGCCTGGCATGACAAGTGGCAAACTAGAGCTAAAATAACAATGAGGTGCTCAGGAAAAGATGAAGTCCTTAGGAGAGATAGAGAGGTGGCCTTTTAGACTCGCCCCTTCCCCACTCCGGGTGGCACCGCACAGAGCTTGGCAGAGCACAGCGAGGAACACTGTGCCTGCCTTACCCCCTCATCACTCCAGTCCAAACCCAACTCAGATGTTTTAAAAAATTGGAGATCCAACTATTTGTGTCTGTTTTTAGTAAAGAGAATTTCCCCTTATCTCCAATTAGGCAGTTCTATAGAATCTTCATTTCCCAAAAGCTCTAAGATCCAAGTAAAATTCAATATTATTTTTCTGAATTCTTGAGGGAGCTTTGCACTAAAGCCCGATGGAGACGGATCTCTGGACCCCCAGATGCTGACGGACAGTTGCGCTGTGCAAAGCGAAGACTCTATTCACAAATGTGCTATTTTGCTTAGTGGGTCCATTCGCAGTAAAGTGGAAACTCATTGTTTTCCTCATCGTTATCCTTTCCTTTCTATTTCAACTGGGCCTTTTTTAAAACTATCTCCATCATTACACAGCTGGTTGTAGAGTCAAAAGATTTCTATCCAGGAAAGTACCCAGAAGCCCAGCATTCTGGTATGCTTAATGAAAATGCTGAATGAAAATAATGACAATTCTTTTTTCTCCCCTCCAATGTTTTATCTGAAAAATGTCAAACCTACAGGAAGGTCGCAAGAAAGATGTAATGAGTATTCATATACCATTCACCTGGATTGGTCAATTTTTAATGTTTTACCACATTTATGCCTTCTCTCTCTATGTGTGTGTGTGATACAAATACATACACACACATACACACTCCTTTTTGCCCAAACCTTAGAACCTTAAGGGAATTATTTGCAGACATTATAACCCTTTACTCCAAATACTTCAACATATATCTGCTATTGACAAAGATACTCTCTTTCAAGACCACAGTACAATTATCATATTCATAAAATTCCACAATTGACATAAAACTACTATCCAATATACATTCTACATTCAAATGTCTCCATTTATCCCAGTATTATTTGTGGTAGCTGAGCTATTCCCGCCAAACCCAGGATCTTAACAATAAGCAATCACTGTATTTGGTTTCATGTCTCTTTAGCCTCCTTTAATCTAGAAGAATATCTCAGCTTTTTTTCTGGTTAATTCTTTCAGGATATTGACATTGTTTGAAGAGTCCAGGCCAGTTGTTTTGCTGAATGTCCCCCCCATTTAGAATTTTCTGGTTGTCGATTCATCATTAACTTCATATTAAACAACAGAAACACTATTAGGTTGAATCATGTAATGATTATTTTCTATACCAACACCAGTCAAATACCAGCAATTTCATACAACTTATAATTTCAACTTAATACATAATGAATATTGTGTCCCTCCTTTTACATCACATCAAGGATATATGATACTTATTTGTCCTTTTATTGGGGTGTTAAGTTTGATCATGGGGTTAAGGTGGTATCCGCTAGACCTGTCCATTGTAGAGGTATTTTGTTCTTTTTGTAATTAATAAGAAATCTCTGGGGGATCCTGTAAGACTGTTTAAGTATTCTGATCCCCCAACAATCTTTCACCCAATTATCTGAACATCTATTGATGATTCCTGCCTGGATCCATTAATATTCTGGTGGCCATAAAGTGGGGCTTTTCTGCTTCTGTCCTTGCTCCTACATTTCCCTAGCCGGCATTCTTCTGGAAAGCGCTTTACCTCCCTGCTGTTTAAAAACTCTGGTCAGTAAGAACTCATGGATTCTTTTTTATTTAAGTTGTTAGAATTTATTCCTGCTGTTATTCATTATAGGTCTTTCCACGTTAAAGGTTTATTTTAACAATGTATGTTATCTGCTTTGTCAAATTCGAATCTGCAACTCCTGAGAGGTAGTGCCAGAATCCATCATAAAGGTGGAATTTTTAGTTTTTGTATTTGACCTGAACTTTCCGTCTTTTCTAAACATCTGAAGTCATTTCCCTGCATGGGATTAACTTTTGCCGGGAAACTATCCTTTATTGTCACCATTTTGTAAGTATCTGTAGTTACATGGGATGGGGTTATAGGATAAAGGGGAGTGAGCAGGCTTGTTAGCCACACAGGCCTGGGCTGAATCCTGGCTTTGCCCTTAAATCGATATACAAGTCTGGCAAGTTATCTTATCTCTATGAGCTTCAGGTTACTCAATTTAAAAAGAAAAAAAGAGAGGACTTCTAATCCAATACATAGGGTGGTTGTGAGTATTCAGGGAACAATGTATGCAAGTGACTAGCTCAGTACCTGGCATATAGGATGTACTCAACTAACTGGTGGTTGTTTCTCTTGTGTTTTTTAAAAGTTTTGTTTTTTGGGGACGCCTGGGTGGCTCAGTTGGTTGAGTGGCTGCCTTCAGCTCAGGTCATGATCCCAGCGTCCTAGGATCGAGCTCCTTGCTCGGCAGGGAGCCTGCTCTCTCTGCCTCTGCCTGCCTCTCTGCCTGCTTGTGTTCTCTCTCTGTTAAAAATGAATAAATAAAATTTAAAAAAAAAAAAAGTTTTGTTTTTGTTTTTGTTTGGAGAGAGAGTGAGTGCAGTGCGCAGGCAGAGGGGGAGAGAGAATCTTAAGCAGACACAAGGCTTAATGTCAAGATCCTGAGAGCATGACTTGGGCTGAAATCAAGAGTTGGGTGCTCAACCGACTGAGCCACCAGGCGCCCATAAAGTCATTAAAAAAAAAAATTTAAGTAATCTCTACACCCAGCATGGGGCTCAAACTCATGACCCCAAGATCAAGAGTCAGATGTTCTGCTTACTGAGCCAGCCAGGTGCCCCTAAGTGGTGGTTCTTATTAGCATTATAAATGTTATTTTTTTCCCCCAGCTTACATTTCTTTGCAGGTTTTACTTACATTTTTGCATCTCCTAAATTATTTTTGTACAGATGCATAATTTTGTGCTTCCCTAAAGTGAAAAGTCATTTTTTTCTTTCCACTCATCTTATTAATTTACATCCTTTTGCATATAATTGACTCTCCTTCCTGGTGTTTGCACCCCTTTGCAAACTGTAGCATCTGCAAACTTAATTTAAACTATGTTTCTTCCAATCTTTTGCAAGATATATGACCCTGAATCTATTTTATATTCTCTTAATCCTCTCACAGAAACATCCTCTTTAAAGAAATTCATTTATAGTCACCCTGTAATTAGGCAAGAAGTTTCCTTCCTGCCTCCCTCTGTCCTCCCTCTACTTTCTCTCCCTCTCCCTCTCTCTCTCTCTCTCTTTCTTTCTGCCTTCCTTCCTTTCTTTCAAACGACAGATATGTTTTGGAGCACCTGCTAGATCAAATAGTGTACCGGCAGAGTCCTAGACCTCAGTCTAGTAAGAAACAGACACATAATATATGTAGCTATAATTCAAAGTGGCCAAATGTAAGAAAATTATAAAGTGACTAGAAAATGTAGAGGAAGACTTGTAGAATGAGTAAAATTTGGACATGTGGTGTCTTAGAATTCTGACAATCAGTAAAAGTTTAAAACTGAACTTTATTCTAACCTAATCTCGGATAAAGTTAAAATTGTCATCTAACGCTGCAAGTTCACCAGAATTACACATATTTGGATAGACTATACCCAGAAGTGCCACATCCCACTTGCTATCATTTATTTCCCATACAAGGCCGAGAACACTGTGTCTGATGCTAGAAATACTAAAAATATCATCTTGGGTAATTTCTTCTGACCTATCTTCTAATTTACTAATTCTCTCTTTATCTTCACCCATTATTTTTAACCCAAATGATGAACTTTAAGTTTCAAATATATTTTTCTAAAAGTTCTACTTGGCTCTTTTTCAAAATCACTTGACTATTTTTAAAATTTTCTTATTCTATGTAGATATCTTCAAGCTTATCTTCTATTTCTCTAAACATCGTAAGTACAGCAGTTTTAATATAATTTTTTAATATAATAATAATAATCCATTACTTAAAGCTTTTGTAGATCTATTTCTCCTGTCTATTGTCCTATTAGTTTCTTTCATGGTACCAATCTGCTTATGTGCTTAGTTAGTTACTGTCAGCTGCTCATTTTCCATGGAAACTTATTTGTGAGACTACTTTGTGGCCTACTATGAAGATGCTTTCATTCAGAGAGAATTTGCTGTTGCTTCTACCCACTTGCCGGAGGCCACTGCCTATCCCAGGCCACTTTAATCTAAATTTAGGCTTGAAGTTTTTAACTACTCAAATGATATGAATTCATGCTTTAAAAAAAACAAACGTACGAGGGCAGATTTTTGTGGCTAAGATGTGTCAAGGCCAGTCCCACCAAGACTGGCTCTACTTGGAACCAAAGCTACTTTTCTTACGGTCCATCCCGGGCGGTGGAGTAAGAATGATATGTTTATTTCTGGTAGACCCTTCCCCTGAGGGTCTAGCGTTTTGGGATCCCAGTTTTATGAGCAGAGTCTTCCATTAGACCCTTATTTTGTTCAGGCCTTGGCTTTGTTTTTTGTCTCCTCAGGCTCTTAGACCGTTAAACAAATCCAAGTTTGCTGGGTTCAGCAGTTCAGCAAATGGCTTTAGGGCAAAAATAGTTTTCCTCTCATATTTTTTTGCTTTCACTAAGATTGGCCTGATAACTTTTTTACAAGAGTTTAACTTTTCCATGCTTTCAAGATACTTTTATATACATATTATCAAGATTTTTAATTGCTTTTAATAAGAATTATGCAAATATTGTAGCCCACTTTACTCTAAGAAACAACTACAGTAACTTCAGACATCATATGATCATTCTATTTTTTAAAAATGACAAAAAATCACTTGCTTCCAATTTTCAATTCATAAACATGCCAACTTTTTTACTAACAGTGATAAAATTTCTTATTTAAAATACATTCAATGATCTCAAAAATAGGTGAGTGTTCTGGCAAATCCTGGAAAAGAAGACCTTAGACATTGGTGGTTTACAATCATTTCTTTTTTGCCACAAAAATCTAAACTTCCTGGAGTAAGCAGAGAACAAAGCATACAAGACCTCAAATACAGAACAGTTAAATATGCAAAATAATGTTTAATGATTAGATTCTTAAAATATTTCTGTTACTAAAAATGATCAAAGATGTCTACAAATGTTACTTACTTCAGGGTATCCTCTGGAAGTTGTTCAAAACAACTTTTAAAAATATACATCTAAAACACCAACACATCGAATGTTTATTTACCGCTTGTCGATTTGCCGTCCAAATCCAAACGTGAGCTAGAGCAACGAGTGTTTGGTTAATGCAGGATAATAAATTAGGTGCGTTTCAGTTAATGTTGGTTTTTATTTCCAAACAATTATTATTTTTTATACAGCATTGTGAAAATGGCCGGTATTATCCTTCTTCTACAGTCCAGCAAACAGAACGTTACTGATTGATTCAAGCAGTAAATGATCAGTCCAATGTTTAGGTGGTTGAGCTGTGCTTTTATTTCCCCTGACACAGCTTTTGAGCAGAATTCAATCATTTTAAAAACCCTGAAAAAAGGATGGAGTAGTAATTCAACTGGCAAGAAAATCCAACATATAAACAATGCAGTAGGACTTGGGAAATCTTCTGACTCAATGGATTCATTCAACAATTATTTACCGTGCACGCACTTTGGAGGTAGAGAGGCACCAGACGTTGTAGACACACAGTGAACAGGACAAAGTCTCTGCCTTCAAGGAACTTTGTCTCCCAAGGCAGCCTAAGACCTTTGAGGTGGCCACTGGGGACAATAGCTTTCCTTCACCACTTTCTGGTTGCTCTCTGAAATTGCACTGCCCCATCCTAACCCAGGGTGCAGTCTGGGCGAATATGATGGGATCTGGGAGCCCCTATCACTCCAGCATCTGCCTTATTGACCCAGCCTGGTGCCATTTCCTCACCTCCTTCTAGAAGTCTATGCCTTATCCCAGAACTCATTCCTTGGCTTCTGCAATGAAATTCCCAGCAGAGCCCAAGGCAAGCTTAGTTCTAAAACACAGAGTGCTTAAATGGATGGTCTTATGTAGCAAGACCAAGAGAGGCTGCTCTAGCCTCAAGTGAGTTTGTAAGAGTTGATATCTGTGATAAGGCTAAAGTAGAAAAATACCAGCAGCCTTTCTTAAAAGCACACAGAAGACACATCCTGGCATTTCTAAAAATACCTGGAGGAAGCTTCAGCTGGGAGGCTGAGGTCCTTCACAGCCAGTGGGGGCAACGAACCGGCAAAAGGTAGGCTCTAAGGTTAATGCAATCTCATCGTTATCCAAAGCTAGCGCTAGAACTGGGGTTATTTGGGATACAAATGTTATCTTGCTGTCTCTAAAATGTAAATCAAAAGAGAAAAGGGGATTGGAGAGGACTATGGGAAATGCTGGAGAGAGGCTTTACTTTCTAAGTCTTTTTTTTTAAAAAAAGCCACAAGACTGCTTCACAGTTGGGTGCGGAGGGATGAAGTTACAAGATCGGGTAGGCTCTGTCCCACAGAGGGTCTTAGATGAAAGGGCCTGGTTAGAAGGGATAGTGCTAGGAAATCAGAGCAAGCAGCTTAGATCTGGATGACAGCAGGAAAAAAGCAGGCAATGACCAGGACTGAGAGCTATGCCACGGGAAGCCTGGATCCTCACCCTAACTCCTACCCTCAACAGTAACTTGTCCTACCACCACCCCTAGAGGCCCTTACTCCTCAATCCACCCACCACCCCCTCCCCACCTCTACCTCCCATGTCATTTTAACCTAACAACCAACTTACAAATTTTAGTATTGTGGCTCTCAACCTTGGCTGCATATTAGAATTACCTGGGGAGCTTTTAAAAACCCCAATGCCCAGGCCAATTAAATCAGAAGTGAAACCCAGGCATCAGTAGGTTTTAAAGCTCTCCTGGTGATTCCAGTGTGCAGCCAAAGTTGAGAACCTCTGTGTTAGGAACACAACTTATTAATAATAAATTGAATACTGCCTAGCTTTTCATCAAAAGCAGAGTGTCAAAAAGAAAAAGAAGACAGAATGGTGGGGACAGGGCAGAGATGGAGTGCAGAAGGCAGACTTTTATTTTTTTTTTTATTTTTTTTTTCAGACTTTTATATCAGTAATGACAGACGATGGATGTGTGTGTGTGTGTGTGTGTGTGCGTGTGTGTGCGCACGCGCATGTGTGCGCACGTCCTATGAAGAGCTCATTCAGATTTAGAACAAAAACACTGAGACTTCCACGGGGAAATGCACAAAGGTCATGAACAATTCACAGAGAGGAATACAAAGAATAAAATGAACATGGAAAAATCCTTTTTGCCGATAAAACCTAAATTAAAAGCAAGCTTGAGATTGCATTTTATAACCACTAGTGTAAAAGGAAAAAGCTTAAATGACACTTAATTTTGATGAGATTGCTGTGAAACCAATATACTCACAAATTCTAATGGCACTGTAAATTGGTTTTTAAAAAACCCTGCCTGGATAGCAAATGGCAACATGAAAAAAAATTACAAAGGTGTTTGGACCCATGGATACTAGAGGCTTACCTTCAGGAGGTATTTAAACTGAGGCAAAAAGATACACGCTTGAAAACAATCTCTGCGATGAATTCTAAATTGCAAAAAAAAAAAAAAAAAAAAGTTGGAATCAAGCTAAATTTCCAACATAGGGTAATGGTTTAATAATTCATGGTATACCAGCACCACAGAACATTATGCAGTCATTAAGCTGACAACTATGAAGACGGTGAGGAAATGTGGAAAAAATGCTCCCCAGAGGGGGCCCTGCCCCAGGCTCAGCACAGCCCCGCCTCTCCCCTGCAAACTGGGCCTGGCTGAGAAGGAAGCTGTAATTTGACCCGATTTCCCAGCCTCCCAGGAGGGACCTCTGGGAGTAGCTCCTGTGAAAGCTCAGTTCTCTGTCCGGGTCTATGGGGGGTTCCAGCCTCTCGCCACCCAGGGTCTTAGCTCCAGACCTCTGAACACCCACTCATCTCCCGGAGCCTTCCACCCTCTTTCCCCCCCTCACCTACCAAAGCCTTTCACTCTGCCCTCCAGAGCCCAGGAGGGTTCTTCTGCAGAAACCCCTGTATTTCCAACTTCATCTCTGAGCTGTACCTTGTCCCTCTACCTCGTTGCCCAGCGGCGAGGAAGCCTTTCGGAAATGTGAAACGTTGGTCGTGGGTGGCTGGGCCCTGCTTCCGCCAGGCCGCTAGGATTTGCAGTGGTGAGCGTACCGTCCCTCACCACGAAGAATTGCTCTATAGTCTGCCAGACCGTCACGTGATTTAAGAAACTGTTCATGATAACCTGAGGCTAGACTTGAACTCTCTTCTACACAGAAACCCAAAGTATTTTTAACACTATTTTTAGAATCCACTGAATTTTCCAGAAATAAGACTTCCATGTACACTGAGGAGACATTGTGCTTTGTTTGGGGCACTTTCTAAGAGTTGCACAGCATTTTGGAGGCTCGCCTCGGGGACAGTCGCACACCTCTGACCGGCGGCCCGACGAGCTGTCATGTTCAGGGTTCCCCGACTGGTCCGAACAGCGAACAACTTCCAACAACCTCCTGAGGCCTTTGAGTGAAGTCATGACCAAATATTTTTACAGGTCAAAATAAAAATATCTTACTATAAGTTACTTTTGTTTTATCTTGGCATTCCATTACAGCGAGGGAGGAACACAATATTTGTTACAAAAGAGCCCTGAGCCTCACAGCAATGAGCACCAAGCTTCCCCCTGTAGCTCTTGCAAGTGGAGACTCGTTTCCCTCTCCTCCCTCTCACACAGGGTCTCAGTGGTCCTGCGTGGTTGCCTCCAGATTATGTCCCCTAGTTCCTTTAGTAAAAATCTCAGCTCTTTCTGAAGAACATGCCTTCAGACTACCACTCAAGACCCCTTCTCAGGTACTCTCAATTGCTCACTCAAGGTCATGCCCTTTTGTTTACCGATTTTTAGCACCTGCTTCAGTGATCCTCCTTCTACCCTCTCTGACTAGCACCTCATGTCCTTCAGCTCACCTCCCTCTAATGATTCTTAGCCCTCAATGATACTTCCAATTCATGGGTCTCATCATTTTTCCACACTCCTCTCTCTCTGCCTGTATTTCTGTCCCATTCCACACCTTTACATTTACTCTTACTCTTGACTAAGTTTTGATCCCATGGTACATAATTTTACACACACACACACACACACACACACACACACACCTCTATCTAACTCCTTTGCCACTTGCTCCCTTCATTGTATTGTCTGACGAAACTCCAATCCTCGTTACCCATCCCGCTTCCTGCTGAATGTAGCTGGGAAAAACACACCATATGTGTGCACCAGTGATGTGCGGGTAGGAGTGGAACTGCTGACTGGACCGTCCTGGGAACATGGGGGCCATGGTGCCGCCCTCTCACTGGTTCCAACACACAGACCACCTGGTGCACCCCAACAGATGTAGAATTTAGGCAGAGGAGGGAGGTGGGGAGAGGTGGGACCCCTGCCATGTAAGCAGTGAATATAGAATCCCACGGTCCCCTGACTAAGCCCCCTCCCTCAGCAAGAAAGAACAGAGATCAAGTATCTCTGACTTTTCTACTTCCCCACCTATAAAGCAATCCCAAACTAGTTGCCCTTATAACTGAAAAGCTTTCTAAAAGACTATATCCCCAAATACAGGTTTTGTCATCTCCACTTTTTTAAATCCTAAAAGATCCTTTCTCCCTCTAAATACACACTGTCGTTGTTCTCAGTTGAAAAAATAGGAGCTGGAGCAGGAAAGAGGAACCATGCTCCCAGGCAGAGCCCTGGGGGTTGATGAAAGTGTTAACTCACGGGTCAGAGGAACACGTCCCCCAGAGACACCGTCTAAGAGTGCACTGAGATATCAGAGTCGAATCAGGTGTCAGAAGGCCCATCGAGCCTTGTAAATGGTTAAGGGAAGGCTGTGATCAGCAAAGTGAAGGGCTGCTGAAAGATCAAAGGCACCGTAGAGCAAGAGACAACCCAAGTCAGCCGTGAATAATAACTTGTTTTCTTTCTTGAGGAGCAAAACATGCCAGGACTAAAGCCAGACTGAGCACATTCAGGCTCCATCAAATGCTGCAGGAAGTGCTCATATGGATGGGGGTGGGGGAGGGGTGTAGTGAAAAACCACTCTATACGGTCCATAAACATTCATTAAATTTCCTCCGGAGCTATAAGGAAAGTGGTGAGAATTAGGCTCTCCATTTTACAGGCAAAAGAACTGATGTTAAATGAGGTAAATTGTTGAAACACTATTAAGTAGATGAACAGAAGCAAAAAAAAAAAAAAAGGCAACAACAAACCCTGCCCCCCCCCAAAATAAATATTTTATTCCCCTGGTCTATCCATCAGAGACGGTAACCTTGATCTTACATGATGGTTATCTAGTTACTTCCAGTCTGGGGAAAGATTTGAAAAATGAAAAAGTGCCTGATCTCTAAGCTCTCCTGGGAAAAAAGCAGGCGAGATAAGAGGTTTTCCTATCAATGGAATACCAAGACTGACTTGTGCTAGGAACCCAGCCAATTTATTACTTTGTTCCCATTGTGAAGAAATACTATAAATGGACACACTAAGCCCTAAAGAAACTGGTTAGAGGGGAAAGAAAAATCCAAACCCAAGTGTGGAGAGTCAAGCAAGTAGGATCCGTTTGCTGGGTTTCCATCCAAATCCATCTAATTATGCGTGAGGCTTGGCTGGCAGCTTGACATCAGCGAGGCTGTCCCCAGGCTCCCAGGCTGAGCCTGCAGAGTGGGGAGCAGGGCACCAAATCAACTTTCTAGAAGCAACTGGATTTTCTGTCCTTGTGCCCACAGGAGACCATTCCAAAAATCTAAATGTATTCTTCTTTTTAGAATTACTCCTTCAGAAGAATGTCCAAGACCCAGTTACTCTTTGTTCCTGCTTACGCACAGCTTAACACAGTCCCTCCTCCCTGCCCTTGGCCTTGTCCTCTTCCTTTTCCTACTGACCCCACCCAGAAAGGACTGTGTTTCATTGTCTGTAGCTAACTCAGTCATGCTTTCTGCACCAAGGATAAGGGAAAACATTTTTAATATTCAGTGGCATTTACAGAAACATTTGAAAGAAATCTAGTGGACCTCAGTTTTGCCGTCCTCTCCAAGCAAGCACTAGCCAAGAGAGACTTTCTCGACTGTGGGTAAATGTTAAAGGCATGCAGCTACTCTCTGCTTGTTCCCTCCTACTTCTGTTTCACCCCCGCCCCACCCTTGGGCAGCAGAGTGAAAGGGAGCTCCCTGTCCATGCTCTCCTCCCCTCTGATCAACCCTCCAGTAGAGGGGGGGGGGTCCTCCACTATAGACTGGGAGTCCACGCCCGGGCAGATTCCCAGGCTCTGCCCCTCCTTTTTCTCTGTGTCAGCCCCTTCTACTTTGCCAAACCAGCTGGCTGCACCTGGACATCTCTGTCCCTCTGCTCCCTCACTCTGCCTGGCCAGAAGCCAGCTTGGCATGATCCCTGCTGGGGTCTGTGCTCCGCTGTGGGCAGCCAGCTGGACCTGGGTGGGGGTGGGGAGGGCTCTCATGATTCTGAAACAGCAGACAAGGCTCTGGCTTCACCCACCTTTTTCCCCGGGCTAAACTAATCGTCAGGCTTTCAGGGAGCTTCGGAGTATGTGTGCTAACCAAATGAACGGGCCTATTGCAAGGTATTTCTATTAATAGAACAGTGGAGTTGGGTTTGTATTGGTGGGCATATGTATAGACCAAAGTGGATATTGCCATCTGCATAATGACTTTAAAATGCGATATTAAGTGGTAGATTTTTTTTTTCAATAGCCTTCCACCCATTTAAGGTTCTGAGATTTCGCGAAGTGCATGTAATCTCTCCTAAGTCTCCACAGAGCCACGTTTCCGGGGAGCAGATTTACCCTGTGGTACACATTGCCGCAGGACACCCAAGTCCTCACTTTATGCGGCGCCTTACTTGGTTACAAGCAACAGATCTACTGACGTCAGCGGCAAGAGGGAAATTTATTGGAAGAGATTTGCGTAGCTCATAGAGCCAAGTGAAGAATGTGAAGGAAGGAAAGAATGAGGTGGTACTGAGGACCTGGGTTGCAGGAGGTCACCCCCCTCTACAAATCCATTGTCCTTGTCCTGCTCATTCATTTTCTATTGCTGCCATAACAATTTACCGTAAATGCAGTGGCTGAAAGTAATGGAAGTTTCTTAGTTCATAGTTCTGTAGGTCAGATGTCTGACTTGGCTCAACTGGGTGCTCAGATCAGCATCTCCCAAGGCCAAAATCAAGGTGTCTCCCATGCTGGGCCCTTATCTGGAAGCTCATTTAGGTTGCTGGCTGAATCCATTTCATTGCTATTATAGAACTTAGTCCCCCTTCCCCCACCCCCCGGTTCCTCACTTACAGTCCGCTGGGGGCTTCTATCAGCTCGTAGAGGCCACTGAAGTTTCACTAGGTGTGGCCCCTTCCAGCCTCAAGTCAGCAACTGGGTGTGGTTCATGAACAATGAATCTTGTAACACTGAAAAAATAAAATAAAAGTATTTGGGGGAAAAAAAAGTCAGCCATGGGGTGTCTAGTTCCCCTCATGCTTCAGGTTTCTCCAGCTCCTGCTACTTTAGAGAGAACAAATAGTTAGATCAGGCTCACTCAGATAATCTCCCTATCCTCAAGTCGATTCTGCCACATAAAATAACAATCATGGGAGTTATACCTTATCATCCCATCATATTACAGTTTGGGGGAAAAGAATTAGAAATTTTGCCAACCACACTTTGACTCAACACACTTTGACTCCCATGAGCTCAAGCTCCATTTAGTTCTTGTCCATCTGTGTCATGTTTGAAGCTCTCAGAAGAGAAACTCAGAGAAACTCAGTTTGGGTCAGGTGTCCATACCCCTCACCAGTGAACTCTGACCAAGGGACAGGCTCATATCGAAGAGGGCTCAGCACCTGCACACCAACAGCTGTTCTGGGACAGGGGAAGATGGCAGGGGAGATGGGCGAAGATCTCAAGAAGAATCCTGCTGGAAGAGGGAAATAAGGAAATGACAATATGAGAAGAGAGCCCCAGGCAGCACAGCTGGAAGACAAGACCCCAAATTAGATTGAGAGTCTAAGAAGAACATGAGCATGGTTTATGAGCTCGTATTTTGTCTTTGTATTTTCCACGTGGGTTAAAAATCTATGACGTTGACGCTTGTGCAAAATAGAACTGTGACTTGTTTTAGTTAACAAGTACATTTCTCAGAGTTGCCTTCTCCTCTGGAGAGTTTGGATTTGTATACTCCCCTATACTTCCCTCCAAGGGAGAGGATTTAAAACAGTGCCCCCACAAAGGAAGTCAAAACCAGAGTAGACACCTTGGGTTTTTTAGGTATTGTTGTATCCTTTACCACTCCCCAGAAAACTAGAATTTGGGGGGCATCCTCTTGATTTTAAACACTTCCAAACATGCCCTTAGCCAAAAGTAATGGCTCTCTTTAAGGTGACTCAACAAGGCTCTTGGAAATAAGACCTTAGGAATGAATATTTGATAGATACTTCTCATGGTGATGGTGACAAATAAATGCCCCACTTGCGTCGAGTAGCACCTTATACTTTTCAAAGTAAGAAGATGTCATTAAATTAGATGCCTCATTAAACTCATTTGAGGAGAAAACAAATGTGCAGTTGGCTGCCTCTGTCTCATGCCCACTTTGGGGGGCAGAATTCATTGGGAGAATCAGAAAGATGGGAAAGAATTTGGGACACAGTAGAGGAAACAGGATCCAAACAAATTATGCCTGGAATTGTGTTCTACTTAAAATGAAACAGAGCCTCTCCAGAAATTGATCTTTACTCACTTTAAAAGTTTATATGGTATCCCATACTATACTACAGAGGTTAGGATGAACACATATAGAATCAGAGCTCTAAGACCTGCGAGAATGATTTTCCGTGCTTCACTTACTTCTCACCACGAATCTGTTCCTTGCATAAGCCATTCCTCCTGCCCAGAAAGTATTCCTTCATTCTTTTAAACTGTTTGCCTTGCTGTCTTCAAAATGCTTTCGAAATGATTTGTTCCTTCCACCATCACCTACCTTCCTATTTGTTATTATCCTCACTCCCCAGGTACTATCTTAGGATCAGCCATAGCTCCTGATCCACCTTCTTCTCTTAAGAAAGGAAGACACCACAGAGCTCCACCAGCCCAGGGCCCGGTCTCATCCTGAGAGGAGTGGGAGGGGTATCAAAAATGCCTCCCCTAATGCCGGGTGGATATTCTGTTCCGTTTTGGTTCTGTCAGTTGGAGAGACCAAAAAAATCTTCTATATTATTATCCTAATGATTTTCGATGGTGGTCAAGGAAGATAACTTACGGTGAGGGCAATTTTCTGAAGTCTGTGGCCCACCATGTGATCAGATTTGTTTAGCACACCACGGATATCGGGAAAGCGTGGGCATATCATTTTCCATACGAAGTTTTCCATATGGATCGTTGACAACTTTATTGATGATTTTATTCAAATCCTTTAAACTCTTTTTTAAAAAAATCTAATTTGATCTGTCAAAGATTTTTTTTTTTTACAATTTTATTTGTGGTCAAACACACATAAAATGTACCATCTTAACCATTTTTAAACATACAATCAGTGGCATTTACTACATTCACATTGTGGTACAAACATCATCTTGAAAAACTGCAAGTCTGTCCCCATTAAATAGCAATTCCCCAGTCTCCCCACCGCTCAGCCCATTTGATTTTCTGTCTGAGTGTGACTCCTCTAGGTTCCTCACATAAGTGAAATCATACAATATTTGTCCTTTTGTGGCTGTTTTATTTCATTTAATATAATATCCTCTAGGTTCATTTCTGTCGTAACATGTGTCAGAACTTCCTTCCTTTAAAGACTGAGTTAATAGTCCATTCTCCGCATAAACCACATTTTGTTTATCCATTCGTCCATTGATGAGCACTTGGGTTGCTTCCCCTTTTTGACTATTGGGAATAATGCTGCTATGAACATTGGTGTACGAATGTAATTTCCGTCCCTGTTTTCGGTCCTTTGGATTTATGCCCAGAAACAGTTGCTGGATCATATGGTAACTTTTGCTTACTTTCTTGAAGAACAACCATATCGTTTTCCATAGCAGCTGTGCCATCTTACATTCGCAAGAACAGCACACAAGTGTTCCGATTTCTCCACATTCTCACCAACACTTGTTATTTTGTTTTTCCAATAGTAGCCATCGTAATGAGAATGAGGTAGTATCTTATAATAGTGATAGACCAAAAACCTTTTAAGAGGTATATTAAATCTTTCCACCACAAACTATGGTTTCATTCTTATACTTTAATAAACAATTGTGTTTTATATATTTGATACCACGGAGAATATTGTGCATAAAAGTTAATAACTATTGGGGCACCTGGGTGGCTCAGTCAGTTAAATGTCTGACTCTTGATTTTGGCTCAGGAGATTATCTCAGGGTCTGAATCAAGCCTTGTGTGGGGCTCACTTTTCCAAACAAGAAATACAAATGGCTAACAGACACATGAAAAAATGTTCATCATCTTTAGCCATCAGAGAGATTCAAATCAAAACCACACTGAGATACCACCTTACGCCAGTTAGAATGGCCAAAATCAACAAGACAGTAAACAACAAATGCTGGAG
>CM052802.1:43787103-43806987 GCA_028533885.1 Nasua narica | reverse complement strand
CTACACAGATAGATCACCAATCAACTTCATTTGACTTAGCCAAGGCTTAACTTTGCCAGAAGTCATTTAGTTGTTTTGAAAGATTTCATTTCCATTTACAATTATAGAAAGTGTTCCCCATTCATTTTATTGCCCTGCCCTACATTATACCTATAATCTTCCTAACTTGGATTGTTATCTGATACACAATTATGTTTCTAAAAGACTAGAATCTCAGCAGATGATTTAAAATAAAAGTTAAATGGATATAATTTGTGTTTATTTTTGTCTTATTGAAACCAAATACTATAGAAGTGTCTATTTCACAGGGATGATTTGAGCCAACTAGATGTAGTTTCCCTTTAAATAGCATCTTTGAGGAAAGCATACGCAGATGAGACTATAATTGTCCAAGGAAGGAAGGAAAGGGAAAAGGTCAGGTTTCACCACAGCCAGGTTCTGTTCCTGCGATTACACTTGCATCCATATGTTACTTTCCAGAACTGTGGCCCCTGTATTGGTCTTTGAAAAAAATCAAGAGTCAGAAGAAATGGCCAAAGTGAAACCACTTCATGTTGCTGAATAACAACAACAAGTTGTATACATTTCTGTAGCATCTCAGACTTTGCACAGCATTGCACAACACACTCTCATATCCCCACAGGAGAGAAGCCAGAATTTTTTTTCTTTTTTAAATAAATTGCCAAGAGTGATTACCAACAATTACGCGAAGTAGCTGGCTGATGGTACCACGTCAAAGTTTTCGAGTAATAAACTTATTCACACAACTGGTCATCAGCTCCCCCTCAATAGCACATAGCTCATCCTGAGTTGTCCCAAACTGGATTGGTTGGTTTGGATTTGGACTGAGAACTTTGGATAAGCTCTTTTCTGACCCTTCTACCTGTTCTTGAAACCTAGAATAGTGCTTGATGTATAGAGGGCAGGAAGGAAAGAAAGAAAGAAAGAAAGACAGACAGACAGACAGACAGAAAGAAAGAAAGAAAGAAAGAAAGAAAGAAAGATGGATGAAGGAAGGTAGAGAAGGAGGGAAGGAGGAAAAGAGGGAGGGAAGAAGGAAGGAAGGAGAAAAGCAAGGAAGGAAGGAAGGAAGGAAGGAAGGAAGGAAATACAACATACACAGACTCAAGCAGGAATTGAGATGAACAAGTTGGAATTCTAAGCATCCCACAATGCATGTACCTTATGAGGGCTTACACGGTTGGTTGAGAAGAATCCCACTTTTACTTTGTAATTAAGACTTCAGCAGAGCCACAAGGTGATTAAAAGTGACCGTGGACGTGGCTGGCATTCAGTTACCTGGAGTAATTATGAAGCAAATGTGTATTTACAAAAGCCATTGACAATACTTATGGTATGACAGAGTATCCATGCTAATTATAATCCATGAGCAGTACACAGGAATATATATTTAAAAGAAGATACTAACGAAGCAGTTTCAAAATCATTTTCAAATTTCAGCCAGGATGTCTCTTGCAACACCCGCTGTGATTTCATCAGATTCTAACTGTAACTTTCAAATTAGACTGTGACCATAGACCTCCCAAAAGTCTGATGTCATCGATGGCAGATAGTTTCGCTGCTCTGTGAATGTTTACCTAAACAACTAAAAATAAAGTGTTTTTTACAGCCTTGGAAATTACACTGACTAGACACCCTCCCAGAATATTAATCGTTCTTGTTGAATATCTAAATCTGTTTTTATTAAGGTTTAGAGAAAATAAATTCATGGAAGGAAGAGATGTAATGGGGAGGTAAGGGAAAGGAGGGTGGGTTAGGCTCAGCCCCACTGGGAAGGTGACCAAGGCCTCCCACGATGCATTTCTTATTGTGTCTGTCAGAGATGAACCGTGGAGGGCTGCAGGGACATCTTTAGGCATCTTCGTGATTCTGAGTAAGAAAGTAAGTTTCATAAGAAAACACTGCTAAAAGTTATTTCAAGAAGGTACCAGTCCATCACAAAGATTTTTAATTTTTTTTTATTTTAAAGATTTTATTTATTTATTTGACAGAGAAAGATCACAAGTAGGCAGAGAGGCAGGCGAGGTGGGGGGGGAAGCAGGCTCCCTGCTGAGCAGAAAGCCTGATGCAGGGCTCTATCCCAGGACTCTGAGATCATGACCTGAGCTGAAGGCAGAGGCTCTAACCCACTGACCCATCCAGGCACCCTGTAGAAGATTTTTTAAAGCAAGTAAAGGGTGTTTGGCTAGAATATACCACGCTTTTCCCATATTCCTTGATAGTTAAGCAACATGCACAGCAAAGCTCCTCCTGTTCCAAGAAGATGGAACACAAGAGTGCTAATTACAGGATGTTTTAAAAAATAATACTCAAGCAATTTTTTTTCATTTGTCAACTTGATTGCGAGCCATAAAAAGTGATTAAAATCCTTATTGTGCTGTAATTTCTTTATAATTTGGTATTTTTAGAGTCATGTTTCCAAATGATAGCATCTAAGGGACTCTCAGAATTTAAATGCAAAATTAAAAAGCTCTTGTGCAACAAAGCAAGTACTTACCAGGAGCTAGTTTTTATCAACGTGAGATAAAGCAGGTGTCGCGTCTCATCGGGGGATAGGCAGTCAATTACCTCAGAGCAGGAAAGCTTTGGAAATGTGGTGCTTTTAACGAGGCTTACGTTGGTGGCCAGCAGCCACAGGAACCCAACATCCGGCTGAGCTCACAAATATTCAGGAGCTGAGCCAAAAGATACAGTCCTGGACAGGGACCTGGTGCTCTTAGGCCCTTATAAATGCTGACCGAACGGATGAATGAATGAATGATCTGGTATGATCAGAGATCATTGACCCAAGGGGTGAAGGGGTTTTAGAGGCTTCCTATGCGGTTGGCGGTAGACAGTACTAAACTTATTTGCAAGTCTGACTTGAATGACTGAATTCTGAAGTGACCCTTTCTAAAGCTGGTCCTCAAACACCCCCTAAGCAGCTTCCCTTCCTCTAGTTGCATCAAGCCCTCTTGCTGACTAGCAGCTGTGAACTGAATGTGATGCCACCGCATGGGATTTTCTCCTTCTGCCTTATTCGCTTGGGTCAGGCTGTGGTTTTGACATAAAAGCCTAAGGGAGAAATTTACAGTCTTGTATGTCCACGCTGGTGAAAGACTGGTTAGTTTGCAGGTATACCTCCCTGAGAAGATGTTATAGTTCAGGACTCCTCTGCCTTCTCCCGGCATCTGACACCCCTGGGGCCACCAAGGAGAGGACAGATGGACTCTGGGGGCAGGAGTAAGTGCTCACTAACTAAGGCAGATGGCTGGGGGTAAGTAGGCATAGGAGGCAAGAGCCAGAACTTGGAAAGGGGAGAGAGGGCTGCCCCCTGCAGTCTTTGAGATCATCACGCGTGTTCATAACGAGTTGGAATGTATGGCTTGAACATTAGGAACTGGACATTTTACACGCTTTCAGATTCCCAGGGTGGCGGTGAGGGGGGGGGGGGTTGGTCAGCTGCTCCCTCCCTTCCATGATATAGGTTGAATTCTGGGGCTGCGTTCGGCTGTCAAAAAATGTACAAACATTCACCCATTCTTTGACCAATTTAGTTTTATAAATCAAAATTCGGTGTTTTCTGAGGTAAGAGTTGAAGATACTATAGTGGGGAGACCAAATGTATTGCCAGTAATGCTTCATATCTGGAGAGAGCTATAGCATTCACAAGGGAATCCTGTGATTTCATACTTGAATTCACTCCTACCACCAGGCTGTGAGGTGGGTATTAGCTGTCCCCCCACCTGCACCCCTTCTCTTCACACACCACTCGCTATGAGCAGACGGAGGTCCAGAGAGGTTCAGTGACCTTCCTCGCCAAGACCACTCAGCCAGCAAACAGAAGCCGCCCTGTCTGAAAATCCAGGCCTTCTCTTCTTGATCCTGATTAATCGTTCAGGCTGTGCGTGAACATTGATGGGTTTGTTTGCCTGTAGGGCCGATTTTTTAAATGTTTAATAGTGTCCCCACAGAGATCAAGTTCGTGTGGTTTTCCCAGGTTTTCCAGGAAGAAAAGTGGCAGAAAAATCGTCTTAGACCCACTAAGAGGAGCTTCCCCTCTGGGGAGTGTGGGGTAAAGAGTTCCCCAGGAATGACTGAAGGCAGCTTTACTCTGAAAATCAGGGACAGAGCGAGTGGCTCGGTTGTCCTGAGAAAGGATATGTAGGACAGCAGCCTGTTCCCTGTGGGGGCTTTGAAGAGAAGGGAGGCTCTGAGGTCTGGCTGCCCAGTCAGGGGGCAGAATCTGACAGGGTGGCCAGGGCATGGGAGGCAGGAGGAAAATTATGGCAAGAAGAGAGCGTGCGATGAAGGAAGCAGCCTCCCTCTACATTCAAGGCCAGATGCCCTCAGCACCTGAACTCTCTGCATGGCGGACATGGGCCTACGTTCTTGCTTCACACCGAGGAAGGACTGGACCTGCCTCTGCACACTCAGACCATGTTCTAGCAGGCCAGCCTCCGTGGACAGAGAGCTCAGCCAGGTCAGGGCACCCATCGGCCCTCACCAGCCCTCAGAGAGGAGGCTGGCGGGGCCAGGCATGGGCTGCCTAAAGTGTCCCTTCCAGCTGCAAACTGAGTGGGAAGGCGGTAGGCCTCCCAGTTTAAAAGGATATTGCCAAATATTAGATTTCGGTCTGGCTAAGCAAATTCTGTGCATAAAACACTGACATTATTATACCTGAAGAACTTACCCCTTAAAAAGGATGATGCTTTCTCATGGAGGGTTATGTGACCAGCTGACTTAGGGGAAGAGAGGTGTCAAAGGCAAGGTTGTCCGTTGTGAGAACGACTAATAGCATGTGCTCACGACCCCTCAGGATACATCACTGAAGCCCAACTGAAGCACTTAGAGTTTTTAACAATCAACGCTGTTCCTTCATTGCAGTGGAAACTACTTCATGTGTGTCAGGGAAGCTTACTAAACTGTCTCTCCCTCGCCCGCTCCCGTTCCCCCATTTTAGGCAGGGAGCTGGGTTTTGCCACATCTTGCTCTGAGTACTATGACTGTCACGGAAAGCAGAAGCGGCCTGGTGCCTAAGACTCTGTCTTTCTCAAAGCCCACACCTGTGAAAGACATAAAGGAAGGTGCATTCAGCCTGCGCCAGAGAGGGGCAACTCTCTAAGGAATGACTCCTGTGAGGCAGCGAGTGGTCCGAGCTCAGGCAGAGGCCTCCCCAGTCAACCAAAGAGGCTCAGGGCCCTGGCCAGCCCTGACGCAGCGGGGCCTCCGAGGGAAGCGTCCAGAGGCTGTGGGAACGGTGGCTGAAGCTTGGGGCTCCCTCTGCTTCCGGCTCCGGAACTTCGCATATCCAGGGGTGAGGAGAAGAAGCTGGAAGAATGACTGCAGCTAGATTTCCTGCCAGCCCGGCGGGAGGTGAGCTCAGGGTGGGAATTTCATTTGACCAACAAAATTACATGTCTTACACTCCTAAATTTGAAGATGGCAATTCATCTCCACCATGTAAGCTACCTGTGAAGATACCTGTCACTCCACCAGCAGGTCACACAGTGATTCATGATGAGGAATAGCCCAACTGTGTTGGTTGTAAAAGATGCAAGCATTTATTTGCGACTGTTGCGACTATCGCGAGATTGCCCAACAGCACAGTCCAAGCAGGTGCCGGGCCTCAATGACCTGAACTCTTAGTCCTTCACTTCCCAGCCACATCATTGCGTTCTGTCAGCGATACGTCAGGCTGACACCTTCAAAAGTTGACAATGGACTCGTGTAGAAAGTCTGAAATTATTATCAGAGAAGGTAGATCATTTCTCTTTGCCGTTTCCAACTAAACGCACACCTGACTTGGATTTCTTGGTGCTGGTTAAGCGGCAGCAGGTGCCCGACCCTAGAGATGGGTACGCCTGGTTCGAAGCCTCGCTCTGCCACTGACCAGCTCTGTGACCACTCACAGACAGCTTGATCTCTCAAAGCCTCAGTTTCTTCATCTGTAAAACATGAAGGTTGCTACTAAATACCTTGGGAAGGTTAGATATGCGTTCTGGCTCTGAGATCTACGCCTGGTACACGGTAAGCCTGGTATACTTGTTGGCTTTTACGTGTTTTCATTGGTTTAGAAACTTACCTAGTCTTACACTTAGTAGGTCAAGTTCTCAGTCACTCATAAATGGCCAACTGCTTTCTCTGAGGAAACTAAAAGATTTTATGTATGTGTGTATATATAAGTAAATATATATATATATATATATTTTCTTATTTATTTATCTTAAATAGACACCACACCCAGTGTGGGGCTCAAACTCAGGACCCTAAGATTAGGAATCGTATACTCTACCGACTGAGCCAGCCAGGCATTCCCTAAGTATATATGTTTATAGATAGATTCATTATTACCTGTAATTCATGGTTAACTTTTCTTTTGAGTCACGTTCTTTTGTTTTTATTAGCTCATTTTTATGGCAATGCTCTATTTTGGCAAGTAATACAGGTTTTCATTTGTAAAAGTTACATAAACTCTCATTTAAATAAAATTATTTTAATTTTTTTTTAAAAAGTCCATATAAAGATTGTTAGGTAAATAATTGTGCAAAGGTTATACCACTAAGTCCAAAATCATGGAGCTGCTAAAACGAACTTCTGGAAACTCAAATCAAATGCTTCCTAAGCCTGCTTTCCTTTCTAAAACCTATTATTTTAGGCAACTTTTGCTCTTTTCTCCCAGCTTTATTGAGGTATAATTGATAAATAAAAATTGTACATACTTAGGCTATATGCCATAATTTTTTGGTGTACATGATACTTTAATTATGTATAATTTTGAAATGATTACCACATTCAAGTTAATTAACTGACCCATCACCTTACATGGTTTCCATTTTTTTTTTTTTTTTGGTGCATGTAGTAAGAACAATGAAGATCAGCCCTCTTAGCAAATTTCAAGTGTATAATACACTATTATTAACTCTAACCGCCAGGCTGTACATTAGACTCTGGAACTTATTCATCTGATAACTAAAAGTTCGTACCCTTTGGTCAACATTTCCCCCAACCTGCAGCCCCTGGCAACCACCATTCTGTACTCTGGTTTTGTGAGATTGACTTTTTTAGATTCCACATTTAGTGAGATCATACAATATTTGTCTTTCTCTGTCTGACTTATTTCTCTTAATATAATATCCTCAAGTTTCTTCCATGTTGTCACAAATGGCAGATTTCCTTCTTTTTTATAGCTGAATAAAATACCTAGGGAGATAGAGAGATAGAGAGTGATAGATAGCACATCTCCTTAATCCATTCATCCATTGATGGCACTTAGGTTTTTCTATTCTTGGTTATTATGAATAATGCTGCAATGACTATAGGAGTAGAGATATCTCTTGAAGATCCTGGTTTAATTTCCTTTGCATATATACCCAGAAGTGGAATTGCAAGATCATACGGTAGTTCTATTAATTATTTGAACAACATCCACACTGTTTTCCATAGTGGCTACACCAATTTACCTTCCCACCAACAGTGTACCAAGTTTCCCTTTTCTTCACCCCCTCACCAATACATGTCATCTCTTGTCTTTTTTGATAATAGCCATCCTACCAGGTGTGAGGCAATATCTCATTATGGTTTAAAGTTGCATTTCCCCAGTACTTAGTGTTGTTGAGCACCTTTTCATATACTTGTTGGTCATTTGATGCCCTCTTTGGAAAAATGCCTATTCAGGTCTTTTGCCATTTTTCAGCCAGGTTATTTGTTCTTTTGGCTATTGAGTTTTACAAGTTCTTGATATATTTTGGATATTAACCCCTTATCAGATATATGGTTTACAAATATTTTCTCTCATTCCATAGGTTGCCTTCTCAGTTTGTTGATGGTATCCTTTGCTACATAGTAGCTTGTTCATTTGTTATAGTCCCACTTGTTTATGTTTTCTTTTGTTATGTGTGCTTTTGGTGTCATACCCAAAAATCATTGCCAAGACCAATGTCAAGGAATTGTACTAAATGCTTTCTTCTAGGCGTTTCATGGTTTTAGGCCTTACATTTAATTCTTTAATCCATTCCAAGTTAGTTTTTGTATGAAGTAAGATAGGGGTCCCATTTCATTCTTTTGCATATGAATATCTAATTTTCCCAACAACATTTCTTGAAAAGACTATCCTTTCCACACTGTGTATTCCTGGCACCCTTGTCCAAGTTTAGTTGACATATTGTCCTTTTAAAACTCTTTTGCCAGCATTTTATAATATCTCATGACTTGTGGTTGGAAAATGGAAGAAAACCTTTAAAGGAAAGGAAAAGATGCTATTTCGTTAACCTTTAAAGCTCTCCTTCTCAAACTTGAGCATGTACATAAATTACCTGCAGATTTTACGATGCATATTCTGATTTAGTACGTCTGAGGTGAAGCCCATGGATTTGAATTGCTTTCTTTATTTTATTAAGGTTTTCATTTTAATTCCAGTATAGTTAGGGATTTGGATTTCTAACAAGCTCCCAGGTGATGCTGACGCTATTGGTCTGAGGACCGCACTTTGAGTAAAACAGGTGCTAGATGTATATACAGAGAGAGGAGCTGTTTGATGTGCCAAGATGAATGTTATACAATTTAAAAAGATACGTCTTCGACTTTAAGATTAATCATGGTTCTTTTATATTGCAAGTTGAAAAGTTCATTTCTCAATAAGATATAGACGAATAAGTATCTTTTCCAAATTTCATGAGGTATTTGCAAAGACTATTTCTGTCTGCCTAGAAGTTCTACAACACTCAACTGAAAAATTCAGAATTAGCAAGATAACTCAATCATACAGCCATTGATAGAAAAAAAAATAGATTCCTTATAAGCCAGTAAGAAGCAGTTAGAAAATTTAACTGTATATGGGTATGGGGCAAGGAAGAGGAGTTTCATTCACAATAGCAACAAAAATACAAAGTGCTTTGTGTGCCTGCATGGCTTAGTCAGTAGGGCATGTGATTTTTGGTCTCAGGGTTATGAGTTCAAGCCCCAGTTGGGTGTAGAGATTACTTAAGAATAAAATCTTGGGGAAAAAAAAAATACAAAGTGTCCAAGGCTTTGCTTGACCAAAAATATGCAGGAACCATAAGAATAAAATAACAAAATTAGAATTTAACCAAGATATATCAACATGCAAAAAGTAAAGTTGGACCCTTGCCTTACACCGTATATAAAAATTAACTGAAAGTAGATCAACTAGGGGCCCCTGGCTGTCTCAGTCGGTAGAACATGCAAATCTTGATCTCAGTGTTGTGAATTTGAGTCCCATGTTGGGTATAGAGATTGCTTAAGTATAAAATCTTAGAAAAATAGGTCAACTATACTTAAGGGCTAAAACTTTAGAACTCGTTTTCTTTTTTTTTTATTTACTTATGTGAGAGAGACAATGGGGGGAGGGACAGAAGGAGAGAATCTCCAAGCAGATTCCCTGCTGAGTGCAGAGCCCAATGGGGTGCTCATCCCACAACCCATGAGATCACGACCTGATCCAAAACCAAGAGTCACATGCTCAACTGACAGAGCCACCCAGAAACCCCAAACTTTAAAACTCTTATAGGAAAACATAGAGAGAAAGCTTTATGACACTGAAGTTGACAATGATTTCTTGGATATGACACCAGAAGCAAAAGCAACAGCAAATATAAGATACATTTGACTTCATCAAAATTTTAAAAGTTTTGTGCATTGAAGGACACTATCAGTAATGAATAAGCAGCCCATGGAATGAGGAAATAGTTACAAATCATCGGTTTGATAAGAGATTAATATCTGAATGTATAAAGAGCTCCTATAACTCAAAACCAAACAATTTGATTTTAAAATGGGCAAAGGACTCAAATAGAGATATCTCCTAAGAAGATATGCAAGTTGCCAACAAGCACACAAAAATAAATGAACATCACTAATCATTAGGGAAATGCAAATCAAAATTATAATGAATATCACCACACACTTATTATGATTGGTACTCTGAAAACAAAGCAAAACATAATGAGAGTTTGCAAGGATTTTAAAAAATTAGAGCCCTAGAGGCACCTGGATGGCTCAGTCAGTTGAACATCTGACACTTGGTTTCAGCTCAGGTCAGGATCTCATGGGTTATGAGATTGAGCTCTGAATGGGGCTCCATGCTCACCAGGGAATCTCTTGAAGAGTCTTTCCCTCTGCCCTTCACCCCTGCACCTGCATGCATGAGCACAAGAGCACACACGCACTCTCTCTCAAATAGATAAATAAATCTTTTTAAAAGATAGAAAAAACCAGAGTTCTAGTGCACTGTAGGTGGGAATGTAAAATGGTGTGGCTACTAATGAAAAACCATAGGACAGTTCCTCAAAAAAAATTGCCACGAGATCCAGCAATTCTACTTCTGAGTATATACCCAAAAGAGTTGAAAGCAGAGACTCAGAAATCAAGACTCACTAGAAAAGACGCTAGAAACACACCTATGTTCTAGCATTATCTGCAATAGCCAAATTGTGAAATTCGGAATGTGAAATCAACCCAAGTGTCCATTAGGGGGAGAGTGGATAAACAAAATGGAGTATTATTCAGTCTAAGAAAAGAAGGAAATTCTGACATATGCTACAACAGGGATTAGCCTTGAGGGCATGATGGGAAGTGGAATACACTAGTCACAAAAAGACAAATACGTCGTTCCCACTTATATGAGGTACCTAGAGTGATCAGATTCATAGAGAAGAAAATAGAATGGTGGGTGCCAAGGGGTGGGGGAAGGGGGAAATGAAAGGAATTGGGGGCAGTCATTGTTTAATGGGTACAGGGTCTCAGTTTTGTAAGATGAAAAGAGTTCCAGAGGTGGATGGTAGTGATGGTTGTACAAAAATGTGAATGTAGTAAATGCCGCTGAACCATACAGACGATGAAAAATTATTAGGATGGTAAATTTTACATTATGTGTGTTTTACCACAATTTTTAAAAATTTAAAGAACATAGGAAAAGAATTGACTGTATGGACAAATATTCCAGCTTCTTGGGTAAGAGGACTGATCATAAGAAGATGCGAATTTTACCTCAGATTGATCTATAAATGTAATTCAGTTGAAATCTCACTAAGATTGTGCGTGCATGCATGCACGCACAGGCAGAAAATAACTTGACAAAATGATTCTGAAATACATAAAGAACAGCTAATAATATTTCAAAAACAAAGACTAATGGAAAATATGTTTAACTAGAAATAAAAATATATTATAAAATAAAATACTGGTAAACTGGACTACAAAAGTATTGTAACTGTGTTAAAAAATTAAACACAAGTAAAAGCAGACTATAAACTGGGAGGAATCTTTGTGGTGAGTATGGTAAAGGGCTAATAAGCTTAATATATAAAAACTCTTATGAATCAACATGAGAGACTCAATCATACTCACAGAAAATGAACAAAAGTGGAATAAAGGTAATTCATAAAAGGAAAAATGCAATGGCCAATAAAGTCATGAAAAAGTTCTTATTTCACTAATAAAGTAATGCAAGTTAACACATCTATCAAATTGCACTAATTTTTTAAAAATTATACTATTCGCTGTTAATAAAGTTTAGAGAATGTAGCACTTTTGTACATTGATGAGGGAGAATTAGAGGAGAGATAAACTGGCACGAATTTCTTGGGCCACTATAGCAATGCAACTTTTTCCTACCCATTAACCTAGGAAGTTTATTATGAGATATGTATGATGTGCAAAGATTAAGCTAAAAATTATCCTTTATAGTGCTACTTTTATAATAACAAAAACATGAAAACTTAAGTGTGTCAAACTCTGAGATTGGTTAAGTATGGTACATCATGCATGAAATAGAATAAAATGCATTTTAGAAATGACATTTAGAAAAATGTTAAGTAAACTGGAAATGTGTGCCAATGCAGTGAATGGGGAAAGCAGATTATAAAGAGTAGAAGCAGCATACCTATACTGAAAAATTACTGGCAGTATATACCAAAATATTAACAGCAATTATGTAAGAGAGTGAATTTTAAATTATTTTTCTCCCTTTTCTCTACCTGTATTTTCTATCTTTATTTTATTTTTTGCAAGATATTTGACTTACTTTTGTATCAAAGAAAAACAGCTTAAGAAATAACAAAATGGCCTCTAGATAAACCTTGAAGAAAAGACTCTAATCATTCACTGACAAGTAACAGATGTCCACTTTAGATTTTTTTTTTAATGTTAAAGCAGTAAGGAAAGAGTGAGCATAACTCATTCTTTTGAAAATAAAGAAAAAGTGTACAGACATTAAGTAAACTGACAGCAGCCTCTGTGTCACTTCAGATTCGGTTTATTTGGGAATAAAAGAGCCCCAAATAACAGTACTTTGGACACTAGATTTTATTCACTCAAGTAAAATGTGTAGAGTTCAGCAGCAGCTGGGCCTGTTGTCATATTCTCTGTTATTTCACATAGCAGGTTTTGATCGTGTTGCTCCACTAATCTTTATGGTTAGCAACTACCTAACAACAATGTGGCTGTTGCAGCTCCAGCCATCATGTCTTCTTTCCCAGAGCTGGAAGTAGAAAGAGAAGAAAACCTACCTTATCTCTTTAAGGACATAGTAATTGCACATAAATGTAAAGGGGACTCGAAAACATGGTCTTCACTGCATGTGACTCTGCTCAGCTAAAAATCTGGAGTTGTGTTAGTAAGGAAGAAGAAGAGGAAAGATATAAAGGTTCAGCTCTCTGTCTCTGCCAGTGCCTCACTGCCTGCAGAAGCTGGGCAACAGATGGACTGGAGTGCTCTCTCTCCTGCATATTTCCCTGCAAAGAGGAGCACACTGGAACTCTCACTCTGAGCACGCAGAGTGGGAAAATCGCCACATTCCTGGATATGGAATTTATTTTCAAGTTCTAGTTGCTAGAATTTTAAATTAGAATATATTTAGCCAACATTACAGTAAAATATAAGCAAACATCAAGACAATTACATATACATGAAAACTAAAACATCCCTTCTCCATAAATACCTAGTTTTTACAAGCTTCTATGACCTCTTCTGTTACTGTTTTTATATAATTATGTTCTTTAAGATATATGTACAGAATTCTAATCACTGTGTAATTATATTTTTCACTTAATGTTATTTAAAATAACTTCCTCACATGTCCATATAGTCCACACATCTACCATTTTTTAAAATTTTTTTATTAACATATAATGTATTATTTACCCCAGGGTACAGGTCTGTGAATCATCAGGCTTACACATTTCACAGCATTTGCCATAGCACATACCCTCCCCCATGTCCATATCCCTACCCCCCCCCCGCACCTCCCAGCAACCCTTAGTTTGTTTCGTGAGTTTAGGAGTCTCTTATGGTTTGTCTCCTTCCCCATCCCATCTTGTTTCATTTCTCTTCCCCACCCCCCCATAAGCCCCTGACCTGCCTCTCAAATTCTTCATATCAGAGCGATCACACACATCTACCATTTTGATGCCAAGGTATAGAATCAATATGCCAGTTACACCTATAATATCAATTATAGGACATTTCCATTATTTCCAATTTGTTTTGTGTTATTTCTTTGTCACTTGTACAAATAGATTAGCTATAAATATCATAGTGCAGATAAACAGCTCTTTCTTACAAGTATTTCTTTAGAATATATTTTCAAGTAAGGAATTATCAGGGCAAGGGCTATCATCAATTTGATGGCTTTGATATGAACTCCAGAAAGAGTTTTGGTATTCTCTCCAGAAAGTTCTCTAATTTTCAATAAATCCCTTGAATTTAAATATCTCTAAATATTTTCAGCTGAACATTGTCCATGCTTACTTATATTTTTAAAGTAAATCCCTTTGAGTCATCTGTCCATTGATTTTTTTTCCAATAAAATTATCATAAGGAACTGGTGTTGTCAGTTTTTCGTATCTTCTGAATCCTAAATGTGTTTCTATCCTTTTTGTGATGGCTGATATTTCCCTTCTGCTCTTTTTTCCTTAAGGCAGCTCAAGTGACTGTGAAAGGGTTAAAAGCAATATTTCTTAGAAAGCATAATAATGCACGTGTTTCTGCTCAACTGGGGATCCATTGTCTGCTGGGGCCCCAGTCAGGGAAGTATGTTTCCCTTTAGAAGGAGCAGGCTCAGAAGCTACCTTTGCTGCCCACAGAAATGGCAGGACGTGGGATGCAGAGGCAGAGAGTGGGAACCCCAAATGAAACAGGAGTGAAGGAAGCAAGGGAACATTTCCAGACGTGCTAGGAAATAGTGGCAGGCCTCTTGGAGCCCTCCCAGGTAATCTCCTGTTTTGCACAGGACCTATTCCTGAAAACCCATGGGAATTTGAATGTCTGAAAATCACGTATTGGGGAGGTGTTATGGACTGGGGGGAAGCTGCTTTATACCCAAAGAGAAAAAAAAGAAGTGAATCCCAAAATATTGATCCCTGAGGCACTACCTCTTTCAGGCCTGGCCTACTCTGTGGACTGAAGAGAGAACATTGAGTCAAGTGTCTCCCTTTGTTTGCACTCATCTCTGATCCCTTTAGAGGCTCTAGCAAGGGTCACGAAGCTCTCAGTCTTTAAACTTGAATTCTGAGATAGCCTGGCTATCTGGGGCAGAGGTGATGCTGCTTTCCTAGCATGGAGATGGGCAGAGCACATCAAATAAATTAACCGAAATAAACAAATAAACAAATAACCAAATAAACAAATAACCGAAATCTTTAAAGCAAGCAAGTAAATAAGCATGATAATAACCAACTGTGATCCATGCAATAATGGAGGTAGGATGATGTAAGAGAGTGTAACTTGGGGTGGTGCTCTTTGAGATCAGATCGTGGGGAAGGGGGAGCCTGAGGAAGGGATATTTGAGCTAAGGCATGAGGATGGCCGACAACACAAAGAGAAAAGCAGACCAGTGAGAGAGAGAAGGCCTGGGCTCCCTAGACAGGAAAGGGCAGGACATTGTCAAGGAACAGAAAGGCAGGAGCACTGGGAGGGAGAAGGAGGGTCAAGGTGAGGTCAGAGGGAAGCGAGCAGGAACCACATCTTGAATCATTTTAGAGACAGTGGCGAAGACCTAAAATTTTATTCCATCAGAAGTGGGAAGTCAGGGGCGCCCGGGTGGCTCGGTGGGTTAAAGCCTCTGCCTTCAGCTCAGGTCATGATCTCAGGGTCCTGGGATCCAGCCCCACATCAGGCTCTCTGCTCAGCGGGGAGCCTGCTTCCCCCTCTCTCTGCCTGCCTCTCTGCCTACTTGTGATCTCTCTCCTCTCTGTCAAATGAATAAATAAAATCTTAAAAAAAAAGAAGAAGAAGTGGGAAGTCAGACTCTATAGAAATATGACTGGCCAAAGCAGGATTTCCAAGGTTGTTTAAACAGGATATTTCCTGTTCAGATCTGCCATATACTATATTAGATTCATTGCATCCAATTACATAGGTAATTAAAACATGTATATATTATATAAGAATATACAATTTTTAAAAATATATATATTTTAAATACTTTTTTTAAAAGAGACATTTTATGTTCACTGCAAAACTGACAGGAAGGTACAGAGATTTCCCATATATCCCCGCCCCCACACAGGCACAGCCTCCCCCACTATCAGCGTTCCCAGCAGAGTGGTGCATTTGTTAGAACCAATGAACCCACATTGACTCTTGATAACCTCCCAGAGTCCCTAGTTTACATAAGGGATCACTCTTGATGATGTACCTTCCATGGGTTTGTGCAAAGGTACAATGACATGTATTCATCATTATGGGATCATACAGAGTATTTTTACTGCCAAAAATCCTCTGTCTCCTCCCTATTCATCCCTCCCCATCCACCAACCCCTGACAACCACTGAGCTTTTTACTGTCCTCATAGTTTTGCCTTTTCCAGAACATCACATAGGTAGAATCCTGCAATATGTGAGATTGTCTTCTTTCACTCTGTCATAGGCATTTACATTTCCTCCATTCCTATTCATGGCTTGACAGCCGATTTCTTTTTCGTGCCGAATAATGTTCCATTGTCTGGATGTACCAGAGTTCATTTATAATCTAGTCACTTCCTGAAGGACATTTTGGCTGCTTTCACGTTTTGCCATTATGAATAAAGCTGCTATACGTATCCATGTCAGGCATATTTTTATCTCATTAAGGCTACTTTGTCACAGGTAATTTATTCAGTCTCTTAAAGGACAAAAGACTAAATTTTCTTCACAGTTGTAGTGAGTACATTATCTTGTTTACTCATGGATGTTTTATGAATATTTTATATTTAACCCACATTAAACTCATACACACTTTTTCTGGGGTTCCTGCTTATTTTCCCTTTGTGTGTGCCCAGGTTAATTGTCTTGATCTGATCTCATATTCAGAGTAAGACTTGATAACATTTGTAGTTATCAGGAATATGAAGTACTATTCTGTCTTCTCTCTTAGACATTAGGCTGACGGTAAACTGATGATTCTCAAGAGGATTGCTCCTCCCATTACTTTATTTATTTGTTGATTCATCTTTTCCCTATCCATTAACTCAAGAAATATAGTATCTGTTATGAGCCAGGTACTATATTATCACTGGGGACATAAAGATGAGTGAGATGATTTCTTGCCCTGAAGGAGCTCACAACCAGGTAGGAGAGACAGATACTAAACAAAGAATAATGATGTAGTACAATATTTCTATAATTACAATAGCAGCATGTGCAAAATGCAAGGGTAACCCAAAGTGGGGGAGTGATTAATTTTGCTTGGGGGAACCGGCACAAACTTTGGCATGCTACTTGGGCCTTGAAGACTTGAGAAAGATTCCACAGGCAGAGATGAGAAGAAGGCCTTCCATGAGGAGGAAACAGCACAAAGAGGAGAAACGATATATATTTTTAGACATTTTAATATTTTTGTTGGAATAATACGTGTCGGGTTTTAAAATGTCATTTTCAAGAGGAGATTATAATGGGAAGCCACTCCCCGACATTTTCATTCCTACTCTGCCCCCAGGGACGACCTTCATTTTATTGGTTTTTTTCTGATAACCTTTTTATTTTAGAATAGTTCTAAATCTGTGATAATTTGACACAGCAGTGATAGAAATCCAATGCAGGCAGGGCTCCCCTCACATGGGCCATTTCATATGGCCTTCACTTTGGAGTGATGAGGTAGGGAATCATGAGTTCGTTGGAGAACTCCGAAATGCTGGTAGGTGGCCATCTTTTCTCAGGATCTGCTCTGCTTCTCCACCAGAGAATCCCGTCTTGCCTGAAAGGCTACCTGTGTTCTGTGGAGAAGTCTAGAAAGGAAAGGCTTTGCAGACTCTAACCACTCCATATGCAGATTTTCGGTTAATTCCCGTTTTCATCTCTGTGCCTAACTCCTAACCATGTTGTGCGTATTATTCCCAAATCCTAAGAATTTCTCCTCCTTCCCTTTTTTCAAAGAATAAATCCACCTCCTGCCTCAGCTGTGATGACACAGGCGCTGGCATTCTTTGCCTGGACAAGGTGACAGACCTTCATGTAACTTCTTCCCACACACTCTCTGTTATACATGATTCCTCAGGGCCTGAGCTTCTCCGGGGTTCTGTGGAACTAACCTGTTTTCTCTTTGTTGGTGCCCCATGCTTGTCCTTTAAAACATGGAATCCTTGGTCAAGGGGTATCAGATGCCTCTCATCCACCCCTTCTCTGACTTCTGAAACAAGACGGAGATATCTGTCAACTTACGTCCTCCCTCCTACTTCTGTTATGCTTGCAAGCTGAAGCCTTTGAAAGAATAAAAATTCTTTCAAATATTTTAGCAGGGTTTCTGAAACCCCTGACTGTAAACGTGCATGTTTTTCTTTAACCTGAACAAGGGGAAAACATCTTAATGGTTGAGAACTCAGATAGACCTGCATTTAAATTCTGCCTTCATCGCACACTGTCTCTAATTTGCTCCACCTTTCGAAACCTCAATCTCCTCTGTGTAAAAATGGAGATAATGCTATGACCTACCTCGTTGGGTTGCTGTAAGGATCAAATGAAATCTTTATGTTTGGTGCAGTGCCTAAAGTCAGTGACTCCAATAAATGTTAGTGACTGCCATTATACAAGTAAGAAAGGATTTTCATGCAACAGAAAGAAGAATTTGGGAACATGAGGCTAAGAAAAGTCATACTGGCATTATAAAGAGGTAAACTATCTCAGCTAAAATGACTTGGAGAAGAGAGGAGGCAAGGAAATCAATTAGAAAGCTATTGCATTAGTCTAAGAGAGACATGGTAAGGCCATGAACCAAAAAGTGGCAGCGTTTATAAAAAAAAAGGATGAGATTGATAATAGCTAGATTTAAGTGGTTCTCAACCCTGGATGCACATTAAAGGCCCCTTTAATGTGCATTAGGGAGGTGAGGTTTGTTTTGTTTCGTTTTAATATCGATGCCCATGATCCTTCACCCAGACCACTGAATCCAGAATGTCTGGAAATGGAGCTGTGTATCCGTGGTAAAGTCTTCCAAGTGATTCTAATATGTATCCAGGCTTGGAAACCACTCATTTAGATGATGGAAGGCATAGGACTGGTCCAGTGACTGTCGGAGGACACAAAAAGCGTCGAACTACCACCAGGTTTCTGTCTCAGCTAATTTGTTGGGTGGAGCTTCAGTCTTTGGTCATACTGCTGCAAGCAACTTTTTATCCATCCTCCATTGCATGGCGGACAGAAGTTGGGATGCTTGATTAAATGAATAGTAAGTATATTTCTAATTATCACTCATCTGTTCCACCTTTAGGGAGAGCAAAATATTGGAAGACTTCTCCCCATTGCATTTACAGCTGTCTGGGGGGGGGGGGCAGCCAGAGATTCAGGGGGACCCAGGGAGCTAGTAACTATAAGCCCATGGGATGGGTGGTACAGAATGGATTGCAGATCACTGTCCTCGGGAACCCAAAACAAGGCTTGGCCGTGGTAGTCTTATTTATTTAGGACTTACAACCTGCTTACTTTCAAAAGGATTTGAGGTAGCTTATCAGATTAAGCTAAAGCATACGGTTAGGAAATCAAAACAAGAGACCACCAAAGGGCCTGGAAGAAATAGATGCTTCCATTCATTGAGATCGGCGGTCTCTGTAGGCCCTGATGTAGGCTGAGTTCTCCAGAGGACACGGTAGGCTGAGGGTTTGAGGGTTTAGACTCTCAAAAATGCACAACCTTTTCCAGAAGATGGAGCTTTTTTTTCATGAAACAAAAACTCGAAAAGGGTTCACTGCAAGTATCTCTCCTTCCCTGAATAACGAATTTCTGGAAGGAGGAGGGGAAAGAGGGGACTAAGTAGATGTCCTGGTACTTAGAGACGCAACAGGGATAAAACTCACAGCACATGACTGGGAGTCAGGCCCGGGCTCTCTAGCAAGTAGTCACTTCCACTTTTTTATCTGCAAAAAGACAACATTCAACAGCTACATTTTCATCTCTGCCACTTGAATTCATTCATTTGTGATTAAATTAGGAAGGAAGGATAGAACTATATATTCACTAGATTTTATGGTGCTCTTATCCCTAAACTTCTCTCTTCCAAATATTAAGTTCATCAGTTGAGCCCTTCATATGTGCTGGAAGAGTTAATTCATGGCCAAGATCTCCAAGAAGGATCTGTAGGTAAAACTTATCTTCTTGTAAAGTAAGAATCAAATAATTTAGATGTCGAATATGAAAAGGACAAGCTGTATTATATTCTCCATCAAAATGCAAAGTCAGCCCACATCAACTTGAGAGTGGGCAGGAAGGACTCCTGCAGGCAGAGCCAGTGCTTTATTCAAGGGAGTGTTGACTCTTCATAAGAATCTGCAAATTGGGGGCGGGGAGCGGGGGAACCTGGGTGGCTCAGTGGGTTAAGCCTCTGACTCTTGATTTTGGCTCAGGTCATGACTGGGGGGTTATGAGATTGAACCCCACATCACATTCTGCGCTCAGTGTG
>CM052802.1:43610052-43786603 GCA_028533885.1 Nasua narica | reverse complement strand
TCTCCCATTGTGAGAAAAAGAAGGACTACTGAAGAAATGCCTTGCTGTTTAGCTCCTCTGACTTCCCACATCCCTCAGGGATGACCCCCTTCTGGTACTCATGGCAGATTTCTTGTTCATAAAGATGATGACCTTGGCCCAATAGGTTTTCTCATGTTCTATGTTCCAGTTATTAAGGATTGGGCCAGTACACAAAGTGGCAGTTGCCTTAGGATTGGTCTAAGGGTGGGATACATGTGGGGCCATGGTTTGTGTACAGAGAGAGTGCAGGAGGAGGGATAGGGGAGGACTATGAGATGCCCACAGTTGTTCCATTCCAGAAGCATTCCGATGGGATCTCTGCTGAAGGCTATTTGGAAGCATCCTCTGTGAACTGGCACACTCTTCATCTGGAAGACGTCCCAGCTTAAGATTCAGAAACCATCCAATTGACTCCTCACTGTGCAGATTAGCTACACATTCTATGTCTTTGATGCTGTCAAGATACACAAGATACCCTTGGGCGCCTGGGTGGCTCAGTTGCTTAAGCCTCTCCCTTTGGCTCAGGTCATGATCCCAGGGTCCTGGGATTGAGTCCTGCATCTGACTCCTTGCTCAGTGGGGAGCCGACTTCCTCCTCTGCCTCTGCCCCTGCTGTGCTCTCTCTGTCTCTCTCTGTCAAAAAAATAAATAAAATCTTTAAAAAGATACACAAGATACGCTAGAAAAGGTTTTAGGGTTAGGAAGGCACAGGGAGCAAAGCATGGAAGTCTCCGTGATCAGTACCGACTATCCTCTGTGGAGTGCCGGGGCAGGGGTGCCGCGTATGGGAGTAAACCTGCTCCCCTAGTCTCTCCCCTGCCCTTGCTCTTCCTGGGGCCCTGCTTGGGCGGCAGGAGAATCTGGCCATAGGCTTCTTTCCTCTCTCACTCATCATTTCTCCGCTATTCTGCTGTCAGTAGGGTGCCCCGGTTCCAACCAAGCACTGTCGTCTTTCAGCTTCTCCTCTTCTGTTTCCAAGTCATCCCATCTGATCCATTCAGGGAGTCTAAAGTCACTGTCTTCAGGAAAAAAGTAGACCCCTACACTTCCCTAATCTCAGAATAATTCTGCAAGGATGTCTGTATGCTCACTTAAGATCTTTTCTGCCTGCGTGCATTTCATGGATTTGGGCACCTACCGTGCCACCAGACTTTAATGAAATCTTCTGACTTAAGCTCCTCCCTCTTTAGACTTCTTGTGATGTGGCCCCACCCTCCCGATCTGATCCTACTTCCCACTCAGGTATAAACTCTGTCACCGTGGACATTCGGGGGCTTATCACAAGCCTGCTGCCAGAAACCAGCGTCGGCCACGCCTGCTCTCCGTGACGCCGCCGGTCCTCACCACACTGTCCCTCACCTCCGCGAGCACGCTTCACGGCCTCAGTTCATCCACAGATGAATCAGTCTGTGAAGCCGCAGTCTCTGAGCACCCACGAGATCATCAGGAGGGAGTATCTGCAGCTGCCTCATGCAACAGAAAAGGGAAATGTTGAGAAACAGGAATCTAGGGCAGTTTCTGCTTTGAATTTGGGCCTGAAGCTAATTTAAAAGACTGCCAGAAATCTGGAACCACTTTGCTGGCTGGAAGTTGTTGGTGAAAGCGCAGAAAAGAGTTTCCTTTTTCTTGAGGCCAGTTTGTAACATCCTGGAAACGGCCCCTGGATCCCAAGTCTCTGCTCTCTGTGCTCTGATGTCTTCACTGGGGCCACATCCTCTTTGTCGGGGTGTCTTCTCTCCCAGGCTGAAATTAACCTCAACCTCATTACCTTCCTTCACGTCCTGCCTCTTATCCCACCACACCATCCCCCAGTATTTGGAGCGGTGTTGTTAATCCTCTCCTTCATTCTGGCTCCTGGAATTCATTACCATCCTTTCCCCCTTCCCCAGAGATGATCTGAAAACTCACCAGCATCAAAATTATCTTCCTCCAAAGTGCTTATTAAATGATTCTTTACATGCAGTGCTGGGCTGGGCAAAGCACCATGTCAGTTCTGGGAGCAAGGTCCACGCTTCTTGGGGTTTTGCTCTTCTGTGAACGCCAACATGGATAGAATGCTCAAGGCTTTTGGTCGGGGGAGCCTGGCTGGCTCAGTCCGTGGAGCATGTGACTCTTGATCTCAAGGTTTTGTGAGTTCAAGTCCCACATTGGGTAGAGAGATTACTTAAAAATAATGTCTTAAAAAAAAGACTTTTGGTTAGTTAATACTTTCTTTTCCCTTTACTCTTTCTTATGCATTATTTCCTTTTTTTTTTCTGTAAAATGGGAATAGGATCATTTGTCTGTTAGAGCTAGAGGAACAAAGGAAGTAATTTACCCAAAAATACTTTGACACCTATAAAGTCCCATGTACGTGTTTGTCCTTATTTCCAGAATCCTGTATAGTGCCTGGCACTTTGGTATTTGGTCATTTTTGTTGTTGTTGAATCAGTGAATGAATGAGTGGAATTAAAAACATAGTCCCTGCTCTCTGATCAGAATCAGGAAGGGAAGACGTTGCACACACATGAAATTCCATGAGAACACTAAGTAATGGTATCTCACCCATTGGGATGCCTCTTTTGGGGGAGCAGCAATTATCTGGAACATAGTTGAAACCAGTGTCCCAGGTCAGCCAGAATCAGTGTCCTTAAATAGATACACCAAAGTGCATGCACTTTATTCGTTGAGGAGGTCTTCAAACACAATCTACTTACTTTCATGATTTCGTTCCTTCTTCTAACAAACATGTTTCTCCGGGATCCTAAACTCCCGGCAACATTTTGGAGCAACCGGAGCATGGAAACCGCTTGCTAAAGGGACTTTTATTGTGGGTCCCAAAGGTATCACTGTAATATAGCCTCGTGTCATAATTGATGTCTTTGAGGATGACCATCTGTGATCAAGTAAAATCTACCGTAGATTTAGTATCTTCCGCAGTCCTTTAAGGTAAATAGTACATTTGGGAAATGTTAAAAAAGGAAGGAAATTTACATACTTACAATGTTAACTCCAGTGGTCAGAAAGAGGCAGGGTGAGTGCCGCATGACCGAGTGGGGGTTGTGGAAGGGCGCTGTCTAGGTTGAGTGCCTAAGGGCTGAGCGGCAGAGGCTTCAAGCAGAGGCCGGTCACAGAGGCTGTCTCTTCTCGGAGGAGAAGATGGAACAGTAACGGTTTTTCTAGCAGGTGACTTACTCTGTGCTCCGCCATGTTCCGACTTTGTCTGTATCAATTAATACATGAAATTCTTGCAACAACTCTCTGAGGCAGCCTTGCTATTGTCACCCTTTTACAGATGATGGCACTGAGACCCAGAGAAGTTAACCTGCCCAAGGTCACACAGTGGCAGAGGTGAGACTGGCTCCAGACTCTCAGCCACTCATCACTGTGCTAATGGCTTCCCTAAGTTTTAAGACAGGAGAGTACAACTCATTGATAAGGGAGAACAATAGCAGCAAGGCATGGAGCGGAAATAACGAAGGAAAAAGAATTATTAAAATGGTAGTTTAACAATCGTGAGATCATGAAAGAGCTGCTGTGAAAAAATTCCATGAAAAAATTGTGGCCTGAGGAATTGTCTGAATGATGTACCAGGAGAGACCATCATTCCAAAATAGGACACATCTTATATAGCAAGGAAGACTATGATTTCATAAAGCTCTTGTTTTGTGTGGTTGCATGTGTGTGTGTGTGTGGTTGTATGTGTGGTTGTGTGTGTGTGTTGGGATGTGATGTAATATATATTATATATACATTACATATATACATATGTCTACATATATACACATACATATACATATGTATACATATATGTATACACAGGTATATGAGTAATATATATTATATAATATTTATATTACATGCCCTGTAGAAGCTGTGACCTAACAGTTCGATCCTCATTGCCTGCTCCTATTTCCAAAGGGAGGGACCATATCAGACCGACTCGCTTGGGTTCTCCAGGGGCTCCTAGGGCAGGCCGTTTGGCAGGCTGTTTCCTTAGGTCCATGGTGAAGTGCGTGAAGGACCACTCAGGCGATGAACAAACATGGATTGAGCACCTCTGTGTGAAGGCCCCTGTGCTGGGCTTCTTGGGCTCTGGCCTTTTTGACTTAACAAAAATGCGTCTGATGTAAATTTTAAAATGGCAGAGAGAAAATTTTGTTTTGAAATGGGAGGAAGAAAACAAAGTCCTTTCCCTGTGTCTCCGTAGCCTGACAAGCTTCAGTTTAAGGGTTGGCTTTCACTCTGTTTTCATTTCCAGTGGGTATGCTTTGAGTTGGCACACAAATTCAATGTGTGAATGGTGTGGGAGTTGAGAAAGTTGCACTGCTATTTCTCGTCTTAAAATTAACAGTGGAATCCTTATGAGATTCCGCACACGGCTCTCTAACTGCATAATTAGGGAGTTCTCCGTAATAAAATGGTCCTCATGCTTGCCAAAATTGATACCCCTCCTCTGCAGCCTCCTTCGAGAGGCAACGGACCGACAGGTGCTCTTCAGGCTTCTCCAAGGCCTCGAGTTTCCGCTGACAGTGTCATAGCCACACACCCTGGTTGTTAGAGCTTCTCAGGTGAGCTTTATGGATGTGTCTGCCTGCTCTCAGGTCCTGCTGCCTCTAGCCTCCTGGCTGTTGTGAACTCGCCGTGGACACCTCACCGATCTACAGTACGTGCACGCGCACTCCCAGACGAGGTCAGTCCCGAGTGGTTCATGGCTGCCTTCAGAGGAGAAGCTTTCTACACAAGCATGGTCATCATGGAAGCTTGCTAAAAATGCACACTCTCAGGCCCCACCCGTGCCCCACTGGATCAGAGTCTGCACTTTAACAAGATCCCCCTCGTGATTCACGGGCACATTAACTAAGAAGCACCATGGTAGACTCTTGAGAGCAGCTCAGAAGGCAGTCCTGATTTCTCTATTGAGTCTCAACCCAGCAACCAACTCACCAACTAGTCAACACCTCCATTTCTATGGAACACCCACAATGCTTACCGTGATCACCAATGTATGTGATTAGCAGTGCAGAAAGCAGAGTAATAACAAAGCGCTGTCATTTGGTTTCTCAAGGAAATCTCCCTTGTCATGGTCATAGGGTTAAGGACAACAACTTAGGCCTGGAAAGTAGTAATGTGGGAGGCATCCAACAACTCTGTGATCCCTGCAAATGCAGAAATTGGGACACAGCTTAGGCTCCTGCAGTTACTATTGTTATGACTTCATTCTGGGTGCTCCATGCTGACAGTAGGGAAAAAATCTGGTTTTGGGGTTTGACAAAGAAGCAATTGTCGGGGCAGCTGAACAAGCATGAAGGTAGGCACTGTGTCCTGTTGCAGCTTAAAACCTCTTCAAGAAATCCATCAACTGGGAGCTCGTAGTTCTGCAATGGTTGGACATAAGGGTGATCTGGCTGTGACATACATCACCCCACTGATAATCAGAGCTGAGCTGGCTCATCTGGCTGGTTAGGTGTCTCTTCCCCTCACTGTTCCACAAACATGTGTCCCTCTTGAAGCTGCAAGCTCTCTTGATTGAAGAAGATGAGCTTCCCTCATAGAAGAGGACCGTTCTTCAGTCAAGGGTATAAAAAGGAGCTGTGCTCCCCTTCTAGAACCCTCACACAAGCTCACAAGATCCATTTGTAGGACAATGTAGGACAGTCAAGCTTCCAAGACTCCAGACAGAACTCAATGTTAGATGCTGCCTATGACATTCTGCTTTTCTTAAAAAGACATTAAAAAAGGGCGACTGGGTGGCTCAGTTGGTTGAGCAACTGCCTTTGGCTCAGGTCATGATCCCGGAGTCACGGGATCGAGTCCCATATCGGACTCCCGGCTCTGCGGGAAGTCTGCTTCTCCCTCTGACTTTCTTCCCTCTCATTCTCAGTCTCTCGCTCTCTAATAAATAAATAAAAATCTTTAAAAAAAAAAAGACATTAAAAAAAATAAAATGGTTATAATGTTCATTTCTCAGGGATATATCCATTACATGTTTAAAGCCTTCTTTTCAAGTTCTTGAAGCCATGTTTGACCCTTCACTTTCTGCAATATCCAGCTTGCCTGCAAGATCATTAATTCTTCATTATCTTTTAAAATTAAAAAAAAATTATTTAGAGATGCTTTTCTACTCACTTCCTCCCCAATGACACCCCATCCCTTTCTGTGCTATCACTGTAGTCCAACCTATTCTGGCTTCTGTTTATAACAGTTATTAGATGACTTTCTTGCCTCCAAAAATTCCCCAAGTACATACTGAAAATTTCTTTAGATGCACAGAGTTTCCTAAGATGATGTTTATCAGGTCATTTCCCTGCTCCATAACCACATTGATATTCCATCTAAATTCTCCTCTCCCTAAATTCCAACAGAGCTTCTGTGACTTGGCCTCATGTAACCTGGACAAACTTACCATTTATGCTCAAAATATGAATTAAAATTTCCTTCCAAGTAGCATTCTCTCAGAAGAGAGAAAAGTCATTTTATGTTAAAGTCTTTATGAAATTTTTAAAGACACCTATAATGTGGGTGTTTTCTCAACTACTTTATTTGGAACCAAAATCACTACCTGGAGGACACGTATTAGACTATTGTCAGTGCTAGTTTAGGAGGCTAATCAAAGTTACCTGTTAGAATCATAAAAAAAAAAATGCAAGCAAAAAAATTAGCGTGATTTAATAATTACATCTAAGAGTATGACCTCACTCTTAAGATTTTTAAAATGATTATTTTTTAAAGATTATTAAGAAAAATACAGCATACAGTAAGAAGTTACTTTATGTTGATCTATATGCAACTATAGAAAGAAGGTTAAAAACAACAACAACTGAACTAAAGGGATGGATCTGGTAAATCACAGCTTGGTTAAGACATTCAGTAACAACTTTCCACGTGGGTGTATGTCAAACCGTATGTCCAGCACTTTCCATGACTGTAAAGATGATGTACCCTGTAAATTGTGATGCACGACAATTGAAATAGAACTGTTAAGTGATGACAACGATGCATACGAAGATACATAAGAAGTGTTTCAAAACCTGGGTTATAAAAAGTGAGAATGAAGACAAGCATTTGTACACTAGGTGAGAAAAGATTCTAGAACAGCACACACATTAGACACAGAGATGTGTAGCCCAGGTTGCTTTTAGGGAGTGAGTTGTATCCAAGCTGTCAGGGCCATTGGGCCTCTCCGTGAAGACTGCTCCCCCCAGAGGCTCACTGTCAGGCAGCCCACAGCCTGGGACTGAGCAAGGTGGAAAGACAAAGACCTGGCCACTTGGCTTTGCCTGGGGTAACTGATAGGCACCATCTCCCCACCATCCAACTCCCTGCAGGTTGGTGGGATCCTTGTCAAGCCTAGTTCACAATTTAATGCCTTCCTGCCCAATCCTGCTTCCTCCCCATTCCTTCCATAGGTGTTAATCTCTAATCAACATTTTGCATCACAATCTCCCTCTCAGCCTCTGCTTCCTGAGAACTCTGTAACAGTAAGGGTATGACATTAATAAATATTGCACTAAGATGTTGATTAGTTTGTATGCTTACGAGTTTATACATTCAGAATGGTGATTAATTTTGTAAAAAATCATCCCATTGGGAAGATGGGGTATCACCTTATGAACAAGCTCTTTGATTTGCATATACTCAGTATTCCCATCACTACTGTATTCAGGCCAGTCTACTCCCTGTCCTCACATCTCATGCCCTACCCCCTGTATCCCCCCCCACCCCACTCATCCCTGCTCTGAGGTTCTGCCTCATGCTGTTCCCTCCACTGCAAATGCTCTTCCTTCCACTCTCTTGGACATCCAAAGCCTACTTATTCTTTAAGGTCTTAAAGAAAGGGATTACATCCTCCATGAAGATCTCCTTGCCTTTAGTAGCCCTCTCTTACTATTCCTTTATTTTTTAATTAAATTAGATTCTATTGTGTGTTAACAATATGACTCGGTTAAGCACAGCTATTCTCTAATTGTTCCTGTGAATTAGATACCAAATTTATACCTCCTAGTACCTGATATTGCATAGCATATGTGGTAATTACCTTTTTAAATGGCATCTGTTAGCATCCCCGTGGGATTTGTGTTGTGTAGAAACATACTATGGGAGCCACGCCCTGGCAGGTAGCAGAATTGGTGTCAGATCTGAGAGCACAGTTATGCCTTAATGTCAGAGTGATGGACTCTCCTGGGAGAGGAGCTGATGACAGCTATTTGCAAATCCAAGGTGGGGAACATGGCCCCCCAGGCAGTTGGAGTAGAGTGTCATTGCAAGCACAGGAGGCCAGGAGAAGGAGCAGGGAGAGGGAGAGCAGGCAGTTTATCTCAACATAAAGGTTTGCTTTGGGCAGCCAGTCTCTACTCTGGCTACGTGTTGGAATCACCTGGGGAAGCTCTAAAATCCTGGCACCTGGAACTCACTCTGCAGATGCTGATGTCATTGGTCTGAGGTGGGTCCTACAATATTTAAAAGTTCTCCCAGTGATTTTTTCTTTTTTGTCTTTTTTGTTTGTCTTTAAAAAATTTTTTTTCTAAAAAAGTTGCCCATTTTCTTTTTTAATTGCCAAATGTAGTAGATATATCCACATCAAGAAGATATATCCACATCTTTTTTTTTAAAATTAACATAGAATGTATTATTTGTTTCAGGGGTACAGGTCTGTGATTCATCATTCTTACATGATATACAGAACTCATCATAGCACATGCCCTCCCCAGTGTCCATCACCCAGCCACCCCATCCCTCCCACCCCCCTCAGTTTTTTTCCCGAGATTAAGAGTCTCTTATGGTTTGTCTCCTTCTCTGGTTTCATCTTGTTTCATTTTTAATTCCCTTCCCCTATGCTCCTCTGTCTTGTTCTCAAATTCTCATATCAGTGAGGATCATATCATATAATAATTGTCTTTCTCTGATTGACTTACAATGATTCTAATTGCAGCCAAAGTTGAGATTTCTCCAAAGCCATGGCTTTAGGGAAATGGGAATGAGAATGTTTAAGATATTTTTTCTTCTATGCTCCAGGTTTTCTTTATTGAATATATATGCTGTATCCGAAATTGCTCTAGGAAACTGTCAGCCACCACTCTGTAAATTACTGTCTGTGTCGCTTACCTTGGAGCCCGAGCCTCCTACTCCCAGTGGGGTCTGAGGACCACCAGCACTGACAGCCCCCTACAGCTGGTAAGAAAAGCAATATTTCAGGCTCCATCCCGATCCTGAGTCATAATCCCCACACTATATTTGTTTGAGAAGCACGAGGCTAGATAGAGTGGCCCCTTGAAAAGCAGTGTCACTCAGCTTCACACCTGTGACCCAAACCAACCAACCAAACAAGCCAACAAACTCTGTGACCCAGGCTGTCAACCTGTGTGGCTGTGTCTAGATTTATCTTCGGGTCAAGGCACCTCTCTCCTGGTCAGCAGTCACCCTGGCCTCCTATACCTCACTTCCGCGATCCTGGTGGATGACTGCTATCTCTTGAAGGAAAGTCTTGGGTCCCCAGATTGAATCTTTCAAAGATCAGTTGGTCAAGTTTTAAGTTAGGCAATCTGGAATTCATGAAAGTTTGTCTAACTGTGTTCCCCTGATGTGGTGAAAGCAGAAAGAAAACAGAAAGAAATGTAATTTTATTTATATAGATAACAAATGGTGTCAGTAATGGTTCTTTTCTTCCTTTGTTTTGGAGGAAATAAAGAATGGGGGGACAGGAGAAATGTGGTCCCTAGACTAGCCAAGTCATCCAAATGGATGTGAGCAGGGTACAGAACAGTCTCTTACTCCAGGTGTTCCCGGAGAACTAAGCAGGATGAAGGAAGAGAGAGGAGTGAAATAGAACTCTCACATGCCAGGCGTGAACTCTTCCCCGTGCAGGGGCGAGTTAGCACAGCCACCGCCATACATGAATGAGACTTGCCCCATCACTGAGTGCCTTACAGCTTGAGTCGAAGCCTCCCACCGGGTGTGCTCATAACCTAAGCAGAAGGACTTAATTGTAAATTTTCCTCACAATGAAAAACAAACAGACCCAAACAGCCTCATATTTTTGCAATGAGTAGATGTTCGGGATCATCAGCCCTGTTCTTTCTTTCTCCATTACCAAGCTCATGGAAGGTCTGTCATTCCAGGGCAAACACAAATAGCTGACTCCTCATTTTCTTCCGGTAGACTGCTTGTGTGTGAGCTCATTAGTTCCCTTATTCATTTGTTCAGCAAACATTTGTTGGCTCCTCTTCTCTAGGAACCGTGCTGGGGAGTGGGGATACATGCCCCTGTCTACCTAAAGGTCGGAGAAGAGCACATTGTGTCAAACTAGATTTTTTTCTGGAAGAACATTATATGAGAAGGTGAAACTATATTGCATCACCAATAGAGAATACTAATTTTTTAATATAAATGATAAGATTGCTGTTAGAGATGTGCTGGCACATCCACTTTAAACAGAAGATGAAAGTTAGGTATTTGTATAAATTCAGTCCTTCCAAAGACAACTTATTTCCTTTTCTTCAGAATGAGACACCAGCCCCAAATCTGATACTGGTAACTCTGATGAAAGCAGTGTGGCATGCCTGGTGCCCATGCGGTCCTTCTGCCTCCTTCCATCACGGTCTGGGCTATGGTATCATAATCAGGCCAGATGTGCCCAAGTGGCAGTCCGAGCACCACGGGTTTGTGCAAGAGTCACAAGAAATGTGACCACCTTGGGGACTGGAATAGTAATGTCAGTGGTGACACAACAAGGCCCAACAAGCAGGCTGTGTTCATTTTTGCTCACCTAATTATTCAAGAGGGTGCAAGGGAAAGGTAGGGTTCCCGATTACACATCAAAGCACCCCCCCACAGCTAGTTTACATAAAGAAAGAATTCAGTGGCAATATATTGGGTAGCTCACAGAATCCACAGGAAGGCTGCAGAACTAGGCACGGAAAATGGAGTCTGGGCAGGGGGAGAGCCCGTCTGTGAGGGTCATATGGCAGGAGCCATCTGGTCAGCACGTTGCCATAGGTGCTGCCCCCTCCACAGCAGGGCTCTGGACATCAATACCGCCATCACCATGACAACCACCAGTCGTGCCTGTGTTCTTTCCAAAGTCCCAATCGGGAGCCTTCAGTTAGCCCAGCCCAGGTCACACATCCACATGGTAGCTGCCAATGATGAAGAAAAACATTGTTTGGCAAGTTCTGGGCTCCTGTAGTAAGAGGTGGGGCCCTGTCTCCCACTGAGATGCGTATTCTGGAAGGTTTATTCCCGAATAAAAAGGGCGTATGGGTTCTGAGCAACTAAAAATATGGCGTATGTCGATTAAAGGTTGTATCCATCTGACTTCTCCTATTCCATACCCCTCACCTGTGGTCAGAAACTGTGGAAGGTTGGGTACCCCTGACTTTCCACAGAGGGAAGAAAACAAGTTGGAATTCCAAACAAATGGCAGACAAGTTACATCTCTGCTGGATACAGTTACCAGAAACCCAACCCAAATTAGCTGAAGCCAAACAGAAACACTATTTTAAGAATATGGGGGAGGAGTGTATCTCATGGAGCCCAAGGGCTGACAATTGCTAAGATTTGGGCAAATGCCACAGACCTAGCGACTTGAATGCTGGCGGAATTCTGCCACTAATATTATTATAATTAATAGTAATATTTGTGAAGTACGTATCATGGGCTCACATTTTTTTTAATAATAACTCTATGATATCTGAATGAAAATCACTTGCATTTTACAGAGAAGGAAGCCTGGAGAAGTTAGGGCATGTGGCCAATGTCACGTAGTTGTTAAGTATGAGGACAGGTGTGGACCTGTGTCCGTGGTCCTCTCCATACTGCATTCTCTGGCCTTGGGACCGACAGGAGTCTTCTGCCCTTCACTCTGCAGACCCCAAGTTTCACACCTGCTGTCTGCCCATCAGCCCCAGGAGAGATCACACCTTCCTATGTCCCATGGCCAGTCTCTCAAGAAAACAACTGTGATTGGCCAGCTTGGCTTGGTGTCGCCCTGAGGGCTCCACCATAATCAAGTAAGTGAGGCGGGTGGGGTGAGTGTGTGGGGCTTCAGGGGTTAGCAAACTCCCCCAAGAAAATAGGGGTTGCTGGCAGCCACACGATTGTTAGTTACAAATTTCACTGTTGCCTTTTGCGTGACTTTTCGTTTTGCCGTAGTCTCGAGTAATTTAGACATAAATTTCATTTTCAAAGGCAATGACTAACTCCTTCCATGTGTCTGGGAACATCTATGTCTCTGCTCGCTTTTCAGAACTACTTCCTTCTTTTTTTTGTTTTCAGTAGAAATCCCCATCTTCTCAGTTCATGCTGTGCTTGATTTTTTGGTAAGTTACCTTAGAACCTTTATGGAAGTGGGTGAGGCATAAATCATACATTAAAAGAGAAAAAGACTATCTGGTTGTGCTGTCCCACACGGTAGCCTCTAGCCACATCTGACTGTTTAAATTTAAGTTAAACTAATTAAAATTAAATAAAATATTAAATTCCATGTCTCCGTTGCCCAAGCCATATTTTAAATGCTCATAGCAAGCACGATGTAGCTCTAGAGTATAGAATATTTCCCCCATTGCAGAACGTTCTCCTGGACAGTGTTGTGGCAGACGGTTCCAACAATGGCATTGATGGTCTTTGAAATAATGAGCTCCCTAAGAAAGGGGGCTTGCTAATCTGGGGTGACCCCTCCAGCTTCCAGGAGCCGTGAGTTCCAGTTCTCTTTCCCACTGCTATGCTTCCTGTTGATTAATTCCTGATTTGCTTCCATATTCATTTTCTCAGAGCCGACATTTGTGTCACATAAACTTGAGTTATTTCTTTTCCATAGTAGAAAAGGTATGCAACTGTAATAGAAAGTTCTTGAGCTGGAGGGACATTTGTTGCTGATACTGAAAATTTAATGCACTTGCTTAATTACAGTTGGGATTGAAGGAATGTATGAGCTGGAAATGTTGGTTAACAAAATGAAATGTTTAGATGTGGAAATGCTTCAAGCGCCCAACAACAGAGGCCCCATGTTCTGCCTGGTAAGGAAGTTTCCACCGTCTTTTTAGAACTGTCCAGAAAAGATAAATTATTCTTGGTCGAAACTGCTCTGAATCTTTAACATTACTTTGTCCCCATTAGAACAAAATTTATTTCCATGCAGTGCCAATCCACAACCTCTGTTTCTACCACCTATTGGTTCCTTTAGATCCCGTCTGAAAGGTTTTGCAGCTGGTACCATTTACAGTAAATTCTACCCTAGAGTGAGAAGGGAAAGAGGCATGGCTTTGGAGGTAACAGGGCGTTGAGGGAGAGACACCCCTCCAAGATGAGTCAGAGGTCTTGTGAGAGTGGGAGCCACTCTCCACTCCTTGGCTGTGTGCTGCGGAGATGGTAGGACATCGCTAGGGGTGACCTGAGCCAGAGAGAGTGGACCCCAGATGCAGGACCTTCCAGGTCACTGATGATTCTCATACCCCGAGAGTGGGACAGAAAGAGCGGACTCCAGATCCGAAGGAACACGGGGGCTGGAACAGTGTGGCCTGTGGGTTACAGGAAGTACCCTGACAAAAATCAGGATGGAGCGGGCCCCCGGTAAGGATTATGGTTCAGTTGCCCATCATCTCTGTGGAAAGGGGACTTGGAGTCACATTTGACTTGATTTACAGGATGCTAAAATATATATATTCTTGATTGTGCACCTGAATTTCAGAACTAAAACTCTTGTTTGCTGCAGCTGAACATACTGAGTTTGGACATAAAATTCGAGGGGCCGCTAAGGGCAGTGTCCGTGCGACTGGCACAGGACATGGATGGCGTTCTAGCAGCCAGCTGCCAGCAGCCAGCACTGGAGAGTTGCTTTCCATACTCTGAAATACTGACATGAGACTCAGTCTTGGGAGTGTTTTGTGGCTGAGCTTCATCAGCTGACAACCTCCCTGGGGCTAAGAGTGAGCTCAGTTTTGTTCTGCCAGGTCTTAAGTTAGGATAGCATGTGATTTAGCAATTGATGCAATCACATTACATGTGGATTTGGCGAAGTGATAGGTGAGTATATATATTTATCAGTCTTTGGAAAAATGATTATTATTTTTCTGAGTTCAAGGAGAAGCTCTCATAACTGACCTCCATGTAACTGATTGGCCAGATTAACTAACTCCCCATTTCCTTTGTGAAACAAACTGATGATAATGTACCAATGTTTGTATCCCCTCAAAATTCATATGTTGAAATCCTAACCCCCAATGTGAGGGTATTGGAAGTGGGTCTTTGAGAAGTTATTAGGTCATGAGCCCTCATGAATAGGATGACTTCCTTGATAAAAGAGACCCCAGAGAGCTCTCCCCTCCACCATGCGAGTACTCAGTGAGAAGTCGGCCGTCTATGAACCAGGAAAGTGTCCTCACCGAAATACAAACATGCTGCCACCCCAATCTGGGGGTTCCCAGCCTCCACAACTATGACAAACAAATTTCTGTGGCTTAGTAGACACTACTGTGATAGCAGCCTGAGCATAGACGCTACTGCCCTTAGCCCACGGAGGGCTAGAGACTGCTATGACAGGAGGATGCTCTTTCATAGGCCAACTGTGTGTGTTTGCTTCTTTCCTAACCATTTGACTGTATTCCAATAATTACACACTTTGTCTATGTATTATTAAAGCCTATAATACAGGAGTACCTAAAGAGAGGAGTCCCTTACCAATGAAAATTAAGCTACTGCTCTGGAAAGATTCAATGAAGGGAAGTTGTTTAAAAAGGGTTGTTGAATTATATTTGATGGTTCTCAGTACCGTATCTAGAAGGATTCTTGAATCAAGATGCTTTGAACTGTTTTTGAACTCTCATTTCACGAAGGTAACCCAAATGATAGAACATAGAGGATGCATTATGTGTGTGGTTCACAAAGAAAGGGGAAAAGACAGTACTTTTATCAGCAAATCCATATTCAAAGGCAGGCATTGGCCAAACAAAAGGACTGGTGAATGAATACACATTTTAAGATTCCTGTTGGAACACAATGTTTGCTGTATATATTATCATTTGGGTGTGTGATCCCCCTTTTTGTGCGAATGCATTACCGCCCTCCACTGGTCAGAGGGGAGAGATGCCGCCCATGGATTGCGAGGAAGCCCCACCCACTGTTTAGTTTCGGAGGATCTATTTTCATATAGAATGTGCAAGTTTCCGGTGAAAATGCCGGCTGACAATGTAGCCGTGGTTACATCAATATGATGCTATTGTTTTACATCGAAAGTATTTTCATCCATTTATATAAGAACGTTTTTATAACTGGGTGATTAACATCCTCACCTCATCCCGACGCGATTTTATTGCCTTTTAATTACGCTCGGTAATATTTTAAAATAGATACTGAATTTAGAAGCAGTGGCTTTCACAAGGTACAGCTGCTGTTCTTTGGTGCCGCTATTCACAATGACAATGCGGAATAACAGTGGTTCTGGCTAAGGAAAGGTCCGATCTTCCTATGAATGGAAACAATAAGGTATGCAATCGAGAGCTCCCTCCTCACACATCAAAGGACGTTCTGCGGGAAGGGAAGAGCTTCTCGAAGGGAAGTCGACGGTGCCGCAGCCTCGGCGAGATGGCGGCGGGCTCCTCCCACCTCTGCGGCAGCGTCAAAATCAATAATGCAGGGCTCTGCGGCAGAGCCGCGCCTTCTTTATCACCGTCGCCTGCAGTGCACGCGGGAGGGTTGCTACGTTAGCCCACTGCGCCATCTAGAGGCTGTCCGCCCTCATCGCAGGCTGGCCCTGGAGAGGCAGAAACTGCCATCTAGGTGGTGCACCGAGAAGTGCTTAGCCTTCAAGAGTGGATCTCATTTTATTTTATTTTTAAAGATTTATTTATTTATTTATTTTACAGAGAGACACAGCGAGAGAGGGAACACAAGCGGGGCGGGGGAAGGGACACAAGCCGGGGGAGCGGGAGAGGTAGAAGCAGGCTTCCCGCGGAGCAAGGATCCGGATGTGGGGTTCGATTCCAGGACCCTGGGATCCTGACCTGAGCTGAAGGCAGATGCCTAACGCTGAGCCAGCCAGGCGCCCCAATTAGTGCGCCTAATTAAAATTAGTGGATCTAATTTTAAAAGGTAAAGGAAAAATAAGTGTAGTGCTTATTCATTTGCTTGTAAGATGAACAATTACAAGGCTAAAAACGCCAAGTGCCAATCGTGTAAACTAAACGATTATCAAGCATCGGCAGGTCAATTTGTGAGTACCAGGGCTACGCCGAGGAGTCTCATCAGTCTCCAGGGTCACCTGACACAGCCTAGGAGGGGAACATCCATATGGACTTGGTAGGACAAGCGAAGGCAGGAGGCCGGGGGGGACCACAGCGCAGCAGCAGTTCAGTGCTCCTAGAGCACAGGGGTGAGGAGGGGAGAGGCCCAACTGCGTCACAGAGGGCCCCCACCGTGTTACCTGGGAGCTGGATTTCAACCTGTATGCATGGGGAGTCAAAGAAAGGAGTTGTTGTTGTCTTTTAAATATTTTATTTTTAAGTGATCTCCACACCCATTGCAAGGCCCAAACCCAGGGCCGTGAGATCAAGAGCCCCAGGCCCCACCAACTGAGCCAGCCAGGCACCTGAAAGAGAGGTTTTGAGTGGGAATGTAACGTGGTCACGGTTGTGTTTAAGGAGGTAAATCTGGCAGCAATGTGGGGGGGGGGGGGAAAGGGAGGGGCTAAGACGCCCGAAGGTGGGGCTGGGGGAGGACAGGTCAGAGGTCAGCGAACTTCTAAGTAGCAGAACTTGGATGTGAATGGGGGTCTTCCGGCTCCAAGTCCAGCTTGCCCGTCACCCTGCCAAGGGGCCTGCCCTTCTAATTGGATTACAGTTCACACACAGAGACATTTTTAAGCTCAGGAATGACACCCCACATTGTGTACGCTGCTCCTTGTCTGAAAGATGAGCTCCACTCACATTCGGAACTACAGAAAATAACTCCCGTCCCCGTCCTCTCTCCCTTCCTACTCCTCCGGTGGCATCCTCAGTGCCTGCCTCTCAATTAACTCAGCCCTCCTTCCCACACAGGGCTCCCCCTGCAAACCAGCCTAGTGACAAAGTGCATTACATCCCTTGAGGTATTTGGCCTTGTGTTCCCTGGGCCACAGCCTGGCTTTTTGATGCTCTGGGAAAGAGGCGAGGGCACTTGCTTCTTTTCAAAAAGACGCTGCTGCGGGGCCCACGCAGATGGCCGGGCCGCGGCCTTTTGTGGTCATCAGGGGCTGCTCGGTCTTGGATCTGGTTCATTAAAAGCTGGATGGCAGGAGCCATCGGCCCCATCTTAGCACGGGGCAGCCCCTTGAAGAACACGCGGGTGTTGGTGGGCTGGGCTCACGAGGGTGAGCGGAGGTAGCAGAGAGAATACACCTGCTCTCTCAGGCCCTAGCACAAAAATCACGGTGGGATCTTAAGGCAAGAGCTTTGCAAGAACATTGACTGGAGTTTAAGATGAGGACATAGGAAAAAGGTGAGAAGTGCAATAATTAGCAATAGAAGATGAGCGTTAAAAATGTAGTGGATAGGGGCGCCTGGGTGGCTCAGTGGGTTAAAGCCTCTGCCTTCAGCTCAGGTCATGATCTCAGGGTCTTAGGATCAAGCCCTGCTTAGGACTCTCTGCTCAACAGGGAGCCTGCTTCCTCCTCTCTCTCTCTCTCTCTGCCTCTCTGCCTACTTGTGAACTCTCTCTGTCAAAAAAAAATCTTTAAAAAAAAAAATGCAGTGGATAAAGGCAAGCAAAAGGATACCTGTGCTTAGCTATGGTGGGTAGAGCATGATTTTAAAAGGAGTCCTTTTAAATAACCTACAAGTTTTTATTGAACACCTGTCACGTGTGTGTCCTTCAGCACCGTTTTGCCTGCACTGTCAACCCGGCTGGAAAACTCGCTGAATTACTGGAGATCTGGCTTCTGGCCCTGCCAGGAGAGAGCAGAGAACCAGGGGAGGTCCTACAGAGGTCCTGGCTTTGGTTTCGGTTCTGGGGCCTGTGAATCTTCAGGAAAGAGAACACACCCAAGGAGAAAAGTAATTTTGTGAGACTTAAGAGTATTTGTGGCCAGTATGAGTGACTCTGCAAATCAAGCAGTAGAGTGTAGGAACTGTCCGTTTCTTCATTTTTTTCAAATTAAAAATAAAAATTTATTAGGGCACCTGGGTGGCTCAGTAGGTTAAAGCCTCTGCCTTCAGCTCAGGTCATGATCTCAGGGTCCTGGGATCGGGCTCTCTGCTCTGCAGGGAGCCTGCTTCCCCCTCTCTCTCTGCCCGCCTCTCTGCCTACTTTTGATCTCTCTCTCTCTGTCAAATAAATAAATAACCTTAAAAAAAATAAAAAAATTTATTAAGTTTAATTAATTGTTTAAACTTTAATTAAAATTACAATTAAACCTGGCTCCGGACCCCTCCCCCTATCTCCATCTGGAGAGAAATTTGTTCTAAGCTGTCACCGGTGGGTTCCTCCCCACCTCCGACACCAGCCCAGACATCACCACCACCAGGAGGCCAAGCTGGGGCCCAGAAAAGAGGCCAGGCTTTTGGTTTTCACTTTCCGAGCTTTCTGCCCACCCTCTGACGCGCCAGGCCTGCAAGGGCGATAGAGGCTGTGCACGCACCCGGGGGTCTGCAGGGAGCTTGCCCATGCGGAGCCCTGACGTTGGGTCAGTCTCCAGAAAGCCCCATGGAACACCTAGTCCCTCTGAGCTTTGATGCTGTCACTGGATGGGTTCAAGCATCAGCCCATGGGCCTCGCTTGCTTCCTCTTCTTCTCAGTTCCCTCACCTTCACTCCTCTCTCAGCCTCCCCTCTTCAGTGAGATCAAGTCTGCCCAAAAGACAAAGATGTGGGTGGCTTAGTTGGTTAAGTGCCTGCCTTCAGCTAAGTTCATGATCTCAGGGTCCTAGGATCAAGCCTGGCACCCGGCCCTGCATTGAATGCCCACCCTCTCTCTGCCCCCTAAGCAGCCTGCTTCCCCCTCTCCTCTGTCGCTCCCCTTGCTTGTGCTCTCTCACTCTCTCTCTGCCAAATAAATAAAATCTTAAAAAAGAGAGAGAGAGAGAAATAAAGCATTCCGGTGGCTTCTATTTTCTGCTTGGAGGGTGGGTCAGAGACAAATATAAAGTCCTCACTAACTTCTTGAGATTAGAGGGAGGAGCAGGAAGAAGAAAAGTGCTGAGAACTCAACGCAAATGAATAGCTCAATAAATCACCCTGCTATAGGTTATCACGGAATGTACAGGCCAGGCAGAGCGGTAGCCGAGCAGGGAGTAAATGTCTGGAATCTCGGTTCTACTGCTTGCTTCCTCTGTGGCCTTGTCTTGTGGTTTCCTCATAAGTGAAAGGAAGATGCACCCACCCTGCAGGGTCGCTTTGAGGATCAGGTGATGCAATATTTACACAGCACTGGGCACACTGGAAAGCCCCCTGAGCATGCACGGTTAGCGGTTGGTAGTACGTCTCCAGTTCCACTGACGCAAACACAGGCCGTCCCTCAACTTTCAGTGTGTTCTCCACCAGCATGGTCTCCCTGCCTCAGCCAGTAAAAGAGGAGAAAAAGGAAGAAGGGGTGGGTTTGGACCTTTGCCTTTCTAGGTGGCTGATCCTCCCAGGAGAAGGGAATATTCTAGCTGTGACTATGTGCCCAATAGCAGGATTTCAGGCACCTTACAGGAAGAGCAGTAGGGCTGTGCTCCTGGAGGTTGGAGCTCGTCACCGTCAGAGGTGGCATTTCGCCAGTGGAAAGAGCACGGGGCGGGGGGGGGGGAGCAGTCTTCCCCCTACTCTCCAGCTCTCAACTCGTTAAGTGCCATTTCCTCAGAGGTGTCCTGTCTGCCCCCTGAGCTCCATTAGCTCCGTGCTGTCATTCTTTCTTAGACTTTCTTGCTCTTCATTATTAGCCTTTATTCGGTTTTTAGTGATCGCTACTTTGTGTGTTTGGTTGCTGGCTTCTCTCCCAGTAGATTATATGTAGCTCTAGAGGGCAAGGATTAAATGTGTTTTATTGACCAAGTACAATCACTGAAATTCAAGTTTTTAATGTGTTAAATGAGGATAGTTAATACTGCTTTTGCCTACCTCACTGAACTGTGAAATTAATAAAGATAATAATACGAAACTTCCTTGTAAATCATAAAACATGATGCAAATATTAACTATGTTCAATGCCACGGATATTTAAATGCACATCACGAGCCGAACCCTGGGGCAATGGGCTCCTAGCCAGAGAGCATTTTGTTGAATGAGATACTAAAGGAAAATGCTTGGAACAGGGTGTACCCCATGATAGCTCTCATTGTCGGAAGTCAAAGATGGCAGCCCCAGCCTCTAAAAATATCGTATTCACTTAGTCCATCTGTAGTAGGTGCGAAATAGTTAACTAGGAGTATGCACGGGGCGTGTAAACGTGTGGCAGTGAGTAACCTAGAGCCAATCAATTCTGTATACTTCGGTGGGGGAGGGGGGCTCATAAGTTAGTACTCAACCAGGATGTTCCTTTCCTCCCAAGAGGCGAGGATACTGAGTATGACACCTTCCCCTCCCTGGTGCAGAGAGATTACAGAGGGAGGGAAGAACTTCCAGAAAAATGGCGGCTGCCACCAGCAGCATTTCGCAGAGAGTGAACGGGAGCGTGAATCTCCTTAAGTTCAGAGGCTCCACAGGTACTGGCAGCGTCACGTTCAGAACAGGGGGCGCAGGAAGGCTGGAGTTGACCAGTACTCCAGTCCTCGGCTTCGGACGGACAAGCCAGGAGAGGAGAAACAATTCATCCTGATGGCCGGTGTGCATCATGAATCCCTGAGGTTGGGAACCCAAAGATCACACGGCGTTACACCGGAAGGTTAAAGAAATAGGTTAGATCAGATCAGAACAAATACATTTTCCTTCACTGGGTGGTTCTGAGGTTTTGTCCTATTTATTAGGGGGGAAGGAGTAGGAATTGACATCACAAGCACACTGGGTATTCCTTACTGTTTTGGTGTGATTATAATTACAGTTTAATCAACTACTTAGTAATTTGTACAGAGTTTGTTTGTACCTTATGGAATCTCTGGCTTTCCGAGGAGCCCGGATTCCCCGTTGTTGGCAGAGAGCCTAGATTTTCCCCAGACCCTTGGCACTAGGGTCTTTATGTAGCTGGGACCGCTCCAACGAAACACAGCGGAGCAGGGTGCCCAGGAGAGGTGAGGTAACAGGAAGAGATAGGATGTGTAAAGGGGCAAAGAGAATAGAAACAGGCCCTAGGATGGGGGCAGGAAGGTGGACCTGACACAGGATCCACAAGGAGACAAAGCCCCAGTGTAGAGCGAGTCAAGATGCGCAAGCAAAGACTAAGGTTGAGAAAGTGGGATGAAGGAAGGTCACACACATAGACAAGTGAACACCGGAGGAGAAGGGCTTATGGCCACACACACCAGAGAGGTGAGATTTAGGAGGAGGAGGGGTACAGACGTGTAATAAATTGTTTTCTTCCCCCAACCTTAATTTGTTAAATGACTGCCACTAGCATAATTGTATTGTTTTAATCCAAAGGGACGGGTTAACTTTACTTCAGCTGTGGTGGGACTGCGGCCACAGAGAGAACTTCTCTCAGGCCAGATACTCTAGGCATCCATCCAGTTCTGCCTCCATTTCTTCCAGTTATGAGTCAGCTGGTGTGAGAGATGTGATGTGAGGGAGGTAAGTGCAGGGCACCTTGGGGGCGTCGGAGGGAGAATCTGGAGCTGGGGGAGTCAGGGAAGTCCTTTGGAACTTGGCCGGGGAGGGAGAACCCCTGAGCAGGCTGCCTTTGGGGCTGGGGCCAGAGAGCAGGCCAGCATTCTGGGCTGTAGTTCTGGGAGGGCCCGGGGCAGGGCAAGGCTGGGGGCGCTGAGTCAGGTGAGGACGGCCAATGAGTCCAGCTGCACCGTTTTTTACTAAAGGGCAGACTCTGATCTCTGGGAACCGGCGAAGTCACCACCCGACCTACTATCCTCCTCAGTCTGAGAGGAGAGCGCTCACGCCCTCTTGACACCCTCCCACGCCCCTGCGAAGGTAAATAGGAGGCGTCGCAGGAAAGAAAACAGGGCTTTAAAGCAGATCCCTGAGAGCAAAGAGCAGAGGCTGAGAGTGTGAGCCCAACGTCGGTGGTGCGGGAGGTGGAGGCGTGTGTGTCCCGCTGAGGAGACACAGGGGCCCTTTGTGCGCGGCCTGAGCCGCCTCCTAGGTCCCGGGAACATGCCGGGGCTCCTCCTTTCCACGCTGCTGGGCGCTGCTCTGGCGCAGGTAAGCTCCCTCTCCTCCTGCTTCCCCTCGGGAGGCTGCAGCGGTTCCTGTTTCTTCAGGTCAGAAATGAAAGAAGTAGAAGATGGAGGAGGCGGTGCGGGGAAGTGTGGAGGGGGATAAATTCCTTGTGGAAAGACTTGATGCCAAACAGGGAGCCATTTTCCTCTCCAAGGTTTAGTTCGTTAGCTACGGGAAAGAAGTGGAAAACATTTCTCCTTCTCAGGTAATGGCACTAAATCCCACTTTCGATATGTTTGAACAGCTCCCAAACTTGAATGATGTCTATTTTCGAGCCGAGTAGGACACACACCCCGGATCTGGGAGGCGGCGGCCCTGCCTGGGGCGGCCGGGAGAATGGTGCCCCTTGGTTTGGGCCCCAGGCTGGGGCTCAGCTTTCCAGGGCTGTGTGCGGAACGTGCAGAGAGCCCTTGGAAAAAATGATTCTGACAACTTTCTTCATTTAAGCATGTCCTTGTTGGAGAGGAGCACTTCGGATACACAGTTATGTTTTTAAAACATTCTGTTACTTTGTCTTTTCTCAACTCGTTTGTTTCTCACTTTTCATGAAAGGGGATCCGTCCATGAAGACTTTATGAAATAGTTTAAGCAACAAACCAAAGGGAAGGTTAATTTCATAGGAGCAATTCATTGCCTTCATATTTTTATTTTACCAAGATGATGAAAACAAGGTGACTTATTTATGGATTTACCTACACGGTGGAGGTTATTGCTTGCACAGAGGATGGAGCTTTTGAAACCTTCTGGTGATTTGGAAACCATAGGATGTGTCTTTGAGTTAATAGTGATTAGGGCAGTAAATTGTATTTTGGGAAACAAGAGGTTGAAATTTGTTATATTTTATACGGAGAGATCTAAGATTATAAAAGAAGAGTGCCGGTGCTACAGTTTATTTCCACTGATGTGTGGGGGGCACATTTCCCCAGCAGAAGTGACATGGGGCTGCGTATTTCCCACCCCATCCTTCTTGAGAAAAGACCTATTAGTGTTATAAATGGAGAGCCTACAAGGTATTCCTAAACAGCAAACATTCCATTATAGAGAGATGTGTCCAAAATTAAAAACAAAACAAAACAAAAAACAAAACAAAACAAAAGCCCACATCATAAAAAGGTGTTAAAATAGAGCAATGAGAAAATATTACTTTGCCATTATGAATTTTTGAGGAAGAATACCTACCATTTGTTGAACATCTGTCACGTGACAAACACCGTTAGGTACTTTAGTTATTATCTTAATTCTCAAAATAACTGTATAAGGTGGATGTTAATAATCCCATTTTACAGAGGAGGACTGAGGCTCAAAGATCAAATAAATGATAGAAAGTCATCTAAGATCACTCTGTATATAGAGAGAGAGCTGTACCAGAGCTTAGCTCTGGTGTCAAAACCCTTTCTTTCTGTTACACCGAAAGAGTCTGTTTGGGTGCACCGAAAGAATTCTGCTCCATTTCTTTTCTGTTGCATCAGAAGAGTCTGCTGACTCTTGTTCTGATATTTTGATTTTGAAAACAGTCAAAATGTCTGAAAAAAATAAATTTGTATCTTTATATTTTCCCACTATTAGTCATTTCTGGGACTCTTCATTTCTGAATTACTATCTATTGTAATTTTCCTTTAGACTGAAGATCTTCCTTTCACCTTTTTTTGTGAAGCAGGTATGCTAGCAACAATTTTTTTTTCAGTTTTTGTTTAACTGGAAATGCCTTTAATTTCACCTTCACTTTTGAAAGATAGTTTTACTGGAGATAGAATTCCAGATTGACAGTCCCTCCCAACCCCCCTTCAGCACTGGGTCTTGTTCTCTTCCTCCTCCTTTTTGTAAAAGACTTAATTTTTTTAGAGTAGCTTTAAGATCGTGGCAAATTTGAGGGGCGCCTGGGTGGTGCAGTTGCTGGAGATTCCATCTCTTGGTTTTGGCTTAGGTTATGATCTCAGGGTCTTTTCTCACTCTGTTTTTAAAATTTTCTCTTTACCTTTGGTTTTCAATGGTGTTAACCTTGTGGCCTCAGAGATTATATAGAAATACTTCCAGACTAGAAAGGAAAACAGGTGTCCCTGGGTGGACAGTTTTGAGAGTAGGCTTTTCCTTCAGAGGCAGCAGTATAAGGAAAAGCATGGAGGAGGCAACTGACCTGGTGGGTCTAGTAAGCAGCAAGGTGCAAAGGAGAGTGCATGGAGAGTGAGGCTGGAGAGGAAGGCATAAACCGGTGCAGGGTTTAGGCAGCATGCTTGTAGTTTCGGACCACGTAGTGTACCCAGTAGGGGACCATTTATTGGCTTTAAGGAGAGGAGCAGTAGAATCAGATATGATTTTTAAAGAGATCCCACCAGCAGCAATGTGGGGGATTTATTTGGGAAGTCATTCTTGAGGAAGTAAAACCAGTTAGGAATGTACTGCAATCGTACTCAGTAGTAGTCTCAATGGCGAAAGAGTGACTAGTTCTAGAAATACAAGGACACTAAGCATTGGTCACTGAATGGCTATGGGAGGTGAGGGAGAGGAAAATGACTTGGATGACCCCTGGCTTCCTCACTCCAAACCTTGGAGAAGCTATCCAAAAGGGCAGAGATGGGTGAGGGATGATGAGTTTGGGGAAATGAGTTTTTCCCGTGGGACATTCTCATGGCAACGTCAGTAGGTAGTCAGCCATATGGCTCCAGAGCTCAGTGCAAAAAACCCTGGATGGGAATTTAGTTTGGAAGCTTAGAGATGGAAATTGAAGGCAAGGGGGTGAACGAGATTGCTAAGGGACGGTGTGCAGAGTGTGAAAAGCAATACATTAAGGTCACGAAACACCAATTAGTCTAAATGTAAGTAGTATTTGGGGTAAGAGGAATCTGCAAAAGAGATTGAGAGAATATGTTGAGAAGTAAGGGCAGAACTGGGAGGGTCTGGTGTCATGAAAGCCAGGGGAGAGGGAGAGATTAAGAGTCAAATGCCTCAGAGAAGGGGTCGAGGGGCAGACTAGAGACTCCATGAATACAAGCCCAACTGGGCGGCCACTCAACCTGGCAGGGAGGCCCTGCTAACTACAGCTGAACCGGGAAAATCTGAGAAGTAGACGCTACTTCTACTCCCCTCTCCACTCTCGGATTTCCGTCCCCCTCCTCCTTCTCCAGAGTCCCAGCACTGTTTCCGCAAACTCTAGCCTCACATTGTATCTTCCACTTGAATTGTAGCTGAAAGTGTTTCTGTTTTTTTTGTTTTTTTGTTTTTTGTTTTGTTTTGTTTTGTTTTTTTACTTGGAAGGCGGTTTAGATCTCTGGATCAGTTCAAGGGCCTCCAGTCTATCAAATAAAAATTGAGAGTTAATTATATAACTTACTTGCCGGGCACTGTGCTAGGTGCCATTGTATACTCACAAATGAGCCTCAAGTTCTGGCTGGGTAGCCTGCGGAGAAGACAGGCGCTTACACAAATAATTTCAGTACGAGGGCACGGAAAAGGAAGGCAGGAGAAGTTGTAAAAAGTTTTCTGGAAAAGGTGATACCTAAACAGAGCTAGGTGAAGGAGTGGGAGTCGGGGAAGCATGTTCGAGGCGAAAGGAACAGCATCGGATATGCAGGGAACCGCAGACCCTTGAATTTGTTAGAGCCAGAGGCAGGCAAGAGATGAGGAGGGCCCTGAAAGCTACGCTTAGGAGTTTGGACTTTCCTGTAAGTCAGTGACTTTCAGGTGTGGGGGAAGAAGGAGAGGAGCAGGTGAGGTTGGTTTTCAGCTTCCTGGCTTGGGGAACTCAGTGGCTGGCACCGCCATTCACTAAAATGGGGACTACTAGCTGAGGAGCAGTCTGTTGGGGGGAGGGAGAAAATGAGATGCTCACGGGCATCAAAGTGGATATACCCAGTGGAAATTCATGAGTTGCAAGCTTAGAGAGAGAGGTCTAGGCTGGAGAGGGGAGACAGATGCAGAGATTAGGTGGCTTGTTCAGGATCAAAGCTGGTTTGTGGCAGAACCTGGACTAGGGAGGGAAGGAAGGAAGGAAGGAAGGAAGGGAGGAAAGGGGTGAGAACTCAGGCTCTGAAATCTGCCTGCCTTGTTTAAATCCCTCTCCTACCACTTGATGTATATGATCTAGGACAGGTTACGTAATCTGAGTTTCAGTGGCCTCATTGATAGAATGGGGTGTATGGTTTCTTACGGCTACTGTAACCAGCTAGCACAAACTCAGTGGCATAAAACACAGATTTATTATCTTACAGTTCTGGACATCTGTAGTCTGAAAATAGGTCTTATAGGACTAAAATCAAGTGTTGGCAGGGCTGTGTTCCCTCCGGAGGGTCTAGGGGAGAATCCATTCTTCGCCTTTTCCAGCTTTTAAAAGTGCCTGCACTCCTGCCTCATGCCACTTTTCAGCTGTGACGTCACTTCTGCCTCTGCTTCTATCATCCCATCTTCTCTGGCATTCCTGCCTCTCTCCTTTTTTTTTTTCCTTTTTTGAGAGAATGAGAGAGAGAGAGAGAGACAGAGACAGAGAGAGCAAGAGTGGGGTGGGGTGGAGGGGATCATGACCCGAGCAGAAATCAAGAGTTGGATGCTTGAAAAACTGCTCGCTATCACTTGGTATCAGAGAACCACAAATCAAAACCACAGTGAGATATCACCTCATGCCGGTCAGAATGGCTAAAATGAACAAGTCAGGAAATGACAGATGTTGGCAAGGATGCGGAGAAAGGGGAACCCTCTTACACTGTTGATGGGAATGCAAGCTGGTGCAGCCACTCTGGAAAACAGTATGGCAGTTCCTCAAGAAGTTAAAAATAGAGCTACCTATGACCCAGCAATTGTACTATTAGGTATTTATCCCAAAGATACAAATATAGTGATCTGAAGGGGTACATGCACCCCAATGTTTATAGCAGCAATGTCCACAAAAGCCAAACTATGGAAAGAACCCAGATGTTCCTCAACAGATAAGTGGATAAAGAAGATGTGGTATATATACACAATGGAATATTACTCAGGCATCAAAAAAGAAATATTGCCATTTGCAATGACATGGATGGAACTAGAGAGTATTACATTAAGTGCAATAAGTCAATCAGAGAGATCTCATTCATATGTGGGATATAAGAAACAAGACAGAGGAGCATGGGGGAAGGGGGGGGGGAAATAAAGCAAGACAAAGTCAGAGAGGGAGACAAACCATAAGAGACTCTTAATCATAGAAACAAACTGAGGGTTGCCGGAGGGGAGTGGGTAACTGGGTGATGGACACTAAGGAGAGCACATGATGTAATGAGCACTGGGTGTTATATGCGACTGATTAATCAGTGACCTCTACCTCTGAAACTAATAATACACTATATGTTAACTAATTGAATTTAAATTAAAAAAAAAAGAGTCAGATGCTTAAATGATTGAGCCATCCATGCGTCCCCTGCCTGTTTCCCTTTTAAGGATGCTTGTGGTTACATTGGGCCTACCTGGTTAATCCAGGATAATCTCATCTCAAGATTTTTAACTGCATCTGCAAAATCCCCTTTGCTATGTAAGGGAACATGTTAATACATTCCAGGGAATGGAACACAGATATCTTTGAGGGGAGAATGCCTATGCCTATCATAGGTGGATAGTAACTCCCTGCTGTTCTTATGAAGGGCCAGTGATGTAAGCATATAAGGCATTTGGCATATAGGAGGTCCCATGTTCTTTCATTAAATACATTTTTATTATAGGCAATAAGACAGTCGGCAAAGAGCTTGCCCTTCAAAAAGCTCACATTCTTGATGCATGCTTCAGAAAATAAACAAGTAGACCATACGGGAATAAGATAGGTAGTAAGAAGGTCTATGGGTAAAAGGCTGGGGCAGGGTGCTGTTTTATAAAGGGTGGTCAAAAAGGGCCTCACTGATAAATGTGAGCACAGGCTCAAGCGAGTGGAAGAGTGAGAGACGAAGGTACCTGGGGGAGGAACAGGCTTGGAGTGTTCGAAGTATGAGGTGGGTGTGGAGTGGAGTGAAGCAAGCCAGTGGGTGAGTGACAGCGGGCAAAGGAAGGTAGGAAGTATTTCAGGGCCTTAGAGGGTAGTTTGCCTTTTTTTTTTTTTTTTTTTAAGATTTTGTTTATTTATTTGAGAGAGAGAGGGAGAGAGCAAGCATGAGCAGGGAGTGGGGCAGAGGGAGAGGGACCGCAATTCAGGACTCGATACCAGGACGCTGGGATCATGACCTGAGCTGAAGGTAGACACTTAACCCACTGAACCTGGTAGTTTGGCTTTTACATTGAAATGGGAAGCCATGAGGAAGCCACCTCTTCTGAGTGAGGAGAGACATGAATTAAAGTATAATTGTAAAAAGATATATATATATTTAATGTATACCATTTGATAAGCTCTGGGATAAGTACATACTCATACAACCATCACCACTATCAAAGCCATAAACATATACATCACCCCAAAGTCTCCTTCTGTCCCCTTTATTGTTCTTTGTGTGTGGTAAGAACATTTAACATAAGATCTACTCTCTTAGCAAAATTTAAGTATACTATACACTATTGTTAGCTAGAGGCACTGCAGCTTATTTTAACTGTTCTGCGAGTGGAGGATATAGAGGATAAAGGGGGAAGCAAAGAGAACCTTTAGGAGACTATTATAATCATCTAAAGTGAGAAATAACTCTGGCTTGGATCACGAGGATAGCAGTAGGGGTGTTAAGAAATGATTAGAGTGGGTACATTTTAAAGATGTCACCAACAGGATTTACTGATGGGATGGGACCTGAGATGTGTGAGGAGAGTCAAGAGGGACCTGGCCCCAAGGTATTCTGAAAAAATGAAATTGGCGTGTGCTCAGGCCGGGGTGTGCGTGGCAGAGTAGATTGGGAGGGAAACTTGGGAGTTTGCTTTGGTCCCCTTGAGCTTGCTAAGCCTATCACATCTCCACGAGGAGATCCGGCAGGTTGTGACTGAGTCCAGAAGGGAGGTGTGGCCGGAGGTAGGAGATATAGGGAGGGGAGAGCCTTGAGAGGTGAGAGCCTTCACCACTGGGGGCTCCAGTTAGGGATGAAGAGGGTGCGAAGAACCCAGCAAAGCACCCGGAGAAGGGACCATCAGTGAGGAGGGAGGAGGAAGAAAGTGATGTGCTGGAAGCTGAGTGGAGAAAGGTTCAAGGAAAGAGGGGTCAGGTTAGATATTCTCACAGCTCACCACACTGTATCCTACCCGTTTAGGGAAGTCTTCTATTTCTAGAACTCTCTGAAATTAGTTTGAAGACTCTAACTGGCACCTGTGTTACCCCCTGCAGTTCTGCTGCAGGGCGCAGGGAGGCGGGCCGCTGGCCGGGGCGCCGGAAGCAAGGCCGGGAGAAGAACCGGAAGTGCCGCCGCGCAAACAGTTTTGTCACTGGCCCTGTAAATGCCCTCGTCCGAAGCCCACCTGCCCTCCGGGAGTGAGCCTGCTGAGGGACGGCTGCGGGTGCTGTAAGATCTGTGCCAAACAGCTGGGGGACAGCTGCAATGAAGCCGACCTCTGTGACCCCCACAAAGGGCTTTACTGTGACTACTCAGCCGACAGGCCTCGCTTCGAGACCGGAGTGTGTGCGCGTAAGTGCCTCCCGCTGGGACCGCGGGGACGCTCGTGTCTGTCTGGGCGCCGGTTCTCCCCGCTGGAATTGTTCCTGTGGAATAATCCGCGGAGTTCTGCCACAGGTGGGGCCGGCTTTGTCGTAGTGGACCGCACAGTGACACTGGCAGATGTTTACACGTGGTCAGAAATCCTTGTTATTTTTATTGCGCTGAAGTCATCTTGTGGTTATTTTTAGGTGGTTGCTTTTTATTTATTTTTTATTTTTTTAAAAGATTTTATTTATTTATTTGAAACAGAGTGAGAGCAAGAGAGCACAAGCAGGGGGAGCGGCAGGCAAGCAGGCAGGCAGAAGGAGAGGGAGAAGCAGGCTCCCCACTGAGCAGAGAGCCCGGTGTGGGCTTCCATCCCAGGATCCTGGGATGGGGACCTGAGCTGAGGGGACCTGAGCTGAAGGCAGAGGCTTAACCGACTGAGCCACCCTGGCGCCCCCAGATGATTGCTTTTAGTGAGGAAAAGAACAAAGATGATGTAAATAAAGGCAGACTTCTTCAAGCCCACACAGTGACAGCTTTTGTCACTGAGGTTGAACGCTGTCGGAATTTAGCCTTCTTTGCAACTAAAAACGAATCTTCACATGTAAGGATGTGTATCTAACATGCAGACGTACTGAATTCATCATAGCCTTTCCAGATAACTATGAAGTCACTGTTCTTTTCAACCAAAGCAGATGTGTAAAAAGGAAGGTAGGGTACCCCAAGTCACAGCCTGACTGTCACCTTGAGGGGTTTTAGCTCTGGAGACTGATTGAGACGCTCTAAATCGTCGCCTCGGGGATAATTCAGGATCCTGATTTACCTGGGATTAAAAATTAAGATTTCCAAGGGAAGAGAAATAGGTGTGTGAGCTGGACATTTGAGTCAATCTGCAGGAAAGACTTGAGTGGGCAGGCAGATTACTCAGGAAGTTAGGGTGTGAGCAGGGACTGAATGTGTAGAGCTGTTCAGGTTTGATAGCCTGAAACCCCTGTTTAGTGCTGACTAAACTGTATTAAGAACGTAGGCACTGGGTTCCAGTTCTCGCCTTCATCTGCTGAGTGACCTTGAGGTCAAGTTGCTTAACCGCTCTGTGCCTCAGCTACATCAGATATGCTTCCTGCCTTACAGAAATGCCAGGAGGAGCAAATGAAATAATGATACAAAACCCCAAACACCTAGCAGAATATCTGGTTGGTAGTAGACTCCTAAAAATGTTAGCTATTGGGGCGCCTGGGTTGCTTAGTGGTTAAGGCCTCTGCCTTTGGCTCGGGCCATGATCTCAGGGTCCTGGGATCGAGCCCCGCGTTGGGCTCTCTGCTCGGTGGGGAGCCTGCTTCCTCCTCTCTCTCTCTCTGCCTCTCTGCCTGCTTGTGATCTCTCTCTGTGTCAAATAAATAAATAAAATATTTAAAAAAAATGTTAGCTATTATTTATGGAAATTTAACAGGGAAAACATGTCCTATCAGACTCTGGCATCACAGTATCTCTTTCTTCCACATGGTGCTGGGCAAGTTATTTCATTAACCTAATAAGCAGGTAGTGAGCAGCCACTACCATGCCAGGCACTGGGACCAGCAGCTGGGGACACAACAAAGGAAAAAAAGAAAAAATATATATATGTATATATAGACCCTGCCCTCACAGAGTCAAAGTTTATTGTGTCAGACAGATCTTTCCACACGTGATGTCACATACAATGTAGTGAGTATTTTAACCGAGCGTAGCCATGAGGATGGGGATGGGGAATGCTCTAACAGGGGTCACAAACCATGGCCCAGGGGCCAGATCAGGCCCAGAGCCTGTTTTTGGAAGTAACATTTTATTGGAGCAGAGCCACACCATCCAGTTACATGGGCTACGGTTGCTTAATGGTCCAGAGCCCAGTAGCTGCAACAAACCCTCAATGGTCTATAAATGCTAAGATATTTACTATTTGGGTCTTTACAGAACATTTGCTGATCCATGATATAGAACGATGATTTTTAAACTTTGGTCTGAGGACCCCTTTAGTCTTAGAAATTAATGAAGACCCTAAGAGCTTTTGCTTATGTGAATTTTCTCTATTGGTATTTAAATGTATTAGGAATTTAAAAATACTAATTCATTTAAAAATAAGAAACCTATTGCAACTTGATGGGAATAATATATTTATTAAAAATATTTTATTTTCTAAAACAAAGGAGAAATTAGAGGAATGGAACAGGTTTACACTTTTGCACCTCTCTCTAATGTCTAGCTTAATGGAAGATAGTTTGATTTCTCCATCTGCTGCTGATTTCAATCTATTCCTGTATGTTATTTTGGTTGAAATCTATGAAGGGAATCTAGCCTGACACAGATAGGTCATTGGAAAAGGCAGGGATATTTTAACAGAATTTTCAGATAATTGTGAATATTCTCTTTGATGTTATATTAAAACTTGAGAAGTAGTAGTTTATTGAAAATTAGCTGTATCATGGAATCTGAAAACATATCAATGAACTTGTCAAATTCTGTGACAGTAAGATGTTTTGGTCTATCCAAGACCTACTTTATGGGTCTTTTACTCATATATAATTTTGTAATATCATGCATCGTTTATTTGGAAAATGCTAGTTTGGAAAAATGGTTATATAGATATTCTAAATATTGATATACTTAATTATATAATATTTTTAAAGATCACATTAATTAATACTAATCTCATCAGAAAAGTCTGCATATTAGGTAGCTATGAAAATCTCAGTGGTGGATACAGGTTTTCCAAAATTCTTAATTTTTGCTTGAAAGCCTGAATTCTGTCATTGGCCAGAAAGCTGTTTTCCTTGAAGTGATAGGCTCGCTGTCGATTTTCTTTTCTTTTCTTTTTAAGATTTTATTTATTTATTTGAGAGACAGAGAGAAAGTGAGAGAGAGCATGAGAGGAGAGAAGGTCAGAGAAAGAAGTAGACTCCCCTTGGAGTTGGGAGCCTGATGCGGGACTCGATCCCGGAACTCCAGGATAATGACCCGAGCCGAAGGCAGTTGCTTAACCAACTGAGCCACCCAGGCACCCTCACTGTTGATTTTCAAGGAAACATCCACCTTGGTCTCTCTGTCAGTCATTTTTTTAGGTGAAATCCTACTGAAAAAGTGGTGGGTTCAGCCCCAAGCTCAAACAATAGATTAGGTGCTTCTCCTCAAGATGATAGAATATCTATAGAAATGCTCTGTGGATGCTTCCTATTTTGTCACATAGGATATTTAAAAGACATATATTTGATGGTTAAGATTTAATAAAGTTAGTAATCTTTACTGTGCTGTCAGGACATTATTAAGTAAAACTAGCTCCCCCCCCCCCCAAAGTACATTTATGGACAAGTGCGGTGGCAAGGCAAAAATACAGTGACTACCCTATACAGTCGGCTTCATGCTAAGGTTCCAGCTTTCATACCTTAGTGCAGATATCAACACAGTGTAAACAGCCAGGCACCTCTTAGTATTCTGGAAAAGAGTTTTGACCTCATAGATTCTCTTGAAAGGGCCTCAGTATTGCCAAGAGGTTCAAGGGGCCACACTTTTGAGAACTGTTGACCCAGATCAAGAACACCTCTCAGACGAATGAAAGTTTCCTCCAATTCTCTTAACGAAAAAAAATATTAGTTACTGTGCAGCACTTAGTTAAACAAATCATGATTTCTTCAGCCATTTATGTAGCCTCATTTCCTACAAATATATCCGTGTCTATTGTTGGACATCTAGCGAAACCTCTTATCTGCCACCAACCCATCTCTCAGAATCGTTAACTCCCAGTGATAGAACAGGGCCTGTACTTGGTCTTAATTCTGAAAGGGACCAGTTGGGGCTGCTAGCCTACAATAAAATGAAAATGTCTAAATTTCACCTTTTACAGATGTTCTGAAAAGGAGGTTCCAGATGGGGCCTGAGAAATTGAGAACGCGACCTCGTGAAGGAGATGGCTGTTACCTCTGTGGTTTATCATGGGAGGTCTGGTCTATCAGTTATGGCTTCTTTGGTGATTTTGCTTTTCTGTCTTTTCAGACCTTATAGCTGTGGGATGCGAGTTCAACAGGGTACATTATCATAATGGCCAAGTCTTTCAGCCCAGCCCCCTGTTTAGCTGCCTCTGTGTGAGTGGGGCCATCGGATGCACACCTCTGTTCATACCAAAGCTGGCTGACAGTCGCTGCTCTGGAGCTAAAGGTAGAAAGAAGTCTGATCAGTCAGACTGTGGCCCGGGACCCTTCCAACAGCAGCTTTCAACAAGCTACAAAGCAATGCCAGGTGCTTAGAGGCATATTTATTTTTCATGTATGGCTTCTCGTGGTTTTCTTTCATGTTCCTTTGATGTACCACAGGTACTCAGTAAGCACTTATTGATCAGTGGTCAATGGTGAGATTTAGTTTGGCTGTGCCATTATTCAGTCTGCCTCAGAGAGGTATATTCTAAGTATCTCAGAAAGAAACTTGATAATGTTTTAGATTTTTCCAGGAAAACATTCCAGTTTTTAAAAGCTCTGCTGGGTCAGAAAAACTCTTCTATGTCTCTGCTCATTCCCACTTAACCTCTTCTCAGGAGAATTGACCACTATTGTTCACATGCACTCTGAGAAAAATTTTACTTGTATTGTTATATTATGGGCAAGAAGTGTGAACCAGCTCATCCCCAAAATTTTCAAAGGCAGCTTTGCTATATGATGAAAGCAGAAATGGAAGCCTACTGATTAAAAATATTTAAGAATATTTTTAGTATTTGTAAGTATTGTTTCTAAAAATAGAAAATGGCTGACATAAGATTATCTTTTCATTTGCTCTGGAAATGAATTCTCCAGTCACCAACCTCTCTCTAAATCAACACACGTACAAGGGTTTTAAAGTAGGTTTCCAGGGTATGTGAGTAGTCGGAAACCTTTAATGAGGCTCAGTATCACTCCTCTTGAGCACCTGGCCATTTGCAGTGAGTGTCTGTATATTCATAAAGGCTCTATTCTGGTCAGCTCTAAGTTAGTATCTTATTTAAGTGCCAGGGCATTTTGGAGACAGGAGTTTCAAAAACACCAACCAATGAAGCACAGATGAGGAAGGACTCAAAAAGGTCAGTATTCATGTCTGGTTATTGTTTACATATCCGTGTTTTCAGTCAGAAATCAAGAATGCCTTTTAATCGAAATTTAGAGCTTAGGAAATGAAAGGTGCCGTGGAGATACAGAAGGGATATTCAACTACACTAAAAACTCCTTAAGTTCACTTCTATCATGTGGATGTTTAATAAAAGCAACTATCATCAGAGAAATGATATTTTAGATATTTAAAAACTAACTCTATGAGTTAGTTTTTAGAGACTTCCATTATGCCAACTGGTTTGAAACTAATTTAACAGGTTGTGGTGAATTTGCATTTACCATACGCTGTTTTCCAGCTAATAGCAAGACACTACTAATGCTCTGAAACCTCTAAAATTATAAGCCAAACTGTTCTTTCTTCAAAATGTACAGGAACAGTTGATTTTCTACATTGGATCAGAGGGACTCTGTGAGTTCTTGGGATCCATGCGTGAACCTCGATGGTGAGAAAATACCTTAGCCCAGCAGTTTCCACAAGTAAAGCCCTTTGGATCAAGTTCAGTCGGTCTTCTTTGTGGAAATAGAACAGTTCCAGAGGATTCACTTGGAACCTGGCTGGAGGAGATGTTAGATGGTCATTCTTGGTGGTTAGTGCTTTGCTACCAAAAACGAGAAAATCTGCCGCTGTGTTCTTGGTAGTTGAGATCACAGGCCTAGATAGGTTTCAAAGGAAGTGTATGTTCAGTCTAAAGTCTCTCCTCTGCTTAACTTGGAAACTGTATTTATGGGCCCAAACATTAATTTGGTTTTTAAAATTAAGCATAATGGCAAACACATCCTTTAAGGTATATTTGTGGTAGTAATTTATATACTTACTTAATCCGGACAGCCCATCGTTGGAATCGAGCTTTTGTTTGCTCCATATGAAGCATGCAGGGAACGCCCCCATGCTTTCCTCACTGCTCACCAAATACTAAATAAACTCTCTAAAAGCTCTTCTGGTTTTCTTGCTTTTTAATGAATGTTAAATTCCTGAACTGCAGCTCTTGGCTTAACCTTAGGGGGGTTATTGGTAATAGGATAATCTAACCTACCTTTATTTATTGCAGATGCCTGCCAGGGCTTTTAATCTGCTTCCTGCATTGAGGTCTTTAAACTGCTGTCTACCTTCCAGGTATCTTCATGTTTCTGCTTCCTCTCCCTCAGTTCCTTGTGCAACTGCAAGATCTTACTGTAATAACACTGAAAGCCGTAAAGGATCGTTTTATTTAAAGACAGCAGATACTTCAAAGTGCCTGATATTTCCCATCAAGAAGGCAGTTTGTGGGGGGCAGGTGGGGAGTGTCTTTTCAGAGTTTTAAATTGGCATTTTGAAGTAATGTAGCCAGAATTTTGCTATGCTCAGCTGCAGACTCAAATCACAACCTTATTCCAAGCATCCATTTTAGGATGCATATTAACCTTAAGGAAATGCTTTGAGACAATAAACCTATATGTAATTTGTTTAAAATGAAGCAATGGCCGCATTCATTCCTAAGCAGAACAGGAAGCTCCCAGTGGGTTTATAGGATGGAAGACTTGTTATGCACTCATTGTATTGTCATTATTCATCCCCTTCCCCTCCCTTCTGCTAAGCAGGAATTAGTGGCGGGGGGCTCCATCTATCCACCAACTTACCCACCCTCCCGTAGATCTATCCATCTTTTCCTTTGCCATGTCTTTTTCTAGAAGTGATTTGAAATGGCTAGCCAATGTAATGAATACAATGGGCCTGATTCCAAAGGGAATGTAGCAATTAAGCTAAATGAATAAAATAGATTACACTTTTGCCATGACTTAGTATGTGATTATTTTGATTAGTTCAGTGTAATGTAGAGAGGAAAAGTAACTGGCTTCAATCGTTTATCCTCAAATATAACTTTTGTATTTTAGATTTTAACATAATATGAAATTTAACATTAAGACATTGTTCTGATTAATATCTTGGAACTCCTTAATCTTACTGTCTATTATATTGTTGAAAATAATATCCAGCAAGAGGCAAGAACCAGAGAAAACACAGTAGTTTACTACTTAGATGTGCTAAACAAGCAAATGGATGCATCTACTCAGATCTTCAAAAATAAAGTATTTTTATTTTTCCTAAGAAATTGGACTGTCACATTTGATTGAAAGGAAATTTGGGAAGCTGGGAAAAAGAAAACGATGAATTAGACCATAAGCTTATTTTATGCTGAGTTTCATTACATAGAAGGTTCTATCTATTAACTATTAGCTGAAAAATGATTAAAAGTGATCTATCGATGTGAGTACATATATGTATACGCATGTACTTCCCCCCTTTATTTTAGCTTATAGGAATCTCCCACTTGTTTGGAAAAGAAAATGTCTTGTGCAAGCAACAAAGTGGAGCCCTTGCTCCAGAACATGTGGGATGGGAATATCTGATCGGGTCACCAATGAAAATACCAACTGTGAAATGAGAAAAGAGAGAAGGCTGTGTTATATTCAACCTTGTGATAGTAATATATCAAAGAGAGTAAAGGTAACATTTAATTAGATTTAACTTCGTTATAATTCAGTATTAAGAGACTCCCGAAAAGTACTCTTGTGTTTTAGAGGGATAGATGGTGTATAATTCTTATAAAAATAAGATCACCTCATTGTAACTCTTAAACTACCTCAGAGGAAAACAAAGATTAATCCAACTGCACTTCATGGGGAAAATCTCACCAAGCGGAGAGGTAATGTTACTCTGCTGATTCTAGATACTCTACAGCTTAACAGGGTGGGTCTTGATCAGCCTGATTTCTTCTGGTAGACCCAACATGTGTTGTGTTTTTTAAAAGTAGATACTTTCACGATTCTTTTTAAAAATACATTAATTTTATGTAGTGGAGTCAAGGCAATGGATAAAAGATTTTGGTTGCTACATCATAATTATAAAAACAGACATTATGAACATCAGAGAAGTTCTAATCTTGGTTATATATCACCAGGTTGGAGGGGGAAACCACCATGTCCCAAATGCTCTGTGCTTAGATAGTAAACTTGCCAAAGGACTGTGACAAAATATTTACTGTAGACTTGTTTCGTATAACTAGTGCTGGTCCTACTTCTAGAACAAGGCAAGATAATCATCTCAAGAGTAAGTTTTAGGAATGTTAAAAGTCTTCTCATCTCCAAGTTATTCCCTATCATATTAAGAAGTTGACAACTCAATTTTAAAGGGATTAAGATATGTCTTCATTTATTCATTCACTCAAAATTGTCTGAGCTGTGTTAGGGAATTTGCTAAGTCTTAGGTAAATAAACATTTAATAAGATGTGGCCCTTGATATTAAATAAGACAGAGACATTTTCATTGTGGAAACCATGGAACTAAGTGAAGAGTTGATAGCAAAAAAGACTGGGGAGCAGGTCCTATACTATGTTGGAACAAGAACAGGGAGGACAGACCTCTGGTGAGGGGATTTCAAGGATAGAAAACAGAGTACTTTAAGTCACTAAATGGGAAATATTAATGCCCTGGAAATAATTTCTCTTTGTGTTTCTGTATAGAGTATCACTTTTCTAAACTGTTGTAACCAAATTAAAGAATGACTTCTAAATGTCATGTACCTTTTCAGATCCCCAAAGGAAAAACGTGCCAACCTACTTTCCAACTTCTTAAAGCTGAAAAATTCGTCTTTTCTGGATGCTCAAGCACTCAGAGTTATAAACCCACTTTCTGTGGAGTATGCTTGGATAAGAGATGCTGTATCCCTAATAAGTCTAAAATGATTACCATTCAATTTGATTGCCCAAACGAAGGGTCATTTAAATGGAAGATGCTGTGGATTACATCTTGTGTATGTCAAAGGAACTGCAGAGATCCAGGAGATGTATTTTCTGAGCTCAAGATCCTATAAAACCTAGTATATATGGGAAAAATTAAGTTCAGGTAATCATGTCATTACATAAGAAAATTAGAGTGGTTTTAAAAGGGTGGCAAATCTACCCTACTGATTAAAAAAAAGGAAGAATATCTACCTATTCTCAGATGACTCTATTTAAGGCATTAGAAGCTATTTAAAATGTTCTCTTAAAAATATATGTAAAACTTGGTCAGCTCTTTCTGCTCATAGGTCTTGTCCCTCTGCTTTAATAAAATCTTTTTTGCACCAAAAAAATTTATATATATATGTGTGTGTGTGTATATATATACTTAAAATTCTTAAAAGTGAACTCTTATTTAAAATGTATAATTATGAAATACACAGATAGTTGTTTCCATCTACATATTCCATACATAATGGAAAAATTATACAATTTACAAAAAAGCATTTTATTCTATAAAATAATCTAAAATGCTTTATCAAAGATGTATAAAAAGTTTAGAACTTTTTTAAAACTTTATTTTTTAAAACTTTATCTGTATTTTGACGATGTAGCCTAGGATCCATCAGGTGATAATCATTACACAGTGAGCAAGATTCTGGGTTTAATTCTTAAATAAGAATAAGATTAAACTGCAAATATAATTTCCACTACCCTATCCTGAGTGTCAGTTTATTAAGATTTCTTTTGAAAGAAAAAAATAGAACTTCTTTGGCCATTATTGACAACTGTAAATTAAAAGTTTCTATACCAAATACTGTAAAAAATGAAATTTCCAAGATAAAGATCAAGAACAGTATCCTTACTCTGAAAAGGAAAGAAACTTAAAAACTTAACACTAAAGAAAGCACAAATTATTTTGGCTTGAAAATAAATTGTTCCCCAAAATTACTTCCTTAAGTGATAAATCCACCTATGGATTTAAAATATAAATTGTATTTAAAGTTAATGTTAAAACTATAATTGGAGGGTGCTTGGGTGGCTCAGTTGGTTGAGCAACTGCCTTCGGCTCAGGTCATGATCCTTGAGTTCCGGGATCGAATCCCGCATCGGGCTCCCGGCCCCACGGGGAGTCTGCTTCTTCCTCTAACCTTCTCTCCTCTCATGCTCTCTCTCACTTTCTCTGTCTCTCTAATAAATAAATAAAAACTTAAAAAAAAAACCAAAACTATAATTGGAGATTATAATAACCGGAACACGTTCACTAGACTATTACAGCCATTTTCCTGTAAACTTTAGAAGGTATCAAGCTAAGTAATGTTCTGTTTGCTTATATAAATGATGACAAGCAAATCCAATAATAACAAGCAATACTGTTTGAAAATATAGACATTTATTATGAAATCAACTGGTTTAATAAAAAGCATTATATTTAAATAATACATATACATCTTAAAATAAATGTAAATTTGGATTCTTTTGAGTGCAAACATGTGGTTACCCAAAGAAGAAAACAAAGCCTCCTTTATAGTTGTAATAAAACCTATTCCTGAAAAGTTAGTGGGTATTACACAGAAGTATTTATATTGTGTTCTACTACTTCTCATACTTGCTTTTAAAAAATCAGAATTTAAACAGAATATGAAAAATAACTTATAAGTATAAAAATATACCTTATGATATTTTTATTGAAGACATTATCATTGTATAAATGCCTAAATGTGAGACTATAAATTAAAATATTAAAGAATTCTGTTTTCTCATTTTAGAAAAGGGGAATTTTCTAAAGACGAATGTTTGAAGTTAAGGTAGTAGGACCTCACTAATTTCACATACTGGTATCCAGAAATTGTGATGAAATGAAAATCATTCATTTTTTTTTTCTAAGACAAAAGTGCTTTCTAATAGGAAAAGTGCAAACTGGATTTTCTGAATCACAAAAATTATGAAACAGAAAAGGTGACAAAATCCAATGTAAAATTAAGAAAAGTAAAAGTTGTATCTTGGGGTTTCTTTTTTACATAGCTACGCTTAGTCTAGGAAAATCTTCCACAGGCATGCTTTTCGTGGCATCCAGTTGGTTGTATTCCTCTATGAGCCCTGATAAAGATGACACAGCTTCCATGAAACAGCTTTCTTCCATCCCTTCAATTTGTAGATAGTGATGAAGATGAGCCTATAAATGAAAAACTGGATAATGCTGACCATTTTCAGAAGATTTAATACATATGTAATTATCCTAAAACATAAATAATTCTTTATTAAAATGATAATTCACTAAGCTTTACAAGAAAAAGGGGAACTCAAATCCTGTAAACTCACAAGATTTCTCTTTTACGTAGTCTGAGTAAACCTCTCCTCTTCAGTTACAATCAGTACAGTGAATAGAGCAGTCAGGATTGCCCCTGATTTGTAATAGTGTAATCCGTGAGAAGACATCTCAAATAGCCAAAATAAACACATATAGTTACGAAAGTGTACTGATAATTACCTTTTTCTTGTAGAGCCTCATGAATCTCTCTCTCAGTTCCATGAAGGTAGGCTTCACGCATGTGTTATTTGCTAGAGCTAATAATGAATGTGAATGGCCCACAGGAGGTACTGAACACAGGCTGGTTTTCCAGCCTTCTTGATTCCAGGAGATGAACTGTAGAGAAGGTTTTAATCTGAGATACAAAAACCCAAAGGTGAGAATGAAGGTACTGAAAGTATCTGCCATATATGACAGCAGACATTACTGATGGTACCTTTCTAATTGCTCAGTATATAATGAAAGTTACCTATTTTTTACTATTATGGTACAATATGACAGTGAGTTAAAGGGATATTAGTTAGGAGGACATTAAATCTGGGATGAAGAGATGAAAATATTGCAATTTTCCTTACTTTGTAATTCAATAGTTTCCTAAAAATAGACTGTCAAAAATAGTAAAAATACACTTGGTAGTAATACAACAGTGGTTAAATTTTCTGAACACTTTCAGGAAATAAATTATCTCCTGTATCATTCACTATTCATAAATAACAATTTTGTACCATTATTATTTTACATTTGAGAAAAATAAGGCTAAGAGAGGCTAAGTAGTTTGCTCAAGGTCACCCTTTAGTTAAGTAGCAATGGTAGAATCTGAAGAGAGGCCATCTGAACTACTATGCTACACTGTCACAGGTAGTACACATAAATTATGAAAATATAAAAGCAAACCTTTCAATATTTCTGCGAAGATCTGAAACCTGTACATTTCCTCTAACCATAAGGGCACAGGCGAGGTAGAGACTATGTTTGGGGTCAGCCCGAATTAGCTGGTGATCTTTACTAAAGGCATCTGAAAACATTTGATCCAACCTAGAACAATGAAAGAATCATTGTTTATACAAAATATTATTTCTTCTCTGTAGAACTACAAAGTGCAAAGATAGTCACCTACATGTAAATAAACTTCACAAACACCTTCTACATTTCAGTGATCATTTCCTCAAAACAATCTTGATAAGAAATAAAAGAGGAGGACACCTTTTATCCTTTATTTAAAGAGAGGAAGAAAAAGGTGCTCACCAATTATATCTAATAATAACACACGATCCTATAGCCCCAGCCTGTTTCTTATGTCCCACTTAACTCAATACAACTATAAGTAGGTTGCCTAGATAACTCTAGATTTTGTGTGCTGAATCTGCAAAATGTCTGGGAAGAGCTCTAGAAATCGCATGGTGTCACTTGATCCAACAGATATTTACTGAATGCCTACTATGTGCCAGGCACTATTCTCAGTGCAAGAAACCCAGCAGTGAGCAACAAACATTTCTACTCTACCGGAGCTTACATTCGATCTTGGTTATGTGATAGCAAGAACAGAAGACCCCTTTAGGGAATGATGAGCGGTGGGGGGTTCGTAAATCCCCTGCTACTGTGTTCCAAATTTTGGTATGTATGTACTTTTGGACATTTTTATGGAGTTAAGGAAACCCAGAAAAGGATAAGAACCACTATACAATAAGTGGGCAAACTCATTCGTGATTTATCCTCTGCTGCAAAATATAAAAACTAGTAAGGAGCTACTTGTAATTTTAGGATACTTATCTTTATTTACTTTAGAAATACGGAATTTCAGGAAATATCCAAACACTCCTCATATGTGCTTACTTTATTTTCGTGTGATAAAAATGGGATGGGTTAGTATACTTACATACTAACATTAATAAAAGGCACAACAAAAACCATTCTCACTACAAGAAATTGAAAAGTTTTAAAATGACTTTTAATAATATAATTTTAAAGCAATTTATTATTTTACTCAAGGATAAATGTGTTCATGTGCTGATATGACAGCCTCTGCAACATCTATAGTACAGCAGAAAAAGAGGAAAAAAGAACACAAAGACAGAATATTTTGACAAGTTCCCTAAGAGTGTAAAATCTTTAAAGTCCCTTATACATTGTCACAAACACATTTTAAAAACAAATCTTTTTACAAATTATGATTATATGAATTCAAAATGCTGCAACAGTATAATTTTTATTAAAATATGCCAAAAAGGATTAAAAGAAGTTTAATTGGCTTTAAAATATTTAGGTTGAAGGACCAAGTCAAACATTTTTCTTCTTTATGCTGGACTTAATTAGAAATTCCCTGTCTTTATTTTTTAAGAATTAACTTTAAATGTAAAAATGTTTGGACTATCATTATTGTACAATAAATAGTTTAGCATCAATTTTCATTCTGTGTGTCCATACTGAAGATGCACATTTTATTTAAATATACCAATTTTTAATATGTGGGGCTGATAATAATAGTGATCATTTAGTGAATGATTACTGTGTTCCATATACAATGCAAGTCACTTAACGTCATCAGCGTCCCACGCAGAAAGAGTTGCATCTACTCGTCGGCATAACTGGTTATTTGTTAACAGCTTAAATAAAAGTTAATCGATAGCACTGTGACATTTATAGTATAGAATTGTTACTTCATCAAAATTTAAACTATAAAAAAGATCTTTAATCTGGTTTTTATCATTTACTTACTTTCCTCTTAGAGTTTGACAGGATCTTTTCCCTCAGTCAACTGTGGATGCCAGTGGGAACTTTGCAAGCTTATCATCACTGTATGTGCTCAGAATATTTTTCAACTACATTTTTTTGTTAAGTAAACTGATTTAAGTTTTACGCATATAAATGACATGCAGTTAGTTACAAAACAAGGTGTTCTGGAAATGATATATAGCAGCTACCATAAACTGGAAAGCCTTCTTTGGTGCTGGACTGTGGTAAGAGCATTAAAGATACTCTTATTTAATATACCCAACAAGCATATGAGGTACATGCACCTGCACCTGCCCAAGGTCCTGTTGCTAGTGACAGAATTGGCATTCAGACTTAAGTATGTCAGATTTCAAAGCCCTGAAATCTTTTTCAATAAAAATCAAATCTTTATGAATTTCATTAGCTTAAAAATTTAGATTTAATGTCAAATAGTTTAATATTGACTTTTTAAACACTGACTTGTAAATAAAGCAATCAAATAATGAAAATGACACAGAGAAAATGACATGAAAAGATACTCAGAGTTACTATAAACTTAAAAAAACTTTTTAAAAAAAGTAATTCAAATTATCAAATCATTGGAATAAAGTTATTGTATCGTACCTTCGGGTAGGAATGTTAACATCTGCCAGTGTGTAGAGAGGTGTTAGGCTTGACACAAGATAATGCAGTTGCGGAAAAGGAACTAAGTTCATGCTGATTTCATTAAGGTCCATATTAAGGGACCCTTCAAACCTTGCAGAGCTAAAAAATTAACATTAAAGCAAGAGAAAAAAATTTAACATTAAAATTTTATACTTTGAATGTAGCTTTACTACTCAGCAGGCATTCTTAAAACCTTTTGCACACAGTTCTTCAGTAGAGAATATATGCTTCTTTTTTCTGTATTAGTGAAACTTAGTATCATGAATATCATGTATAAAGAGAATTAAAATATAACACACATCTATAGCAATTTTTATTTGTGGATTATATGACGTATAACCAAGACACTATTATGTTGCACATGACCCACACAAAAATATCTTAAAACAGACTTTGAATTAAACACATACATGTCAATAATTATTTAATTATTCTATAAACTTCATTAAATTCCTCAAGGGTCTGCCTGATGTGCTCTATAATTTGGAATAAAGCAATGCTAAAGCAGTCTTCTAGATCAAAGTCAAGGAAATATTTTGGACCAACTAACAATAAGGAGGTAAACATTAGCTGCTTTAAAAGATGAGAACATTCTACAGCAAAAAAAAATACGCTTACTGTTATCCAACCAAGTTCTCAAGTATTTATCTGTGACCAATCCTCTTCACTTAATACCTATTAATATTCTCTGGAATGTACCTGGGAAAATGCTGCTTTGGAGTAATAGAAAATAAAGTTCTTGTCTATGACTCCAAGATCTGAAAACACTAGACAGAATAAAATAAAAAAAAAAGCTCCTGTGACTTAGAGAAACTGAAAAATGCTACTACAAAAATGTTACTGTAAGCATCATCATAGGCCAAGTGAAGTTTTTAAACTGTCCTAAGTTTTGCCATTAATAGGATTACCTTGTTAGGTTCAGCAGCAAATTGGCCACAATGTTGTTCATCCCATCAAAGGGCTTCTGGTGCCGTTTCTTAACAGCCCCAGCACTTGAAGTAACCAGACTCTTTGGCTTTATAGTTGTGCCCAACTTTCCGGAATTCACCATCAGGTCAATTTTGCTAATGATGTCAAATAAAGACTTTTGAAGGAAAAATATTGGGAGAGAAGCTATTAAAAGAGTGGACACAGATGACATTTTACCAGGAAGGAAAGAGACTGAAAAACAATTTAAACTTATTTTTCCTCTTAGATGGGAAGGCTGAAAAGTGAAGAGAATGTTTCCTATGCACATATAAGTGTAACACAAGACTGAATGTATATATGATATATCCATAAATTACAATGTTGTTTCTTACTTGGTTGTCAATGGGCAACACACAGTCTGCATGCTCGTTAAGTTCCTTCATTGCCAAGATGCTATTGTAAGGTGAGGTTATGACATCATCCTCACCAGAAGGATAAACTGAAGTCACAAATCTGTATACTTCTGGGAATTCATCCTCAAGCATCTTTAAAAGAAATGTGCCAAGTCCGGATCCTGTTCCTGAGAATTAAAATTTGCAAAAACAAAAACATAAAAACCCAGCATAAACTATTCAAAATAAAATTGTGAGGAACTTGGAATTTTATGGCTTCTTTTGATAAGAACATATATTAAGAACCAGAGCATTATATATAAGACAGTTTTGATTCCATTAAAAAAACTTAAAAAAATTATATATATTATATATGACAGTTTTGATTCCATTAAAACATTTAAAAATTATATAAATAATTATATAAAATCCATTAAATAATTGAAAAATATATAAATACATACATATATAAAGCTACAAACAATATGAAAAAGGCAAACTAAGGAAAAAAATCTCCAACATATAGGAAGGCCTAATTTCTTTAATACAAAGATCTCAAAAATCAATAACCAAAAAAATCATGAATAATACAACAGAAAAATGGGTGAAGTATGTAAATATGTAATTCATAATAATCAAATGGTGAATAGATGTAAGGAAGCTCAACCCTTCTTCTAATCAAAGAAATCCAAATTAAAACAATCTCATCTTGAATATGGTAATGTTTTATAAGACTCAGTGACAGTGCAGGCAAATAAATCTGTATAGATTGTTTCTAATAATATGGATTGGTGAAATAATGTAGGAAAAGTGTTTAGTAATATCGGTCAAAATTTAAAATGTATTCTTTGGTCCTATTATCCTTTTGGGAATATGACCTACAGCTATAGGGGCATAAACAAGCAGAAATGCATGTACCAGATGTTCCAGTGGGGATTGTTTGTCATAACTAACTACCATGAACAACTTAACATCCACTAATGGGAAATGGACTTCAAAAATTATTATATATTAACACAACTGAATTCTAGGAGACAGAAAGATAATGAAAGACATTCAGGAAACACATAAAGTTAAAAAATGATGAAATAATATGCATTTCATGATCTTACGTTAAAATACACACATACTTTTGAAGGCATAGAAAATATCTGAAAGGACAGACATAGGCAAACTGGATTACCTGTGAGGAAGGAGTCTATGACTTAGATGTCGGAAAGGAGACCATTTTTAATCTTCACTGTTATTTATTTTGTCAGTAAATTATGAATAAAGTATAGTCTTCTGAGATTTTGAGTAATAGAGGGATTAAAAAAGGCACTATAATTAACTAGAAATCAAATTGATATTTTGAAAACTTACCCAAACTTGCAGGTTAATTATACTAGTAAATAGAAAATTTGTTTTTTAATGATTATGATGGTCCTCTAAAGGCTTGGTTATATAGAAATTATAACTTTAATTTTAAAATGTTATCATACTGAATAATATGTATAAAAATTAATTTATATAATCTGCTGAATATAAAATCTTAATCTGAACTTGGAGAAGAATAGCATGGCAAATTTTTCTTTTAAAACTCACTAATCCTTTTGGAAATTACAGTATGTTTCTAGTTCATAGAACAGAGGAGTAAAATACTTCATTTGCAAGGTACAGGTTTCCCTGGGGAAAGAAAGCAATGCAGATCATCTATTCTATGTCGAGATAATTACTATGTAAGGAACAATTTAAAGGAGCTGACTAAAAGGATTTCTTTTATCTATGTCTCTTATTGGACACAAGAAAGGTTAGAAGGTAAAGAGTACTGATATTTCTTAACAAGGATACCTATGAACAAGACAGAAATGCTTAGCTTCTAGGTGGGATATGAGACTACACAAGCAAACTCTTAGGACAAAGTCAGAATTCCCAGAAAGATCATATACACTGAAATGTAGTTAGAAATTTTATAAAAGAAACTAAAAGTAGAAGAAGGAAAAACTTCAGATTCAGTTGTACGGACTCTTAAAAGAGCTTTAATTTATAAACAATGGTAATAGCAACAAAATTTGACAAAATTTTAAAATAAGAAGCAGTTATGTATATACTCAAACACATACAGTGTTAAAAGTTGTACCTTTATTAAGCATAGGTCTGAAAACAGGCTACTGTTCGCAAAATGAATTCCCACTTACACTTTCACATTGTTATAGGGAAATGAGTGAATAACTTTACCTCCTCCCATGGAATGTATTATAAAAAAACATTGCAAACAATCACAGTGCTCTGCCGACTTTCTGAGTTTCTCTAAAATCTGTTCTTGATAAAGACTGCCAAAAACTTTGTGCCCCACAGCCCTGAAAAAAAAAAAAAAAGAATATAAATTACAAAAAAACCCTGGCATTTATTATTTCAAGATTTTATTACTTCTGATCTAAATGAAAAGATTACAGAAAAACTTGAAAAAACATTTTTACTATATTTATTCTTGTTTCATATGAACAGATCATATTGTGATACTTCAAAGATACTAGATAGAAAATGTAACAAATATAAAGATCTATAATCCTCAAATATCCTGATAAAATAGCTAATTATCAATGGATATTTAACTATGGTTTTCTAAATTTATCTTTTCTTTCTCCTTTTTTTAGGTATAAATATAAGACTTTAGTTACATAGTTTTTTCTCATCTCCATTTAAATTTTTCTTTTTTAAGATTTTACTTATTTATTTGACACAGAGAGAGAGAGATCACAAGTAGGCAGAGAGGCAGGCAGAGAGAGAGGGGGAAGCAGGCTCCCTGCAGAGCAGAGAGCCCAACGAGGGGCTCCATCCCAGGACCCTGAGATCATGACCTGAGCCAAAGGCAGAGGCTTAACCCATTGAGCCACCCATGGAACCCCTCTCATCTCCATTTAAAATAAACTCTGATTGCAGTAAGTTTTACATATTAAAGAGCAGAATTTGGTCAACTAGAAAGTCATTCAAAATAAAAAATTTTGAACATACTGGTTTAATATAGGAGAAAACATTGATCACATCATGTTATCATTAGTTGAAATGATACACAATAGAAAACTAATATTCATAAGGCTCTGCAAGCCTTTTTGATATTTAAATTTGCAAGGAGCAATTCAATGCATTAAAAAATTATTAAAAAACAAATGAATGATTTCCCCATGACATGCAGTCAGGTTATGTAACTCAAAAATTACAGAAAAAGTTACACAATTAGTAAAAAAGCCAGTTAAGGGGGCAGGTGAATTCATTTAGTGGCTAGTTCTCCCCAAATGAATTTCTAAGAATGCAAAATGTAAATTCATGCTTTAAAGTTTTATTTATTAGAGTCATCTCTACCCTTAACATGGGGCTCGAAATCATGACCCCAAGATCAAGAGTTGCATGCTCTTCTGACTGAGCCAGTCAGAGACCCAGTAAATTCATGCTTTAGTGAAATGACATCATTGCACATTAGGAACCTGAGAGACAGACTGCAAATAGATAAAATAGTAAACATTAGATTTGCAAATGATAAGGAGCTACTTAATTTTTAAAAAACAGCAAAAACAGTCTCAATGTAAATTTTCAAATGATCATTGTTGAAGCTTTTTACCCCATTAAAGAGAACAGACAGTTATATATTTAAGAGCTAAACACAGCCTTAGGCTGAGCTTAAATGCTGGGACACGGGTCTAGCTTGCGCCTCTTAGCAGTCCTATCAAGTCTAACCAACTGGAGAACTTGATAGAGTCAAATAATATAGGTAAGAGAACAGTTTATAAAAATAGTTAAAACTTTTCTCAGTAGTATTACATAAGAATCAATTTACAAGGAATTTAGTAAATCCATTTTTTATGATTTTTTTCTTAAAAAATGGTGAGAAAAAACTATGAAACAGGTGGCTCTTCAGCATTGAGAAACCCTATCATTTATCCAGGGAAAGATGAAGGGCCGAAAAGCCTAGAGGCAAGTCCGGCAGACAGATCTTGCTTTCATGTCAGCAGGACATTAGAATGACGGAAAGATCATTCATTTTTTTTTTTTTTCAGATGACATTCAATTTTTTACATACAATATGTTCTCACCAATTATTCCCTGAGCCAGAAATATCAGTGATGAGCTGCTTGCTATCAAACACATCTCTCAATGGTCCCTGCAGAATTTCATTTACTACCCCTTCCTCCATGTCAATCAAGACAGCCTGAGAAAGAGAAATAAAATAAAATCAGCATATTTGTCTTTAGAGAAATTTGCATTAATTGCATAAAAGTTGCATTGTTCTTTTTATACTTTAAGCTTAATCAAATCTTTACTTGAATCTTTATGTATAATCTGTTATAAGAATGAAAAAGTAATTTCACTCTGCTCAGGAGGTGGAATGAAAAGGTAGGTTCTAAACGCCTATCCTACTCCAAAATACCTTGTGAAGGCAGGGGAGGAACTGAATAATCCCCTCAACAATAAACAATTCTTTTATTCATGTGCCTATGTGATTATAAATGTTTTGAGAAATTTAAAAGGCGCCTTAACCAGAAAAAAATTCTCAATAAATGTAGGGTATGTTAATGCACTTGCTCACCAGGAACAATCATGCTGCTCTTCGTGAATCATGGCCCAAAACTGTTCAATTCAGATCAGTAAACTCACTATCAGGTGCAAACCAAGGCCCTGGGTAGAGGCCAAAGATGACAACAGGGTCCTTACTTCAAGAAAACTTAATTCATTACCACAAACACTATTGACATGGGTGATAACCTTTACTACTTAGAAGAAAATGAGAATATAAAACATAAAATTAACTATGGAAAGAAAAACAGAAAAGATTGGAGGCAAACACAGCAAAATGTAGGCAGGGATAGCTTGGCAGTAGGATTATATACCCCCTACCCTCACTGTTTTATACTTCCCATGTTTTCTACACTGAGGAAGACGAGTGAAAATGTAAACAGTTAAATAAAAAAGGTGAAAAAAATTCTGAAATAACCTTAGAATACACTACAAAGCTATTAACTCTTTGATTCAGTGTCAGAAAAAGTGCTTGGTTTAAGGGCTTTTTTAGTTCTTGTGACCCTGTGACTTTAAGCACTTACAGTGTTTCTATGTGCTTTGTATATATTACTTCACTTGATCCTCACAAATCTGTGCATAGGTACTATAATTACCCCTGCTTTACACTTGAGAAAACTGAGGCCTAGGAACGCTAAATCACTTAGCTGTGATCAGCAGGCTAGTACATAATGGAGTGGAGATCCAAACTTGGTGAGCCTGGCTGCAGAATCTTCAGTCTTCACCATCGAACTCCATGCTCTCCTATCTATTGAGATAGTTGAGTTCAATATTTATGGAGTACTAACTACCATGGGGTTGCAACTTATGCCCATTTAAATTCTGTGAATTAAATTGTTTGTGGAATTACTTATGCTACTGTAAGCTAGCAACTGTAATAGTCTTACCCAGGATGTCAGAAATATTATATTTCTAATTGTACAATAGTATATCACAGTAGTATACTATAAAGACTATAAAATTATGTATTACAAATGTGTTCTTTTATATACAGCAAGCAATACACATATACTTTATGTATACTGGACTATACAGGGTTATTTACTGGCAATTTTTAAAAATATTTTATTTATTTATTTGACAGAGAAAGATCACAAGTAGGCAGAGAGGCAGGCAGAGAGAGGGGGAAGCAGGCTCCCTGCTCGATCCCAGGACCCTGAGATCATGACCTGAGCTGAAGGCAGAGGCATTAACCCACTGAGCCACTCAGGCGCCCCTATTTACTGGCAATTTAAGATTTTTCTAGGATATTTGATGATAATATAAAGTTTTACCTAGATGTTGACTTTCACACCTAATCAACCATAAGAAAGACTTCACTGTACGGGCAAACAGTAGTATACTACAAGTTGTGTAAGATTACAAAAAGAAAAAAATATTAGCTTATAATGGCCTTGTTCCAAAACAGATTTATTTAAGATAATTTGTGGAAGACTACCCTCAATTACCTTGCAATCTGGGAAAGGAAGCAATAGGAAGAATACAAATTGACATTCAAGACCCTCTTGAAATCAGTTTTGATAGAATCATCACGATCATTGTCACTGAGCCTGAAAACGCTGGCAGGATATAGAACTCTTTCAATTCTAGTCATATCAAGCCTTTGATTTGTTTTTCCCTTGGAAATTAATTAAATGAGGAGAAATTATTCTGGGTTCCTCACGTAGCCATCCAAGGTCTGGAATCTCAAGCGTTTCAGGATTTGATGTTTACTGTTTTCTGCCAGAGCAACCTGGTGATAGCTTTCTGGTCTTTGAGCTCTCCCTTAATTATAATATAGGATTTACAAAATTCTGAGTATTTACCCATTAGCTTATGATACTGGATACAGTGGAGGGACCTGACTACCAAGTTATCTTGTGAAGCCTTCAGTGATCACAGCCACATAATACCAAGACTCCTAAGGGGAAATGGAAGAGTACCTTCTAGGACAAGTCAAAGGTGAGAGACACACTGGTTTATCCTTTCCCAATAGTGTTTCCTCCACCTCCTACCTTGCTCACTGATAGGGTGCTGGGAAAGAGTTCAAATTGGGAATACTCTAGGAAATGTCAATGTTACTTTTTCTGTGAGATTTGGATTGGGATGTTAGCACTCTACATAGCATGCAGGACACAAAGTCTTAATCATCTGAACAGCCTAAAAGCACATGGTCTCTGCCACTAAATTTTGTTTTCCAAGGACATCAGAGATTACAGATACAAGGAGACAGTTCCCAGGTACCACAACACAACTGCTTTTTGCTCTTCCATCCACAACTCCAGGTCTGATCCTTATTGTCTCAATTCCTTCCATCCAAACTGCTTTTCTTTTTGTTACAAAGATTATTGATCAACAACTGGAAAAAGCAGGTTATTGCAGAGAAACAACTGCAGAAGTGTTGTTGGAATGAGATTAAGACTAAATAGGGGCTACTGACTTGAAGCATTTTTGTTCAAGAGGTCTTAACATAGTTACGGCATTCACTATAACGTGGCTGGATCCATGCTTTGTACCAGGAATAGTAACTGGTCCATTATCTTCAAATGAAAAATTAACCTGCATTAGTATGTGTCTGAGGCTTAGAATTAAGAAAGCTCCTTTTGTTATTTACCCAGATGTATAGTTCCCCTGAAAGATTTATTAAAAAAATGCTAAAGATAGTGTTTTTCCTTTAAGCACAAAATTCCCCCTTTAAGTTCCAGGTAGATATAAATGTCTGCTTAATTATATTTATATTAAAATGTGGCTTAAATACTTTTTTTAAATTTGAGAAGTTAAATTAAAATTTTATTCTGATAGTTACAGAAGTATAGTTATTTTTAAAACACACATAATATAAGAATCCAAGTATACAGATCTTACTCGTGCTTTCAAAGAACAAATTTTCCCCTTGGAAATACAGCCACCATCACCAACCACTCTGAAAGATAAAAAATGAGAAAAGGTCATAAGATCTTCCAAGGTTAATACTGCTGTTAAGTAATAAAGTTAACTCCCATGTATATAATAAAGCTACTTACAGGCCTGGTGAGGCAGACACAAAAGGCAACAAAGAAGGTGCCATTCCTATTCTTTCCCCATGTCTACCCTCCCCTTAGGCTGAAAAGTTAGTGCTTTTTTCCTGGCTTTCTTTGTAGTTAGGGTTGGCCATGTAATCCAGTTCTTAATAATGAGATAAAAGGAGATATTCTGGGAAGCTTTTTTGATAAAGAGGACCAGATGCAGTTGGTGCCAACTCTTCCCTTTTCCTACCTTGAACATGAATAAAGATGTGATGCATGGAGTGGAGGCTGCCACTTTATAGTTATATAAAAAAATAGATAAAAGGACAAGAAGCCAACACAGTAGGAATAATGAAATGAAAGTACCTTGGACTTTTAAGGAACTTCTCAAAGCCTAGATCACCTGATTTCCAGATTTCTTTATATGGGATAACTGGATACTTTTATTGTGTAAGCCACCATTAATGAGGTTTCCTATTATAGCAGAACATATATCAACTGATATATCAGTTATATATCGCTGAGTATCTAAGCCTGTTCCTAGAATTTCATGTCGAACTAAAGTAACTACATCTATGACCAAACACGGGTATGAGTCAATACAGTTTACAAGAAGACAATAAATGAAAGGAAGTTGAACTGAACACAGATGATGCTAGAGGTTGGGTTGGTAAACTATGGTCCTTGGGCCGATTCTGACCAGCTCCTTATTTTCCTAAAGTTTTATTCAAACACAGCCACGCTCACTTGCTTATGTTCTAGTAAGCTATACCTACATTCCCATTATAACAGCAGAGTCAAAAAGATGTGACACAGACCTCATGGTCTGCAAAACCTAAAATAGTTACCACCTGGTCCTTTGCAGGAAAGGTCTGTTAACCCCCAGTATAGGTAACTTCTTAGTACACTATTAAAAAGGTATGGTCATTTCCTCAAATGGATATAGAAGTGTACACAAAAATGGGCTCTTGTTTTTGAAAGGTTTTTTTTTTTTTTATTTTGTAATAACATGGAACAGATGTTGGCAGGTGTTGCTAGTATATAGAAAGAATAAAATGCTAAGACTCATCTCCCCTTTTTGGATAAAGTTGGGATTGCCACTTGCCGCTTTCTAATGGCGCATGGGAGAAGAATGAGGCAATTGGGGAAATAAGAATGTCCTCATGTTAAATTATAAAACAGAGTAGAGGAGAGTATACTTATGTAGTCAACTTATTAAGAAAGAATAGCTCCCTGGCTGAGTTTCAACTAAGTAATACTTAATGAAAGGATTGGCCATCAAAAGTAGAGGGAGTTAAGAGTGGCAATTTATATAAAGATTTTTTTTTTTTTTAAGATTTTATTTATTTGAGAGACAGAGAATGTGAGAGAGAGTATGAGAGGAGAGAAGGTTAGAGGAAGAAGCAGACTCCCCATGGAGCTGGGAGCCCGATGTGGGACTCGATCCTGGAACTCAAGGATCATGATCTGAGCCGAAGGCAGTTGCTCAACCAACTGAGCCACCCAGGCGCCCAAGAGTGGCAATTTATTTAGAAGGGAAGCACATAAAAGGAAGTATGATGAAGGCAAATTTGAGTCTCTTAACATTTAGGGGAGAGGATGTTCTAGTTCACAAATAAGAGGGAATCCTAGATAACAGGTATCTCCATATAATAAAGATAAATGACACAAGTCATTAAGATAATACACCTAACTCCCCTTGGTCTGATTCCATGATCACCAAGCAACCTTCTATTACTTAGCTTTTCAGGTAGATTCCCTACAGAAGAGACAGTGCTTTTGAAGGGAAAGGAAGATCTGGTGCTCTTGAGTTATGGTTCCTATTGTCATTGACTTTCTGCTTTTTAATCTCCCATTCTCCTTGAGTTTGGTTTATCTGCCTGTGTTGGAAAGCAATGGACTCATTCTCTTTACAGTCTGCAAGTCTGAGGGTCAGACTCTGGGATTCACCAAGGAAGCAGAGGCTCTAATTAGCCTTCCCTAGGAGATAACTTACCTCAAATACCCAACCAACTAATTCAAACTAGAACTAGAATTTTCACTGAATTAGATAAAGGTGGATATTCACAACATATTTTTTAGTTCAAGTACACCACAGTTTAGTTTTATTAATTATTGTGAAAATACATAAACTTAATGATTAAACATTAAAAGCTTACGGACATACCTTGAATGTCAAAATTACTTTCAGATAAAAGATACATATGCTCTTTATTATATAAACAAAATAATTTGACTACTGTTTTTCTCTTTTAGCAAATTCTATTCATAGAACAAATATTCCTGACTACAAATAGTGTCACAAAAGTGTAAAAAATATATAAAAATATATTTTTCTTTCAAAAGTTAGTGATTCCTAAACGCATTAACAATACTGAAAGGGAAACTTTCAGTAATCTTTCAGTAAAAATTTATTTCAAGGTCATGTTAAGGGACCCTGGGTGGCTCAGTTGATTAAGCAACTGTCTTCGGCTCAGGTCATAATCCTGGAGTCCCAGGATTGAGTCCCACATCAGGGGGATGCTTCTCCCTCTGACCTCTCCCCTCTCATGCTCTCTCTCTCTCTGTCTCAAATAAATAAAAAATAAATCTTAAAAAAAAAAAAGAAGGCACATGAGGGGCACCTGGGTGGCTCAGTTGGTTAAGTGTCTGCCTGCCACTCAGGTCATGATCCCATGATGGAGCCCCATGTCAGGCTCCCTGCTCATCAGGGAGTCTGCTTCTCTCACTCCCTCTGCCCCGCTCATGCTAGTGTGCACGATCTCTCTCTCAAATAAATAAAATCTTTAAAAAATAAATAAAAATAAGAGAAGGCACACTAAAGGTTCTTTTGTTCCTTCAAATGGCTTTAAAGGGAAACCTGTTGTCCTGCTCTGCAGAATAATTTGAGAAATATTAACGAGAAATGAGAAATATTAATGGGAATGAGAAAAAAATATGCTTTCAATAAAGAGAAAACAAAAAAGCCAGACAACTTCTTTATAGTTATCAACCGTTTTATTGTTCTTTGAAGAAAACTCACCCAATCTGATGGCATGAAAAGAATCATGCTATGTGACAGACTTTAATGCCATCTTACCTGGTATCCACATTTCTAAAGAAGCTGCTTATTGCCTCATCATAAATTCCTTTCTAAAAAGAAAAAAGTATTTTGTAACATTTGATTAAGTTTTACCTCTTTCCCAAATGAAATCCTTTTGATTTAATAATCCCACAATATTGTAATGGTTGGTATTTAGCTATGAGAACAACAGCAAAAATGCAAGTTATCATAAAGTGCTTAGACTGATTCTTCCTATCTAAAGAATAAATGCTGTAAAATCTATGGGTTAAAGTTAGCAGACAGGGCTGAAGAAAGGAGTCCCCATAGGATTGTGGAACAGGTCTGTCAAACGAGAGACCTGTCTGGATTCCTGGTAATTATTTTAAAGTTGATTAAACTCAGGAATATAACACCACACATGCTACCTAGTTTACAAAGTACTTCCCCAATACTATCTCTTCGCTCTTCACAAGAATCCTGTTAACAATGAGACTGAGAATCAGGGAGCCTTAAGACTAAGATCTTTGGCCATCGTTTGTTCTGTGTCTAACGCCAAAAAAAAAAAAAAGTTTAAAAACCAGTTTGTTCTTTCCTGAGGAGATCCCGTACACCTTATATTGGTCAGATAAAAGATCAAAAGGACTGATTCTTGCTTATTTGTTGGACGAGCCTCGGTCACAGGCGAGAGGTCTCCGGGAGGCGGGGCCGGTACCTGGTTGACCGCGGCATGCTCCCTCAGCGCCAGATCCCAGAAGCAGCAGCCGATCTGGTTTCCGCACTGACCGACTGCGATAAGCGGAGGAGGGAAAGAGAGTAGCCATTAGGTGGCAAACAAGGCCACTCGGCTGCGCGGCGACCGAGTGACCACGCTTCCGCGCAGCTTACCCTGTAAGACCACCGACTGGGTCATCCTGCAGCGCGCCCCCCACCAAAGCACCAGGGAGCGAGCCCGCGCCCACTTTCGAACTCTTACAAGCCCCGCCTACCAGCGGCGCGCCTGGAAGCGCCGGGCCGCCGTAAGTCACGCTGCTGCCGCAAGTCACTGCCGTCGCAACGCGCTTCTCTAGAATCAGGCTAAGTTTTTCCGTCAGAAGGCCGCGCAAGGGTACTTGCGTCCCACCGTTACCATAGCGAATGGGCCTCCGGACCGTAGATCTTGCTGCTCGCCAACATCTTTGAGCTTCGGCAGCTCCGGAAGCTGGGGTAACTGGCGGGGAACTAGCCTTGGAGTGGGATTTTAAAATGTGTGTCTTTAAAAGTGTTTATGGGCTATGAGAAGTTTAGTTTTTGTTCACAGTCTCAACACCCTGGGAGTTGGGTCGAATTCCGTTTAATCAGAGTCCTCGGGACGCTCTGCTTTCGAGCGTCTTTTCAACAAGCCCTTTCTTCTAACAGAAAACAATGTCGTTGAGCACAAAGAAACCCCAGACGAATAGGCGTGTCAGGCTACAACCGAAACTAGGCAGTTTATATGCTTTGACAAAAAAGCGCTTCAGAGACCCAGTGTTCGTTGAAGCTGTATACTCCCGACATTAACGTCTAGGCCTTCTAGAGTACTCAAAAGAAATCAAGACATGTATCCTGCCCCAAGAAGCCTACAATCTAATATACACACGAAATACTAAAGCAATTTTTGTCTTACTGTATTGTGTGGTGCTAAGTTCTGTAGGATTCAGTGGATGAGAATGTAGATCAGCAAGTAGAAGTCTAGTGAAAGAGATGACATTAAAACTAGGCATTTGATTTATGTAAATTAGATGGAAGGAAGAAGAATAAACAAAATCAGACATTCCTGAAAATTACCAAGTACCAAAAATTGTCAAACATTGAAAAACACTCTGAACTCTTGTTGATCAATTTAGACCAGATTTCAGTTAAGAACTCCAGAACTTCTTTACTGAAATTAATCATTTCCACAAAATTCTGAGGAACTAGAAAATCCTAGGAAGCCATCTCCATTTAAAAAAAAAGTTGAAGTATATGTGCAATTAGTGTGTGGTGATAGTAACTATAATATTTATTGAGTAGAACACCTTATTCCTCCACCAAGACAAATAATTAAATTCCTACATTCTCTGATAGCTGGTAAGTTTGAAGTTATGATGGGTGGTTTATAGTGCTTAGGCTTTCCCACATTTCCATTTGGATGTTTTTAACTTTAGTACTCATATCCCTTGTGATTAATAGGCAACTTTTAATCCAGAATGTTTTGCAATTGCTAGATTTTACTCAACTGCTTATTAGTGAGCATGGAGTCAGTGGTGGAGGTGTAGTCCGGACCCACCAATACCTTACTTCACGTCTTGATGTTGAAGTCCCAAAGCCTGGGGCTTCCAAAATTTGCAAAGTTTGGTCCAGTTTGTAGGCAGTGATGTTAGTAGGTCTGTGCCAGTGAGTTATGGTGTCAGCTCAGCTGGTGATCTGGCCTCTGCAGGCTCTATTTTTCATACAGTGGTTAGATCCAAGTCGTTAGTCCATGCAGGTCATACATGGGAACAAGTTAAATTAAGAAAGTCCTAACAAGTCTTGTTAATAACTTCAGTCTGGAGAGCATCAGAATGAGAGGCAATTCTGCTTCAGAATCAAGGCAGAGCTTTATATACCAGCCATTGCAGGACCTCAGTAGAAGCAGAAAAACTTTTTAGAGTTTATATTTTCCAAGAACTCACACTGAAGTCATATATTTGAGCATAGCCTGGAGTTGAATACACTCCTAATTAGATGGACCAAGACCTCGTTTAAGATATTCAGCAATCTCAGAAGAGCAAGAAGAACCCAGGCCATCCTGGAGCGTTATAGACAGCTCTAGTGCAGTTATAATATACCTCCTCTGATACAAACAGTGAAAACAATATAACTTACCTTTCAAACTATAGCTGTAAGTAGAAGAATTGGTTTTAGAAATATAGAATTAGAGGCATGAAGAGTAGACTAGAGAGCTGAAAATCAAATTACTGATGTAGATGAGAGGCTTGAGATAATCAGAGAATACTGAGGCAAAGGACAAAGGTATTAAAGCTCTTAGAAGAGAATATATGTGAAAGAGACAAAGATGGTTTGACATGAGATTAATAAGTGCCCTTGAAATAGAGAACACAGCAAATGGAAGAAGAAATGTCCTTACTGATATAAAAAATACTAAAGGAAAGAAAACCCATAGATTAAAAGGATACAGGATTAAGAATTATAGGAAAAGTATTAAGAGTACACCTATCATGATGAATACTGAGTAATGTATAGAAATGTTGAATCATATTGTACATCTGAAGCTAATATAACACTGTATGTTAATTATACTTCAATAAAAAAAGGATATGCCATGTTCCATGGAAAAATTTCCATAGAACAGTCAACACTAAGATATATCCTGGTTAAGTTACTTAATTTTCAGAATTGAAGAATTCTGTGGGTACCCAGTCAAGAAACAAACACAGCAGTCGGGGGTGGGGGGAATGTCGGAGAAAAAACAACGAAAGTTTCTTAGACTCATCTATAGCACGTTCAGTACTGGAAGACATTGAAAATATATTACAGGGTTCTAAGGGAGAATAAAATGTGTTCCAGGAAAATTATACTCCTTTGACTTTCCAAGTTGTCACGTGAATATAATTAGAATTTGCGGGGGCTCTATCCATTTTTATTCCTGTTGGTACACTGCATTTCTGAGCCCATCTCTCTCTCATGTAACTTGACAAACACCACCATAGCAACCAATGTTTTACCAGCGTTGTCTTCTGACCTCTTCCCCTGGGATTCAAGTTCATTAGTAAGTAATCCATCGTCTAGGTTATCACAAGAGTTTTGCAAAGGTTTTTCCCAATACATTTGCCACTAATAACATAAATAACTATCCTTTCAGCTTCCAGTAACAGTTTCCTTGTCACCTGCTGCCTGACCACCATGCTAGTGACTTATATTTTAGATTTTTGTTATGGCAGTTCTTAAGTCTGGACCTAAGTCTTTATAAGTCATGATAAATTTTGCTAAGTTGTGGTAACAACTAACCCCTAAATGTCAGTGGTGTAAAACAATAAAGGTTTATATTTTTGCACATGATCTATGTCTTCTGGGAGGTTGCTGCGGTTGTGTTTTATGTTTACCTCACTCTGGGACCCAGGTTGCTGAACTACCACTATTTGGTACATTCTTGGCTTTGTGGCAAAGGGAAAGACAAGTCAAGAGGATCTTGCACTGCAGTTAATGGCTGTTGTTAATGCACTGGCCAAAACTAGTCACATGAGCTCTGAGTAATCAAAGGGTGACAGGAATTGCAATTTCCAGAAGACAGAAAGCCAGAAATATTTGATGAACAACATATATAAGTACATTACAAGCACTCTCAGATATGATATCAGAATACAGTATTCCTTTTCCCTGAGTATGGACTAAACCTATTAACTTCATTCTGATGAACAGAGCTCAAACACAATTCAACAGCCATCCTGAGTTAGGGAGACAGAATTGAAAATTCTGTGAGACCAAGGCAGCTAGAATTTTCAGATCAGAGTGCCAGAAAAGAGTGAGTGTATGAAGAAGCTCTGGAGATCTTCAGGGAATTTCTCTGAGCCTTAAACTGAGTACAGATCAGTATATGCATATGGGGAACCTACCCAAGACTGAGGAATGAACCACTGGGAAGAAGAAGGAAGAACACTTTTGGGGGGTTCATACAAGGTGGGGACTAGTTTACATTCCCAGTATTTTTAGAGGAAAAGCCCTGTAATATCTGGGAGTGTTGAGTACAGTAAGGATATTGCCTCAGTAGTGGAGAGGAATTAGCCGTAGATGAACGGCTGTTCTGATCTAGCCTAGGAAAGCATAAAAGCAAGAAAGCCTCCAAAGGGCCAGGAATTTCCAAGTAACTGTGTCCTAGATCAAAATTTGAAAGTGCTTAGAGGACTGAAAATAAAATCCAGCATTCAACGATGTAAAATTCACAATGTCTGCCATCAGATGAAAAATTGCAAGATAGGTGAAGATGTAGAAAACACTCCATATGAGATTAAAAAGAAATCAGTAAAAGCAAACCAAGAAATGGCACAAATAAAAGAATTAGTAGATGAGGACATGAAAATAACATAATTATACTCCATATGTTCAAGAAGGTAGAAGGAAGCATGGAAAGATTAAGAAGAGACAAATATAAAAGACCAGAGTCAGACATCTAGAGATAAAAAGGAATTCAATGTCTAAGATGAAAAGTACACTGGATGGAATTAAGAGCAGATTAGATATTGCAAATGAAAAGAGTAGTGAACTTAAAGATTTAACAGTAGAAACTACCCAAAATAGAACCAAATGAGAATAAAAAAGGATCAGTGAGCTATGGGACAACTTCAAACAGCCTTATATATCGTAATTGGAGTTCCAGAAGGAGGAAACAAAAACATACTTGAAGAGATAATGTCTGAAAAGTTTTCACATGTGATAAAAACTGTGAATCCACAGACCCGATAAGCTCAATGAAACTTTAGACACAGGAAACAGGTATAAAACCACACCAAGCACATTATAACCAAATTAATACCATTGACTAAGAAAAATATTAAAAGCACCCTGAGGAAAAAAAAAGACACTACATGTAGAGGAACAAAGTTAAGAATAAAAGCAGACTTAGAAACAATGCAAGTCAGAAAACTGGAACAAAATCTTTAAGTACTTAAAAAAGCCCTGCAAAACAAAACTATTTACAGGATTTTATACACAGCAAAAATATTGTTCAAAAATGGAGATGAAAGAAGTGGAGATGAAGTAAAAACATACAAAATGGAATGAATTAATTGCTAGTAGACTAGAACTGTTAAATGAAAATCTTCATTCAGATAAAAGGAAAGTGATGTTGGAGGGAAATCTGGACGTATTGAAGGGGTTCAAGAACACTGAAAATGATTAATGTGTGGGTAAATATAAAAGACTTAAGTCATTTTTAAAATTTTCTTTAAAAACAGTTGCTCAGAAACACAACGTGTTGTGGGGCTTATAAAAGATGTATGATAAAATAATACAGGGTGGGAGAGGAAAAATGGTTCTTTTAGTGTGAGCTTCTTTTAGTGTAAGATTCTTTTAATGTATGTGAAGTGGTATATTGTTATTTAAGGCAAACAGAAAAGTTAAAAATGTATAGTATAAACCCTAAAGTCACCGAAAAGAAAACAAAAAGTTGTAAAACAATAAGCCAGTAATGAAGATAGAATAGATTCATAGTAACCGAAAAGAAAACAAAAAGTCGTAAAACAAAAAGCCAGTAATGAAGATAGAATAGATTCATAGATTCATCTGATTCATAGATTCAGTTGTTTCAAAAGAACAGAATAAGAAAATATGGAGAAAAGAACAGGACAAATAGAATACAAATAGCAAGAGGGCATACAAATTCAGTTATACCTATCACATTAAATGGAGATAATTGAAACATGCTAATTAAAAGTTAGAGATCATCAGAGTAGATTAAAAAAAGCAAGGCTCAACTATATACTGTTTATAAGAAAACCACATTGGATATAAAACCAAATAGGTTAAAAGTAAAAAGATAGGAAAAGATAGATTGTACTAACATTAATGAATAGAAAGTATCTATATAAATTTCAGACGAAGTAGATTTCAGGGTACAGAATATTATTAGAGATAAAGAAGGATAGGCTTTTTTTTTTTTAAGATTTTATTTATTTATTTGACAGACAGAGAGATCACAAGTAGGCAGAGAGGCAGGCAGAGAGAGGGAGAAGCAGGCTTTCTGCTGAGCAGAGAGCCCGATGCGGGGCTCAATCCCAGGACCCTGAGATCATGCCCTGAGCTGAAGGCAGAGGCTTTAACCCACTGAGCCACCCAGGTGCCCCAAGAAGGATAGTTTTTAATAATAAAGTTGTCAATTCATCAGGAGGACATAACACTACTAAATACTATGTACCTAATTTCAGGCAGAATAGAAAGGAGAGACAGATACATTCATAATTATATTTAGAAATTTCAACATCCTTATTTCAATAATTGATGAAGAAGAATACAGGAAATCAGTAAGAATGCGGAAGACTTGAACAACTCTGTCAACCAAGTAATTACAATGATAAAACACTTCACTCAATGACAGCAGAATATATATTTTTTCAAAAGTAGGTGGAACACTTACCAAGATAGTCCATATTCTGACCATAAGCAAGTCTCAATAAATATAAAATATTATAATCATACAAAGAATGTTCTCTGCCAACAATGGAATCTAAGAAATCAGTAAAAGGGAACTAACTATAGTATTTCCATATATTTGAAAACAAAACAACACAGTTCTAAATAACTCATAGGTCAGAGAGGAAACCAAGAGGGGAAATATTTTTTTTTTAAAGATTTTATTTATTTATTAGAGAGAGAGATTGAGGATGAGAGGGGAGAAGGTCAGAGGGAGAAGCAGACCTCCCGCAGAGTTGGGAGTCCGATATGGGACTCGATCCCGGGACTCCGGGATCATGACCCGAGCCGAAGGCAGTCGCCTAACCAACTGAGCCACCCAGGCGCCCTATTTTTTTTTTTTAAGAGGGGAATTTTTAACTGAAAGTAATGAAAATACAACGTTTCAAAATATTTTTTTTAAGAGGAAATTTTTAACTGAAAGTAATGAAAATACAACGTTTCAAAATTTGTTGAATGAATCTCAAGTAGTGCTTTGATGGAAGTTTATAGAATAAAATGCTTATATGAAGAAGGTAGGTCTCAAACCAATGATTTAGGCTTCCGTTTTAAGATACCAGAAAAAAAGAAACAGATTAAGCCCAAAGTAAACAGAATAAAAGGAAATACTAAAGATTGGAGTAGAAATCAAATAGAAAACAGAAAATTAACAGAGAAAAATCAATGTAACCTAATACGTTTCCTGAAAGATTAAAATTCTTTTTTGAGCTCCCTTGCTCATAAAGTCTTTAACTTGGGTTCCTGTTCCTACTTGGTTTAGCCTCTACTTATTTCTCTGACCTTATTTCTTTTTTATTTTCTCTACTATGGTTATGCTGGCTTTTCATATTTTCTGTTGTCTTCTCTTCTGGCACATGATCTTTGCACATGCTGTTTCCACTGTTTGCCTTATCCTCAAATTTTTTTTTTTTTAAACTTCCCACCCATTTTCGCCTAGTTAGTGTCTACTCATTCTTTAGACTTAGGTTTGATATTCTAGTCTAGGGCATATGCTACCCTAACCTGTAAACTCTACTAGGATAGACACTGTATTTATTTTGCTCAATATTTTATCTTCAGCACTTAACATATGCCAGGCTCTTGGTGGATTCTCAGCAAATATTCGTTGTACCCATGAATTCCTTGAAATAGATCTATTGTCTTAGGATATGACAAGTTCAAGCATCACTCCTTTCTTGCATCTCATGAGTCAATATTCTGAGGATTGAAAGGCTTATGAGGATTAAGAGAGTATTTAGAGACTTCACCATCTTCAAAACTGCTCCCCCCAACATCTATACTTCACATATTCATCTATTTCTCTGTGGAGATCTACTGGAGAGTCAAGTTCATTTTGGTGATGTATTATTACCGTAGGGCTAGAAAGATTCATCATTAAGGCTACTGTTTGGTTTATTTAATTGTGTCACCCATACCAAAAAAAGAAACTTGGTGCAACTTGTGCCAAATAACTAGTTAAAAATCATGGTAAATTAGAGGAATTTATGAATATTTCACAAGCAGAGACTTTGTAGTTTAAAAATATATCAATGACTAAAAAGTTCAATGCTTCAACATTCTGATTTCAAGAACTATGCACGAAGATAAAAGAATGTGTGCTGGTGGAATTTTTGTCTCTCAGACATTGGCTTTATTACATGTTAGATTTTTTTTATTCTTCAAAACAACTGTATGATTTAGAAATTCATACCATTTTTTCGGGCAAATGTTTAGTGGTTTGCTCAAAGTCTCAGAGTTTACATGGTGTTAAAATTCAAACCTAATTTATATGTCAAAATCTACCATTTTCCCATAGCCACCTCCACTAGAAAATGTAAACTATTAAAAATTTTTGCCACCCTAAGGACCAAATGTATAGGTCCTAATGATACATTAGCTAACAATGGCTAGCAGTTTGTCTAACTATGACACAATCAGTTAAATTATTTCTCTAAGCTAAAATTGTGATCAGCTATTCACACATGGCACCCTAGTAAGAAAAAGAAGGTAGAGGTAAGATTTTGTCTAACATCAACTTAAATATGTAGAATGCCAACTTCCGATAATGTAAATCATATGAAAACAGAACAGTGGGAACTTAGAAAATGTGGGTAGTAAAAAAGGTTTTCATTAAATGAAAAAATACTTAATGTAATTTAAAAGTTTGTCATCAACTATGAAAAGTGAAAAAAAAATAAGATTAGCCAAAGAGAAATATTCTGGCTTAAGAGTTATCGTTAGTATTACGTTCAGTGAGGCAAGCTATGGCTTTAGAAGTTGGGAGAGGGAGGGCAGCCCAGAAGATAAAGTTTCATCTTGTTGCTGGGGCTATGAATTGAGACATTTTATTCTTTAGCAGATAGGAACCTATGTGAAAGAATTCTGATGCCATAATTTTTGGGTGTCACTGGGACATTCGATCATCATTCCTTTGGCAAAGATGGGACGAACAGAGGAGAGCCTCAGAGTCCAGGAAGCAGAACAGAGAGGACCATACAAGATGTGTTCTTATTTTCTCAATTGTTCTTATTTCTGTCATTGGGGAATTTCCAGGTTCTTGAGGAAATAGAAAAGAAGAGGTAGTCAGGCATTAGGGAGAAGATGTAAAGAATCCCACACAGGAAAAGCCATAGAGAAATTGTCAGGTACAGTTTGAGGCCTTTGGTATGGGATGAGGACAGAGTTAGATTGGATTAGTTTGTATTAGTTGTTAAGGGGAAAACTGGAAGATAAAGATAATGAGGAACTTGGGATATAAAGTGAAAAGAATCTCGTGATTTTGTACAGAGTGTAGGTTTAGAATAAAATAAATTCATTCATAGATTAAAATATTGTATATTTTAATCTGAATGAGGCAGTGACAAGCATAAGACTGTCAAGCAAACTTGAGAGACAAATTTTTTGTTGAGTTTCAGCTTGCTGCTGGAGCTAGGAATTGTGACATTTTATTCTTTAGCAGGTAGGAAACTATGTGAAAGAATCTTCTGATGTAATAATTTCTGGGTGTCACTGGAACATTGATCATCATTCCTCTGGCAATTCCAGCCTTCTATGGAAGGTCAGTAGAAGCAGTTGATTTATTCACCTCTACAGGAATCAGACTCAGCCTATTTTGGTAAGTCTATGTATCCTTGATTGAATTAGCTAAAACTTAATACCTACATAAATTAGGTAGTTACAGTAAGCCGTGGATTTTACTGTAGTTTTACCAACTTGTCATTGAGCATATCACTTTTTTCCTTGATAAAGGAAACACATAGTCTGTAAAAACCGATGTATATTATATTCAAATTCCTAAACTTTAATAATTTAGTTTTATTATTACCACAACAAACATTTACTTATTAGGCATAGAATACTGTTCTAGGCATAAAAAACAGTTACAAGATATATTTCATTTTTCCTGTCTTTTGTTGAACACATGTAAATTTATACAAAATAGTTACTAATTACTGTGTGCCAGCCACTGTTCTAGGTATTAAGGATTCAGTCGGTGGTGACAAAGATAGGAAGATAGGTGTGAAGTAGGAGGGGGTGCAGTGATTAAGCAAAAACCTTTACAAAAAATTAGGGCACTAGCTTTCAACAGGGGATTATTTCTTCCCTTTCTCCACCAGGAGAATATTTGGCAATGTCTGGAGACATTTTTGATTGCCACAACGTTGGGAGAGGGGTACTCTGGAATGTAGTGAGTAGAGGCCTTGATGGTACAAAATATCCTACAGAGCACAGGCCAACTTCTTCTCTCCTCAACAAAAAACTACCTGGCCCCAAATGTGCATCGTGTCACAGCAGAGAAATCCTGAATTAGAGTGGTAACTGTTCTAAAGCCAAAATAGAGAATGCTAGGAAAACTTCTATAATGGAGTGGTTATGGAAGGTTTCTCTGACAAAGTGAAATGTAAATTCAGACTTAATGAATGAGTCGTTCCTAGCAAGTAAGGAGTGGGGAGCAGTGGGGGTGGGAAGAGTTCTAAGTAGAGGCATAGTAGGCAGTAGAGAGCTTGTTTTATATAGTTGTGTGTGTATGTGTATTATACTTAAATCTTACGTATACATTATGTTATGTGTGTGTGTGTACATATATTTAATAATGCTCAGCAGCATTGGCTGGGTACTAATAGTTAACATTTATTGAGCACTAAGTATGTGTTAGGCACTGCATTTTACATGTATTACCTTATTTAACTCTCACTATCACCCTGGAAGGAGATACTATTATTCCTGATTTATCCTTGAGAAACATACGTGGTTAAGTACCTTGCTTAAGATTACAAAGTCCAACTCTCCCATTTTCTTCACTAATATGCTGTAAATGTAGGGCGGGGGTGATGAATGATCATCAAGAGCAGGGTTAACGGAAGCTGTCATGGAGGACGTGAGGCTCGATTATACTTGTAAGGAAGAGAAGGGCTTGGCAGAGAGGCAGTGGGGAGTGAAAGTAGGGGCGCAAGCTTGTTGACTGTAACACCCATTTCAAGCAAGCTGTTTTTTTTTCCTTTAGCAGAAATAGACTTCAGTAATGTTAACCACAGGGCACAGTTTACTTTGACCATCTATCTAATGGCTGTTTTATTTTTGTTGCTAGACTTCAAATTGTACGTGAGGGGGAGTTGTGTAATATAACATTTATATACTTTTATAGATAGTTTACAATGACATTTTCAGAGTGTTTCTATATACCTGTGACGAAATAATAACATTAAAGATCCAAAGAACTTCTTGAAGACAACTCAGCCCTGTGCCATTATTTTAACTTTCTACTCTAGGTTTTCAGTGAATTATGCCTTTTCGGTTTGGGACCCAGCCAAGGAGGTTTCCAGTGGAAGGAGGAGATTCTTCAATTGGGCTGGAATCTGGCCTGAGCTCCAGTGCTGCCTGTAATGGGAAAGAGATGTCACCAACTAGGTAAGGTCTGCTCGTCCTGAAGACTGAGCAAAGGCATAATGGCTGTTATCAATGTGAGCTTTAGTTGATGTTCAGTAGTAGCAAGGAAAAAGTCTAGAGCTATTAAATTAACATTAACAAACATTGGTGTTATGAACTTAGTATTAACAGATTCCAGGTTTTCTAAGCGCAGTCTGTTTTTGGTACCTCTGTTAGGTCTCAGTGATAGACCAATTCTTCTTTTTCTTTTTCTTTTTGGTACATTTTTAGCTAGATTGCTGTTACTGTTGTTTTTGATAGTTACAAGAAAGATAACACCCATTTGAATAAGCAAATCTTTAGGGTTACTATATGCCAGGCCTAAGGCTACAAATATGAAAAAGACCTCAACTTCAGATTTAGTGTCACTTTGGCTTTGGTTTGACTTTTAGCAGAAAGATAGTAACACAGAGTGCGAATGTTTTATAAAGGAAAGTCATTTTCTGCAAATTGGAGAAAACTTTAACACATAGGATTTGTTTCACTTTTCTGCTGCTTACCAGAGCAAACCATCAAATACTACATTGTTAGATTCCATTCTCACGGGTTGGAAATTTTTAGAACACAGATTTGAGCTTAATAAAGCAGGTACATTAAAAATCAGAGTTATTCAAGGATGCAGTACTATTTTGGGAAGTACTAAGCACTTGTCTTTAGAACGTCTGAGGTTAGGTCATTATCTGGTGGGAATGTTGGAACAGAAATTCAAGCACTAGATGTATTTTTGGACTAGATGTCATTTAAAGATTCTTTAAAACCCAAGATTCAATCAACATTTGAATAGCATATGGAATAGTATGTTTAGTTTTATATTTTTCCACAAATATTCTAGTTTTTAGATCACTCAGTTGAAGTGATTTTAAGGTGCATGTATGCATAAATTGCCATAGAGTCATCACTATGTTTACAACTACACACGTCCCCCCTGCCTTTTTTTTTTTTTTCATTTAGCAATCACTGCATAGCTTTCAAAATGATCATCCAGAGGGTTAGTTTATATTTATGAATTTTCTGCGTCTAAAATGTATGGCAACAACCACAATTTCTTTGCAACGTGAGTCTAAAATGTCTGGCTCATTAGTGCCACTGTGTTATAATTATATTGTGACATTTCAAAGCTTTCAAAATGATTCAAAACAGTTGATATGCAAACTTTGCCACTCTGAAAAAGTTTCCTTTTTAGTATCTAACCACATGGGATTTGCTCTTTTCTTCAGGCAACTCAGAAGATGCCCTGGAAGTCATTGCCTGACAATAACTGATGTTCCTATCACTGTCTATGCAACAATGCGAAAGCCACCTGCACAAAGCAGCAAGGAAATGCATCCTAAATAGCATCATTAAGCCTTTTGTAGAGGTTTGACTAGGTCAAGGGTAATGGGCCAGTATCATCTTATGATCTGATAAACAAATAAAAGTGGTGGCACCTTTGGATGATGACAATAGTGGAAATATTTTCTTTCAGTAAGAAAAGACACAATGTTGTCTGTAAAATATGTAGTGATAAGCCATCAGTTATGTTTGATAAGACAGAATAATATTTCACAATTAGAAAGTACTTTAGAGATCATTTTGCTCATAGTGGATCATTAATATCAGTAATTCAAGGTGAAGGTTAATCTACGTTCGTTATCCATCATGAAGAGTCTGTTCTAAATACTTAATGTGTTTTAGGCTGGTTTCCTTTGTTTATATTTGGGTTGCCACTTAACTGAATCCTTTCACTTAAATACCCTAAGCCAGTTTCTGACTTGATGTCTTTTTTTTTTTAAGATTTTATTTATTTATTTGGTAGAGAGAACACACGTGTGAAAGAGCGCAAGCAGGGAGAATGGCAGGCAGAGGGAGAGGGAGAAGCAGGCTCCTCAAAGAGCAAGGAGGCCAATGTGGGGCTTGATCCCAGGACCCTGGATCATGACCTGAGCCAAAGGCAGACGCGTAACCGAACTGAACCATCCAGGCATCCCAATAAATTGTAAACTTTAGAGTTATCTCTAAAAACAAATGATAAGGGGCACCTGGGTGGCTCAGCGGGCTAAAGCCTCTGCCTTTGGCTCAGGTCATGATCTCAGGGTCCTGGGGTGGAGCCCCACATCAGGCTTTCTGCTCAGCAGGGAGCCTGCTTCCCCCTCTCTCTCTGCCTGCCTCTCTGCCTACTTGTGATCTCTCTGTCTCTGTCAAATAAATAAATAAAATCTTAAAAAAAAGTGATGACAGAGAGCTAATACCCAATAGTGGCTATAAAATGGAATAAATATCACTCAATCCTAAAGAAGGGAGGAAAAGGGGAAAAAGGGAACAAAGATAATGAATTTAAGCTAAATTATATTGATATTTTCATTAATTACAAAAGGTCTAAATACTTCAGAGAGAAAAGAAGATGCTATCTACTTGGACTTACTTTAAATACTAAAACACATAAATTAAAAATATGAAAGGTAAAATTAGATATACCATGTAAACATTAATCAAAAGAAAGTTGGAATAGCCTATATTAATAATAAACAAGATAATTTTAGAACAAAGAATACCAGGAATAAAGAGAGACATTTCATAATGTTAAAATGGTCATAACAATTTTGAGTGTTTATGCAGAGCTTCAAAGTATATGAATCAGAAACAGATGAAATTGAAAAGAACCAACTCCACATCTTATAGTTGGAGATTTCAACATCTTTCGGCAATTCATAGAAGAATGATAATCTGGCAGAAACTGTATATTCTTTTCAAGTACATATGGAAAACTGCACCAAGAATAGACTACATTGTAGGCAGCAAGTCCCAATAAATTGAAAAATAGGCAAAATATGCAGAGTATGCAAGTACATTCCACAGTAGAATTATAAGTTAGAAATCAACAGAAAAGGATCCAGAGAATCTCCAAATATTGGGATACTAAATGACAGGTTTTTGAATAACCCATGAATAAAGAGGAAGTGACAGGAGAAATTAGAAGAGTATTTTGAGCTGAATGAAAATGGAAACACAACATGTCAAAATGGATGGTGTACAGATGAATACTGCTTAGAAAGCATTAAATTCTTGCATTAGAAAAGAAGAAACATCTCAAGAGAATGATCTAAACTTTTACCTTAAGAAAGCAGAAAAGATAGGCAAACAAAACCTAAAAATGGCAGTAAGAAAGAAATAATAAAGACCAGAGATCAATAAAATGAAAATAAAATAAATAAAATAAAATAAAAATAAATAATAGAGAAAAATTAATGGAACCAAAAGCTGGTACTTTGAAAAGATCAATAAAATTGATAAACCTCTAAACATAATTACCAGGGAAAAAGGAAGACACAAACTATTGATATCACGAATGAGAGTAGAGATATTACTGTAGATCCTAAAGACATATTGAAAGGATAAATCAGTAAGTTTTTCACCAGTATGAATTCTTTACTCTTCTAAATCCTCTGCCTTGAGTAAATCCTTCCTACATTGTTTACACTGCTAGATCTGGGCTTTCTGTAAAGGAATTTACAAACAGGTTTGGGGGCATCATGCTTTCATAACCTTCCTCCAGGTTGACATCAGCTCATTAATCATTCATCTTTAGACATGATCATTTTAAAACATATTTTGTTGAGGTGGCCGATTTAGCTCACTGTAAAGGCACTATGGTCTGGCTAGGTTGGTGAGGCACTCAGTTCTGGGCAGCCGCCATTACTATACTTCAGGAGCTCCTTGAGGGATTCAGTTGCTACTTCTGGCTGGTCATATCATGCTACCTTCCTCCTGTGTGTGTTTTTCTGTCCCATGCTTTGGCAGATAATAGGCTTTTATTTCTCAATCTCATCTACCACCCCAACCTGCCACCTGGGCCATTCTGTCTCCTGGTAGTGTCCTCCGAGGATGATGTCCTCTCGTGTTGTGAAGTTTAAAAACTGAGTGGCCTTATCAACGTAACCAACTTAATTCCCTACTTTTCAGGGCTTGAAAGGTTACCAAAGATCTGAGGGAGTGCTTCTTGTCTCTCTGGTGGGCAGTATCATTTTTTCCCTCCTCTACTCCCTACATCTTCAGCAATCAGAGATCCATGGGGCTCAGGGGATCTTAAGTGGAGAGTCAATACCAGATTTTTTTTTTTCCCCTCAAGAGTCCTAGGCACTTTACAAGTGATTGCACCAGGAAGTAAGGTGAGGGTAACTTCTATGGAAATTCTGCTTTTCTAAAATTTACTCAACAAATATGTATTGAGCATAAACCTGTCAGGTGCTATTCCATTGCTCTTATATCAGTGAATAACACACACAGTTTCATGAGTTTACATTCTGGACAGTGCCTCATTTTGTTGCCCTTCTAGCTTCTTTATATAGACTGTGTGAGAGTGTGTATGTGTGGGGGGCCATGTTGGGGGATTGTCATGTTACATTGCTGATTATGCTGAAACGGTTTTTCTGAGTCAGTCCTAAAGGAAAAGGGATTGACTCCACACTTCAAGTGTGATGTATTTACTGTTTTATGGTCCCAGCTATGGGCTGTAGTCACAGATTTAGGGAAATAGAAAAGACTCTACTTGACACCCTATACTACCATGTTACATACAAGGATGTAGGGGCTCAGAGAACAAATAGATCCTAGTATCTTCTGAAATACATCCCCCCTGCTACAAACTCCAGGCTGAGAATTGCGGGTGTGTGTACCAGACAATAGGCAGGTAGATGTATTATCTTACATCTACAGAATGGGAAATGCTAAGTGCTTGATTCTTTTCATGTTTCCCAATTCAGAATTTTAAGAGAAAATATCTGATTGTTTGAATTCATCTTTACACACCACCAGATAATGTGATGTTGCTTCACTGGGAAGCCATAGTACAGTCCTCTAGTCCAATCAGCTGTAGTCATGGCAGGAGGAAGTAGGACATGGGTCTAAATAGGGCTCCTCCTTCAAACTGGGGCTATGGGAGGCCTCTTCATCTTGAAAGGCTCTGAACTGGCAGGGAACAAAACAACAATTGGTCAAAATTACTATAAGCACCTGACCCATATTTCTGTATATGAAATCCTGATACACTGTTTAACTAAAAGAAAAAGAAATGGCTTTTTTCTCCCCCAACAGAAGCTGGAAGGAGATGGAGTCCTATCTAAGAGCTGAGTCAAGCTCTTAAGAATGGCAAATTCAAAGTTTCAGGTCACTGTGTGGTGGTTAGTAGGTATATGGGTCAGTGGATTCAGTAGATTCTCATTTGTCAAGTGCAGGAGTGTGAAATACTAACTCTGCAAAGTGGCTTTGTAAATTGTGGAGAAGCTAGAAGAATTTTTGTGTTTTTGGTCTATGTATGAGTCCATGTGCACACCTGCTAGAACCACTGAGCAGGTCCAGACAGGGTCTACTGCTGGACTGTTTTTGTTTACTTTGTGCTATTGCTGAGAACGAGGAACTAGGTGGCCCTCGAGGATGCTTCTGGAAAATCTTTTGGAAAAGAAAATGGAAGGGTGTTTCAGAACCACTTCTTCCTGTTTGGGTCTGAGGGAGGGAATATTAGAGGGTGCACTGTGTTTTGAACATTGGTTCAATCTGTACTTGTTAAGGCTCTAGACTCTTGGGATTCAGAATTGTGAGTTTAGACGTCACGTAGGACTCCTAGAAGGTTTTGTTTGGCCAGCCTGGTATTGTGCTTGCTGTTACTTTAATTTGATTAGTTACCAACTGAAAACTCAGGCTATTTAAAACTCCCCAAATTTCACATTTCCAGCTTCTGGTGGAAGTCTGGTTCTTTTAAAACTTGTGTTCTTTCATGGTGAGAGTCAGCTGAGTTGAGCAACCGCTGGCTTTCTAGATAAGTCTGGCAGGGGCCCTCTTCATTTTGTCAGCCAAACCCTGCCAGCTCTAGGGGTAGGGTTTTTAACTCACCAGCTCTACAGGCATCTGGGTTTGTGACTCCAGCCTCAGAGAACTGCTGGTAGCTGGCAGACAGTTCTCTGGAGGCAGGAAGCAAGGGGATAATGATGCTGCCCTTCATTTTGACACCTGGTTCTTTGGCCTAGCTGAATGACAGCCGACAGTCTATTCCTAACTTTTCTAAGTCTCAGGTTTCTCATCTGCAAATGCCACCTCATAAGATTAATGTAATGATCAAATCAACTTTAACTTATCATGGAGTTTGCCATGCAGTAATTCCTCTATGAATTGATATTAGCTATTTTCATTATCTTCAACTTTATTATTAATGTACTTGAGACAGGAGGGTAGCAGGGGAATAGATGTATATATATCTATATATATCTTATATAATAATTTATATATTTATTTTTCCCCAAGGTCAGAGATTATTTTATTCCCTTAGTAACTCTTCAAAATTTTATTTTATGCCCCCTTCCCTTGCCCCCCAAAAGTACATACCCTTAATCCTATTGCTGTGAGGGCCTATTTTCTCTCATTCTGTCTTCAATGTTGATTATCTTTTCACATAAAATTCTTTTATTTCAGTTTCTGTATTTTAATTTCACACCAGCTATTCAAGCCTATTTTTTGTAGACTTTATGAATATAAACACCTAAAAAATCATAAAATTAGAAAATACTAGTTGTGTTGTAGTTATATGGGGGAAAACTTTTAATATAAGGACTTTTATACTTTTAAATAGAATTTTATGCTTATGTCCTACTTTCTTTGCTGTAATGTCCTCAATGATTCCTATAGAACACACAGTAATAATATCTTAGAGGAGCTTCCTCTCATGCTGTTTTCTTTTTCTTTTAAAGAGATAAGGGGGAAAAAGTGGTTTAACTCCTTTTTTCGCCTCTAGAAAAAGTTAAGTTGTGCATCCATTTTTCTAATAATTTGTTAGAAATTTCTTTATTAAACCTTATAACTACTATAAACCTAAAATATTCTTGTTATACTGTTAGATCAAACAAAAGTACTAAAAGCAAACCTACCATCTAATTCCAGATTTTATGTAAATTAGTAAACATTTTCAGGATAAAGAAAAGTATACCTCGGATATTTTGGTGTAATTCAATTCAAAGTATCGTCCCTGAAAGAAAGATGAATCCGAGAATCTAGCCATACTTGCAAATGTGTGCCAGTGTTTATTTAAAATCCCTTCTATTTTATTAGAAACAGGAACCGTAATTTCACCAGCAGGAAAAAATACAATGCAAGTAAGTGTGACGCTCCTTTGATTGTTGTTCATGGCAGGCACTTTGGATCCAAGGTAAGAATCCAAATGAGAAATTATAAACTTCCATTCCCTGACGATTCATTTAAGTCCTGCCCAACTAGATGAAGGCTCCCACCAGGAGGAAAAGTTGCTGTTTCTCCTGGCTGGCATTGCGTTTCTTTCAGTGCTCTAAAGAACTTTGTACGGGGGCAACTTTGCTCTGCTGTGTCAGGCTGCGGGACAGGAGTTGATGCTCACGGCACCGCTGACCAGGGCTGCTTTGCTGAAGCTCACAGGGCGTCCATCGATCACGAAGTGACGGATGCAGCCTGTGAAGGGTCTGCCGGGGGCCAAGCGTGGTGTCAGTAGGGACTCTGGAAAAGGGAAGAAATGAAAACGAAGACTGTAGGTGAGCCCTTCCAAGCCCAAATGTTACTCTGGCAAAAATATACGTAACAACGCTCACATCGTCAAGATTTACATATCAAAAATGGAATACGGTGATAATTTACTCATTTTCTCAGGAACTTTATCTGCTTTTGAAGCAATGTGACTATGTGGTAATTTTAAAGTTTTGCCACGTTTCCCGTGATCAAAGTTCTGAGTGTATTTCAGCTATCTTCCAGGGCTGAGATTTCCCACATAGATATAAAATTTCAGTAGTAAGTTTTCAGAATCTACCTATGCTTATGCTTTTTAGAGTTAATTTTGCCTTGGTCTCACCTATTTCATGTGATTTACTGAGAAAAGGGAAAGAGATTTTAGCTTCTGCACTATTTTTAGACTTGGATAATGTTTCTGTTTAATTTGTATCATTACCCTTCACCCTTAAGCCTTCACATTTTGGCCAAACTCATAAAATATAATGAGAAAATAATGAATTCACATAAGCTAAATTTTAATTTTTCTGAGCTCAGGATTTAAGAACTATAAATAAGATAATGATAACTGGTCTGGTCTTTGTATGGGCACAGGTGCCCTGTAGTATGCCAGGGGAACTTTCTCCCCTTAATCTTAATTAGAAATCTAGAAGAAGCCTTATGCTTATTAATTGTACAGATACAATTAAATGTGTTGGATGATAGAAGCAATGTAATCTAAAACAATTTAGAGAGGTTAGAAATATCATGGAATTAAAATCCATTTAGTCAAAGCTTATTATTATGTACAAATAGCTATGTGAACAGTCTCAGATAAAAGATGAAAAACACTTAGAAATCACTAACTCAGGAAGGAACATAAAACAGGACAGCAAATTAAGTATCATCAAGGAGCTGTAATAAATTTTCTAAGCAGTGTAGATAAGACTATGCAGAAGCTTTGTACTGATAATAAATCATGGAAATCGCATTTCATATTTAGAATGATAATTATGAAGTTTTAGATTTGGAAGAGGCTGAGAGATCACTTCCCTTTGTCTCTAGATTACTATGACTATATATATTCTTCAAGGCTGTTCAGTGTACTTCATCGTCAGAATAAAAATGAGTGAACAGGAGAGAGTATAAGGGGCAGAAACATCTATTTCTTCTGCCCATTTTGGAAACTAGTTTTAGAACATGGATTTTGACTCTGTTCAAGCTTACCACCTTGTGGTTCACAGGGAACATCATCTAGAGGAAATAATTCATATAGAGATTATGGTCTTCATAATTCACTACACAATTTATTGTAGGTAGTGACCATAAAGTGCCCCGGAACCCTAAGTAACCTATTAATAAAATCAACACGTGATTTGAAGAGTAAACATTCCTCAGGTCGAAAGCTTGACTATATACAGAATAAAGCAGGCTTTTCAGTAGAGGAATGATGAGATCTGTGTGTATGTATGAACTACATTATCTTAAAATTTTTTTTATTTCTAATTTTGATTTTTAAATTACACAGTAAAATTGACTTTTGGGGAAGATAGTTCATTAAATGGATTAACTTTTTATTCATAGAAAAAGTATCATCAGGGTTCTACGTGATATACGAGAACTGGTAGAGATTCCACGGGAATTCAGTGCCTATAGGAGGTTCATTTGTGACTAATTTCCTTTAGTTATTCTTTGCCATGCCTCAGTTTCTGATGTGATTTTAGTGGAATTAATGTTGAACAGCTCAAAATGATGTAATTAATGACATTCAGCTTAAATTATAATTGCTTTTGTTCTAGGCTCACTGGCATGGATGGCTCCTAGATGGAATTTAAAGCTGCAATGGTGCAGTGGCTAGCCCCCGCACCCCTCCGGCCCACTAGTTCCTGTGTGCTGTGTGCTGGCTCATTAGCTACAATTTGCTGTTCATTATATGTCTCAGGCAGGCTAAACTCAGCTTCAGGTACACCGTGCCCACCCAGTCTGTGGCGCTTAGCAACTCTTGTAGTGGGAGATGATGGCAGTGTGTAATGCTGGGATCAGACTCTGAAAACAAACAGAAATTGGAGACAAATATGCGTTTGAATGATATAGTAAGTGCTTTGGTGCAAAGTAAGGAACAAATACTCTTAGGTTCCATGAAAGAGGGCCATGCTTGTTTTGTCCCTCTCTCAGAGCCTAGCACAGTGCACAATAGACCATACGTGTTTGTTTTGTGTGGAATGAAGTCACGTTACCGGGCAGCAAGGAGTGGGCTATTTAACTTCCATGAGATCCTGTGGTAAGGGTCACAGGAGGGCTAGGCAAACGTAGCACATTCTAGGGAGAGAGGGGCATGTGTGTCAGTGGAGGTCTGAGCTGAGTCCGAAAGGTCCATAAGGAATTGAACTGGGAGAAGAGTGGGAGAAGCTATTCCTCAAAAAGGTACCAGGGGAGGAAAGCAAGAACATTTGCCCAGAAATTGAGGCTCCATGTGTGATTTAAAGGCCTGGAGCAAGGAGGGCATCCTCGAACATCCAGAGAACTGCAAGTCCCAGCAAGTGTGGGGAGACCCCAGAGACAGGCGTGAGGAAGGGCCGGAGGATCGAGGACCTTGCTGAATTTGATCGTGTAAACTCTTGGGAACCTGTGGAATATTTTCAATCATGTTGCGGTTTCCAGGAAGAAAGCACGGAACAGAAATATAAGAACTGAGGTGACTCATCTCCCCCATTGCCCGCAGGAAGTGCAGTGGTGGCATTTGGCACAGTCCCTTTCAGAGCCGAGGCCAGAGCGGGAGGAGAGGACTGGGGATGGAGATGGGCACGGAGAGTGGAAGTGAAGAAGAGGAAGGTCTCAAGTATTTCATCAGGGAGTTACTGTGATTGTCAATACTAGTGTCTGCAAAGTTCACGTTACAGAACGCTCAGTTGCTAATATTTCGTGAGTACCCCAAGGTCAGGTTCTTAATTGGATCTGTGTTTTCTCTCTCTCTTTTTTTCTTACTCTCTTAACTTATTACTCGCCTTTACGTGGCTCAGTCTAAAATAATCTAGTTAGGACACAAGGAAAAATCATGCAAAGTTTTTCCTTAAAATCACCATCCAATTCCAGATGTAGATGCTTGGTTTTCTCCTTTCTCTCTCTCTCTCTTTCTCCCTCTCTAGCTTTAACATTCAGTTTTTCCAAGTTAGTGAAATGTGTGCAACAAACACTTTCAACATAGGTTCAGAGGGTTAAAACAGTTGTGGGGGGTTCATAAGAGTCCTTCTGTCACCACCCTGGATTACACGCCATTCTTGGCGGATGACAGCAGCAACGTTACTGATGATGTTTGCAGGATGGCAGCTGGAGACTGCTCCTGGGGACTGTCACTACGTCAGAACAAAACAACTTACGGTCTGCAGCTGTTTTCACAATTCAGACTAATCCTGCACAGGGAGAACTGCGGATTCTCTTCTTTCTTAGTAAGGTAGGGGAGTAATTACCAGCAAACTTTTAGTCCTCCAAGATTCTCAGATCCTAGAACAGTATCAGTAACTGAGTTTTCTGTGTGTTAGAGAAAAAAAATAGTGTATGTGTTCACTACGTGGACGTGAGGATATATAAAAGGAAGAGAGAGAAAAAAAATAAGCATATATGGCAAAGGGAGAGTAGTATCTACCAGGCAGGAGGCAGAAGTGTGGTGATGTGTTACTTTGTTTTGAACCTTGGATAAGGAGTCATAATCACCAGTAAACTTTTTCCTAAGAAGGAACATTGTATATAAAATCCTTTGAGTTATTTGGTGAATTACAAAAACACATGGCTCCATTCTTAGGACTATAATAACAATTATAAGGACTTATTGTTTTTTGGAATTGGAAACATGTCCCTTTTAAAGAACTCTTACCTGGAACACCTCCAATGAACACAGGCTCCCTATGATCAACTGGTTTTGGATTCAGGGGTCCAACCACGTGGTTCACTTCGGAGTCTACATCCAACTGAACCACATTGGAATCTCTAATAACTGAAATACCAGGAAAAGACTGGTCATAAATGACACTGGAGTGATTAATTTTCACATGAAAGAGACTAACTTATAACAGCGATGGCTTTTATTTATTCCAGAATAAACTTCACACTTTCTTCTATATCATTGAAAATGTCAATGTCTAGCCAAGCAGTCCCTGTAACATTTTCCTTTGAAAGGAAGAACATTTAGGATATTCTATTTTTTTCTTCATAAGTTATGCATTATTATTTAAAAATATATATTTTAAAGATTTTACTTATTTATTCGACAGAGAGAGATTACAAGTAGGCAGAGGCAGGCAGAGAGAGAGGGAGAAGCAGGCTCCCTGCTGAGCAGAGAGCCCAATGTGGGGCTCAATCCCAGGACCCTGAGATCATGACCTGAGCCGAAGGCAGAAACTTTAACCCACTGAGCCACCCTGGCGCCCCAATTATGCATTATTTTAAAAAGCTCCTGAAGACTATCTTGGTAGTATTCAAATTTTCAAATCACATGTGGATTTGATATATACAGTAACATTTGATTCTCTTTTCTGGGCCACTCGTAGACTGTCATGTCCATCCCCTATTTTATCATTTAAGTTAGAGTCTTAAGTTCTTCAGCGCCACCATTCCATATGTGGGGATGTAGGCTCACCTTATAAAAGGAGCCCAGGACACTCGTTTTTCTCACCTGTAATTCTGTGCCATCTGCCATCACAGAGACTCTGCTTGGGTGTTACCGAGGTGGAAAAGTCTCTGATGCCATTGTTGACTTTCACTATGACCTGCAAAAGACAGGATACGTTATATAGTTTCATTTTTCCTCATAAAGATAAAACTGGATTTCTTAAATTCACCCCAGAGAAGCAATGCGTTCACATCTACAAACGATGAGCTTTGCAATGTGAACACAAGGGGTCTCTCTTTGGTAGGCTGTAGATAGTAAACTTCCTAGGCGAGAGGACAGAATAATAACGGGAGAAAAACTGGGGGAGAGGAGCAAGATAATAAAATGCATTCCTTTAATTTTTACAGATTGAACGTGTTCTACAAAGCAGGTTAAGGTACTGGTGGAGGGGGTAGACTGCGGAGCCAGACTGCCTGGGTTCCCGTCCCAGTGCCCCATGGCCTCACTCTGCCCGTTTTCTCACTTGTGAAACCTACCTCGCAGAGCCACTGGGGGGCTAACGGAGCTCCTCCATAATTAGAATAGTACTTGACACACAGTAACCATGATATCCTTATATGGTTTAATAGTATCAGAACTCAAAAAAAAAATGAGTTCTATTAAGTTGGGGACAATAATGAAAATATGCTGTTTTCTCCTTAATATTTAGTCGAACACTTTCATGAATATTCCTTAGTCATAACTTTTTCAGGATGAAAATGCTGCTTAATTATAACCATTTTTTGATTTCTAGCACTTGAAAGTAATATGTATATATGCACATATGTACATATATACATCTGGTATGCAAATATATTATAGATAGATAGATGCTCTAGTGTTTATTTTGATAGCTGGATATGTTTGCTGCTCTCATTTGTTGTAAAAATGTTTTCTTCTAATTCTTTTATTAAGATCTTTTAATTCCGTTGTTATTGTTGATTTTTCTTTTAGCTTTGCCATATTTTCATGGCTCTTTGCTCTAATCAAATCAATTCCCAACATATGAATTTGAATCTAAGTACTGCCTGCATTTAAATTTCACGTGTAGCTTCCCCATTATTTTTTCCCCCAGTTAGGAAAGACCGATGGACTAACTCTGTGAAATAAAAATGCTTCAGACTTAGAATTCAAGGTCAGAGAAGACAGACTGTTAAAACAGTTTTTAACCCGCTACCTGTCCCTTCTTCATGTGAACATTTAGGTACTCTCCATTGACACTGTGGCCATGAACAAGGGTTCCGGAACTGCTTCTGGGACGGACTTCAAATGCAATCTCAAACTTCAGTCCAATATTGAAAGACTCATCTGGGGAGAGAAATATTAGCACTTAAGAGCAGCAGCCTAAATTTTGTAACCATGGCATGATTTCCTAATTATACATTTTTATATCTGTTTTTTGAAAATTTGACACCCTTTTCAATAGATAAGCAGCAAGTGGCATTTCCCATGTCAAACACACCATGGAAAGCTCTGTGGGGGCCTGAGATAACTAGCACGCCACTCCTGCGGTGGGCCATGGCGTGGGGACAGCTCGGGGAAAAGGCGCCACGGTGTCTCTTCTCAGGGGAGGAGAAACCGATTACAACAGCAGGACCATTTAATATTTCACAAGTGAGGAGGAGAAAAGAGCAACCTGGGCAGAGGAAGTAGTCCGAACACAAGTGCAGAGGCCAGGACGTTTGGAGGGCACTGTGGAGGCTGGTGTCCCCTGCCAGGGTAAAGCGAGGCCAGGTACGTGAGGAAGGCCACAGGGGGAAGGGCGCTTATGCTCAAGTATGGGATGTAGACTTTATTTTGCAGTCACTGCGCAAGGGAGCTGCCTTGGTCAGACCTGTATTTTAAAATAAGTCTTTTTTTTTTTTTTTTAAGATTATTTATTTATTTGACAGAGAGAGAGAGAGAGAGAGAGATCACAAGTAGGCAGAAAGGCAAGCAGAGAGTGAGGAGGAAGCAGGCTCCCTGCTGAGCAGAGAGCCCAATGTGGGGCTTGATCCCAGGACCCTGAGATCATGACCTGAGCCGAAGGCAGAGGTTTTGATTCACTGAGCCACCCAGGAGCCCCTAAAATAAGTCTTAATAAAGATCACTGGTGCCAGTGCTGCAGAGCATTTCAGAGAAAAGAAAAAGTGAGGGTAGCAGAAGCAGTTTGGAGCTGCTATTGCTGTGATATGAGAAAATGAATTCTTATTAAGAATAGCGGTGCTCATTCCAGGAGATGCATTGCAAACCTGGGCATCTTAATAATATTCCCTTGACATGTCTACTTACAAATCACTTTCTAATTTTTCCCACTATTAGTTACTGGTAAGGGAGAACATAAATTGTGCAGGTTGCTATCCGAGACTGCAAGTTCTTATCATTGAAATCCAATGAAAGGCTGAGAAATATGAGTGTCGGTGCTTTATTGTGGATGAAGGAGGAGAAAGGAAAGTACAATCATGAGCGAGAGAAAGAGAGGACAGATGACCTCTGGTATTCTCTCGGACGTGGGGGTGGTTTAGAAAGCTACATGTGGCTGCATTGTCGTGTCTTTATTCGGGGGATGTTCAGGGTACCGATGCCGGTGACTTCCTCCTACCTAGTGTTTGCTCTATAGAGTATTTGTTGGAATGACTTGGATGGTGATTGTGTCTAGGCTGTTAGGACTTTATGTATTTATTTTTAGAACTACTATGTTCCATTCTTTGGCATAGGGACTAACATGCCAGAGGCATACAATAAAAACTTGGTTGAGTAAGAGCAATAGCGAGGGAGAATACAAATCCAGCAATAAAATTTCTGAAGAATGGGGTTGCAGAGCAAAGGGAGGAAGTGGAACTCGCTTTGCTAGGGACGATAGGTCACCCTAAGAGGGAGCAGAGAAAGACGAGAGCCACCCTGACGCAGTTTAGAGCACAGGGCAAGGGAGGAGGTCCTAAAAGGGCTGAGATGGGCTATATCTGCATCAGAGGTGTGGCAGCTGTGGAGAAGCTCCAGGCTGGGAGGGCAAACAGGGACGGGCGATCCTGTCTAGTTGGGTGTGGCAGGAGGTGACAAAGGGGATCCTAGCGGAAAGAAGCCATTTTCTAGGGTCAGGTGAGTTTGGTATTCTGAAGTTTTAACCCTGAGCCCAATTTCCCTGTCGGCCACCTCCGGGAAAGAAGTATTTCGTGATTCATGTTTTGTGCAGAAGTCACTGTTACCTAGAACCACGTATCCTCCTTCTGTTGAAAAGTAGGTCCCTGTTTCCATGGGACCTTCAAAACAAGGGGTCACGCTGAATGTCTGAGAAGCAGAGGTGAGGGAGGCCCCGTTGAGCTGAAGGTTGCCGAGACAGCCACTGAAACTGTAGACCGAGTTGATCTGAGGGAAGAAGACATTTCCTAAAATTCATTTTCTTAACATGCACAGGTGTGCACCAAAGGGAAACAAAATGAAGGGATTCGCCTCCTGAGAGAAAGGAAGCAGTCCCCCGTCTTATTTATCTTAGCTGCCTGAAGGGTCAGTCGTTTTCCAGGTAGTTGCTTCTTTAACGAGTTCTTTGAAGTTGGGATTTTGTATTTGATAATGTCAGCCTGCAGTCATTAGCTATGAACATTTCTACATACACTGTGACAAATAAGTTGCAGCTATGGTTGTTTTGAAATGAAATAGAACTATCCTCGTTTGTTTTCCTTCAAGAATGACAGCTGGCCCCAGTCACCTAATGTTGAGGGCTAGCAAATTTCTTAATTGTTGAATCTACCATGGTTAACGAATCAGCAGAAAGCTTGCATTTCCGGTTCCATTACCTGATCTTGTGGTTGAGTATTTATCAGACCTCAGGGCGTGATACTTGGGCCCCTTCGGACAACCGATTTCACAGTGCTTTGGAAACCTTTTTTTTTTTTAAAGGAGTTGTCATGAAATTAGGGCTACATGCCTAAAATCTCATTATAACGTTAGCCTCCCCTTTTTTTGCTTTACCCACGTATGTTAGCAAATCTTAGAAGTGTATCCGTTTTTTCATGCTGAAGTCAAATCTATATGTTAAGAAAGATACAGTCCCTTTACTGCTAAATATTTTTGTAAAGACGCAATATTATTAACTTTTAAAGTACAGAAATTACATGCTTTTTACTATAACTGCCTCTTCTTCCCTCCAGGGGTTTACAAATTGCGTGTGTGTGTGTGTGTGTGTGTGTGCGTGTGTGTGTAGGAAACAAAAATGAAATCAGTCTACAGAATGGCCCCAAAGTTTTTTGTCACTCAATGATATATAATGGAATGACATTCTTTACTTCTTTTTTAAATTTTTTATTTTTTACACTAATATCATGTGCACTTGCTGAACAAATAAGTATTTCCTTGAGGCATAACTTCTCACGACAGTTTAAACCTCTGAAACTGTTTCATCTCACCTCTCCCTTCAAATCAAAAGATCACTCCTGACTTTGTAAGGCTAGAGGGCAGACACGCATGCCCGGGGACAATACTCGCTTTGATAGCCTACATCCAGTGAAACTACAGTACTCTTCTTGCCAGTTTGCTGATGGCAAAACGAGGTCCTGGGTTAAATAGTCTGCCAGCTCTAAAGTTCAGGGGCTCCACCTGGTCATGCCTGGCTTACCTGGACATTTTTCACAGCCCTTCCAGGAGCCACACCTCCCAAATAAATAGGACCCTTGATGTTCCAGGCAGCTCCTGTAGGAGGAAGACTCTCTTCTAGGACTCGAAGGCCATCAATGATGAGTCGGCCACTGCTCTTTTCCCGAATAAATATCACCTGGATGGAGAAAAGGACAAAAGCGCATGTCAAGTGCATCTCAAGATTTGGCGGAAGGCTCGGTTGCCTCTTCTCCAGACTTTGCTATTGCAATACTGTGGGAGATCTGCGGAAGTTCTTTAAAAACTGGTCTTTTCTCCGAAGGTCAAGAGTTTGTTTTTTTTCCTTTAAAGCTTGATTTAAAGCTACAGGCTTAATTTCTGAATTCAGCTTATAAGTATTTAGCTCAATGAAGCTCTTCTCAATGAAGCTCTTCCCAGCTGGCCAGCCCCCTTGGTTTCTTCCTTTCCCAAATTTATGGTGATTAATGCACCTTACATTTCTTACTCTTCCCGTTACGTAACACTGATTTGTTTCACTATTTAGATAATCTCCCTGTGGTATCCTAGCTTCCTAACAGATTTTATCTTCATTTTGTATCTTCCACGGCTTAGCCTATAAAAGATACTCAGCAATTGCTGTTGAAGTTTAGAAATTTACAGGCAGTGGGAAAACAAGTGAAAAATCATTAGAAATTAAACTTCAGGTTATGTTTGCCACTAGTCCCTTGGTGAAAATAATTACACTAAAAAATTACATGCAGCTTGTATCTCTTTTTAAATAATATGCTTCAAGATTTTTATAAGGAATTTAAAAAATTTCTCAAAATTGAACTCTGAGAGTATGGAAACAGAATTTTAAAATGGGTGTTTCTAGAAAGACCAATAGTGGGCATTAATGTCATTCCATTTGACAATGGTGACTACTTGCTGGTAATAATATTCTCTGCCTTCAACTCACATCATGCCACAATCCATCATTGTATTTCTCTTGGCTTCTAATCTTCAGTTTCTTGTGGCCAACATTAAACATGAAAACCAAGCGGCCGTGGGCTAAGAATAGAGTCATGAAGTCATTCTCTTCTTGATCTGAGACATAGAAAATCATCCCATGGGAGGAACGAGTTTTCAGACGAATGTAGAACTGAGATCTGGTAAATGAAAAAGAAAAGCTTACTATCTGTAAAATGAGACTGAGGGCGATCTCTAGCTTCCGACAGCAACACAGTGTAAGGAAGATTGAGTAGCCATTCTATCGGATCCCAAGCAGAAATACTTCTAATTATGCCTTAGTATTATTCGTGAATATTGGGAAAGCATGACTAACTCAAAAATGTAAATCTTTCCCTACTTATTTATACAGCAGGGCTACATTCTACATTTAAGGAAGCATTGTTTCAGGTAAGGATCATAATGTGTCTTGCTTTGAAAACATGGTCGTATTTAGAAGTTTGCATAGAAACAATATGATTTATGTACTATCTAAAATACAGGTTCAATTTGTCTTTCCCAGGAAAAATTAATCAGTAGATATCACAGGCCAAAAACAGCCACCAGAATGTGTAGGAAGTAAACAAAACCTTCTAGACTTTTAGCTCCAGGCCATATAGATTAGATACATTTATTCGATTAATTTCTAGTTTGATTAAACCCTGAATTCTTCCCAGCGAATACAAAATACTGATACTGCCTATTAGGCAAATAGCAAATTAGAAGGCATTAGAGGTTACTTATTGAATGCATTGCCTCTGCAGACTTTTGAAAGAGATATAAGACCTATTTAAGAATATCTGGGTGCTGACACTATAAAAGGAAATCTTTGAAAGTGCTAAGTAACCTGGAGATTTGCAGAATACTGGGAAGAGGTGCTGGGCTTTACAGATAGCTTGAGGGCTAGCCGAGATACAAGTGGTTTTTGTGTCATTGGTGTCTTTCCTTATTAACCTTCCAGCAGTTCAGAGGCACCCCCATTTTCAATCTGAAAGCAATTTATACGGGGGAAGGAAGGTAATATCAAGGTTAGATGATGACTCATTGAAAATGTGCCCCATGTTCCTTTCTTTGATTGCCTTTCCTTTTTGATAAAAATGCAGCAAACTCCTAGGAGAAGCCTGTATTATGCATCTTACTTTTGGGAAGGAAGTCACAGAGAATGGAATTTATTGGAAAGAAAGAGTCAGGTACTACTTAGCATTTATTCTGATGATAAAATAATAGGATTAAGTGGCACAGAATGGAAAGATAGGAAAAAGATGGCATGTAGGCAAATAAGGATGAAGTCCAGCCATGGCATAAAGTTTCTGGAAGGATAGTGTGTTACTTTACTTTTCACCAAAATCTCCTTTTAAGTGTTGAAACTCTTGGCGGCTGTTGGCCGTCCCTCCATACTGATAGGCGTGCTCTATTGCTCTAGGAGTGTTGGAAAGGTGGCAATAAGAATCCCTTGGAACATTCCTCTCTGGGAACTTCAGGCTGGCAGGATCCCCTGAAGGTGCATCTTTACTTTTCTCTCCCTGTAGGAATAGGAAATCACTCATATTAAGGGATGAAACTGACATACTAGTAGCAAAAGTTCATTTGTGATTTCTTTACCATTAATAAAAATAAAAAAATAATAATGAAAGTTAATGTTATTGCTGTGTATTATTATATACAATGTGTATAATATATAATAACGAAAGTGTATATATTTGTAATATAAGTGTATATTATATTATTCATGAAATATTAGGCCCCTCTCTTCGCTTAAGCACATGACAGCAGGAGCTGTAGCATTAAAAACAACAAATGACAACACAGTATGTTAACAACTCCAAAATTCTAGTCTGTAATAGTAAAACAGAGCTAACCCAAAGCCCCAGAGATAACTGCTCTATCATTTAAATTAAATGCACCTCTTAGCCAATGGTGAGAAATGGAAATATGACAATAGAATAACCCTGAGGAATCAATCCATAAAACTCTCATATCATAGACAACAATATTTCTTTAACACACAAATTATTATTTATACAGGGCATTACTAATATACTTAGGAACACCTTCAAAAGATTTAAGAATATTTTTGGTGATAAGTAGTAAACTTTTATGTGACAGGATATAGAACAATTACCTTGTGCTCCTAAAATTGCACTGCTGATTTTAAAATTTAGAGCTGTGAGATTACAGGCTAATATTTCATGGTTATTTAATCTTAATTTTTGAAGCAAAATTAAAGTAAATGCAAATAAAACTGATCATCTCATCATTTATTTATTTACATATTTTTAAAAAGATTTATATATATATATATATATATATATATATATATATATATATATATATATATATATAAAGAGAGATCAAAAGTAGGCAGAGAGGCAGGCAGAGAGAGAGAGAGAAGCAGGCTCTCTGCTGAGCAGGGAGCCCAACATGGGACTCATCCCAGGACCCTGGGATCATGACCTGAGCTGAAGGCAGATGCTTAACTGACTGAGCCACCCCGGTGCCCTCTGAGGGTCTAGTTTCAATGCAGTAAGATTCTTTTGTATCACATAACAGCCAAACTAGTTGAGCTTCTTAAGCAAAAGAGGGCAGTGCTTTATAAAGATTTGGGAGTATCTTACACAATTCAAGGGAAGATAGTACAGTATAGCGGGGAGCTACCAGGGGCAAGAATCAGGAATTGCAAACAAAGCTAGGAAGAATCAAGGCACTCCTTTTTCAAATGTTTCTGGTATCTCGGCTTTGTTTTTCTCAGACTACTTTCGTTTTTCTCTTCAGGACAGCTTTCTGCCTTTTTCTCTTTCTACAAAGTAGCTTTCTTTCTCTGTGCATGATTAACGTAGAGCTGTTAGGCTTACATGTTTTCCATTCAATGACCAGCCTAGGCTAGTGCCTCTGGGTTCTAAGTTTGTAAGGGAGGGGATCCGATAGTCCAGCTTAGTTCACATGATCGACCCTAGTCCAGACATCGGTATCCAGGTAGATGAAGTCACATACCTAAGATACTGGGCTTGCCCTGTGTGGAGGGAATCAGTTCTCAGAAAAGGGAGTGGTTGGCTGGATACCCCACAATGATGCCTCTTAAAAACACATAAAATCGTCATTATCACACGAAATACCACATGAGAAACTATGTCCCCAATTAAATTTAAAAACAAAAATTATGAGAAATTTGCATGCTGGAACACTTGCGGTAAGACAGGTATCCTTATGTACTCATGGGGGAATAGAAATCAGTGTTCCTTTTTCGGAAAGTAGTTTGCCCTGACCCAGTAAGTCTACCTCTAAGAATATTTTGTAAAGATTTATTCAGCAGTGCAATCAAAGACTAATATACAGTGATCTTCACCCGTAAAGGCAGAAAATTGGAAAGCACTGAAAATTGGTTAAATAAAGTAAAATATGCACATAAAATGGAATATTAGGAAGTTATACCGTGAAAATAAATTATTATAAATTGCTATGAATTGGCCTTTATAAAAATTTAAACCAGCAGCCACACATTTTTCTGATAGCTACTTAAGAAGCTATTGATACAGGGTAAATACGAGAGAAGATTAGCAAGCATTTGACATTCTAATTACCAAGAAATATAAGTGAAATCTATAGTGATTCTGTATCTGTTATTATAAGTTGAGTTTCTAAGGCTTTTTACAAGAAAGGCTAAGAGGTTTCCTATAATACTGAAAAGTTTATGTTGATAGTTCCAAGGTCTGTTGAATGCAACCTTGAGAGTATGAATGTTTGTTAGGAAACGGCATTTGATAGACAGCTTCAAATAGAAAACGGTATTCGTTTAAAGGGGTAAAGTGATCTTAAAGGGGTAAAGGCTTATCGCCCTCATCAGCCTATGATATTAACCTGCTGCGTCTGATCCACCAACTCGCGCTCAAGTCCCAGCTGAAAAATTCCAGATTAAAACTTTTAGCATCAAGAGGAGAAGGGGACGGTAAGATCTTATCAGAATTTCATAGTCTCCTCTGAAAAATCTTTTAAATTATCCTCTAGTAAAAGCCTTTATAAAAGTCATATGAAATTATCTTTCTGCCTGAATCAGAGTCTTCCATGTGAAATTCAGGAGAGAATCCTGAAAAACTACTGATTTTAAATTGTACATAAATAAAATTATCCTATTAACATTTGACAAATCGTGTGTGACCAAAGGAAGAGTTGCAAGGGGGTTCTCAAAAGTGGTCCCTGTAAGCTGAGATATATAGGGAAGCGCTCAAGATATAATGGCCAGTGAAAAACTACCAGAAGTGAGAAGCTGGTGGGGATGTCTTCCTCTTGCTTATGGTTCAGAAACCGGCTTTAGACAGAAATCAGTTCTTCCTCTAAAAGATGCTCAGCCCCATTAGCATTCAAGGAAATGTAAATTAAAATCCCAATGAAGATGCCCTATCTGTCCATTAGATTGGCAAAATTATATAAAAATTTGATCATATCCAGTGTTAGGAGTTGTGAGGGACAATAGGTTCTTTCAAATGCTGTTCGTAGGAGCATAAACTAGTATTATCTCGATATTGACAGTGCACATTCCCTTTAGCCAAGCAATTCTACTTTAAGGAATTGATCCTCCAGAAACATTCACAAGGTTCTATGGAGATCTAACAGCTAATATTCACTGAATGTTTTGCTCTATGCCAGGCATCGTGCTAGAGCGTTTCCTGCATCAACTCACTTAATCTTTATAACAACCCTATGATGCAGATCGCTAAATATGTATCGAACACCTATTAGGTGCATTGTTCTAGGCTCTTAGGACACATCAGTGAGCACATTAAAAAAAAAAAAAGGAGCTTGAATTCTAGCAGAGGAAACAGAGAGGAAATACCTAACTGTATAAGAAATACAGTAACTGTATAAGAAATACCTAACTGTATAAGAAATACAGTAATAAAATGTGAAAAGTGCTATGAAAAAGAACAACTAGGAAAGGCAAAGGAGATGGGTAGTACTGAGGGAGGGCAGGAGACAGCTGAGGTATTCAGTCAGGGGGTTAAGGCAGGCCTTGCTGAATGCTCGAAGGCTGGACAATCCTGGAAAGAGGAGCCATTCGTGCAGATGTTTCAGGGGAGAGTGGTCCAGGCAGAGAGAAAGACCTTAGGGCAGGAGTGCACGTGGCTCATGCTAGTGTGGGCAGAAGAGTGAGTGAGGGAAAGGGGCCTAGGTAATATAGAGCCTCGTCTGACATTGTAGGGACTGGAGCTTTTATTCTGAGTGTAGTGGGGGGGCACTTTGAGCAGGGGAGTATCATGGGGTGACATATGTATAAGCGTGTGGTTGTTGCGTGGAGGGCAGAGTGTCAGAGAAGCTGGTGGAAGCAGGGAGGCCCACAGGGAGCCTCTGGCAGGGCTCAGGTGGGAGACCACGGTGGCTTGGTCCAGGGGGGTGGGGAGGGGAGGAGTGGCACCCGAGGGCCTTGTTAAAACTGGATGGGAAGGTGGGTGGGGAGGATCAGCAGGAAAGAGTGGGAAGGAATTGAAAGTCTCATCTGTAAGGAAGGCCACAAATGAGAAAAGAACAGTCGTCAGGGGATACAGCTTAAGAACTCAAGATTTTGTCAACAGAACAGCTCTAGTTGATGCCACAGAGCCCGCCGTGCCTATGACTGGTTGAAGTGAAGGTCAAGGAAGGAGGGGAGAACAGGACGAGATCAGAAACTTTAAGAATTTCCATGCCTGTGACAGAAGCCTGAGATCATTACACAAAAGCAAATAGTACTGAGAATTACAGTACTAAATAATACATATTATCCATACAAATGGTTACGTATGGAGCAATTTTAATCATTGTAATGAAAAGCATTGGGCAGTATGGAGTAAATCTGATTCAAACTATTTCTCTGGGAACAAAGATTGATGCACCAAAGCTGATAAACAACAATATCATAGATTCTAGAAGAATCCCACCTTTCGTATGTACACACAGTTGCAAACTGGAGTGAATCTTACACAGCATCAGTGTCTAGAACTGTGGGCATGGAATGCAGGGGAAGCTGAGAATTTGGTACAGCCTTCTCTTTTACCTTTTTATTCTGACTCGTTTTAGGCTTTGAGGAATTTTTCCCTTTTTTGTAGAGGAAGTACAACGGCGAAGACTCAATAGGACACTCATAAAGAGAAGTGTGGACCTTTTCCGCGTATCGCTGGAAATCTTCGACCTCCACATCTCTATCCAACCTATGTAGCAGAGGGGGGGAAAACCCTTAAAATGTGGTTCAGAATTACAAGATGAAAACTACAGAAGTAAAAGAATTTGGCAATTAAAATTGTGTGTGTGTGTGTGCACGTGTGTGTGTGTGTGTGTAATGGGTCTATATCAACCACTATCTTAATCAGAACCCTTTACGTGACCATTTAACAACTCATGGCTAATTCTGCCTGGCACCAGCACATTCCAACAGATGGACATCTTTTCCCTCACTGCGCTCTGGACGATAGGTACTGCCTCTGTGTTACTCCACATGTATTAAATTTCTCCCTTGCTTGCTCTTGTACTCAGGGAGCACTTCTTGTCTTTGTCAAGGACCTAGATTAATAGCTTTGTTTGAAGTGATGCATTAAGAAGACTTTCTTAAACCTCTAACAAGGATTTGGGTATGTTAGTCTGTGCTACACCATTAATAAGTACAGATATAATCACATCTAATATTTATAGCTTGCTGTATGCCAGGTGCTTTCTGCACTTTATCTCATTTAATCATCCTAACAAGGAAGCAGGCTTTATTATTATCTGCATTTTGGCAGAGAAGAAACGAAGGCTGACTTAGCCAAGGGCATGCAGAAATTGAAAGGCAAGAAACCTACACAGGAACCGAAGTATGTCAGTTGCTCAAGCACATGCAAGCTTTTAATTACAACCCTCTATTGCTTCTCATAATTTTCACGGTTCTCAGTTTTAATAATGTAGACATTTTCATTATCAACCTGAATTTTTTTTTTTTATCAATCATGCAGACTTAGGAGTCAGAAAAATATCTTACCTGGTAAAGTAGGCATTACTTATGCAACCAGTGAAATTAGCATACTGGGGACTGATGGGTGAGCCACCGAAGTAAAACTTCTTTTCACCTGCTTGTGTCTGTTCCACTTTCCCTTTGGTAGGGTTCTTACTCCCAAGTCTGCTTTTATCTACTATCAGTTCATATCTGCAAAGGAAAAAGCTTCTTTACATACCACACTGCTACCCTTTTACTTGGAGTTCCATTCAAGGTTGCAGGTTTTCTCATGGAATTGACATAGAACATTCAGGATAGTGAAAAGAACAATTTGCCTCTTCATGAGGTCAGGGATAAAATAGTTGAATAGTTTTATATGCAGAAAAGACTCTCCAAACTCCTAAAAACAAGAAGCTGAGATGATTAGTTACCAGCTTTTTTGGGGGCTGGGGGATGGAAAAAGCAGAATGTAACTCATGGTCATTATTTAATCATATTTGGGGAGGCTGTTTCACTGTAAAGCACATCGACTGGTTTTGAGTGTAATTGGAAATGGAGTCTAGAAAGGCCAATTAATGTGGTTTTTTGTAATGGGAGAGCTCCATAGAAGTGGGCGTAGAGTAGCAGCCGCCTACAACAGAAATGTATTTCTTATCCCAGAAAGCTCTCTTCTTATGAAGAAGAAATTCAGTATTACATATTTAAAAAATAAAGCCAAAACTTTCAAAATACGGCCATAAATGTAGAGTTCTCGATTGCTTAATTAATAATCTAAATGAAACCAATGTTTGCAGATCTCCTTCTACGTGCAAAACACTGGCCTCCATTCAGTAAGTACTATGTGTAGGCACTTCCCTCAAGAAGGTCCGTAGCCTGTGGTTTTACTGGAAAAAACCCCTTATATTCCTGTTAAGTAATTATATAGTGATTTATCTGGCATCTCTTGAAAATTAACAGCAACTTCTTTTTAAAAGAATGTAAGTTGTTCCCTCTACCATTTTTTTAAAGCACTGGAAAAGCAATGGAATAGTCTATTATTCACAGTGGTCCTTGAGCAGAATCAGCCCTACAAATAAAGGCATCTGGTGGGAAGAATATGAAGTGAGAAGCTGTACCTTGCGGGTGAGACCGAGGTGATGACGAAGTGGGACAGCCCATCGTTGTACTGCTTATCGGCCGACTGCACCTTAATTCCCTTGACATTCATGACCACAGTGCCGTTAGCCAACGAAATGGAGAACACATCTGACTGAAATTCAAGCACAGGGTTTTAAGTAGGGAGTCCAGGGATCCAAAACATGGACGTGTTTTCAGCGTTTACTTAATGATATTGCTTAAAGGAACACCCGATGTGCGGGAAGTTTGCTTGTGAAATCATTTCTGTGAAAACAACAATGACAGGCTATTGCTTATATTGGTGTCGTCGACAAAATGAGGCATGTTTCAATGGAGAAAGGAGCTTCCTCTCTCCTGAACTGAAGATTTCTGGTGATTTTGTCGTGCTGAGAGTTGTCCCAGGGTTAGCGCCTTCCCTAACTCGGGCACTGCTATTCTGTCTTCAGTCTCCCCTCTGGGAAAGGTGACACTTAAATCTCCTTGGGGATGTAGCTAGATGGCCAGGCAAAGGTTAACTTGCCAGTTTGGCTTTTTAAGTGATTTTAAGTTTTTAAGTTTCACTTTTCATCTATAGTGGTGGAAGAGAAATTGAAAAAGAAAAAGTTAACATTTCTTTTACTGAATTTACCTATTGATTGTTTAAAATATTGGCAAATTGATAATCTTGCTTCTCTTCCCTTATAGTGGCACTGACCTCTCTCTACAGGTGAGGGCATAGCTCTCGACATAACTACTTTTTTTTGAACAAAAAGTGTTATTTAACTAAACATAGTAATCTGAGGCGGGTTTGGTGGTGGAGATCCTACAAAGTGTTTTAGGTAAATTCTCACCATTGCCACTGATTTAAATTAAATTCGATATAAATAGGACAGATACAAGGTAATAAGTATGAAAAGTAAGAGCTGCTTTTACATATTATATTATGACCTGCTTTATCAGTATATACATTGGTGATGACCTTTTCAGAAATAAATCAGTTGGGTCTTGGGGTCATCAAACCTCTGGATATCTTATTTTATTTTTGAAATAATATATCTTTAGAAGGTGAGTTCAAGTATTCTATAGCCAGTCCAAGAACAGAGACATATGTTCCTTTTATTATTTTACCAAAAAAATCACATATGCATTTGTATATATACACTGACGTTCTTAAAATTTTTTGTGCTATGCACTCCTTTGGCAGTTTGGTGATAAACAGGGGCCCCTTCAAAAGTAACATTTTAAAATGCATCAAACAAAATATCTGGGAATAAAAAGGAAACCAATTATATTGAGATACAGTTTCAAAATATTAAAACAATAAATCTGGTATAGTAATATATGTAATTCTTTATTAAAGCGTTAAATTATAAGATCTCTCAGCAGATCTACTAACTACTGTAATTTAAACATAGCAATGAGCAAAAATGATATTTTGAGATATCTATGGCAACTATTATGTGAAAAGAAAAATAACTGTGGTTTCTATTAATGATAAAGTAACAGGTTCTGCAAATACTACTATGGTTTGTTGCCAACATTTGAAACTGAAAAAAATTCTAAATTTTAGTTTGAGAAAATAACATTTTTAAAAAATCTTAATTTTTTCTGACCTAGATCCACAGACACACTGAACTTTCTCCATGAACTCCTCAGAGGTGGGTCTACGAATCCTAGCTTCAGAACTCGTGATATGCGATAGACATAATTATAAAGTGTCTGAAGTGAGGCATTCTGTGTGTGCTCATGTGAGTCCAAATTAATCTGAATCAAAAATCACTTTGAATGTGCTTAAACAGCATTTTCAATAGACAAAACAATTATCACAAAAAAAGTTCCCAAAGGGAAAAAGGAATACTTACTCCTGAAGCATAATAGAATAGTAACCCATTTGGCTGTAACGTTCGGAAATTAAAACCTCCTTCAAAGCCATCGAAGAAAGATATTTTCTGAACTGAAGCAATGAAACTCTGCCCATTGAAATACGCTCTGCGAGATATCTGTGTGGCAAAAAAAAAAAAAAAAGAGTGAATATAGTGTTTGTGATAATTATCAAATGCTTAAAGTGTCAATTTCTCACACACCAAAGCCCTTGTCTACTGGTTTCTGTATTAATAGTTTATGTTTTAACTTCTGGTTTATACAGGCATTCATGCATGTTGACCGTCCTTCTGTGTGCCTCTGGCTGATGGGGTTTTAGCTTCTCTACTTCCTCTACCCCGAGTGAGTAAAGATGCCCGCACAGCCTCTCTGGGCTTTGGAAGCCCCACCCATTGAAAACTGAAGCAAATGGACAAGTCACAGAGGAACCCCCGCATGCCTTTTTAGCTTAATGATTCTCCTTTTTGCTTGTGGCAGAAAGGAGCCCAAGGTGTACTTAGGCTCACAGAGAATCTGAAAAAAGCTTTTCCAGCTTTTGAGAATGATAAGCTTATGTCTATTTGTGTGTTTGTGTGTGTGTTTACTTAAAAGCTCTTGATGGACTGGTACTTACAAGAGAGTCTTCTGGGCATCCATAACCAACTCCCAGGGTTTCTGTCTGCTCTAATAAATTGAAATCTTTCTTTTGGAACTGGAAACCCTTCATGCATCCTCTGAAGTTGACATCTAGGGGAAGGTGTGCTCGGAGGTTCCTGGAAAAGAAAATTAAGCCTTCACTGATATCATGATGATGATGATGATGTTACCCTGCATATGTAGGATATGAAATTTGATTTTTATTTATAATCATTTACAGTAGCTTTGTGATTATTCATATTCTCATGCTTTCTCTCAAAAACACGGTAACGTCTAATCTTTGCCTATAGAATAGCTTTATTCTGCATCAAGCCAATTTGTTTACTTCTGTATCGTTTTCAAGATCCTTTAACTTACATTAGCTCATTTTATGTTTATAAAAATTCTGTGGTATAAAAGGAAAGGCTAGGGGTGCCTGGGTGGCTCAGTTGTTAAGCATCTTCCTTCAGCTGAGGTCAAGATCCTGTGGTCCTGGGATCCAGCCAGTCCCGCATAGAGTTTCCTGCTCAGCGAGCAGCCTGCTTTTCCCTCTCCCACTCCCCCTGCTTGTGTTCCCTCTCTCGCCAGGTCTCTCTCTGTCAAATAAATAAAATCTTAAAAAAAAAGGAAAGTCTATTATTTCTCTTTTACATATGATTAATAGGTTGAACCACATGGGAATGATGTATTTTAGGTCAAAAATGGTCAACTCTTGGCAACTTCAAAATGAAACTAAGAAACATCAAAACTTTTTGTTTTTATTTTTGTTTTCTTAATGTTGTAAGTGATAAGTTAAGATTTGAACCCAGGTCTTCAGTCTTCCACTAATCCATTCTCAAGTGGACTGGATTAAAGTCATGAACTCGTCTTCTTGTCTTTTTTTGCAATACACTTATGATCAAGTAAGGCTACAGAAATCTCCTAGTGAATGGTGAGCTTTTGGATTAATAAGAAAGTAAGAAATCTTTTATCTTTCAGATCAGGGATGACATTTTGATTAATACTGTAATCTTGATACCTATCATTATGCCTAGTATACAGAAGGTGCCCAAGAGCATATTATCAAATATTGAATGACTATGAAGTTAGTTTTGATCAAATTACAATGGCTTCAATGTACTTTAAATGAGCACTGGCCAAACTAAGGAGTAATAGTCCCACTATTACAATAGTCCCCCATCAAGATCACACCTAGAGGACCAAGCTAACTAAAGGTTTGGGGGTAGATAATGACAACCGTAATGGTTAAAAGTCCCATGTGGAGTTGCTGAAGGAGCTAAGAGGGTATCTAATTTGGAAAAGAGTTTGAGGTTAGGGTCTCATCCCAGACCAATTAGAATTTCTGGAGAGTGGTTATGGGCAATGGTGTTTATAAAATTTCTCCAGGTTCTTCTTCTTTTTTTTTAAATTTTATTTTTTCAGTGTTCCAAGATTCATTCTCGAGGTTATTCTAATGGGAACCAGGGTTGAGAATGACCAGGCTGGAATACCCTAAAGTTGCCTCTCAGTTTCAAGGGTGTCTGATGCTATGACTTGATTGTAATAAGAGATAGTTCAATTTTTAAATCCATGAGAATAAAGTTGCAATGATACATAATTCACAACCCCTTGGATAAGCTTAAAAATTTTTGTGCCCTCAGATGCTATTTGAGAGTTCAGAGAAGCTTAAATTAAATCTGAAATAAAAGTAAAGGGACACAATGCTTCATGGTCACACAATACACATGCCCCATCTTCCCTCTTGCAGATAACAAATACCGCATTACATTACGTTCTAAGATTAATACAATAATTAAAGAAGCCTGTAGATATCATCTAGAAGATGCTAATTTAAGGAGGTGATGAGGGTGCTTGAGTGTGTGTGAATGTGTCCGTGAGCAGCAAATGGGAGTGCCTTAAACATTTACCAGACCTATCCTTGATGTTGAACACTCAGCGCAGTACCTCATCAGGAACAACAGCTACTTAACAAAAAATGCTTACCTGGATTGTAAAATTTCTGGGGGAGCCCCTCCAATATATATGTCTGTAAAAGGTATCTTCATCTTTTCATTGTCCATGCTCTTGACATGTCGTCTGTCGACCACCAAAATCATTTTCTTATCGTTGTGGTAAATGATTGAGATCTAGGAGACATAATACATAGTTAAGTCTTGATCATTGTTTAATAATCAACTTTTTGAAGATGACTATATATTTTAATTATTCTGGTTATAACGTTGGGGTCCCCATGTTCCTGTGCTTGTTTGTTCACAAAATGGGGAATAGCTTTTCCTTTCTTACAGACATGCACACTCATGCTTAAATAACCAGGAGATCACATTTTCTGGAGACGGATTTCCACACAGAGAAGGAGCTAGACCCCAAAATATTTTTGTCATGACACCAGTTGTTTTCTTTTGCCCCTTTGAGGGGATGCAGGAAAAAACTATAAACACGGACCTTTTGGACCCAGAAGGCACGTTACCAGGTGTCATTGTTTTAGTGACACAGTGAAAAGCTTTAATGATTCTGCCAAAATTCTAGCCAGCGATATAGTTCGATATAGTTATTCTTCTATCGTAGACCATCCTCATGGAGGCCATGGACTTTGAACTGAAAAGAGAAATACAGCCTCCTACTCTCTGCATTTTGGTTCAACTTAAAAGCTATGCCTTTTATACATTTTACTTAATTGTAGATTCAAAGTAGTTGCTACTGAAAATAGATGAAGTATATCATCAGCATACTGTACAACTGTTTCAAAGTTAAAGAGCATTCCCTGGGGGCTCTCTTTATAAGGAAATCTGTGTTAGTATTTTCTAAGTTCTGGATAAATGGTTTACAAGGAAATTCTCTATTTGCTTACTGTCTACTCTTTTTACATTTAGCAGCGCTCAAAGGATACATTTAAAATGGCTGTGTATCCACACTCTAGCATTTTCAACACATGTATAAAAGTATTCTAAGGAGTGCCATTGTAATCAAGACAGTGAGCAGGAGTCTTTTGGTCAATGAAGCAATTAAAATGAATCTTTCAGTGACTCTTTTATTAGAAAACATCAATATGACAAAAAACATCCATTCTTTTAAAGCAAATGTTATCCTGGAGTTGAGTAGATGGGGTCCCGCTGTTGGTTTTTAGAAGTGAAGGTGTTCAGTTTAATTACTTTCCCACCTATGTCATTTGGCCATCTGATTAGATCAATAGGTTTAAGTACAAGTGAAACAAAACAAAACAAACCACACAAATTGCAATGATATATACCTCATGGTATTTTGCATCATTAATCTGGGCTTTCTTTGATGTGTCCTCAAGATGCACAGGGCCATTGCTAAATCCAAAGTCATAGAACACATGTAGGTAACCATTGCGCATTTCCAAGCTGAAAAACATACTCTGTGGAGAGAAAGAAATTATAAGATGCAAACATCTGCTATTAGGAAGGTGCGGATTTAGCTAAATTTGAGAAATAACACTGTATTCTTTATTATTGAAACAAAAGACTAAGGAAGCTCATGAAATTCTTTTTTTTTTAAATGAAATTCTTATTATAAAAATAAAATCGCAACTTATCATGCATATCCGCAGTTAGGTCTCATGTTAATATATCAAAATGTTAATGTTTATACACAGTTTAAAACAACTATCTTCTGTTTCTTATTTACTTGATGAATTAATGAAATTTTAAGTTTGTCTTATTGACCTTTTAAAAATCTTGAGAATGTCTGAAAATTATAACAGGCTAACAGACGTGAGTGCATTTCATTTCATTCATTTCATTGGAAACTGGCAATACTGAAAAATAATTCCAGGATTTGCTGAGAAGTACCTGAAAAAATTATCAGAAAATATGGGTATAAGGAAAAGGACATTTCTGTATTATTTGGAAACACTGGATTTATGTAAACAAACATGAAATGATTATGCACTTGGGCCATATGATGTTTGAGAACCAAAGTAATTCTGTAGCACTCGAGTAGTTTACTGGTCAGGTTTGCTTGTTTTGGAAGATAGTTTGCAGACAGGAGACCTGAATGGATTTGAGAAATGAGGTATTATGGTAAAGTTCCTATTTATCAGTAAGTGATCTCTCGAGGGGAGTCTGTATGTTCCTGAGATATGGAAAATAATCCATTAGTGGAAAGAAAGAAAATATTTCAACTTCCATTTATACTAATTTAAAAACTCTAAAACAGAGAAACAAATTAACTTTTAGCATTTAATACATGGCCTGAGCTGGCTCTCCATTTTGTCCTTTGGACAGATTTTCATGGGCTTTACAAGGCTGGTGGTGACCTCTGACCCCATCTTTGCTTTCAGCCATATTGCAATTTATTGCAGCTTATGTGTGTCTGGTTATGTGGACTTATGTGTGAGAAGACTTAAATAATAGAATATTATAATAATTTTCTTTTGAGATGCAGTGACGTGAAAATATTTTTGAGACACTGATGTTTGCAGATTACTTCCTGCAAATGACTAAAAATGCTGTCAAGTTTAAAGAGGGATACACATATTCTTTTTAAAATGAGTCATTATAAATTTGTTGACCTTCATTTGTCCTGACAAATGTCTTTCAGTGCTATGAAACTTTATATATTTTGGATACCAACCCTTTATCAGGTATGTCATTTGCAAATATCTTCTCCCATTCTGTAGGCTGCCTTTTAGTTTTGTTGCTTGTTTCCTTCATGTGTGGAAGCTTTTTATTTTGGTGTGGTCCCAATAGTTTATTTTCACTTTTTTCCCTTGCCTCAGGAGACACATCTAGAAAAATGTTGCTATGGCCAATGTCAGAGACATTACTGCCTGTGCTCTCTTCTAGCATTTTTATGGTTTCAAGTCTCACATTTAGGTCTTTTAAACCATTTTGAATTTATTTTTGTGTTTAGTATAAGAATGTGGTCCAGTTTCATTCTTCTGCATGTAGCTGTCCAGTTTTTCCACCGCCATTTGATGAAGAGACTGTCTTTTCCCTATTGTATTTTCATTTCTCCTTTGTTGAGGATTAATTGACCAAATAGTTTTGAGTTTATTTCTGGATTTTCTATTCTGTTCCATTGATCTATGTGTCTATCTTTGTGCCAGCACAATACACTTTTGATTACTACAGCTTTGTAATATCTCTTGCACTGGAATTATGAGACCTTTAGTTTTGTTTTTCTTTTTCGAGATTGCTTTGGCTATTTGGATCTTTTCTGGTTCCATACAAATTTTAGGATCATTTTTTCTAGTTTTGTCAAAAATGCTGTTGGCATTTTGATAGCAATTGCATTAAATCTGTAGACTGCTTTGAGTAGACATTTTTTAACAATATTTGTTCTTCTAATCCGTGAGCATGGCATGTCTTCCTATTTCTTTGTTTTGTTTTCAATTTCTTTCATCAGTGTTTTATAGTTTTCAGAGTACAGACCTTTTGCCTCTTTGGTTAAGTTTATTTTTAAATATTTTATTATTTTTCGTGCAATTGTAAATGAGATTTTTTTCTTAATTTCTCTGCTGTGTCATTATTAGTTATAGAAATGAACAGATTTCTGAAGAGAAAGTAACTTCTTTGAAGAAAATTGTACTCTGGAAAGATGGTTTTTAAAAAATTTATTTGTAAATTTTCTAATGTTAAATGAATTTGTTGATGAAACAATGTGTACTACCTGTAAAAACTCTCATATCTCCACTATTTTTTTTTAAGATTTTATTTATTTATTTCACAGAGAGAGAGATCACAAGTAGGCAGAGAGGCAGGTAGAGAGAGGGGAGGAAGCAGGTTCCCTGCTGAGCAGAGAGCCCGATGTGGGGCTCGATCCCAGGACCCTGAGATCATGACCTGAGCTGAAGGCAGAGGCTTTAACCCACTGAGCCACCCAGGGGCCCCTCATATCTCCACTACTAAAATAATTTTAGAAAAATATTTCTAACCTGTTTAAAAATCTTTCAAATAAAGATTTCAATGGTTTGAGGTGTTTTGTTAAGGTTTACAAAATGATGCAATATATGATTAGCTAGCAAGAACCAACATCAGAAAAGCTGGAAATGTACCAGCCAAATTCAAAGATAACTTTTGCCAATTAGTGAAGGAGACTGAAAAATGGTATCATAACTTAGTAAGCATAGCCAATGATACACATCTTACACTTTTATTTTTGAGGTACTTTGTTTAGTTTTGACAGCCAATAAAATATTGAAAGCAATTGGACTTAGGATAAGACTTGAGTAACTGTATCTCAAAGAGTTAACGAGATGTCCAAAAATACATAAGCATATTTAATTACATTGTTCTTACTAGCACCACTATTAATATTTGTACCATTAATAGAATAGAAAACAATTTTATTTTATTTCATCTTTATTTTATTTTATTTATTTATTTATTTATTTATTTTATTTATTTATTAGAGAGAGAGAGACTGAGAATGAAAGGGGAGAAGGTCAGAGGGAGAAGCAGACTTCCCGCAGAGCCGGGAGCCCGATATGGGACTCGATCCCGGGACTCCGGGATCATGACCTGAGCCGAAGGCAGTCGCCCAACCAACTGAGCCACCCAGGCGCCCTCATCTTTATTTTAAAGTTGTATTTATTTTTATTCAATATTTTATCTTTATACAAATTATCTTTTATTCCTAGTTTTGAATATTATCTCTATAATAAAATACTATTAATAATCATTAATAAAGTACTTTGTACACATTATAAGTGTTTATATGTCCACTTTTTAAAAAAATATTTTATTTATTTATTTGACAGAGAGAGCATTTCTGTGAATCTCAGGAGGAAACGACAAAAGCTTTTTTTTTTTTTTTAAGATTTTATCTATTTATTTGACACAGAGAGAGAGATCACAAGTAGGCAGAGAGCAGGCAGAGGGAGAGGGGGAAGAAGGCTCCCCACTGAGCAGAGAGCCTGATGTGGGGCTCGATCCCAGGACCCTGAGATCATGACCTGAGCCGAAGGCAGAGTCTTAAACCCACTGAGCCACCGAGGTGCCCCTATATTCACACTTTTATGTATATTATTAAGAAATGCATAATTTATTGTAAGCATGCAATATATATATGAAGGAGCAGAGCAGGGCTGACTCCTGCTTACACCCGCCTTCTTGTGTGTGGCCCCCCTGCAGGACCTGCCTCTGGGAGGGTCTTAGTGTGGCTCAGCCCTCCCTTGAGCTAATTAGCCCAGACGGCCTATGGGTTGGGTTTGGGTTAGTCAATAGGAATGCGGAACCCCTGCCCGGGAAAGAATATAAAACCCGCCTTTTGTGCGCCAATTCTGGCCAGGGTGATAGGCTAGTTCAAACAGTTACTAAGCAACTTTCTGTGTGTTAGAAACTCATTGGCCACTGGCCCCTCTAAAACTGTTGCGCTTTTTGAAACTAGCTCTCTTTCTCTACACCATGCCACTGTGTCAGTGAGTGTGAGAGAGAGCTCAGGCTAGCTTGAATAAAGGGCTCTTTTGCTTTTGCATCGGACTCGGCTCCCTGGTGGTATTTGGGGATCTCAAAATCTGGGCATAAAATATATATATATATATTTACCGATAAAGGCATATGATGTAAAAAAGTCAGTGCTAAATTTCTGCAGACACACTACCCACCTAGATCTTGGTGCCGATTTTCTGTAAAATTCCCTAGTTTATTAAAGGGGGTTATGTTTAATATAAATCCAAACATGCATTTTAGAGTTGCAGTAATTACTTATGGCTGACATCATTTCCCTAAAGAAAAAGAAATCCAATTTTGCTTTCTAAACTAAAACTTCAGTTTAGTGGCACAACGCACTCAACCTGGGAAGGTTCCTAGGAATATGCATAGCGGAAAGTAAAGGGAATAATGGAGAAGATAAAGAACTTTTATATTTACTCACTCCGTTGACCATCAGGAGCACGAGGCCATTGTCAGCTGGTGTTCGAACTTCTATGTCAAAGCGAGTCACCTGACCAAATTTCCCTCTCCTTGTGATATCCCTTACCACGGCATAACTAGAGCCATCGAAGAAATAGCTGGCAGCTCGACTCTGAGTGAAGGCCAGTTTATCTCTGAAATAAAAACGGAAGGATCATATGAACATGACAGTTTGCATTATGCATCTCACGTGAGGCCCTTTCAACCCATTGTCATGACATCTTCCATGGAACTTTGAGCATTTAAATATGTGGAACTTAAGAAACAAAACAAATGAACATGGGGGGTGGGGAAAGAGAGGCAAACCAGAAAACAGACTCTTAACTAGAGAGAACAGACTGAAAGTTGCTGGAGGGGAGGTGTGGGAGGAGATGGGCTGGATATGTGATGGGCATTAAGGAGGGCACTTGCTGTGATGATCGCTGGGTGTTGTATGTAAGTGATGAAGTGCTAAATTCCACACCAGAAACTAATATTACATTGTTTGTTAACTAACTGGAATTTAAATAAAAACTTAAAAAAAATAAATGAAGTCCCGATGTTTACCTGGGAGACATAGAGAAGTATTTATAGGTAAGTTAGATGAATGGTTTTCTTTTTTATTTTTTTAGCTTCAGATTTAGAATCTCTCTCTCTCTCTCTATATATATATATATATTTATCTCACATCTTCCTTATCCAAATGAGTTATTTTGAATGGATTTCTTTTCTACCCTTTGTGCTAAGACAACAGAAGTTTCCATTGAAACCAAAGTCTCTGGAATCCTAAATTAAAGCTGCAAACAAGTTGTTTAACACTTTTCATAATCGTACATGCTTGTCTGTGGTAGAGAAGAACCGAAATGATTTTGGCGGGCATGACTATTATGCAATTTCAAGACTGAGTTCCCCAAAGAAAAAAACTGAGAACCTGCATATTGATCCGCGGTTGTCTCATCTGCTGCTTTCACGTGGCTATTAAAGTCTTTAGTACTCTTAACACTTTCTCACCTGGCACAGGGGACTGACTTGGAGGGATCCATGTTATAGATGTGCTTAAAGTTGTACAAGCTGATCACATCATTATTCAAAGTGGCCAATTCCAGGCAGCCCACGAAGCCGGGCAGGTTTAAGCTTGCCGGTAGCTATGCAACAGACAAAGTCAATTACCCCATGATGCATTTCACCCAGATGATACAGAACAGACAATGAAATAGATAACAGATCACGGGGAACCTGGCCATACAGATAAATATCTTCCCAGACCTGTGTCTCCTCTGGGTCAGATAATTTAGATAAACAATGATTTTTCAGTTGTGCCTATCTAGCAGAGAGGATGGGGTTTGTTGAGTATCTGCTATGTATCAGTCACACACCGAATAGTGAACTCAGAACCAAAATTAATTCTTTCAGCAGCTCTTTGAGATAGCTATTCCTGTTTTCATCTCAACAGAAGGAAAGTAATTCTCAGAGAGGTTCAATATTTCTCTAACCAGTAAGTAATAGCCTTGGCTTTGAAATTCTACATCAACTCCCTATCTCACTCTCTGGGCCTTTCATTTATTTGCCCTTCACCAGGTCTCATAGTCCACCGCTAGATTCATCCCAAGTATTTTATTTCATGTCTGTATTAGTTGAAATAACGGAGTTTTTGAAATTGTCATTGTGGACCTAGCAAACCCACAAGGTCCGCACTCCTGCACACACCTGCGGTTGGGCGTAATATCGATTACATAGGCATGTATCGGAATGAAATGAGTTGATATACAAGTGGTAGCTATAGCTTGAAAGAATTTGACACCATGTAAATATGGGTAGCAGAGACCGGGTTTATATGCCAGATTTATAGATCAGAATTTTATCACTCATTGAGCTAACTTCTCTCTTGAAACATCAAGATTTCAATACTGCCCCCAAATCATCGTAGAGCTTTTGGATTTTTAAAAAACAATCAGTGTAGCTTTTCAGTAAGTCCGAATCTGGCTGGATAGCATACCTTGAAGTTTGAAGGCACGCCACCGACGTAAAACACAGTGTCCTCAGGGTCCAGATCCAACAACGAGTCATCTCCTGCAAATTCTCCCTTTTTAATAAACTTTTCTTCTGCAGTGCTACTCAGACTTGGGACTGTCAAAAACACCTTTCCGTGTTTTCCTACCCTGTTAAGAATTTTCAGTCTTTATTAGCCAGATAATTTGTAGAAAATATGTTTTTTTAAACATCATCATGTGAATGTTCCCTCATCACAGAATCCGCGATTTGATTTTATCACATGCATAAACTTTTATAGAATGTCAACAATCAACGGAAAGAGGGAAAAAAAAGAATATTGCATCTTGGAATTAAGGCATGGATTGGCTAGATAAAAAGATCTAATAATCAGCTTGCTATTTAGAAATGATGAGTATTTTTTTTCTAATCTTTTGTTTTTCACTTAGGTATTTGGGAAGGAATATAGGAATGAATACTGGAGAAAAAAAGGAGCAGCAATAAAGGGAAGAAAATGCTATTTAAACATCCACAGGAAGACCGCGTGTGTGTGTGTGTGTGTGTGTGTTTGTGTACACGCACGTGTGCATGCATGCATGCGTTCCACAGATCTCTTATGAAATGTGCATAGAAGCCCTGTACTGTGAATTCACTTTACCTTTCAATCTTGACAATGCTGAAGTAAGCAGGCCAGGAACTGACGGGTTTGGAGTCCAGGGGAATCTCTACATCCTTAGCTCCCAGATTATAAACGTATACCAGGTTATCATTTTTGATTGCAAGACCCATGTATTCTTTTTTGGCCTGAAATGTCAAGAAGTCACTTAAAGAAAACCCATATGAATGAACATCATATTTTGTTTTCCTTTCTTTAAGGGACAATCAACAATCCAAGTGCTTGGCTGTCTACAAGGCACATCTGGCCTGAATTATTACAAAGTTCCTATTAGACTGGTCAGTGTCTCTTCCTTCCCAGCCTCCCTGTGGGTACATCTATCTGCTGCCCCCGTCCTCCACCCCCCATGTTTGTCCAAGCGCATCCCAGACAGGGAGGCAGACAACTGCAGGCTTGTGGACTGGGAGCAGGCTAATCCCATCTGGTTAACCCTGGGACATAACGCAGTCTGCCGAGACCCATTGCTGTGCCTCTCCAAACAGGAGCATCAAACCTAACAAACCTCTGGGTTCTGAAAGTCCTTGAAATGCTACATTCAATGAGCAGTATGAGACTGATAATGAAGCAGCCCCAGAAACATCCCACACAGAGAAGGAATTACTTCTCTTTAAAAAACTACTTGAGTCTTGGCATTAAAGCGGTCTGTCCTTTTCGCGTCACCAGAATGGGAATTTTGTTTGTTTGCATAGGCAGTTTTATTTTAAGGCAAGAGGAAAGCACCTGTCTTTCCTTTGACTATTATTCTCTCTTTTCAAATGTCGTGTTCTCCTGGGTGTTATATGCAACTGATGAATTATTGAACTCTACACCTGAAACTAATGATGTACTCTATGTTGGCTAATTGAATTTAAACGTAAGAAAAAGGAAAAAGTGAAAATAAATAAATTTACTAGGAAAAAAAAAACCATATCATGCGCTTACATGTTTGCTTCCGAGGTACAGGATGAACCTGTCTGTAGCCCCAGCCAGCTCTGGCTGCTTCACAGTGGGAGGTTTCACGTACAGGCTCAGGGACGTGAAGGTCTTTAAGTCATCCATGCTGGTTTTGGGGTGCACCTCGACTGCCGACTGGCCGTCAAACATCATGGAGACTTGGATCTGGAATTAAGAGAATGTTTCTGTTAAAAGCACCCTGAAGAAATGGTCACAGCTCTCTCCCATGGTTCCCAATGGGCTTCCCTCAGTCCTTATAGGCTCTCTGAGCCCTACTCCCGTCCTTGTCCTTGTTTCCTCATGTCCTCACCTTGTGGGAGAAAGAGGTTAAGGCAGAGCATAATACAGTCATTTACATTTAAAGTGGGGTGAAAGGAAGCCAAAAAAGGGTGACAAAGCAGATCTACAATGAGGATAGACAGGAATCCCACAATGAATTACGCACTTGGTTGGGGGTGAACTAAATAGCTTGAGGGGATTTGTAACTTTGTAACTAGTCAGTTACAAAGTTCATGAGGCCCATAAAATTAACAAGGACTAGGCATTGCCAAGACTCCCTCTAAAAACAGTTTTAGGTGATTAAGGTCCCCAAACTTTTCTCCATTTAAATCAAATTACCAGAAAGCACTCATAGAAACCTAGCTTTGGAAATAACGTTTCTTTACACTAAGCTTTTCTTGAAACGTCCCCCAAAGTATCTAACAAAAGTAATTTGTGGTGTGGAACCAATTATCACGTGTCATTTAAATGTGGAATATATTTACCAAAAACAATCTCCATTACAAAATAGTTGATTTCCAAATCTTCTTTCAGTCTGTCCTTAGGGCCCATGGTCTGTTCAGGCCAATTTGCAAGTAGAAAATAAAATCATAGGGGCGCCTGGGTGACTCAGTGGGTTAAGCCTCTGCCTTCAGCTCAGGTCATGATCTCAGGGTCCTGGGATCGAGCCCCAAATCGGGCTCGGCTCAGCGGGGAGAGAGCCGAGCTTCCTCGGCTTCCTCCCCCTCTCTCTGCCTGCCTCGCTGCCTACTTGTGATCTCTGTCTGTCATATAAATAAATAAAATCTTAAAAAAAAAGAAAAAAGAAAACCATATAATTTGGCTGTAAAAATGATATCAGTAAAAAATAAATGAAAAAGAGGGCCAAGAATGAGCCCTATTTGCCACACTGAAAATGTTAATTGAGTTTTGGTGTTGCTGTGTAGCCATTGTGCAAAGATTGTTCAGTTTAGGTGGTCTGTGATTCCCCACTGACACCTGTGAGGGGTCAGTGAAGGCTCTCTATATCAGTGTTATATCAGAGAATTCCTTGAAGAGGTGGATGGGCAAGATTATTCCACATAGTAATTGCACTAAAACACCTGGTCCAATAATTAATAATGACAAGAATAAACCACGTTTCTTTTGGTGTTTGCTTTACTCAATTTCTTTTGTTCTACGAGCTTTGTTGACTAGGTTAACCCTGTGACTCTTAACCTTGGCTATCCATAAGGATCACAGGGAAGCTTTTTGAAAAACACAGGTATTGAGCCTGTCCTCTAGAGAGCCTGATTGATGGCTTTGAGGTCGGGACTGGGAAACGGTTTAGTTTTCAAAGCTCCTCATGCAATTCTAACGAACAGATTCAGATGGCGCTTTAGAACTACTGAAGTAGAGGGGTGCCTGGGTGGCTCAGTGGGTTAAACGGCCGCCTTCGTCTCAGGTCATGATCCCAGAATCCTGGGATCGAGTCCAGCATGTGGGGGGTCCCCTACTCGGCAGGGAGTTTGCTTCTCTCTCTGCCTCTGCCCCTCTCCCCTGCTTGTGCTCTCTCTCCCTCTCTTGCTTGCTCAAATAAATAAAAAAAAAAAAAAAGAAAGAAAAAGAACTACTGAAGTAGAAAGGTTCCAGGCTCTGGCTGCTGCGGAAGAGCTGCGGTTCAGTTTCCCGATCAGCGAGCACTGATGAAGACTCTTTTCATAGTTACCTTGCTGGCGACGCTTCTGGTCTGAGCGATAAGCTCCCGGATCCTCCGGATGCTGGCAGAGACGTTGCTCGCAGGGCGCTTCTGTTCTACGGTGCGGAGCTGATCCAGGAGCTGAGGGACAACCTCTGTCAGATTTCTTACTGCAGTTAATAAAAATTAATCACTTGAGTAAAAATCTCAACTATGTTAACTAATATTAACTATACTTAAGGAATCAGGTGAAGAGACAACAAACACAGGGCTACTTCTGTGACAACTATAATTATTGGTAATTCTGCCAAAGGAAGAGTGAAGCCCACCGTATGAGTGATTCCTATTTTGTGGCATTTATAATGTCTACTGGTCTACACGTTGTATGTAGAGTGAGCTGACTTATAATGTACATTTCTGAAGGGCAGGGCCCACGACAAATGTACAGATGTTCCTGTCACCATATAGCACAAGGTCTGCTTGCATTTCTAATGGAACTGATACAAGTCTAAAGGAAGGCTAGGCAAAAGGAGGTGGGAAGGTTGTTTTGGGATGTGGGATGCCTATTCTCACATCACACCACTGCTGCATTGGTCCATAGGAGGCAGAGCTACTTGGAGGAAACAACGGAGCGCCCAGAAGAGTGGCAGTTGTGCCAAGGAAAGGGTGGGCGCCATGGTCTATGGGTCCCATAAGGGTGATGATACAAACACATCATACTGACTTTGTAGGATATATATATATATATTTTAAGGTACGAGGTACACGTAGAAAAGAGAATAGAGGCGCCTGGGTGGCTCTGTTGGTTAAGCATCTGAGCCTTGATTTTGGGTCAGGTCATGATCTCAGAGATGTGAGATGGAGCCCTATGCCAGCTCTGTGCTTGGTAGGGAGTCTGCTTGACCCTCTCCCTCTGTCCTTCCCCTGCTCACATGTTCTCTTTCTCTCTCTCACATGTCTCTTTTATTTTACTTTAAGTTTTAAGACTTTATTTATTTATTTGACAGAGAGAGAGAGAGATCACAAGTAGGCATAGAGGCAGACAGAGAGAGAAGGGGAAGCAGGCTCCCTGCTGAGCAGAGAGCCCAATGTGGGGCTCGATCCCAGGACCCTGAGATCATGACCTGAGCCGAAGGCAGAGGCTTAACCCACTGAGCCACCCAGGTGCCCTTCACATGTTTCTCTTAAACAAAAGCTTAAAAAAAGAGAGAATACATCATATTTACACAACTAGGTGAGAGAAGCCCAAAACAGGGAGAATGGCAAAACTTTCTGTAAGGTTTCATGAACCGGCCCAGTGGTTCCCAACATACAGTCCACAGACTAGCAGCGTCGGCATCATCAGGGAACTTGTTAGAAAAGCAAAATCTGTGGCTTATGGCTCCAACCCAAACCTGCTGAATTAGAAACTCTGGGAGTGAGGCCCAGGTGCTTCTAAAGCACACGAAGGTTATGAACCACAGGACTAGAGAATGAATGTCTTTTGATTTGGGAGAAGGGCAGAGCCAAGGTCATTAAGTAGTAGCAGCTGGAAAAGAGGAACCCTTTAACCGGAGCCAAACTAAACTCAGATTCAGGAGAATATGTCAGTGAGGACCAAGGATAAATCTCTTTTCTGTTTTTAGGAAGTAGGGTGCTTCTCTATCTTAAGGAGTGGAATTAAGGAAAATAATAGCAATTATCACTTTATCATGTTGATTAATACAGAGATAAATATTTGTTGTTTGGATAACTGACCACAATAGCCATTTTATAGTATAATAGTCTTTAAAAATTACAGGTAATAAAGTATATTTCATGTGTTACATTAAATTTTGATTATGGAAATGTATATAAAACAGGGTTTCCCTGTCTTCAATTCTCTGAGAAAGGGAGCCACCTTTTATTAGAGTCTTTATAAAGTCTCTATGTTGTGGTAGGCTCTTTCATTTACTTTGATTTGAACCACAAAATGCTATCTGAGGAAAACACAGAGGACTGAAATGATTTCAATTAATGGTAGTTCTAGATGCTTATTGGAATCGCGAATTGGACTGAAAAAGGAAGAAAAAAATTTAACACAGATTTAGTAAACATTCCTGAGGCTCTGTCTTTATAAATGTAAATGTTAGATGTCACATAGGCAAATCTTTTAAAGATTAAGTTCTAAATGCGATTAGGTGAGTGGTTACATGGGAAAACTCACAAATATATACTTAAGAGATGAACATAACTGTTAATTTTCTTGTTACAGGAATGAGTATTTGTGACCTGGGATAAAATTTCCAGTGACAGACAGATCAAATGTGGATTAATAAAGTTCTTCCTTAACTCAGATGGAAGTAGACATAATATGTTCTGCAAAACCATGCTGGAGAACAAAAAGTTCTAGTCATGACAAAGGCATCGATATTTAAGCGGTAGAAGAGATGGAATAAACATGGTAATATGTGATTTAAATATCTGTGTATAACTAAATAAATTAGGTAGATTACAGAGTATTTCATTATCATTGCTGTAAATTTGTAATCAAGCTGGCCAACAAACTCTTCTATTATTATTTTTTTAAATTAATTAATTTATTTCAGAGCAACAGAGAAAGAGCACACCCAAGCAGGAGGGGCAGAAGGAGAGGGAGAGAGAATCTCAAGCAGATTCCATGCTGAGCAGGGAGCCTGATGTGGGGCTTGAAATCCTGACTCTAGATCATGACCTGAGAGTGAAAACCAAGAGCTGAAAGTTTAATTGACTGTACCACCCAGGCGTTCCCAAACTGTTCTTCATGACAACCTTCACTTATGATTGACCGTAGTCAGCACCTGTTGGTAATAACCTGCATTTCTCAGGTGAGGACAAAGCAATGCAGTTTAGTAAATATTTTTCCTCAAAGTAAACCATTATTTTGTGATTGACGTTCTTCCCCAAGGAACAGACTTATAACCACTGACAAACATCAATGCTGCCACTATTTCATCTAGAAAAAAAATGATTCTTAACCAATCTCTCTAGCATTTTTATGTGAAATATATATTTCATATGCACATATGCATATAGATAGATGGATAGATAGATGACCTGAGCAAAATTTTTCTTTTTTTCTAAGCGGACTTCTACAATATTCCAATCTCACACCCAAATGAAAGCTACTACTTCTTAATGAAAAACGTGTTGAGCTGAATGACCAATTCATCTGGATGCAAACCGTGATACCTGCATCTCGGGCAGAGTCCACTGCAGTGTTGTAAGCAGAAGAGTCAAAACTCTGAAGATTCTGTGACCAGTTGGTTAGATTGTTAGCCATGGGGGCGGCTGCCTGCTGGACTTCCACTGTGGTCTTGTTAGCCTCCTCCGTGATCAGCTTCGACTGATCCAGGCGCTGCTGGGCGTCACCTTCACACAGAACACAGGGATACTCACTTTGCAGAGAAGCAGGACATTTGTTGGGAACATCAACATCCATTTAATCATTGGAATAAAATGACCTCAAGTTTTGGGTTTTTAGGCTGAACAAAGATCTTTAAATAGATGTTAATGATGGTATAAGTTAGAAAATTGTGAAGGTAGCATTACAAAGTGAGCTTGAAAGACTCTAGGGTCTCATTAAAATCAGGTAGCCCACTTAAAACATTTTCAAATTAGAGGTAAACTTTTTTAAAAAAGTCATTAGTATTTCTTCAGGTTAGAGACCTGATGAGAAAGCCACCACAAACATATATGAGATTTTTTTTTAAAGGTTTATTTATTTATTTAACAGAGAGAGAACACAAGCAGGCAGAGAGGCAGGCAGAGGCAGAAAGAGAGGAGCAGGCTCCCGGCTAAGCAAGGAGCCCGATGCGGGACTCGATCCCAGGACGCCGGGATCATGACCTGAGCCGAAGGCAGCTGCTCAACCAACTGAGCCACCCAGGCGTCCCAACATATATGAGATTTTAAGTCATAAAATGTTCATGTCTGAAATCATCGTAAGTATCAGTTTCTTCTATGTGGGACAAAATTTTGCCATAAAAATGATATTCTACTACAGAAGTAAATCAGTAAGGAAAATTATTTTTAAATAGTAAAAGCAAGTTGCAAAATAGCATGTATAGTGACTTTCTATTTTTATTAAAAAGTTATGCATTTAAAAGAAAAAGAATGTCAGTTTATAACAAAATGTTTTTTCCTAGGTAACGAAATTACAAAAGATTTTTCTTCTTTTGTTCTTTCTTTTCTTATCTGTATTTTCTACTCTTTCTATAATAACCATGTATTACTTTGGTAATAAAAGTCACAGGTGATGTTGTAGCTTTGCTTTTTCCTAAGTGGAGAAATATTTAATTCAACCTCACACGATCTGAGCTCTGATGGATGCAGCTTTGAATCCTGCATCCGCTTCTTTTTGGAGCTGTGCCTTTGGAACAAGTTCCCAAACCTTGACACACCTCAGGGTTCACCACCATCTAAAGGCAATGGCGGTACTTTCCCACATGACATAAAGGAGATAAACCACAGCCCAGTGCTCAGCATGTGGCGGCTCTGATGGTGCAGAGGACAGGGATTCTCATGGCATGACACCGTCCTGGCTGGGGCTTTGGTGAACTAGGAGACAGTAGCCGGATTTGCTCTGTGTAGGAGAAAACTCACATCCAGCAGTCTGGTTCCCAGCCCATCTGGTTCTCAGTCCATCTTTTAAAGATACCACTGTAGTCCCAGATTAGGTGAAATGAGTACTCTTGTGTCTCCATTTGGCTTGGTGGTCTCCCTACTTGTACCATCGAAACGACATGGCTGGTAACACGTGGTAGCTACTTACAGTTGGGGCAAGAGAGACCCAGTAACCAAATTAGGGCATATTTATTAACGAAGAAGGAATGTTCACTGCAAAGTGGATTACAAAATAGTATAAGCAGCCCGATCACATTAAAGCACCTGCACACGTGTATGCACACAAGTACACACACACACACACACACACACACTTACACACACACGATTAGAGGAAAATGCTCTCAAATGTAATGGTCACCGCTAGGAGGTATGATTATAGCTTTTACAATTATTTTCCAGAGTGTGTAAGTGTGTGTGTGTGTGTGTGTGTGTGTGTGTGTGATGAACATAGTTCCTTTTGTCACCAGAAAACAAAATTTATTTATAGAAGGATTGACAAGTAAGGAATCATGTACTCCTTCCTCAAGGGTTTAGTTTAATCCCAGCAAGCAAACAGATGAGGGTTACATTCTTGTCTGTGACCCTTACCTCTCTCTGTGACTTGTAGTCGCTTAATGGCATCATTCAATCTGTTTTTGAGAGCGCTCTTCCTTGCTAGAGCCCCATCCACACGCCTGTTGGTGTCGGCCACTGCCGCATCATTGCCTATGGAGAAGAAGCCAAAAAAAGTACCAGTAGAGCCAAGACACTGGGGGAAAAAAAATCTCCATTTCAACAAGGAAAATTCTGATCTGTGCTATGGGGTCATCTGTAATATTCTGAATATGGTGTGAATATATAGAATACCAGCTCTGGAAAGTGGCATTCCAATTAAAAGGTACAGGACTACAGAAGACTAGTAATACTGCTTGGGAGTGATTTAGGATGCCATAAAGCGGCTCATAAAAGGTGCAGGGATAATGGCTAACTTCTTTGAAAAATATAGCACTGCTGTGACTTACAGTTAGCAGCATAGCTGATAAAGAGCTGAAAAGAAAAAAGTCTCTCTTCTTTTTTCTTAATTTTTCTTTCTTTCTTATTTATTCTTTTTTCTTAATATTTAAATACACTTTTAATTGATATATAACATACATCTAGAAAAGGGCACCCATTATAAACAAATCTTCACAAACTGAGCACGGAATATAAGCTGTGCCAGGTCAAGAAAGTCGAACACTATTGCTGCTCAGTTTCCTGGACCCTCTATGATTTCCCATGGATGACCACTATTCTGAATTCTATCTCCATCTGTTAGTTGTGTCTGTTCTTAAACTTTATTAAAAAGAAATGATACAGTAGTATAATTTTTTAGAGCTTTCATAGCTCTGTTCTAATTTCTGTAGAGTGGTTAAGTCTTGATATCTGGTGGTTTAAGTCTTCCAGCTTTGATTTTATTCTTCAGGGATTGTGCTGGCTTCTTAGCTCCTCCCACACTCATTTCCATGAAAATTCTGGGACCATCTTTTCTATTCACATATAGTTCTGGTACTTTGGTTGGTATTATATTTAATCTATAGGTAAATTTGGCAGAATTGTCATTTTTACAAATTTGAGTCTTCCAGTTAATAGTTTTTATTTATTTGTCTTTAGATCTAATAAATTCTCATTTTGATATCCATTTATTTAGATCATCTTTAATTTCTTTCAGTAGCGTAGTATAGTTTTATGTGTAGAGATCTTATCTTTCATCAGCTTTATTCCTAGGTATTTTATGCCATTGCAAATGGTGTTAAAAAGTTAATTTCTAATTATATTCTACATAGAATTTAAACTGGGTTTTTACACATTGAATTGGTAATGTGGGGTATCTTTGTTTTGTTTCCACTCTTAGTGGGCAAACTTTAAATATTTCAGTATTAATATGCTTGTTTACTATTTTATTTTTCTTTCTTAGATTACAGAAGTTGCTTTTTATTCCTAGTTTGCTATGAGTTTTTTCAAACATGAATGGACACTGAGTTTTGTTAAATGATTTTCCTGTGTGTGGTGAGATAATCATATGAGATTTCTGATATATTCTTTAAATGTGGTGAATTACTATTGATGTTTTAAATGTTACTCTGTTCCTGAAATCCCAGAATAAACTTAACTTGGTCATGTATTATCATTTCTATGTGTGCTAGATTTGATTTGCTAATGTCTTGATTAGGATTTTCATATTTCTATTTGTGAGAGAATTTGGCTTATAATCTTCCTTTTTTTTTTTTTTTTACAATGTCCTTATCAGGTTTTGTATCTTAGTTTTGTTGGCTTCACAGAACGAGTTAGACAATATTTCCTCTTTTTTTTATTTTCTGGAAGAATTTATATACGAGTGGTGTCATTTGTTTAGATGATTGGAAGAATTCACTGGGGGAGCCATCTGAGCCTTGAGATTTCCTTGTGGAAAGGGTTTAATTACTGATTAAACTTATATATGTATGTATAGGTCTATCAGATTTTCTATTTGTTCTTGTATCAGGTTTGATAGTCTTTTTCTTATAAAACTATTCTTGAAAGTGCACTTGTAACGTAGTCTCAAAATGGATTATTTTGGAGCAAATCCAAACAAATCATGATGTAATATCTTGTTGTCTGAACTGAAGGATGAACTTTCCCAAAGATTCTTGGTTTGTGCTTCGTTTACTTCCAAAGCATCAGGAAATTAATGCTTTTTGACAAACAGAGAAATCATTTTCTTTCACTTCCTATTATACTTTTTCTTTCCAATAGGCTTGTAAATATATACTCTCCCGTGGTGTACTTTCTCATTTCTATTATACAGTCTTTGTGTGCTTGCTTTTTTCTTTGGTTGTCTTTCCCCACTTGCATATAGTGGGTATAAGATGAGTGGCACTGAGTTGATTCTGTCACCAAGTACAATGTAAACAAAGTACAAGCACTTCTTTCTTATTTCTTATTTCCTCTGGGGAGTGACAAAAATTTCCCAGAATTCAAGGAGGGACTTAAACATACTTTGTACTTGTATTACACCCCCTTCTCTCTCTTTTACTTTCAATTTTTAAATACTATAATACAAACAATTTTTTCAGCTCTTCCTTTTGGTGTTTGTAGCTGCAAAAAATGCTGATTGATACACTGAGAAAGAATATATTTAACTCTATATTTGGAGCCCTTGATAAAAATAGGTGAAAAAATTCTATTTTGGGCTGGATGTTTAAGAAAAAAATGTTTCATAAAAAGCCTTTCCTATTTGAAAGTTATTGTTTTACATAAACATTTTTCATTCTGCAAATGAATTCAGTAGAAGATTTCTTTAAATAGCAGCTTCCTGAGTTTATGATAGATTGCTAGCTATTTGATGTAGATAATGAAGAAAGGAAATCTGGAGTATAAAGATTACTAATCATTGAAAGTCATTTAGAAACGAATTAACAGTAATTTGAAATTGTAATGTAACTCGGTAGATAAATATAGTTTCAACTGAAAATCTGAATTTATATCACAAACGTGTATTGTGTAAAGGGAGGCAAGTTTTGACCCACATAGTCCTAACTCCCCATGGATATCCCTTTGAAAATAAATATGTGGAGAAATTTAACCAAACAAGATCATGAAATAGTTAACCAGATCTGCAAAATATTCAGAGACCAATGCAGAGATTTATTCTGTATTTAAAATATAGAACTTTGAAGAGATATTATTACCAGGAAAGAAAAATTGTTTTCATGAGGTTCAATAACTCAATAATGACAAGGCTGCATTGCAAATTATGAAGGAGAATAAAATATTTAAGTCACTATGTCCTGAAGATCCACATGTTCTGGTCTTCACATCATAAGAAACAAAACAATACATAGATATGGCAACATTTACTTAAAAAATATTTTACTTTTAAGAGTACACTTATTGTGATGAGCACTGAGTAATGAACAGAACTGTTGAATCATTATACTATACACCTGAAATTATCATAACACTGTATGTTAATGATAATTTAATAAAAATGTATTTTGCTTTTAATATTCCAAATTGTTGTTGCCAATATTCTAATTCTTTTGTGAGGAATATGTTCAAGACTAGACTTATATAATGAATGAATTAGAAGAGAATATTTTTATTGCCTTTGTTTATCCAGCAAACATAAAATAATAGTTGCTTTATCACAGCTTGTTAAATATTCTGCATAGGAAAAACAAATGCATTTTTTTCTATATATAGTGCTCTTTGTAAAAAAAAAAAGAAGAAAATGCATGGTTAGAATTAAGATTAATTGCTTTGATAAAATTACATAACTTTTTCTGTTTTAAACTTGGTCTTTGTTTTTAGGTGGTAGTTAGAAGTTAGCTAGATAACAGATTTCTAACCTCATCAGCCATCCTTAGGTATGAGTTCATTAGCTCGGAGATGAATAATGTTTAGTGAAATTCTTGGCCAATGCAATTGTTTTTAAGAGTAGCTCACAAGATTCAAAACTGACTAACATGATTTTACTTTTACTTTTTCTTCCCTCTCCCACTTGGATGTGCTTACTGTCACAGATGCAAACACTAACCTTTGGAAATTCTTCTTCCCATATGGTCACTGGCTTGTCCTAAATGCAGTAAACTTACAGAACACAAACTACAGGAAAGTGCCAATAACTATATGGCTCTGTGCTTTCCTATCCTCCTGACTCTCCCATTGCTGACTCATTACTTCATGTAAAATATTAAAGGGCCTTCTGAGTTGTCCAAGAAAGACTAAATAAAGTACAATATAGTTTTAGTGTTATGTGTATTTTATGGCATTATCTCCTTGAAAATTGGTATTCATGATAAATTTCTATTAATTAGCCAATTTTTAAAAAGATTTTATTTATTTGGGAGAGAGAGAGAGAGAGATCACGATCAGGGGGAAAGATAGAAGGAGAAGGAGACCTCTCACTAAGCAAGGAGCCCAACACGGGACTTGATCCCAGGACCCCAGGATCATGATTTGGGCCAAGGGCAGACGCTTAACCAACTGAGCCACCCAGACGCCCCAATTAGTCTATTTGACTAACAAGAATATCCACCATGTTTTACTACAAAGAAGATTTTTTTTTTTAAACTACAATTTATTTTAAAATATCCAATCTTCGGGGCACTTGGGTGGCTTAGCTGGTTGAGCATCTAACTCCTAGTTTCTGCTTGCTCATGATCTTGGGGTCTTGAGATTAAGCCCCAGGGTGGACTCTGTGCTCTGCTTGGAGACTGCTGGTCCCTCACACTCTGCTCTCCCCTCCCCCACTCTCTTTGTCTCTCAAATAGATAAAATCTTTAAAAAAATAAAATATTCAATCTTTGCTTTTTTTATACCTTGAATCTCAGCAGGAACTATTCATTTACTATTCGGTTAAAAGATCATTTGTTCTTTAATGCTAGACTTTTGAAATCTCTATCCATATGCAGAAGTACTATATGAAAGGGGAGAAGCAGCTATAAATCAGAAGGAAGGTAGGGAAGGGAAAATACTTACTAGGATCTGTCTTGGCTTGCAGTTCTCTGGCTTGATTGAGGAGGTTCTCACTCTCATCCTTATGGTAAATGATTTGGGTATCAATCCCACTGACAGCCTGCAAAGGAATTGCGTGGATAGAATAAGAATGACAGAAAAAACCCCCACTTTTCATGGATTGAGGATATAAACGACACCGTTTATTTGCTAAACACAAAGCAAAATTCATATAACTTCATTTCCATAGCTCAAAATCAAGATCAGATAGGAACACGAGGGAATAGAATCCATGACAATCTCAAGACAAATATTTTTCAAGGTAAATTCAGTCAATCTAGAACAGCATCCAGCCAAGGCCCCACCAAAGTGCTTGTCAAATAGAAGCCACTCAAGAAACAATTTTTGATTTGAAAAAATGTGAATGTGTGCATAAAGCATCTTCTCTAGCATCACGGGCTCATCTTAAACATGTTTTATTCAGGGACCGTGGTTTAAAAAAGCTGTCGGAGGAACTGGCATCTGCTGACAGGAGTTTGGCACATTTTGAAGAAGTTGTGCTACGGAAACCTTGGTAATACAAATAAAATGGCCTTTTCTTAGTTCTCCTGCCTTTTCTGCCATTTGCATTACAGTGGAAGCTCAAATGACAACATTAGAAAACAAAAAAGTCCTAAGCTGGAAAAAGGCAACATATAAATGAACTTTAAAATAAGGGACTACTTGGGGTAGGAGAGTGCTCCTGGCTAGTTCAGTCAGTGGAGCATGAGACTCTTGATCTCGGGGTTGTGAGTTCGAGCCCCACATTGGGGTGTAGAGATTACTTAAAAACAAAAATCTTACAAAAAAATAAGGGAATACTCACATCATAAACTCGGTCGGTGATGTTCAAAGCCAATTCTGCTGTTTCGTTGGCTTCACTAACATAATTGGCAATATTTTCATAGACATTTGAAGCATCCAAAGCTTTCTGTACCAGCCCATTCATATCAGAACTGTGCAAATTCCTGTTAAAGAACGCATGTGTCATTATTCCCTTTCTTACTTTTGTGGGAAATGGGCCCATTTTTATAGCTTGATTGGAATATTTCCAGTACTCCAGGGACCTCCCTCCTGTTCTTCAAAGCCACCTGGTCTGGCGAGGTTTTCCCCAAGCTGCTTCTCCTAGGAGCACATCTTCTTTGCTCTCCTCTGCCTTTGGTGCCCCCAGGACTTTGCCCCGTTTTGGCTCCATGGAAGCTGTTTGCCGGGCAGTGGCCACAGGAAAAGGGACTGATGATTTAAAAACAGCTCTCTGCACCTCTTCAAGCAACAGTTTGTTTATGTGGAAGCAGTCAGGCCCAGGAATGAACCCACAGTCCTCCCCCACCTGCTTACCCAGATCAGCATTGGTATTTCCTTTCCATCAAAGAAACCAAGGCCCTCAGAGAAGGTGCAAGCCTCAGCGTGGTGTTAGGTATGAGTCAGTTTCACTTTATTTATTCAACCTTTTGATCATTTTATAAAACATCTGTATTTTCCCTTAAGAAAGGGCATGATACGTACTGAGCATCCATGTGCAGATTCTGGGCTAGCCTTGTGGTGTATAATATGTCTTTAATTCTTACCACACCCACGAAGTAGCCATTGTCATTCCCTTTTCATAGAGGGAACCAGGGCGCATGTTGTTATGGTTTGTCTCACTCTTGGGGCCCAGCTGCTTCCTTAAAGTGCAAAGCCCTACTCATGCCCATTTTCACCCTTGCCCTATACACCATGTTCGCTGCCTTTACCCCCTTTCTGGCCTCTGTAAGGTTCATCCAGTATTTACTGGGTACCCATCATGCACTGGGCACTCTCACCTAGTGCCTGATAACGTATATGCCTCAGAGGACTGATGTAATGTACAACAGGGATAAACTATGCGACATGCTTGGTCCCGTGCCTGTCATCCAATAAACATCAGGCTTTATTATTGTGCCTAAACTATTTCCTGAATTGTAACTTCAAATTCTAAGTGTATTTGTAGAATAATTCAATTTATTGACACATACCTCTTCCTCGTCTTTAACATAAACATCCTTCCCCTCACTACTGCAGTTCATCCCGAATCGTTTGCCTCAATTTTCTCAGTTTTAAATACACCAGTTGCATATTTTCTTCTCAGTCCCAAACATTGATGACTACTATCACTTGATTCATCAGTAACTTCCAGAAGATTCTCTGTGACCCAGTATGTGACACTGAGGATCCCACACTGACTCATCTCTTCCAACTGCCCTGACCTATTGAGCTCGATTGATTTTCAATTTCTTCCACCCACTTTCAGTCCTGGTGTGCTCTCTTAGGCTAAGAGCAACTTCTCTGTATTTCCTTGGCTACTTTCTTCTCTTTTGTCCAAGTTCATGATCACTGGGCTCCTTTGTGGGAGGGCTGACTTATCATAAGATAAGGCATAAGAGGGCCCCACAAAGAATTTTTCATTTTCATTTTTTTAAATTAGAAGAACAATGAGGATACCAATAATGATTACATTAGTCTTTATGGCAATACTATCATGACATGTAATTTAAAATTTTTTTATGGAGGAAGGGGCCCACAGAGGCAAAATACCTAGGGCCGAAGAAAGCCATAATGCAGCTCTGCTCTACAGAGTAATTCTAATCCACATACTTGCTACTTCTTCCTACCCACAACCTCTTGTTTTTAGAAATGGCACAGAGAGGAAAATCTGAGGAAATTTTAAAAGAAAGAGATACAAAGAAAAAATGTTACAAGTATTCATTTATATTTTACAATTTTGCTGGCTAATGTTAAGATGCAAGAAAATGATTAAAAGAGTCTTTAGTACTGTTTTCATTACGAGGCACAAAAGAGGTACTGCATCAATACATAATATAAAAATGTGCTTTTGAAATGGCAGTTTCCTGATGAATTATGTTTATTTTTGTTTTATGCACAAAAAGCAAATCACTGGGTCACCAGATAGATGATGGAGAATATTCAGATTTTGAGGTAAAGACATCTATAAATTTCGATGTTTCCATGAATATATCCAGTCTGAAATATCCTAGAAGCAAAAGGGACTTCAGGGTGATGATATTTCTGATGATTTTTTCATATAAAGCATGGGTAACTTTCTTAAAATCATGCTAGAACACTGTTGCATTTAGTGAAGCTATGTGTTGAGATCCCAATCAACAGGACATATTCACTAAGAGGACAAAAGAGCAATGAAGAAAGCCACAGGAGGGATCTCGAAACCAGCATATTGTCCAAATCATATTTTATGTAAGCTTCATTTTATTGGTTTGATCAAAAGCAAATTTCCTGGAAGCATGACACTAGGTGGATATAAAGCCATCTTGGACACCAAGATTTTACATAACATCTGTCTGTCTCCTCTCTTCCTTTCAATTCTCAGAAGATTTGGAGGGATATTTGAAAATTTTGACAATCAGGAATAAAAAGGTGGTTTAAGTTTGAACAAGAGTTATTATTGGCTCTTATTTTATTCATGACTTTTACTGATCCTTGTTTCTAATTGCCAGGTTTGTAGTCTTTCTTTATAATTATCTCATCATTTACCCATCATTTCAAGGTCATGAATTCAATTCCAATCTTTCAGTACATTTCAATTAACATTAATTGAGTGCCCAAAGGGTGTGTGACTCTCTTCTAGAGGCTGTGAGGAAAATTGTCAATTGATTTTCTCTTAATCAGGTGTTGAAATCAAACATTTCCTGCTGGGCATTGTAGAGTGTCAAATATTTACCAGAAATCAATTGTATTGCTAACTTCCAACCAGCTTTACTTAAGACCCTTGGGTGTGCAAAACTAATGCTGCATGTGAAATAAATAATGTGATGGTGGTAGAATTAGACCTTGTAGGGGGATCTGATTTACTTGATAATTTTTAAAACGGTTTACTTATTTATTATTTGAGAGAGAGAGAGAGAGAAGAGGGACAGGAGGAGAGGGTGAAAGAGAATGTCAAAAATCTCAAACAGACTCTACCTGAGCTCAGAGCCAAATGCGAGGTCCAATCTCAGACGTAAGGCTCAGTCTCACGACCCTGAGATCATGACCTGAGCCAAAATCAAGAGTCGGTTGCTTAACTGACAGAGCCACCCAGGTGCCTTTACTTGATAACATTTTGTGCAGCGTTATGCCCCTAGCCAAAATGTCTTAGGTCACTCTATTAGTAATTAGGGAGCAGAACCACCCCCCATAACACAGGTCTCTAATCTGAAAGATTTTTTTTTTTAAACCAAAAAACTCTCCCCCAAACAATGGCAATAAACAATGATTGACTGGCTCTCAGACGGACCAGCCAAGCAACCTACAAATGAACAAACAAACACAACCCAAAACCCAACGTGCTAACCTGTATCCCAGTAACTCTGGCATGTGGAATTAAATAAAAATGAGTTATTCAGCCTACATAGATATTTGCATTTCTGAAACCAGGATATTACCTGCTTAATTCATCAGCCTCTTGTTGAAGGTTCTGTGCATGGTCAACAGCTTCTTGGACTAAATCATGACTAAGGTTACTTAGGTTGGACAGTTTTCCTTGTAGTTCATTTTTGGCTCCATCTATTTCTGCATAAATCCCGGATGCATTCTAAAGAAAATATTTTAAAAAGTCAATTGAATATAGAATAACTTAAAATCTTCTCGCCAGAGAGCATCAAAAGATAATTTCTAGTCTTCCTTATTACGAGGTTCAGTAAGTTTTAGGCCAGGTCTACAGGAGTCTAAAGTACTTTAAGTAGACTTTTATCTATTTCCCTAGCATCTTCAACAACTCCTTTTCTACTGATTGCTTCCCTATCTTTCAGACATGCTCTGCCTTCTCCCATCTGAAAACAAAACAAAATGAAACTAAACAAAAGACCTCCGTTACCTATACATCTCCCCAGTGTTATTACCTTACTTTTCTGTCTCTTCATAGCAATATATAGCCAAAAAAGTGCTTACGTTAGCTGTCTATTCCCTCACTTTTTTATTCACTCTTTGACCCACTTCCGTCTGTTTTTTATTTTACTACTCTAAAAAAACAGAGATTCAAACTAATGATATCTCAGTTACTGAATCTAACGAGCATCATTCATTTTCCACAGTCACTCAAGCGGTGATTCTAAACATTGTCACCATTCTTAAGCCAATCATATTTCCTTCCTCCATCACCATCTGATTCTAAATAGATCACTGTATTTTTCTTTTTTTATTTAGGAGACATCAACTAACTGTAGCAGGGATCATTTTTTCCGTACTCCCGAAGTTTCCTCCCTATAAAGGGAGCTCAATTGGTGAAACCTCAGACCTCTCCACCCCTCTCCTCACTTTGCTCCTGAGAGAGGGACTGGTCTATTTGGTAAATTTTGGGGGGAATAACTGTGTAGGTTCTGTTCAATTCTGCCTTCTGCCTCTTGGTAGCAAGCTGCCCGCAGAAAGCCTGAGTTTTCTTGTGTTTGTCCCTAATGAAAGTTGTTCTGGGCAGAACCCCTCCATGAACCCTTCAATGTTGCCTGCCTGAGTGGGCAGCTCTGCCTAATTCTGGGATTGAATATTAGCAACCCCACTTGGCTAAGAGATCTAAAACCATGCCCTCTTCGTAACTGCATCAGAAACGAAGTTTATATTCTTGGCTTTATATTTACTATTTTATTTATTTTTCAACTTGTTTAGAACTTGGGAGCTGAAAGGGGGTACTAGTCTACTCACAGACTCCAATACCAACAAAGAAGAACTGCAAACAATTCTTTGCCACCATCCTCCAGTCCCTTCCCCCACCAAAAAACCCCTCTACACTTATTTATAGCTATAACTTTATGTATATAAAGTTAAATATATCTTATGTATATAAAGTTATGTATATCTTCCTCATACTTTAAGAGACAAAGTGTTTCTTTTCTGTATAAGGCATGCTGCCCTGTTTTCTATTCTTGCTCCCTAACTACTGGTTCCCCTCTCAGATGTAAACATGCCCTAGTTAACCTCTCCCATTAAAAACAAATAAAACCTATTCCTTGACTCTAGCTTCCCCTCTAGCTTCTTTTCATTGTTGATGCAGTGCATTCCACAAGAGTGGTTCTTGCCAAGGTCCCCAGTGTCAGACGCCATGTTGCCAGATCCATTTGACCCACTTTCCTGTTTTTATTTACTAGATTTATATCTGGTTTGTGACAGTGTTGGTCACTGCCTTTGTCTTAAAACTCTCTTTCCCGAGCTTCTTGCCACTGCTCTCTCCTGGGTCTCCTATTTCACTGCCCAGGAAGGAGACTTTAAAAATTGGTGTTGCTCAGATTTGACTCAGCCCTTCCCTTTCTGAATAATCTAACTCCTCTCTCCCAGCCCAGACTTCGAATATTTCAACCCACTCTGAACTCTCCTAAAAGAGTGGTGATATTTCTATTAAGCAAATCTGATAACATTATTTTCCCTCTCAAAATAGCCAATCAACTATGCAGGAACAAATCTGATTACTCAGGTGGCTTTATCAACTGATCCCTCTTCTCTCACCAATCTCAGCATCTCTCACGTCCCCGCACCCCACTATATACCATGGCCGAAACTTCACTAACTGATGTTTTTTTTTTTTTTTTTTTTATTTTAAAGATTTTATTTATTCATTTAACAGAGAGAGAACACAAGGAGGCAGAGAGGCAGGCAGAGGCAGAGAGAGGAGCAGGCTCCCTGCCAAGCAAGGAGCCCGATGCGGGACTCGATCCCGAGACGCCGGGATCATGACCTGAGCCAAAGGCAGTTGCTCAACCAACTGAGCCACCCAGGCGTCCCTCACTAACTGATGTTTTAATGCTCCATAGTTTTTTCTGACCCCCTGTGCCCATTTCACATAATATTTTCTCTGTCCAGAATAACTTTGCTTTCTTTTTGGTCTGACCCACCTGGAAAAGTTCTACTCATCCTTCCAATTTCAGCTCAGATATCAATTCCTTTATGAAGGCATCCCTAATTTCTCCAGGATGAGTTCAATTGCCATATATTTCTATTGTCTATGTACCACACTACTATAATCATTTTACCTGGTTATTCCACCCACCAGACTACATGATTTTAGAAGGCAAGAACTGGGTCTAATTTATTTTTATATTCCCAGAATGTAGCACAGTTCCTAGTACAGAGGGCTTATTTCTATGGAGATAGTATTAAGTCTCTAGCCATTCGGTAGGTCATCTGGGGAACAATACTTTGAAAAAAATTATATTTAGTTGTATAAACAGGAAGAATACCATGGACATTCCACTTTTACTTATTAACTCGCTCAACAAAAACTCATTCATCATATGCCCATTATATGCCAGGCACTTTTTTAGGAGATAGAATACACAGTTATTAATATAGTCTCTGCTTTCCAGTAATTGAAAACCTAGTGAAAATATATAGATGATAAACAAGCGATCAAATAATTGAGCAAGTTAATTTCAGGGAGTAAAAAGCATTTTGAATACAATAGAATAGGTGGGTTGGGTTGGAGGATGATTGAAGGTAGGAAACCCACTTGAATGTTCACAATGATAACAGGCATTTGAAGATCTGGAGACAGCAGGTGCAAAGGTATGGAGTCAAGGAAAAGTATGGTGTGATTGAAAAACAGAACAGAGTGGGAGGGTAACAGAGAGGAGTGGGCTGGAGGGTAGTAAGTTGAGGAGAGACATACAGAAAGAAGTAGAGAGTTGGGCCAGAGCCAGGTCACTTTGGGTCTCATGAGCCATGGTAAAATGAGCTTGTTTCTTACTCTGTCACTGGAGGTTTTATGAAGGAGAAATTATTTGATCTATGTTTTTAAGAGACTGTTCTGCTACTGCATAGTGAATGAGACTTGAAGGGCAAGAGTGAAGGCAAATGAATCAGTAGGAGGCACCGTTTGCAGTTCATGCTGGCAATGAGGTGGCTTGGACTACAGAGCAGCAGCAGAGAAGGGAATGGTCAGAAATCAGGACTCATTTTGGAGATAAATTCAATAGATCTTATTGAAATGGGAGGGAGAGGAAAGGAGAAATTATCAATGATTCCAGAATTTTGATTTGAGCAAATGGGGTTGTGTCACTTACTGAAGTGGGGGAAGACTAGGGAAGGAACAGGTTTTATTCAGAATATGTTAAGTTTGGTATGCCTATTACACATCTAAGTGGTAGATAAAATTATTATTCTTCTAGTCACCACACTGAGTTCTTCCTTGAAAACTTCAAGTAAGCATTTGGATATAAGAATTTGGAACTCAGTGGAAGTATGAAAGTTGGAGGTATGAATTGTGGGATCATGCATATAATTGTTCTTTAAAGCCATGGGATTCAATGGGATCAACTAGGGAGAAAGTGTGAGTACCAAAGAGGGCCTAGGACTGAGAACTGAACCAGTCCTTATACCAGAGTAGGGATGGACAGAGTTCTGGGCCAAAAATGGCTCAAGGCTTATTTTTATATAGCTCCTAGCTAAGAATATTATTTATATTTTAAAAGAGTATTACTTTTCTGTAAAAAATAAAAACAAAAAAGAAGATGAGAGAATGGTTATATGTGGCCACAGAGCCTAAAATATTTACTACATAGAGGATGTGTAGAGGTGAAGCTAGCAGAAGAGGCTGGGAAAACATAGCCAATGAGATGGGAGGAGGACCAGGCGGGCTACTGGAGGAGTCAGGATGAAAGCTCTGAGCGTTTAAATGGGGAGGAAAGGTTAATCAGCAGGGAAGCTAAGCATAGTGAGGGCAAAGCAACCACAGTTTTGGCTATGTTGAGTTCACTGGTGACACAGGTAACAGTCTCGGTGGAGGGGCATGAAATCCCACTTGGAGTAGTTGGGTCTAATAGACAGTAGGGGACTGGGAGGTGGAAATGACAATGGTAAATGATTCTCCAGGTGTTTTGCTGTGAAGCTGAGCAGAGTAGAGTAATGGGGCAGAGATTAGAGGGGATGTAGGCAAGGTCTTTCCTTTCTTAAAGGACAGGAAATACTTAGAGCATGTTAACATTGGTAGTAATGGTCCAATAGAGAATAAGAATTGGATGACACAGAAGAGAGAGGGAATACTTTGGGGGGTATTGAGCTGAGAAAAGATTGGATTCAGAGCACAAGTGGGGAGATAGGACTTTGAGAGGAGAAGGAACACTTCATTAATTATATGAGGAAGGAAGGTACAACAGTAAATACAGACGTAGATGGGCTGGTAGAACTGGGGAGGAAAGATTAGAGAAGTTCTCCTCTCTTTGCTCTTATTTTTCAGTGCAGCATGAAGCATCCTGACTGACAGAAGAGGAGGTGGGCTGTCCATTACGTTGGCTTCTCTGGTGTGGCCATGATGCTGGGGATACTTGGGTTTACTAGGATATGGAAATAGAATTCTCATGTGAGTACAGTAGGGGAAGAGGTGGGTATACAAGTTAAGGGTGTTTGCAAATAATGGTTATACAGGGGTTCCCTCTTATCTATGGGGGAAACACTATAAAACCTTTGATGGGTACCTGAAACTGTGGATGGTACAAAACACTATATATACTATGGTTTTCCTATGCACGCAAACCTATGATAAAGTTTAATTTATGAATTAGGCTCAGTAAGAGCTTAACCACAGTAACTAATAATAAAATAGAATAATTATAACAATATACTGTAATAAAAGTTACGAGAACGTGGTCTCTCAAAATATCTTATTACACGGTACTCACCTCTCTTGTGATGATGTGAGATGCTCAAATGCCTGAGTGAGGAGATGAAGTGAGGTGACTGATGCAGGCATTATGCTGTAGCATTAGGCTACAAGTGACCTTGTGAGGAGACATGAGAAGCAGGATCATCTGCTTCTAGACAGGGTTTGACTATGGGTAACTGAAACCATGGAAAGAAAAACCATGGATAAGAGGGAATATGATACTGATCATTTTAGCTACTTAAGGAGGGAAGGGAGGATAGAGGGAAGAGAGGATATGAGAGGGGCAGGATAATGAGCCAGAGGAGGTCTCCATGTGGTCAGAGAATTTGGGGTGGGTATTCCAGAGTAAGTGAGATAAGAGAGGGAGGGGCTTGATACTGGGACTTGGAAGGAGGTATGTTATTGATGACAAGACCTGGGTATGGCCATGGCAGGGTTAACCAGGGTGGGCTGGAGGAAAATCTTGTTGGACAGAAGTTATAGGAGCCAGAAGTCTGAAAGATAGTGGACTCGTCCATCTGGATTTTGTTGTCACCAAGATAGTGATGGGATTAGGGACAGAGAGGAAGACAGAGAGCTTGCTGCTGAAATCATCAAAGGAGGAGTTGGTGATTAGATGACTTTAAAATGGTAGCCTTTTAAAGGTAACACAGATGATTCAAGAGTAATTTTGGGATTGCCTGGTTCACTGCATTTTACTGGAAATTTTTTACTTTAAAAATGTGTCTCTTATTGATTTGAATGCTAGCTTTATGAAATACACAACTTACGAGTAAAGAGTTAGTAGGATGGCTCTAAGTTGCACGTTCTGCCCGGAAATCTATGCTGTCCAATTTAGTAGCCATTAGCCACACATGGTGTTATGGAGCCCTTGAAATATGGTCAATTCAACTGAGGAATTCAATTTTAATTTATTTCATTTTAAGTCATTAAATTTAAATGTAAATAGCCATATGTGAGTAGTGCCACCATACGATGAAGGAAACCAAAAAACTCAGGCACCCAATCTTGCTCTGTAGTGCTGGTTAACTTGACAGATTTGAATTGGATTCCATTATTGTTCTGTGACACCGAGCCGCTGTTCCAATATACTATAAGTACAAACCTACAAGTCATATGCATCCCTACCTTTATTGTCTCATCAAGTTCAGAAAGGGTCAGACGAGGTGTTGTGAGAGAATCCAAAGACGTCTTCAGAGAAACGTTCACCCCTTCCATTTGTTCCCTCACTCTCTCGTGTTGTTTCTATGGGAACAAAGAGTAAGCGAGAGGGGAAGAGAAGGTCACTTTAGAGAAAGCATCAGAGAGAGTGGTCAATGTCACCTCCTGTCTTTGTGCTCAGATAAATCTGGGTTCCTATCCCAGCCCTCCCGCCTAATTGCCATGTGACCGGGGAATTCTACCCGTGTCACGCAGTTTTCTCATTTATAATATGGAGATAACAAAAGTGAGCACTTTGGGAGCATAACACTTAGTTATGATTTTTACTTATAACACCATCATCTCAAAGAGAGTGACCACTTCAGAGAGAGCTCTTGACTTTCTCTCCATAGATGTAAAGTACGACAGTGGATGCAGGATTTCTCAGAGGCTCTATATTTGCAGTAAGTGGAAAATGAAGTAATTCAAAAAACCATTTATCATGTGCTGACTTTGGGCCAGGCACAAATAGCTCATTTGGGTAGGAATAGAGCATATACAAAACAATCTTAAAGCCCTTTAAAAAATGTAAATGGGGGGCGCCTGGGTGGCTCAGTGGGTTAAAGCCTCTGCCTTTGGCTCAGGTCATGATCTCAGGGTCCTGGGATTGGGCCCCACATTGGACTCTCTGCTCGGCGGGGAGCCTGCTTCCCCCCTCTCTCTCTGCCTGCCTCTCTGCCTACTTGTAATCTCTCTCTCTCTCTCTGTCAAATAAATTTAAAAAAAAATGTAAATGGCCCTACTATTAAATGATAAAATTGTGATCTTCCATTCTAGCACTCTGAGCTCTTTATTTTAGATGCTCAGACTTTTTTGAGGAGGGAAATGGCCCAAGGGTTTTTTGATGAATGCTTTAATTTCTACCTCCACTGTTGGGTTCTAGAAGCAGGCATGTTGTGATTCTGAAGAAATATTAGAAAACTTCAAATGAGTTTGGAGTTTGAAAGCTGCCAGAATGATACTTCAAGAGGGAAAAGTAAGACTCATTTTATAATCTGAGTAAAAGATGGGTTGAAGTTACTTTAGAAATGGTAATTTGAATGGGAGTTGAAATATATGACTTACGGTATAATCCAAGATATCATGGGAATAATTACAAAAGCCCAGATATAGAGGGACATACTTTAAAACTTCCAAAGTTCATCTTAGTGTCTTTCGTGCTGCCTGCAGTCTTTTCCAATTTAGTGGGAAGGAAGACGGAAGCCATCTCCTCCAAACGCATTGCTAGAGGGAAAGATATAGGCCCAAGGACAGGAAAGAATCCCATTTGAACATCTTCTTAATGCAAGAACATTACAAAATCAATTTCCCCTCAAAATCCATCAAGCTTAATACAGTGTGACTATCTTGGGTTAATTATTCTTGTCTCTTCAAGGACAGGTAGTTACATAGCACTACACAAAAGCAATATTTTAAAGCATAGGTATTGAACTAGGTAAGGAAAGGAGGTGAAAAAAGGTTGGTATTATTTAGCTCCTTCAGAGCAGTTTTCCTTTTACAGAATCTGAGATATGACCCCTGCTGGAAGCTCTCGTATCTGGTAGCTTTAAGGGAATATAGCTAACGCCCTGAATTCAGAGCCAAATTTCAAAGCCCTGTGCTAACAGCACTGATGATAAGGTCATTTGCAGTAGAAATGGTATGCTTCAAGTGAAGGGACTTATCACTTACCACATACCGTACTCATCACAGATAGCGTTAGACAGAAATGAATAAAATTAGCTTTGAAACAAAGATACTCCCACAGAAAGAAGGTCAATATGAACACAATAATTATGAAAATGACACACAATTAACACTGTCAGGCTCATCTCACAGATGCAAAGAGACTTCAGTCTCCATCTCACAGATGCAAAGAATAATAAATTTCCTGATCCTTACAGAAAATGAGAGAAACAGTCCCAGGAAGGCAGAGCTTTGCTTTAAGAGACTCTCTAAGGAGTGCTTTCTAAAATACAGAATATTTCATTCATCCAACAAAGATTTTTATCATTCTATTACCCTTTGGGGTGAAAGTGGGATGGTGAAATAAATCACGTAATTATTAGTTGTGTGGCTACCGCTTGCACATATCAAAAATGATTAAACTGTGTGGTTATTTTTGGTTTTGTAAAAGGATTGGAAATTTGCCGTTATTCTTTTCTAAGCTGTGCTGTAGGTCTAACAGTGAAATGTGAAATTACAACACTTAGGCGGGGTAGGGAAGACAGGTCCATTAAGGGATGATCACAATATGGAAACGGGAATGTCACAAGGTGCATTATGGGATTGCTGAGGATAGCACCTGCTAACCTGGGGACGGGGAGGAGGAGGGGGAGGAGGCCTCCTAGAGGAGATGATGCCTGGGGCTATCCCTGCGAAGGAGAAAAGAAAAGGAAGTCTGTGTTCCAGGGCTATGGGGTTACCGGAAGTGTGTTATTGCCTGGACTGAACTCGGGAGGCAAGGACTCTGAAACAGGTGAGGCCAAGGAGGCTGGCAAAGGGTGGATCAGAGAGGGTCCTTTGTGACATGTGAAGGGGCATAAGTTGTCCTATTGGACAGGGTCTCAAATGTTCTTCACCGGAAGCCACAGTAAAAAATGCAATTTACGTTGCAACTCTGAAGCAGAAATGCAATGAAACCATACCTTCTTATAGGTGATGCGCTTTGATAGTTTCTTTTCTATTCTTTCTTTTCTTTTTAGAAAATGCTGATTATTCAACTATACTTCAATAAAAAAAAGCTGCTTACAACCGCCCAAACCTATTTTATGATCGCTCAGGGGTTCACGAGCCACAGAGTCAAAGGCACTGCTATAGGGCCAGAAGAAAAAGATGAAGGGTTTTACCAGAGTCAGTGGCGCCTCAGAACTGTGATAGGGGCAGCTGCTCAGGCTGGGTGGGGCCGGCAGGTGGGAAGGGAGCCCGAATGGAGGGGAGAAAACGGGAGGCTAGTTTGGTTGCTCTCTTGGCCATTGTTATGCTAAAAAAAAAAATTCTGGCTGAGGGATTGCTCCTATTAGAAAATGGTGGTGGTAAGGGTAATTGACTTTTATTTAGGAAAACTTCCAGTGACTTACTGAGAGATGGTGATGACTGGGCCCAGAGTCTCACTTAAATTGGTTTTCAGACAGTAAAAGCAAATATAACTGAATTAATGAATTTGCTCATAGTTGCGTCTTAGTTTCTGACATTGCTATATCACTCTGATCTTTAAATGTCCATGATGCACGTGTCTTCCTATCAGAAGATTGCCCCTCTTGATGGTGGTGGTTGTGAGTGCCTGTGTTGCTTGGAACAGCTGTGACCACCACCAGACCTAAGCCCCCCAAGGTGGCCATGCACAGATCTCGGCCCCATACGGATGCCTGCCTTTGCAAGCTATGGCTATGTCTGGGAATTTCTCACACCTCTTTGTATTTGCATGACCTTTGTCTTGAATTAGACTCCCTATCCCCGTGGCTGCTGACCAGTCAGGCTGTGAGATTTGCTTATCATACCTCTCCAAAAATTACAATACCCTTCTAGAAACATGGTTCTGGGTTGCTTTGGTGTTCTAGTGTTATCAGTTCAAAAAAAAAAAAAAAAGGTAGGCATAGTAATAGCACATCGCTAATTCACTTGCAAGAGCGACATATCTATATGCACAGACACGAACACCAAGAACAACTGCATTCTTATCTGTGCAGAAGCTAAACAATTATAATGCTTTCAACTCGATTTTAGGTGCATGCAGTGACGTTAGCAAATTACGGTGGAAAAAAGCATAAGTATTTTAAAGATACGAATACTTGAATATATCAATATTTTAAAATATTGTATGCCGACCGTCCCTTCTTGTTATAGCTTTGCGTTATATATGTCTGAAATGCATTTGCAGGGAGTGTGTCTGCAGTACCTCGTGGTCCCGCTGCCTCCCTCCTGTGGCTCTGTTCATGTCTTCGGCGTCCCTGACGTGGTCAAGAGCCTGGTCCAGTGATTCCTGGAGGTCTGACAACTTAGCACTGTAGTCATCCAGCTGCTCCAGGACGACAGGAAACAGAGAGCGAGTATCATTGTAGAGCCGCTGCCAATTCTCAGCCTGGTTCAACACTGGGAAGAAACGGACATAGAATCCACTTTAGTCTGGGCTTCTCCTGCCTCCTTTCCTTCCATCCAGCATTTAGCAAAAACACAATCTTGTCATTCCATGCCTTCCTTAGCAACAGAGACCAAAGCTGTTGTTCATCAAAATAGCCCCGTGTTTTATACTCAAAGAAAGAAGTACTAGGTTGTAGGGTTTGAGAGTACCTGGATGACAGGCAGCCAAAAAAAGAGTCTGATTAGGTTTTCCAACAAGATTATCTTTTTTGAGAAAACTATGTCATTATACGGTGTTTATTTTTACCCAGACAAAGAAAGGGGTTTAGATATACTATAGTTTTACTATTAAAAAATAACCAGGGGCGCCTGGGTGGCTCAGTGGGTTAAAGCCTCTTCCTTCGGCTCAGGTCATGATCTCAGGGTCCTGGGATCGAGCCCCGCATTGGGTTCTCTGCTCAGTGGGGAGCCTGCTTCCCCCCCTTTTCTCTGCCTGCCTCTCTGCCTACTTGTGATCTCTCTCTGTCAAATAAATAAATAAATAAATAAATAAATAAATAAATAAATAAATAAAATCTTAAAAAAAAATAACCAGAATTATCTTATCTGCTACTGACATTTTCTTTATTCTTTCCAGGCAATTGTCTTTTAGGTAGCTTCTTTAGGTCAAACTTACACCATTATTTTGGGTGGTCTGAACAGTCAATGGCAATGGTATATTCTTAAATTCTGTATATGTCTTAATTCTCTGATCAGAGTAAAATGCATTGATTACGTGTCTTAATTCTCTTTTTCCTCCAAGGAATATCGGTCTGACTTTTCAAGGTTTTGTAATTTCTTTCATCAGTGTGAGCAGGAGATACATGTCCGTGACTGAGTAAAGAAAGTGGTTAAAAATGCATTGACCAGGCAGAAGGTGGCCACGTGGGAGATGTGATTGGTTTTATCCCCCCAGGGCAGATTCGTTACATTCTAAAATAGGCAAAAAATGTGTAAGCATTTGTCTGTGATATGAGAGTGCCAGCCTTCCTGAGCCCTGGCTTTGTCCTGACCCAGAAATGGGGCTTGTGATTCTTCTTGAGTTCTTAACTGTTTCTAAGACTTTATACATTTGTTATGGGAACATGCCTTTAGGTGAAGAATGTTCCTCTTCTAGAAGAGTCGCAATAATTTTTAGCAGAAGTTGATAGTAATGATCCTAGGGAAATAATGTAGTACAGGTATTCTTAACCCTTTTTGTGCCATGGGACCATTTGCAATCTACTGAAGACTTCAGGCCCCTTCTTACCACGTATTTTAAAATATGTAAAGGGGCTCCTGGGTGGCTTAGTCATTAAGCATCTGCCTTCGGCTCAGGTCATGATCCCGGGGTCCTGGGATCGAGCCCCACATCAGGCTCCCTGCTCAGTGGGAAGTCTGCTTTTCCCTCTCTCACTCCTCCTGCTTGTGTTCCCTCTCTCGCTGTCAAATAAATAAATAAAATCTTTAAAAAATATGTAAAATAAAATACATAGACTTAAAATGAAGACCAAGATATTAAAAAACAAATTGGTGATATAACAACACGTGTGCTTATTTACTAAGTCTGAAATAACAAGATCTAGAGGTGGGACTAATAACTATATAATTTTGAATTACCGATGAACTGAATGCTGTGAGATCAGAATACAGCCAAAATCCAATACTCAGATCCGTGGCTTCTCTTGTTGATTGTGTGGATTAAAATAGACACAAATTCTTTACAACTGTTTCCATCAAGGGTAGAGTCTATTTCCTCACACCATTAACCTGGGCTGCTCTGGGCCAGTAGGATAGATATGACACAGTTGAGTTCCATTCTTGCCTTCCTGGAAGGCTGCTGCCATGTGAATGAGCCTGGGTGAGACTCCTTGAGGGTAACACGTACAAGGAGGGGAGGCTCAGCAATCCTGGCTAAGGCCCCAGACATCTGAGGGAACCCACCTCCTGCTACGTGGAGCAGAGATCAGCTGTCCAGGTTGAGTTGAGTCCAAATTACCAGTGAAATCATGAGCAAATAAATGGTTATTTTAAATGAATATGTTTGGGGTGCCTGAATGGCTCAGTCATTAAGCCTCTGCCTTCGGCTCAGGTCATGATCTGGGGGTCCTGGGATCGAGCCCTGCATTAGGGTCCCTACTCTGTGGGAAGCCAGCTTCTTCTTCTCCCACTCCCACTGCTTGTGTTCCCTCTCTCGCTGTCTCTCTCTCTGTCGAATAAATAAAACCTTTAAAAAAAGTGAATATATTTGGGGTGAGTTGTTAGATAGTCATTGATAAGTTTCGCTAATACTACTGTGCTTTCTTGCTTACATTCATCATTAAAGGAAATGTTAAATTTGCCCTGGAGGTTAAAAGTCATTAAAAGTCTTTGGCAGACCTCAGAACAGGAATGTTGCTGGGCTTGTAGCTTTACTGCCTTCTCCATAGACTTCTTTTATTGTAGTTCTGAAAAGTGGTTCCCCTTAGTTTTTCTTCTCCTGTTTTTATATGTTTTCACCAACTCTGAAGTCCCTATTTCTTCTCCTCAGGAGTTTAAGGTCTATAGATTCGATGTGGAATCCCAGCTCTTTTTTCAAAGGTCAAGGTTGGGCCTGGATCTAAAAATCTTGACCATACAGGTTGTCCTGACTGATTCCCTGAGGCCACGTGTAAGTTCTAAATAGCCACAACTAGGGGTACCTGGGCGGCCCAGTCGGTTAAGTGTCTGTGTTTGGCTTAGGTTATGATCGCAGGGTTCTGGGATCCAGTCCTGTGTTGGGCTCCCTGCTCAGTGGGGAGCCTGCTTCTCCTTCTCCCTGTGCCCCTCCCCCAACTCCTGTGTTTGCGCATGTGCATGCCCTCTTTCTCTCTCAAAAAAATAAATAAAATCTTAAAAAAAAATAGCTGCAAATACTGGGGATTGCTTTCTTTGACCAAATGTTCGCCTGTGGCTCAGTGTCCTCTCTCGGACTCCCAAAGGAAGCAGACACGTGCTGTGCTTTAGGAGTTGAAAACACCTACGTTCATGGGCTTCATCTGCTTCTTCATCCACTAACTCCCTTTGTGTGAGAAATGGTTGACGGCGTCTGATCTCCTCAAGCATCTTCTGGGCCAACACCAGCTTCTCAGAGATTTCCTCAGAGGTAAGTTCCTGCTCCTCCCCATAATAGAGCATCTTGTTGTTGATCTCTGAAAGAAAGAAAGGACACAATGAGAGAGGAAAGCAGGGTGGGGTGTCTGGGCATTTTACAGTGATGCTGCTGAAAAAATGGAGAGTGAGGGCAAAGGGCAAGGCTGATCCTGAAATGGGAAGAGGGTTTCATTCAAACACTGTGTACTGAGGTTCATGCTGCAAATACTGGTGTCAGCATTGGAATTCACCATATATTCCAAGGAGAAGTAAAACATGAGGAAACAACTCTGCTTCCCATTTAGTGTCTTCAGAATGGGAATGGGATTAATACAAAGCTTGTCATGACTTCAGCTGTGTCTGGTTTCCATAGTAATTCCTGAGCATTAACATCGAAGGCACACAAATCTGGGGGCTTTGATCAACATTTTATATAAAATATATAACGTGGAGAAAATCCTCCGAGGTATCTCCTGACCTATGTAGGATATGTTAGAGATATTAATTATATTTTAGCCAAGGATCTGACCAAAGCTCTAAACCAAAATGAGCGTATATTGGTAGTTGTTCAAGTGGATCTTTCAGGTTATTCTATAGATATAAAACATATTTAAATATATTTTTGTAAAATATATAAAATAGATATAAAAATAGAGGTTTGTTATATTGTGATGTGAGTTTTTGTTCATATGTGTATATATATATATTTATATCTCTATGTATTTTGTGTATACACACATACACACACACACACACATACTTTGCAATGGCTATTTGCCTTCTGTAGTATGACTGTCAAGACTGGGCCATTTTGATTCTGGGTCATTTTCACCCCAATTCTGGAGAATTTTAGAACCAAAGGGACTGCTGATGCTCGGAGGACTTAGACGCATTGTCTAAATACCAGTGGAGCTGAGTTGTTCTCGGACTTTCTCTTCCTACTAAATATGATCAGATGAAAGTTATGTAATTGCCACCTTGTCCTCTGACAGCTCTGGGAGGAAGCATTTTATCTTCCTGGCATAAATGAAATTGTGCGTCTGTGGTTTACTATGATCTATGCGGTTGGCCAGACAAGATGGGTAAACAAACACTGGTGTCACATCAATCACACCAGATAAAGGCTTGTATTTTATATGGATAATAGCTTGAAGGTCACCAGGAGTTATTTTACAGATGGTTGGGAAAAAGGACTGACACACTGTTGGTCCTGTGTGGCATCCCTGAATTCTGAAGGAAAGGAGAAAAATGGGGTAAGAGGTTTTTAACACTAAATATTACCGAGAAAGTTATAGGGAAACCAAGATATACTAGAAACAAAACTATGAAGGGATTAAACATTCACTTTTCAAGTGGAATCTGTAATCTTAACTCCAGAAACAAATGAAACATAGATTTCCCGCACCCCCCCCCCTTAGATATATCACTCGCAGCATTGACTTTTTTGTCATTTTGATCCAAATATTACATTTCAATTCTGGCCTGTTTTATTTTAGCCATGTCTGGTGTAGATTAGAAAAAGGAAATGTAAACAATAACATTTTTGCCTTAGTCTTGGAGACTATTCATACATTATTTTTAATAGGTAAACTGATGGAAATTGTTTCCCATTTACATTTCTTTTGTATTTCTTTCATATTTTCCTATGCTTAAAGGGTCAGATAGAGGGCTTAGATTCCTTCCCAATGAAATACATTAGAATAAAAAATTTACAACAGCAAAGGTGAATTATTTTCTTCGAATGGCTTACAAGGATGCTGGCTTTGTTTGCTGCCTAGAGGGGCATTTATTTCTTAATTAGATGAGGTCAGCTCATCTAGGTTCAATCTTACTTCTTGAAAAAAAATCAATAGTAACTCTAAAATGAAAAAAAAAATTTTATTGGTAGATGCAAAAGCATGAAACAGCGAGGATGGGATTGGGGGGTATTTGAAGTGCATGCCGTTTATTTTTATCGTGTATGATAGCCACCAACGGAAATATAGCAAATATCTAATCTTGGCTCCATTCATCCCTCTGCCTGGAATATGCTCCTTATACCTCAGGATAAAGATGTGACTTTCCCACTGTGGGCTCCTTTACCGCCGTTATGCCCTGAAATGCACTTGGTGTTATCACCCAGCTCTTAACATATAGGATAAAAGTTACGGAAACACACAAATACTGTATCTTCAAAGACTGTAAGCCAAGGAAAATCTCTTTATTTTAGAACAAATGAAAGTGCCTGTTTTCTGTTGGTAAGTTGGAGGCTGGCTTTCAGTGAGGCTATTAAGATAGTCTTCAAAATACAGCCAACACTCATCAGAAGTTAGAGCACAAATAAGTACTCCTTTAAGAGGAAAGGTAAAATCTACACAACATTTTAGGGCAAAGAAACTCACAGGCCTGCTCCAGGCTTTTCTTCTGGCTTGGGGACCAGAGCATGTTGCCTGCCTGGTCTTTGGGAAATGGCATCGTAGAGAGAGCTTAGGACAGTCTGGATTAGTGGACAGTTTCCTGCCACTCTAAAGGCAGGGTTTTTGCTGCAAATAGTCCAGAAAAACATGACCCCTACTCAACTCTTGCATTTTAGAGACACCATAGCATTCCATTTCCTCTGTCGGAAAGGTATTCTGGCATTCCACTTCCTTGAAATGCGGGGAAAGGGAATGATTCTATACATTTATTCTTGACAACCAACAGATAGTACGTAGGAATGAGTGCTCAGAAAACCTAGATGAGCAAACTGGAAGACCTTATATGTAATACACATAAAACATCATAAATGCACATATATTTCCTTTTATGTAACACTATAACAGTAGTTCCTGGCACATAGGGAACACTAACAGGAGCCATATTTTTGTTGTTAACACGAATGATTCCTTGACATTAAGCTGTGTGAGAAGAGAATGTATTTACCTTGTATTTTATCCCTCATATCATGAGCTTGCTCCACAAGGTATGTCGCATGGTTAATGGTGTCCATGCTTTCCTTCTGAGCCAGCTTGCCCCTCCTTGAGACTTGACTTTCCTGCAAATAATCCATATAAACAGCAGCTTAAATTTACGAGAAGGGAATGTTCTACCCGTGCTCGCAAAGGTGGGTGGGCGTAATGTATCCCATAAACATAAATTTCCTTGGCATGTGGAAGTTCTATTACATATAAAATGGCCCCAGAAATCACACACGAAGGCTGATGGGATGACCAGCTTTAGGATCACAGAATGCTATCAAATCAGCTGTGTTCCTATGCCATCAGTCACAGTTCAGTCCAAACCAGCTGCCTTTTATATGGAATTTACACTTGGAGCTTTTACTGTATCTCACGATTCCAGACGAGGAAACGACCCATGTCTGCTGATCAATCTGACTTTGTGCTGGTGGAAGAGCTTAGAGTTTCACAGGGACAATTGTTGAGAAAGTAGGCAGACCTTGAAATGCTCTGTGCGTCCAGTGGCTCCTGGGTGGTCCAACCAGCGCTGACACTGAATGACCACAGAGATTTAAAGGATTATGCTGACTGGGCTCAATGCTGTTTTCAGTGCTGCGTTCCAAATTCCCATCAACATTGATGGCACTTGGGTACAAATAACTACTCAGGCAGATTTGGCACGGAGTGAATGAGACTCTTCTCTGAGAAGCAGACTCCGTTCTCTCCACCAGGGAGCTTCTGTTTCCCAGCTCCCACGTAGTATTTGTCAAGATGAAATCCCGACTCCAATGCAGCTTCTGGAAGCACAGGTGGGTGTGTATGTGGACGTGCATATTTCTGCGTGTGTCAGGACAGAAGCTCATCTAAGAAATGGCTCAAGGCCAGGATATTGGCCTGTATGCACGGCGTTGGGGACGTGACTGTTGTATTTCCTTGCAGCATTGGAAAGGTTGGCTCATGGGTTATATGTAAGTGGAGAAGGAGTTCTTCTGTCTGACACTTGGTAGATGTCCATTCGCCTCCTCTGGTGCTTTTCGGGCTCCATTCTCTAACAAAGTGCTGCGGCATCTGAGTGGACTGCAGGGTGGTCTGTCCCTCAGCGTGTTCGTGACCCACTGCATAGTTACACTGGCACAGGGGAGTGGCTGTGTCCTCCAGTGTTCCAGTCACAGGATTATGCCATGATTTTACCTGGAAAAGCTCTTCTTCCCAGGCATAACCCATAGAAGGGGCCCTTGGTCAAGGAAGACAAAGCAGAGCAAACACATGCCCCAGAGGATTTTTATCAAGCCAGTCCCAGAGGCCTTCCATACCAAGCTTGCTGTGTAGCCGTAATTGGACCATCAGATGCCTCTCGAAACGGTGGGCTCTGAGAACGGACACCTGCATTCTGAGTCATTGGCATTCATTCCTCCAATGCCCGTCTTCCTCTTGCCTTATTCTTATGCTTTCCAGAGACACAAAATCTGTGCTCATTTTAAAATCAGATGGGGCACCTGGGTGGCTCAGTGGGTTAAGCCTCTGCCTTTGGCTCAGGTCATGATCTCAGCGTCCTCGGATCGAGCCACGCATTGGGCTCTCTGCTCAGCAGGGAGCCTGCTTCCCCCCCCCCCCCGCCTGCCTCTCTGCCTACTTGTGATCTTTCTCTCTGTCAAATAAATAAATAAAATCTTTTAAAGAAATAAAAAATAAAATAAAATCATATGATGCAGAAACTAAGATGAATCTTATTCTGACGTCACTCCTCCCTGCTTTTAAAAATTATGGACACAAACATTTAAAACACCTAGAAATTTTCAACAAGTTGATTTTTGAACCAGTTTAAATTATATTTGCAAAACACGACATATATATATATATTTTACTTTGGCCTCATCCTTCAAAGAAAAAGGCCTATTGTAATCCTGTAGTCGTTTAACTCAACTTCTTTTAAGGAAACTGAATTGAAGCCATCAAAGGCAAGGCGAGGCTGGACTTCATCTAAGAAGACTTGTTTATGACAAACACCAGAGGGCGCTAAAATATACACTATATATTTGACAAAAGATTCAATCAGTGGTAAAGAGGACTGCCTATCACTTTCAATTGCAAACTTACTGGCTCTAATAGACAGTGATACCTTATTTGAAAGTTTGATTTTTTCTGTAACTTTGCTTATGGAAGAAAAATAACAGTATAGTCCTCTGGTAAAACCGGTGCACCATGCTTTAAGAAGAGCAGAAATTAAAAAAATCAGCTCACAGCTATAAACCAACTGATGGTTTACATTACAAGTAGATGAATCATTTACTCCCCTCGACAGCAAATTCTCCTTGTACATATTTGATATAAAAAGTGGCAAAAACTTTTTGGTAAAACAGTGCGTGGAGGGGAGTGTATCTAGATTACTAATTAAAAAAAAAAATCAACCAGACTAAGCAGGGATGATAATCAACATCTAGGACGATCATATATGTTATTGCTTACACTGTGACACTTTTCAAAGTGAAAGGGGAAACTTTTAGGAATCACCTTGGGAGACAAGCATAAATAAGGACAGTACTGGACGAAACAGCAGTGTAAATACTGGTATGCCCTTTCAGAATGTCTATCGGGATACCTACTGTCAGTTTCCCTACCTCTTGAACATAGGTGGCTCCTAACAACTTTTCCAGACTGAATCTCTCCTCTGAGGTACAGACTCAAATCTTTCTCTAACTACCCTCTGGTTTGTTAGTAGAAACATTCAGAGTAATCTATTCTGTAACTTTATTTTTTGATATTTATTTATTTATTTAAATGTAATCTCTACCCCCAATGTGGGGCTTGAACTCATGACCCTGAGATCAAGAACTGCATGCTCCACCGACTAAGCCAGCCAGGCTCCCCCTTTCTATAATCTTAGAATAGTCATTTCTCCAAGGCAGAGATTTCCTTCTTGTTATTCCTCATATGACCATATAATTAGTCAACCAGTTGTTCTTACTCTGCCTGCCATTCTTGCCTCTCTTCCTGTTCCATACCATCACTGTCTTGACTGATACCTGATTACTGCAAATTCTCCTCAAATGAAGGCAAGGTAGCCATCAACCATGCTTGTCTAGACTACAGAGGCAGTTTTCCAGACTAGTGTTGTCTGTATCTTCAGTCTTCACCCACTAATCCATCATCCCTACTGCAGAGGGATATTTTCGAAATTTCAAATCTGATCATTCATTGTTCTACGTAAATACTTGAGTGTTCTCCAAAGTCCACAGGATGAAGTCCATATGGTCTTGAGCGTGGTGGTCAAGGTTCCTCATGATCTGGCCTCTGAGAACTTCTTCAGCAGTGTCTCCTGCTCCTTGCCTGGCAGCTAATCTTTACAAGGCCATAGCCAAAGGTTTTCTAGTTCTAAGAACACACTATGAATATCTATGTCTTTACTCTTGCGGTATTTTCTCTTGCTTGGAAGTATTTGATAAACTCCCGGTCATTTTTAAATACATGGGTCAATACCCAACTTCTCTGAGAATTGTTCCTTCATGTACCCCTAGTGAACAAGTTCATTATTTGTTCCTTAGGGTTCTCTCTTTAGCCTGTACCGTGCCTCTCTTACTGACTGCTATGTTGTAATTATTTTGTTTTACATATCTGTTTTCCCTGCCAGACTGTGAGCTGCTTGAGATCAGGGTTTATGCTAGATTATCGTGTTCATTTCAGCATCCCTAGCATCTAGCACGATCACTTACACATCAGGGATTAAGTCATGCTTTTGGAATTGAAGCATATTCTTATTTTTTTGCCCTACCTTTCTGTCAAGATCGGAGATGAGGCTCAGGTGCTTTTGATGTCTACAGGTGACCTACTTTCCTTCCAGTCCTAAATATCTCTTGGGTGCATTGATAAGCAGGGAGCTTCTGTTGTGGCTGAAGGGGTAGGGTAGAAGTGGAGGAGATGGAGGAGTGGAGGGGATGGGGCAGCACCTTCTGAGCCAGTCCTTGGAGACTGGGCTCTGCGACTTGGGGCTCCGCATTGTAACTTCAAGGTCCAGTTGGCAAGGGGCAGTGCTGAGACTGAGAGAAGGCCACTGCCTCCACTTTTGCTTATAGCCTAGTACCACTCCGCCTTTGAACATGGTGGCTTGGGAACATGGGAAAGTGAAATCTTTTTTTTTTTTTTTAATTAACATATAATGTATTATTTGCCCCAGGGTACATGTCTGTGATTCGTCAGGCTTACACATTTCACAGCACTTACCATAGCACATACCCTCCCCAATGTCCATAATCCTACCCTGCCTTCCTCCCAGCCACCCTTAGTTTGTTTTGTGAGTTTAGGAGTCTCTTATGGTTTGTCTCCTTCCCCATCCCATCTTGTTTCATTTCTCTCCCCCACCCTCCCACGATCCTCCGCCCTGCCTCTCAAATTCTTCATATCAGAGAGATCTTGTGATAATTGTCTTTCTCTGACTGACTTATTTTGCTTAGCATAATACCCTCTAGTTCCATCCACGTCGTTGCAAATGGCAAGATTTTGTTTCTCTTGATGGCTGCATAGTATTCCATTGTGTGTGTGTGTGTGTGTGTGTGTGTGTGTGTGTGTATACACACACACCACATCTTCTTTATCCATTCAACTGTTGATGAACATCTAGGTTCGGGAAAGTAGAATCTTGACATAATGTATGAACATCTAGGTTCGGGAAAGTAGAATCTTGACATAATGTATGAACATCTAGGTTCGGGAAAGTAGAATCTTGACATAATGTTTGGCCCTTTCTCACAGACATGACCAGCAGGGGTGGAAGTGAGGTCCTTTCGAGCAGTGGCTATTTGTGAATATAAATGCATGAACATCCTTTGGGAGGTTCCCAGAAGTAAAAGGGTAGGAAAGGGCTGTAGAATTTTCCAAAAGGGGGCTAGAGGACTTGGTTATGACGGTTGGGACAAAACCAGTCACTTTGGGTTAACGTAAATTGTGAGATTTGGGTCTCATGAGATTTATGTGACAATTACAAGCAGGTATTTTGAAGTTTCAAGAGGCAACATTACTGTGATTTGAAAAAAAAAATCACTGTGGGAACCTACAGTGAAATCCTGCTCTCTATTTAAAGGCAAGTATTAGTTACTTATGTGGTAGAAGACTTTGTAAGGCAACCCTTTTCTTAAATCCTTCTAAGAATCAATCACGGACTTTTCTAGACTAAGGGATTGAAGGATGCTTGAGAAGTCATTAAGACCAGCTCTGGGCATTTGTTTCAAAATGTTTTAGCAGGTTCTTACACCATCTGGACTGTTGTTATAGTTAGAAGGACCTTATTTTCAATAAGAGTCAGTGGAAACAGTTGAAAGTTTCAAGAGCTTTATTGTCAACCTCCTGCTTTGGTGGTCTGTTCTTGGAGCCCAGGGCCTTTTCTGTTGTAATGTCACTTTTAAGTTCATGCTATTTTCTCCCTATGAAAGTCTGCCTTTAAGTTACACTGGAAGTGGAAAAGTTGTACAACCAAAGACCAGTAACTCTGTGTCTGAACGGTGAGAGGAACTAATCTCGGTGAAAATATTTTCTCAAGAATTGAGACACTTTGGGTAAATTCCAACCATGATACTGAAATGAAAAAACAATGAGTTTTTCACAGAGATTTCTTTCCTGGTATTTCCTCTGAAACTTAAGAGATCTCACCGTTTTTTACATATGCTTGCGGTTGGATTAATATGCGCCACTGCGTGGGAACGAAGGACACAATTTTAATACACATTTCAAAGTAGTTGAATCTTCCAAAGATCCAGTTAGAATAATCCATGTTTTTAGAACATAATCTTTTAAAAGTTTAAGATGTACCAGGCCAAAAGAGATGATCAGAGTTATTTTAACCTTTATTTTTGCAGATAATAAGAACTGTTTTTGAAAAGAACTTCAATAGTTTATAATGTCAAACACCAGCATCTGAAAGTAGAAATTCCAGAGCACTCTGGGCAGTACTGGTGGAGCATAATTAGGGGGAAAAATGTGTCAAACATTTAAATATGTAAAATATGGCACCTTGTGGCTTAGTTCTATTTTTCTTTATTAGTACAGATGATGGAGATTTTTCCATTAGGCTCCTGGGGAGTATATTTAATAGTCTTTCTTGTTTACTCTGCTCTTGTTTTAATGTTTTTCTTGTTAATTTGTGAGAGCTTTTACAAGCCATATTTCCCTCAATATTTTTCCTGGTCTAGTTGACTTTTTCATTTATTTATTTCATTTATTTAGTTGTTTTACTGGGTATTTGAAATTTTATCTTGTCAAATCTATTACCTCTTTTTATTATAATTCTTCATGCTATATTTAAGCACACCGTTATTTCTTTTCAAAGTTTAACAATTATTTAGTTCAGCTTTCTTATGGATTTGAGATTTAAACTCAAGTCTTAATCTATCTGGAATTTATTTTAGTGTATGGTATAAAGTGAAATTTGAAAGTGATTTTTTTTCCCCCAGCCAACCTGCAAAATTGTTTTCTCGGCATGGTTCTTCTTTCCTTTTATTACTTAAGGCATCCTTTAGCAAACATTTAAATTTTATCTTCTATATAATAAAGTTTATTTCTGGGCTCTCTACAGCTCTTGGCCATAAAATGTTATGGCAAACAGCTGACCAACTATCCTAATTGAAACATATATCAACCATATTAACCGGCAGCAGATACAATGAAAGTTCCCCATAAACATAGTTTTCTAAGGAAAGCAATCAAAATGGGAAGAGACTGTAGAGACTGAGTATATTGACTTTCTCCACAGATCTTGCCTTGATTTATTTTAAGGCATGTGGGTCACTGCATTTTTCCTGCACTGTGTTAAGCCTCAATCGTTTGTGACTAGCCAGGCTCGCCCCAGCTAAATCCTTTCTCTGAAGGCAGTCCCAGAAACTGAATACGCACCCTTTCAGCTAATTCTTCCACGTCAGACAGAAAGCTTTTCATTGTGTTCTCAGCATTGTTGATTTGTATCTTTCTTAGGATATACTGGTTTTCTCTTTCCGACAATTTTGTCTGTGGAAAAAAAAAAGTTTTGAAAACAATCAGTAGATGTGCATACCAGATTTTAAAAACTATACATAAAAGGGCTCTTGGGCGGCTCAGATGGTTAAGTGTTGATTCTTGGTTTTTGGCTCAGGTTGGGATCTCAAGAGCCTGAGATCGAGCCCTGCGTTGGGCTCTGCACTCAGAGACTCTCTCCCCTCCTGCACCTTCCCCTGCTCTCTCTCCCTTCTCACAGATAAATAAACCTTAAAAAAAGACACACACACACACACACACACACACACACACCACTTTCAGTATAAGAGGCCTCAGAGTAGAATGTGAGCTTCTGTTACCAAAATGGTGGGTTCTGAAGGCTGCTGTAAGCTGGTATGAAGGTTGGGGTCTGCATAAGGGCTCCAATGGCCTTCAGGGCTGAAATTCTGCAAGATCTGCTCACTAGACCAGAGACCCTGACCCAGGTTGTGCTCACCATGGAGAAAGGGCACATTTTTCTAATTTCACAAAGGCACCCTATAAACTGGTGGGGGCTCAGGGTGTCTGACCTTTACAATTTCAATTTTGGTAGGCTCTGGAGGAAATGATCAACCCGCAGGGGTCAATGTAACAGGAAATGGAGTTTGGAAATTTTCTTTCTTTATTTTCTTTCTTTCTTTCTTTTTTTTTTTTTGAGAAGAAGAGCAACTCTCTTTATTTCAGACCATTTGCCCTTTCTTTTCCACATTTGAGGAGTTTGGTCTAATGTAGCTTTGCCTGGATTACTTTGGAGTAAGCCTTTTGATGCTGGCACTGACTTCCTTTTGGCTATAATTACACTTGAAGTTGTGCTGTTGAGGAAAGAGAGTTCAGTCAGTATCAAGGGACCTGAGACTGGGCGACTCCTTTGTGAAGTAGTGCCTTCATGTGTCCAAACAGAGGAGTGTGGATAAGAATGACTCCTAAGTTTGGAATAGAATGCTCACTAGGAGTCCATCCAGCTCTACGATTTTGTGATTTTTGCTTTACTTTGCATTTTGCATATTTGGCCAATTGCTGTGGATATCATTTATTTGTATCTCTAAAAAGCAGAGTAATGAACACTTTCTAGGGTAGGTACTGTTGCAACTGCTCTACGTATATTGCTTGCTGAATTCTCTCCACAACCCATGAGGTTGGGACAATAATGATCCTTGGTGCCAGTGGAGAAAACTGAAGAATGAACAGGTTAAATAACTTACCCAAGGTCACATAACTAGTAAGGGTCAGAGCTGGGATCTGAATGCAATCAATCTGGTTTCAAAGTTAATGCTCTTAACCATTATGTGAAATTGACAAAGTAAAAATCTGTGCTGGTATTTAATTCCATTATGCTTTCAGTTAATTATTACTGTTTTAAAAAAATAACTGTTGGTTGTGACAGAGCCTATAATTTAGAGGGGGGAAAAACACCTCTTAAAGTTTAGATATAGAAGCACTATTATAGTCTACTGTTTTTGACTGTTGTCTGTGTATAAGATATTAACCTGTGAGGAGATACTGAGCAGGTATGTCTGTGTGCTTCAGTGTGTTTGTGGATGGGAAGATGAGAGAGACTGTGCGACAGTGAGAAGGAAAGGTAAGGGTGGGAGAGAGAGAGAGGGAGAGAGCAGGAGACAGGTTTCTAGAGAAACTCCTCAAAGCCCTGGAAATCGAGGTTAAGGTAATGGTAAGTTTGTGGTAAGGACCTGAATAACCAATGTACATTTTTACCCAGGAAATAAGAGTGTTTCCTTTGCGCAATAGATTGGTACATAGATACTGCTTGTTTTAGTTGTTGCCTTCCCCACATTAACTTCTTTTATAGATGGCAGCTCTTGCTTTGGCCTGAAGCTCATGATCACAATAAACTTTTTCTAACTTCCTAATCTAACAACCCATCTGTAATATAGCCCTGCAACTCAGATGATAGAAGGGATAGGAGTTATAGGAGCGATCCTATAAGACCAGTGTGAGATACAGCTGAAGATACAACATGGCCGCCTACTTTGAGGAGGTAGATGGTGGAGTTGAGTTCATTCACGTGCCTATGAGCAGCTGCACCAGATGAGACACTCAACAGACCAGATTTGCTTTCTTCAATCGAGAGTGCTGCTAACCGAAGGTCATCAATCAGATCCCAGATGCACTTATCACAGCCTGGAGGGAAAATGGACATGTTATTTCTTTAAAACTGAAAGTCAGCCAGGAAGCATGTGCTCTAGTATACGTCTACTTCTTTGGTTAATATTATTTTTAAGTTCGTTTCTTGAGGAGCTGTTCTGGGTCACAGAGCCAGTCCTTATCCTCAAAGCACACTGGAGTCTAAGATGACTTGAACTGTACATCGGGCACTATCCCCACGGAAAACATAATGAAACAAATAACACATGCAACTGGACGAGCAGGCTGTTGCAAACACCAATTGCTAAATTGAGAAAGAAAGGAAGCATAAAAGGGCAAGCCATTTGCAAGGTGGGTGAGGGAGGAGAAGCACGCTCTCCACTTTTCCTTGGTGGTGGGACAGCCCTCTGGGATGGCTCTCTTCATGTTAGGCTTTTGCTTGGTGCTCACTGGCAAAGTTGGCTGTTTGGTAGGCACCCCCTCTTTCTTATTCCTATCCCAGGGACAGCTCAGCGCCTCTGTATGGCCTGACCTCATGTCTGGACAGACACTGCAGCCAGAAGAGGGTCTGTAGAATGTCACTGTTTGTGAATATCTGCTCAGCCTGGGCATGTGGTGAAATAGGTCATAGTTTCTCCCCACTCGTCGCATTTCACCTTTGAGTTCCGCTTACCGCTGTCATCACCCTCATCCCCCGCTGCTTCTGGGGGGCCCCAGTACCTACTTGTAGCACAGTAAGGACAGCAGACCGTGCTTTGAAACCTGTCTGACCCAGTTTCTGAAACTTTTCTGTTCCCAATCTCTATTCCTCAGACTATGCTCTTTTCTAGAGAACTGATAAATGCAGACTGAAGTGTTAATATTGTTAATATGTTAATTTGTTATTTGAAGTTTAACATGGTCTTATGTATATGCTATAAGAATCAATCATAGCCTTTCCTAGACGAAGGATGCCTGAGAAGTCATTAAGACCAGCTCTGGGCATTTGTTTGGAAGTGTTTCAGTACTCCTGCACCGTAGGACTGCTCATGATTTGATTGATAGGAATGACAGAGAAATCCAGGAAAGTGAGAGTTCAGCTTCATCCCATAAGGCCTGAACATTTTCTTTCTGCTGCTGCTTCCATTTTGGAGTGATGTGGGAAAAGCCACTTAAGTCGCTTAGTGTCTTGGTTTCCCTAGTGTTATAAAGCAAGGTCTGTATATCACATTATCTGAGGACTTGAAGAGATAATATAGAAAAAGGAGCTAAAATGAACTCAGTCACTAGGAATTGTGCTTCTGACTCTGCCCTTACCCACGAGGTAAGATGCTGAATTTAAAGGCTTCATAAAATAAGTTTTCTAAAATAGAATTGCTTCAATGTAAATCACCCATTTTGCCAATTGGAATCAAGTAGCTTCTGCTTAGGGTCCACTTGGTGGAGGCAAAGACAGGGTTAAAGCTGGGGGGGGTGCAGGACTTAGGCAATTTGAAGAGAGGGAATTGCATAGCTCTTCTTAATCCTACACCTGCAGCACATTAGAGAAAGTGGGGTTAGTCAATCATGTACTGTTATTTTTACTTATGGTTGGGCAGTCCGTGCCTGTAGGGGGTTCAAAACCTTCTTCCAAGCATTCTCCGGTTACGCTGTCACAGGGGCCTCCCCCACAATTGCACACTGTGGGAAACAAAAACAAGAGGTTAGGGATTTGTTTCTTAATGCTTTAAATATGGCAGTGTTTTCCTGGTTTCTAGAAATACTAGCTATCAGTATATAGTTCTTCCAACAGGGATTAATTATACTCTTCCTTACGACCATGTCGAGTCCATGATCTAGAGATTATGCCCCTCACCCAATTTAGTCCAGCCCAGGGAGATATTCAAAGGCGGTCCTGGGGCAAAAGTAAATCTACATTTTCTAGGACTCCAGTCCCAACTTTTTGGGATTCTGATATGACTGTGCAATTGCTTCAGTCCAAAAAGATCCTGGGAAGTTTCACAAAGTACAAAATGATCCCGGAACCCAACATTCAACTGGAATCTGAGAGCTCTCCTTTCATCACAGACTGATTCTCCAGTTTAATCCAACTCCAGGGTTGATCATTGCCAGGTGTGAGGGAGGAGCGGTGCTGTGGGAGGGAGGGAGGAGGGTCAAGAGCGATTTTTGGCTCTCATGTTGCTTGACCCTTGGCAATGCTGACTCCAAACCTCCAAATGATAGCTATCAGTGGGATGACTAGAAATAATGTTGTGGAGAGAATCAGGAACATATTTACATGAATTTAGAAGACCTGAGAGCCCATTATTAATCTACTGATGATTTCCAAGAATGTCTTTTGGAAAAAAAACAAAAACAAAACCCCGATCTCATCAGACTGCTCATTTTCCACTGAATTTCTCAGTAGCAATTCATTTGTAATATTTAAAGATTTCTTAAGCTATCTATGCTAGCCATTAGCTGGAATAGTATTGTGAATACTAAGAGGGGAGCCCACCTCTTAACTGTCTTTATGGAATAATCATAAAAATCAGCTTCAAGAGGAATGCACATTTGTTACATTTCAGCCATGTGATGTTCCACAAAATGTAGATTTATTAAACAATTCAGCAAGATCATACTTAATTGCTTCTAACATTAGCATGTTTTCTAAGAGTGATCTGCATCTATGCAGTTTAACATAATCGTAGTAAATGTTTTGAGAATTGGAGCATCAATGTCTAAGGCTTTGATTTTGCCAATACTCTCTCGGATGCCTGCCTAACCGGACCCAGAACTCCTGTCTTGCCTCTGGTTTTATGCCTCGGAGCACTTGGCTTCCTTATAGACATGTTTACTTTTATTGTGACTTCTGCAGATCATATGTGCTTTCTTCTCAACTTTAAACTCTTCACTTCTTAAAATCTTTTCAGGTGGGAATCAGCTTCTGGGAGGGGATTCCAGCAGAAGCATGCCCCAAGGCACAGTGCCTCCTCACTCTGTTTCCTCTCAGTCACAAAGGAGTAAGAAATATTGGGTTGCAATATTCTTTTGCTCCTAGAGGAAGGCAATTTAACTTTATTTCTGAAGAGCTTCACTCTATGCAGCAAATGGAATAAAATTTGCACATTTCAGTCTAACAGAAGTTTAACCAGGAAGATTTCTTATACTGTCCCTGCAATATTTACCCTGACAATTTGAGGACATTGGGGGATGACTAAATTGTACCATTGGCTTGCTAATCTATTTCACTAACAAGTCAGTTTTCCCAAACACAACTGGTAAAAGGGACATAGCTTCCAGAATAAGAAAACAGAGGTAAATCATTCAAGTTCTTATTCAGAATTCTGGTCCATGATAGGTAATCCATGGAAGTCTGATTTACTTCTTTGCTCAAAATTGGAAGAATATAAGATAAGGTGAAAGGTCATTTGTGTGACTATCTCATGGTTTATTCTACCCATAAGCAAAGTTATACTAGTAGGCTTGATGATAATATCGACCCCTGGTGAGTATAGAGTGCATATTCCTAAGAACGCACATTGCCCTGGAAAAGTGACAAGGGGGCACTTGGAGTATTCCCCCCAAAATGATACATTTAAATTCAGTGGACGTGCTGGCCACGATCTACAGTACCATACCTGCACAATTCTTGGCTATCCTGGCATCCCCATAGTAGCCAGGGGCACAGCGTTCACACTTGAATCCCGTGGTGTTGCGTAGGCAATTCCTACACTGACCAGTGACCTCATCACAATCTTCAAAGATCAGGTTGGGATCTGAATTTCCACTGCAGTCACATTTCTTACAGATGCTTCCGATCAGCAGAGGATTTCCATAGTAACCGGGGGCACATCTAAGGCAGAAATCACAGGTTAAAATTTTAGTAGCTATAGTTTTTCTTCTCTTTTATCTTCTCGTCTACCTAGAAGAAAGTGTAGAGAATATATGTGGATTGCCCTCCCAGGATTCTTTCCTACTTTCCCATCTTCCTAATAGGTCCAGACTTTGTTTTTAAGGAACCGCTCACTCTTCCCTATTGTGTTGAAGCCCATCCAGTTTGGTCAGACCTCTGGATGCACGAATGTCTAGACGTAACTAGTGTGTGGGCATTTTTGGTCACCTCAACCACCAGTGTACGTGACTGGTATACGATTGAGAGGTGATGGATATGCTAAGTGTACTATAGGGATGCACTGCTAGGGCACAGTTAAGAATTGTCCTGTCCAAAATGTTATTATCTGTATTGAGAGACATTGGTATAAAATCACCAACTGCCTTGCTCTAGTGAATTGTTCAGAGAACCTAAACCTGAGCCAGTTCGTGCCTGGCATTGTCCTGGCTAAAGTAAGTTGGTTGAGAAGCGATTCATTCAGAGTGTAGCTCAGGGTCTTACTTGAGGGATGTGGGGAGGCATTCTCTCCATCCACAGGTGAATGAAGAGGCAGGTAGCACTCAGCTCTGGCAACCATCTTGTGATGGAGGGAAGGCAGTGTGGAGACAGAGTGGATGGCATGGATGGTATGGCTGAGAGTACCACAGATGAATGAAATTGGAGCCCAAATGGCCATTATTGTGGACATTTTAATATGTGAGACTCCAGAGGCCAGTCACCAAACTGCCTTTGTTGGGGGGGGGGCAGAGCTGGTGCCTATGGCCATGCCAGCTGGCTCATTAATGAGAGACTCCACCTCAGTTGGAGAGTAGAGGCCAAAATCTATCCAACCTTTGCCAGACTTGCTAACCTCTGCCTTCTGGGTGGGGCTGCTCCTGCTCACAGGAAGAAATGCTTTCCTCTACTTTTCCCAAATGTGCCTTGTGGGCCTGTGGAGGCCCTGCTGTGAGTTTTGGGACCACAGGCCCCGTCCAAGGGGTTAGCTGCTACTCAGCTCCCATCTACTGTCTCCACACTGTAGCCTTGAGGGAATGAAGGATCTGTGTTGCCAGATCTTCCTATTTTTAAAACAAAAAAGTTGAAGTTTGGATTTATATGTGAAATCATGGTTTTTAAAGGTTGGCTCAAACTTTGTAAGAATGCTATATGAGCCAAACTATACATGTTTTCTGGCTGGGTATAGGCTCTTCTTTGCTGTGACCCTAAACTAGTGTCAAGACTGGCTAATTGGAGTGGAAGAGGCTTTGGGAGTGGCTGGAAAGAATGTGTAGTTACTCATTCATGGAGCCAAAGGTCAGGCACAGGAGTGGGTTCTCATGTGAGAGAGTAAAAGAAAGGGAGCCCACGGAGGTTTTCGTGATGATAGCAGAGGTGGGGGAAGCCGGTGCTGTCTTCAGATGCTGAGTGGACTGTGGGCTGGAATGAGGAGACTGGGCGGGGTGTGGAGGGCCTGGGCTGGGGCGTTGGCCTTGGAGAGGAAAGCAGGAGAGGACTTTCCAAGGAAATCAGGAAGACCTGGCCAATAATAACAAGACATTACTTTTTTCTTTTTTTCTAAAGGATTTCATGATTCAGAATATTTGAAAAATAGAGAAATGAAAAAAGAAATCACCTAACAAAATCACCGTCTGACATTTTGCATATGTTCTTCCAGGCTTTATTCCTATGTCTCAGTTTTTGGTGTAGTTGTAATAATGATGTATGTTCAATCTTTACACCCTTTACTTGCATTGTATCCCATGGCTTCGCCGAGGTGGGTTTATTTAGTTACCACAGGCCCCCGGGAGGTAGGCCACACAGGCCTGGCATGCTGAGGCTGAGAGGCTACTTTGGTTTTCCAGGCTCATATAGCAAGGAATTCACGGTGCAAGACCCAGACCTTCTGACCCTGATGTTCTTTCCTTCACTCCACCCTGGACCACACTGCTGCTGCTATAAATGAATGAATGAATTCATCCAACAGAGGGACAATTCATGTCTATTTTATGTAAGGCGTGGAAAGACAGGAAGAGGAAAAACACATGGTGCATGCCCTGAAAGAACAGGAAGCGAATCAAGCACAACTATACGTAAAATCATGAATTCTAGAAATCGAGGTCCATGAAAAAGATAAGAATGAATGTAAGTGCCATACAACCCATGGAGAGACACCCCCCCCCCCCAGGAGGAAATGTTCAGTGAGTTTTGTCATTCATACTCATGTCTTTCCACCTCTGATTTGTAGGTTCTCTGGTTCCCAAGCCAGCACAAATCATTTCTCTGTGGAACGCATAGCTGGATTGAATTTCTATCCTTTGCTACAGTTCACCAAACAGAGAGTATGAGACTCTTGGTTCCACTGAAATGGGACTCAGACCTGCCACCTCAAAGTAGAGTTGGGAATCCTGAGGTCTGGGAGAGAAGGACCTTGTTCAAATTCACAGAAGTCAGATGACACTTTCTTTATTCTGTTGAATCCCACTGTATCTGATCTCCATAGGTTGTCTCTTGGTCTTCTCCAAGAGAAAAACCAAATTCTCCATTCTGCAAGTCAGAATCTCAATCACAGGAGCAACCTACTTTGAGTTTCAAGAACATCTTTTGGTGGTAGGTTCAGGGGCAATTCTGAAGTCATAGCTTAAACTTCAACCCTACAAATTTTATTGAATAAGCATGCAAAGGTTTCTTCCCATAGCATCCTATAATCCCTTACTTTTATAGACAAGAAAACTAGAGTGTGGAGAAGCTAAATAATTTGTTCATTACTGCAGGGTTCAACCCTATCATGGGACTACAAGTTTAATGCTCTCTGTATCCCACAAGTCTGGCATTAAATGAATTAGCTAATTAATCAGTTAGTGCTTATAACAATTGAATAATCAAATGCTATTAATTCACCCAATTCCTGCCCTCAAAAAACAAATAACAAGGGTTCAAAAGGACCGGCAGTTGGAATTAGAGTCAGAACTGGAGCCTTGGTACCTAGTAGTCTGGTCTTATCTATTTTCCTCCCCCATAATCTCATTTCTAGCTTTATTAATGACTTGATTCACTCATGGAAAATAAAGCTGATAAGTTTACAGTGTAAACAAAAGAACTGTGGCATATGAACATTGTCATTTCAGATAGTGATGATATTATTTGGGCAAAATAGAAAACAAAGAAAAATTTTTTGGGGGGGAAAGATTTTGACCCAAAACTACTGTTCTGGGAATTTTTGGAGCTCTTTCGCTCTCTTCTGCCCTTTCTCCTTTGCTTCACCTCCTAGGGCCATACAGCTGTCACTGAATACTTTCACTAAAGGTGCCAAAACTCCCAGGTGGCACAGAAGTCTTTCTGGGAGGGATGCCATTCTATAGCCATCATTGGGGTTAAATTAAACTCTGAAGAAAAAAAAAAACACCTGTTACATAGTAGGTGCCATATAAATGCTTTCTATTTCTCTATGAAAGACTGATAAATAAGGCTAGGAAAATGTACTCATTCAAAGTCACAGCATAAGAATCCAGAAGGGGGACATGGTAGAGAGTGGGGAGTCCTAGAAGAATTCTTTACAGATAACAGAGTTGATAGTGTAAGTTTGAAAAAACGTGGTACCTTCAGAAAGAATCAGACTAAACCCTGGAATCACAAGCCTCGGTAAATGTTAACTTCCTCTTCCTACTCCTCCTACTCCTACTCCTCCTCTTCTTTATTCTTCTTTTCTATCATCAAGGCCATCATCGACACTATTATTGCCGTCATCATCATTATCTCTGATGATACTATATTCGGCCTTTCCTGTTAGGGTTTTAAGGTCGTCTTGGATTTGCTTTAATTTGTCCCATTCTTCCCTCTTGATCTTTAAGCAATAAGATCCACATGATAAATCTTCATACTGTCTTAGCATGTCTGTCATTCCATGGCAAAACTGAATGGATGGGGGAATACTATTAAGGCTGCCATAGGAGCGAATGTGGAATACTGAGGTATTGAGAGCATACAATTTATGAACTGAAAACTCTGGATTGAACATCAAGGCTCTTGGGTTTTGGTTTTGGGTTTACTACTAACCAATTGTGACTCAGATTAAGTCTAATGGCACTGTGTCTTGGGCTCCTCATCTTTAAAAGATACTACTGAGGAGTGCCTGGGAGGCTCAGTCAGTTGAGCGACCGACTCTCCACTCAGGTCATGATCTCAGGGTCATGATATTGAGCCCAACATCATGCTCCGTGCTGAGCCTGCTTAAGATTCTTTTTCCCTCTCCCTTTACCCCTCCCCCTACCCCAGCTCATGTCCATGCTCTCTCTTTCTTACAAAAAATAAGGTAAAAAAAAAATTAACAAAATATACTACTTAGAGGACAGGGAAAGTCACACTGGGATGAGAATGAGACTTGCAAAATTCCTGTCTGTAAGGCCAGTACATTTTATAATTATTTGCATCACGTGATAACTTCCATTTGCAACCTCTCTTCAGTCAGAGGACAGTGTTTTGACTCACTCAATTCTGTGTCACCCTCTTCCATTTTCTTGGCATGAGGAGGAGTGGAGTAGGGGATCAAACAGGGCAAGCAATGACTGGCTCTCATCACTACAGGTGCCTTTTTAAAGGAACATTAACAGTACTGTTATTGTCTTTTCATTTGAAAAAAAAAAAAAAGGTATTACTTAAATATAACTGAGGGTCTACCATGCTCCAGAGATTGTGATGGGGGGAGAGCAGCAGAGAAATGAATGAGATACTACTTCTGAGGAGCTCCTACCTTAATAGTAGAGACTGGGGAAAAAAAAAACAAACCCAAATGTGTGATTTTGAACATGTGGTTTAATCTTTCTGTCTCTCACTTTCCTCCTCTATAAATAAGGATGAAAATGGTATCTCATAGGATTTTTTTTAAGGTTTAAATGTGTCATTGTATGTAAAGTGAGACATACAGCTATCTGGCACACAGTAAAGCACTCCATAAACGTTACTATTTCTGTCATATCACCCGGTCACCATCTAATGCGACACAATGTGGTGAGCTCTAGAGTTGATCTGGTGGATTTGGGGAGCTGCAGCTCCCACATGCAGAAGTTAAAGGGTGAGGTGGGAAAAAGGACTTTGGGAAAGAGCTAGCCCGGGGCCAGGGCAGGCTAAAAAACATGGACCGCACTGTGAAAACAAGGGTGTTTGAGCTGTTTTACATGGTACAGTAGGAGGTTCGTATTTTACGCTTGAGACCAACATTTCTCGAACTTGTGTGTGAAAGGAGAAACATTTTCAGAGAATACCTCTCCTAGTGTTCATTTAAATTATCTTTAAATCTTTAAATAGTTCAAACATTAAACTAGGTAGGAACTCTTCACACCTATGGCTTTTACACGTCTTGAAAACCAAAATAAATTTTACAAATAAAATGCAAACGAAAACTGTGAAACTAATGAATTAAAATTAGTAGTATCAATTTAAGACAATGGATGGCACGGGAGAGGATCGTGTGAGTTCAGCATCCATGTCCGGCCATGTGCTGGGTGATGAGTCAGTTTGCTTTAATGTCAAGCCACTTGACCTCCAATTGTCTGTAATGTGCCGTTGACACACCCCTGGCTGTTACTTTCTCCTCTGCTCTGAGGCAGATCTCCCTTTATCATAAAGTGGTTCTACAGAAAGTCTACAACGTGTTTCAGGTACCTTTTTCCTCAAGATTATCATTGAAATGAAACACAAAATTAAGAAAATATTCACTAGGAACTCATGAACCTCCGTGAATATTTCTGAGGACACCAGTGGCTCTCGAGTTACTGTTTGAGAGACAGTGTTTTTATATCACGCAGGTGTGGCATTAGAGGTTGCACAGCAGTTCCCAAGCAGTGAGAGGACTGGCATGAAAACCCAACAGGGAATCAAAACACAGGTCCCCAGGCCTCACTTCTAGAGGTCCTATTTTCAGTGGGGGCATGGAGGGGATTTGGGGAAGGCTCAGGAAACTGAAGGTTTCCAGGAGATACTTACATACAGTCAGATTTGAAAGCCATCCCTTGATTAAATGATCTCTAAGTACAGAAACACCTAGTGTGTTCTCAGTTTGGACCAGTTGTAGTTTTGTTTGAAATAGATGGACATCCATACAAGTCAGCAGCATATTTTGAAAATATCTTGTGGAGCGGTCCAAGGGCACAAATACATTGAAAATATAGATTAGATGAAGCTTAACTGTGACACTTTAACCACCTGGCTGTTAAACTCAAAATAAAACTACCCCCCCCCCCCATCAGTCCCAGGGTCAAAAACAAAGCAAAAGCAGTGAAGGCTACCCCCTTCCCAATGACCCAGCCCGCTCTGTGGGAAAACGATCACTGTTTCCATTACACTCTCTCTCGAAGAGGCTCTGCTTGTCCTTCTATTTGGCTTTCCTTTTTTTCCCTTGTGATGAATGGTGTTTGGGTTTCTCTCCTGCTCTAGCCTTGACTTTCACTGAGGACAAGAGACCATGTCTTAAGATGTATCACATCCCTATCCCCTCCATCAATCTGCTGTGTGGTCATTTCCATTTTGAGGAAGAGTCTCCTGGATGGTAAGGTCAATTTTTGGTGTAAGAGGCCTCAGTACGTTCTCTTTAAGACAGCAGGGGGTGAGGAAGGGTGGAAGGAGAGAGGAGACAAAGTGGAGGAAGTTGCTCAGAGCGATCCTCCCTCAATTCTGATGGCAGCAGTCCTTTGAAGGACACTTATTTCCTGCATGTCTGTTGGTGCAGCCTCCGGGAATCTAGGAGCGGGGTCCCTGTGCTTCTCCTGAATATCAGAGACTCATCTACTTCGTTAATCGTCAAAGTTTAAAATAGAAGACCTTTGGGAAGACACTTGGGAAAAACGATATGAGCCCAGGGAAAGAATCCAGATTTTTAGGCCAGATTTTTAAGCGTGTGAATCCTGGTCCCCCACTCAGCAGCGTTGTGACTGTGGACCAGCCCCATCTCCTCCCTTCGCCCATTTCCTTATCTGCAATATGACAAAACACCACCTCCTCTCAGGGCGGTTGTGAGGCTGAGAGAGGAGGAATGTAAAGCAGGGAGGACAGAGGAGACAAGCAACAAGGGGCACTATCTGGTTCAAAGCTATCATTTCTGGCTAAGGAAACTGCGTTTCAGGGAAATAAGCCAACCTCTCCCAGGCACACATTATGCCAGGGGGTGGGAACTGGATCATGGCCACAGGGACTCCTACTGCCACCTGGCAATTTTTATCGAACACTTCTTGAGAGCCGTGTGCCATACTAAGGACCCCACAGCATCACCTCACGACAGCCCAAGGAGGTGAGCATTCTCATTTTCTCCATTCTGGAAATGTGGAAACTGGCACTTAGAGCTCAAATAACTCACTCAGGAGGATGCTTGAGGGTTGGAGCGAGGATGCTCGAGGGTTGGAGCTAGGATACAAACTCAGCCAGGCTGAAACGACACTTCCTCAATATTTGACAACTAGCGCTCTCCCCTTGACCCTACCGCTCCAGCAGATCTGACCAAGCCTTACAGGGCAACGGCAGGGCCCGGAGCAGCCAGTGTGCACTGGGATCCTTATCATTTACGGTCTCACATGTGAGGCGGGCATGCTGTTCTGTGCCAAGGCCCCTGCTCTCACTGATAGGACCCGGATCTGCATCTCTGTGCAACTTCGCAGGCCTGAGCCCCAAGGGACAGACATGACCTCACTTCCGGGAGGCCTTGCTTGTGGCCAGTAGGCCATCCCGGGGGCCGCTGAACACCCATTAGCTGATGACACTGCTTGGTCTCTGTCAGACTAAATGACTTCAAGCTCTCTCAGACACTGAGAGAAAAAGCTCCCTCCCTGGCTGATGCACAGTCCTCTCTGACTCACACTTGCTCAGAAAGTGAGCAAGTCAGGGCTCTCATGTTCCTGAATCCTGCACTAAGAAAATACGGAATGTGTGTATCACAAACATTAATTAACAAAATCTCTGTCCCTCTCAAAGGATGAAATTCATATGTGTCATGAGCTTTCACTTTCCCTCTTCCCTCACAGCAAAAAAGGAGAAAACTCCCTTAAAAAAATCTTCAGTGAAGGAATTTTCTATGATTTGTACATTTAATAACCATAATAGCAATGCCTTCTGAGTATAGAGGTTTTCTCCACGCCATAGACACTGTGGCTTTTTAAAAAAGGTCCAGGAACTACTCTCTGAGAGGTAGAGGGTTTTTTTTGAGGAAGTGAGATGGCTTATCATTTAAAGTTGACAGTTGGAGTTCCAGGCTTTTGTGGGGCAGTGAAAGTATGCTGCCGGGGGGTAGGCATGGGCAGATACTGGACGGGAGGCTTGAGAAGTCCCCTGGTCCTTCCCTCCTTGTCTTTATGGTACCCGCATCACCTCGCTGCCCAAGCACAGTGGAGAGGCTGATGTTAATGGCATTTCTGTTAAAAATAAGAAGACTCTTCTGTGAGACTCTTTTAGCAAAAGCCATTTGATTTGAGAAAATGAGTAACTGACAGGTAGGGAGGATGGGAGATGTCTCACCAGGAAATCATGCAGTGGAAAGCTCACATCTTTAGTCGCCAAAGACTTTCTTATTTGAGCAAAGCCCAGAGCAACTTTAGAAAAGGGTGTTAGATGTAAATACTGACAGGGATTCAGAAAATCCAAACTCTCATGAAATTGTTTACTTTTCAGGGGAGGAGATGGTATGAAGAATGGACTAAAGAATAGGTTTGTGCCTTTGTCAGTGTATTGCTTTACTGACTGATAGAGGAATTCTCCCCTCCCCCACCTCTTTTTTCTACTAAGGAAGCCTCTCTATTAATTACACTACTGGTTCTCAGGGATGGAGAGTGTTTTTACCAAAACCATCTAGAGAATCTTTTCAAAATACACATATTCATTTTCCTTTTCACCTGACTATTTAACCTGACCTGGACCCATGGGGAGCACATTTTCACAGCTCTATCTGGGGCATGGGATTTAGGAAAACCTCCCCAAAGTGTTCTGCTCTCCTCTTAAGACCCACTGGATGTGAGTATGGCAGAACTGATGAGTGCAAGAAAAAGAAAGTTTCCATCCCACATAGAAAATAGTGAATTTTATTAACTTACCTTTCACAGTTAGGTCCAGCATAGTTTTCTTTACAAATACACCGAACGGCTCCATTTTTTCTATAGCAGGATTCTGCAAAACTAGAATTATAAGATAATATTAGAAGTCAATTCCATACATCACTGAAAAGATTGTCTTAACTTTTGATCCAGTCATCTCTGCCTTGGTCCCAGTCAAGTTCTAATGGGTGTCATCATTTGCTTTACTTAAATCAAATCTTCCTTTCAGGAAAGTTTAGACTAGGAGGTCCAGACAGAAAATGCCAAAATGCTTATCCACTGGTGAGACCCTTTCCCAGATCCACTTACTTATTTTGCCATAGAAGCACTTAATTATTTTTACTTGAAGCAGTGGGAATTTCTAGAATGTTTAATGCAAGTCTAAATCACATACTCCAAAGCCAGAAATAAAATAATCAAGTTCTTTTACATGTTACCTGTGGTTTTCGATGAAATGAGAATTTCTTTATTCTCACCATTTTCTGTATATGCATTTGAAAGTTTCTCTCCTTTTTTCCACACTAGATCTCTTCCACTCTTCAAGGTCATGAACCACTTCTAAACTATAATCCCCACTGAACCCTAACTTCTTTGTCATGTACCTTAAAGTTTGGGAATAAAGGGTGCAGGAACTGGCTCTTTTGATCAAAGTCACAAAACAAGTACACAAGCAATCGATAGGACCCACAGGAAAAGGATTCTTGTCCATAGAAACCCTTCTCTTGATTACTGTGGTTTTTTGTTATTGTTTGTTTGATTGGGTTTTTTTAGATAATAAAAATTTGGACACAGGACCAATAAGCAATAAAAATATTGTTCAAGTATGAAGGCAGGGGAAATGGAATATAACTCTTCACATGTTTGGAAAATTCTACATTGACACATAAATCCAACCATATGAGGGGGGTGTGAAAAATTTTAAAGACTTACAAATTAGTTGGCTTAGGTATTGTGTCAATGGAGTGTGACCTGCTGGCTCTCACATCCCCGCTTGTATTAGCAATTTTACCCTAATGGTCTTTGGAAGGAAGCAAATGGATGTGTTTGCTTTGTTTGAAGACATTTATAAAATCAGTCAGATAACAATATATACTTTGCCATGAAAGGCAATGTCCACAATTTATTTTTTCTGTGGTTGGCTAAAAACGTTTCAGCAAAATTACACTTCTTTGGCCTTTATTCTCCATTTTGCTTGCTCTTATTTTTTAGCTTACTTCAAAAAACACCATCATTTAAGAGTCCAGAACCTGGACAAACCCTCATGCTTGTTTCTTTGAAGATGTTTCTCCCAGCAGCCTGCCCACAGCTTGAAGGACTGAAGCATCTGCCTGTGTCTGGAGTCATCTGCCTTTAGCTAATGTCCTGCTGCTTCAAACAGATGACATTTTCCTTAATTGGAACGATTACTATAGCTACTAGTAGAAGGGGAGGATGTCTGGCCAACTCCAAAATAAATAAATGAACTCTGTGCAAATGGTCCCTGGGAATACCTGTGTGACCATTGGTCTCAGTAGAGTGAGACTCAGAGGCAGTGCCAACCATTGAGATTCCTTTTTTGTTTTTTTTTTTTTTAATCAGCATTAATTGTTTATATTTTGCTTAGGGTAGTCTGTTTTTGGCTAGGGAAATGAAAACAGTGAGCCTTTCTCAGTCCACATTAACAACAATGGTGCCCTCTCCAAGTGGTAGGGAGCCTTTTGTTCTGGGAAACCTTTATGGAACCTAAGGAAAAATAGACTCAACACTGTTTACTTGCTTACCTCCCTCAAGTATAATTTCGTTGCTTTCTCATGTAGCTGTCGGAACTGGAAATCCAAATCCTGGTCTGGAGACTCAACTAAAGGATCTCTCAAAGTGTAATTTGGATTTCATATTAGGTGACTTTCTGAGCTCAAATGAAAGTCCTGGCACTTTAATTTTTATAGAAAATAACAATATGAATTTTTAAAAAGCTGAAAGAGGCAATGGGTATTTGATTTTTCATAAGATATTTGAAAACAGTCAACTGAGTCAATATCAAAGCCATATAAAAGGCTAGAACCTTATAGGATTCAGGCAAATTTGTCCCGTTCTGTGACCACAGATTACACCTGCCCCATCCCCCAGCCCAATCTCCCTATTTGTAGCCAGAGTCAGGATAATGTTAAGCTAAGATTGACTTTTGTTTGCCTTTAGGGAAGTGTCAACATCAAGGCAGCTGAGCTCCCAGAGGCAGGTTACTCTGGTTTCAAGGACTTGTCAATGGGCTGTAAGTTGTAAGGAAATTTAATTTTCTCCATTGCCTTTGTTTCCCACATCAACATGCATGGGGCCAAAAGTGCAAAACTCAGACAATACAGTTTAGAAGATTGTCTTTCTAATTCAGCTTTAGTTTCCAGAGAAACGTCAGCTCAGAGCTTATAAACCTGTTTTGAGCAAATGATGCTGCATAGCATCTTTGTTTATATGGGAGAATATATGGGGAACCTGTTATTGGAAAGTTGGAGGTAGGTATATTTAACCAGATAACTATACCATGGCAAGAAAGCAGTATGCTGAATGTCTCATCAGATATGGTTAAGACTAATGTTTGAGAGCAGAATATTAATGAACGATTAAAGAATATACCTAGATGAGACAAAGGGAGCTCATAAATCAGGACACACTTGGGTGAATATAACAGAACATTTAATGTTTGAGGTTTCTACTCTCCCTCTCAATACCATCCATTTTGCACACATTGTTGATACCATGGGACATGAAAAATCACAAAGCAAGGACTGAAGCAGTTTAGTGGTTTCTAAAGAAAAATGGGGGCTATAAAATAGTTGACTTCTTCACTGACAGACTCATCAGAGGATTTGAACAATCACAAGCTTTTAGGTGAAATGTTAGTTGATTTGGTGCTCAATTAAGAAAAAAAGTAGGGGGAGAATTGGTTGTCATCTTTATTCTCTTTATAAGAAAGTGTGGTGGGGGACTCGGGGGTAGGTGACATTCAGGTCTTTAAAAAGTTATTTTATAAACATTAATTAACTTAATCTTTATAACAGCTATCAACTAAATATTATATCCAAACACTTAGAATGTTGCCTGACACAGAGTAAGCAAAATACTAGTGTTAGAAAAAATACAAAGTATGTGTTCAATAAAGCCAGTAGCTAGCATACACCTTTCTGTCTGTAAGGAACCAACTCAAATGCCCCACACATATTGTTCTAGTCCAACCCTATGAGGCAGATCCTTACACCAACTCAGGGAAAAAAAATCCCTGAGATCCAGAACAGATAAATTAATCAATGAACGGAGCCAAGATCTGAATTGAGTCTCCTTGATTCCAAATCCCATGGGAAGTTGAGACATGGAGAGAAAGTATCTTGCCTGAGATCATACAGCTATTTTGTGCCAAACCACAGATATGAACCTGGGTTCATTACTCTTCCTGCTTGTGGTATGAGAAAAAATACATATTTGGGTTTTTTTTTAAGGTTTTTATTTATTTATTTGACAGAGAGAGAGACACAGGTAGGCAGAGAGGCAGGCAGAGAGAGAGGGGGAAGCAGGCTCCCCACTGAGCAGAGAGCCCGATGTGGGGCTCGATCCCAGGACCCCGAGATCATGACCCGAGTGGAAGGCAGAGGCTTTAACCCACTGAGCCACCCAGGTGCCGCCATATTTGTTTTTTGTCCTGGTTCCTGGCTCAGAGCTCCTAAAGCTCTTGGAATTCCCCGAGAGATAAGACTGTCTTTTGTTATTCAGAATGAGCCCCTCTCAGGCACACTTGAGTTTATGCTAATAAGGTGACTCTGGATGGGCCCCTAAGTTGCTTCAGGTTAGGGGCTGGTCTGTCAAAGGTGAAAACTACTTGGTTTCAGGGTTGGAACTTTCAACCCCATCTGCTTCAACACCAACCTCAGGGGAGGGGAGTGGGGATGGAGATTGAGTTCCAATGACCAGTGATTTAATCAGTCACAATAATATAATGAAGTATACATAAAATTCTTAAACAACAAAGGTGGTTTGTGGAGCTTTGGGGTTGGCGAACAACCCAGAAATGCACAGAGACTCTACTCCCTCTCATCTCCCCCTCCACACTCTGCTTATATATATATATATATATATCTTCAATTTGGCTTGAGTTATATCCTTTAAAATAAAACTGTAATTGTAAGTACTTTCCTGAGTTCTGTGAATCATTGTAGAAAATTATTGAACCTAAGGTAACCCCTGAATTTATAATTTGCTGAGCAGATATGTGAGTAGCCTAGGGATCCCATTTGTGACTGGTTTCTGAAGTGGAACTTAATGTATGGGCTAACTAACTCTTGGTAGTTAGTTAATGTCAGAAATGAACTGATTGTAGGACACTCACTTGGCTTCAGAGAATCAGAGAAATGGTTAGTATTTGGAAAACCAACCACCAATACACCATTTTAATTCTATATTCGGTCGTTTTTAAGATAATAAAATGGCCAATCATGACTTGACTATTGGATTTATACATATTATGGGCCTGAAAAGAATTCTATTTCCATTAAAATATATATCTATTCTCTTTAACTTCTCACTCAGGTCAAAACATAGCCAGAAGAGAAAATTAGTTTTCTGGGAAGTCTTTTATGAGCTGATTGGCCTAAAGCATGCATTCTGTTTATCTGTGTTCTCATTCTGATTGAACGGTTTGCCACCACATGTAGGAAATCCTCTACTCTGTGAAAGTAAGAGGAAATGCAACTAATAAAAGTACTGGATTATGAGTCTGTTTGCATTACCAGTTGTGATCTCCTTAGGGCAAGAGATAGCCAAGAAATTAGCCTTGTTTATAAAGCCCAGGAGACTCCATTGGCCTTATGATGCTACCTAATACAGAGTCATCACTCATACCACAAGTACCTATGTTTCCCTGAAAGTGCAGTTAGGCTAAAGAACTTTCCTGTATCTTTTCCAATCTCATCTCAATATGAGGTACTCAGTTTTTCCACTAAGATGGGAAAACCCAAGAACTCTGGATAGAGCAAAACTGAAAAATACCTAATTAAGGGGATAAGCAGCAGAAGAGAATATCTTCTCTCAGAACTTACTTGGCCATGTGGGGTAGAGGACAGGGACATGGCTGGCAAAACTGGGGTGGTCCTCTGATGGAATCTCCAATATAACCATCTAGACATTTCTCACAGTGCTCTCCTGTCGTGTTCCGCTGGCAGTTCTGTGAGGCAAAAGATAGGAAAAATTGACAAAAACATAAAAGAAATGCTATACACAACATATCTGGGAACCAAACACTACTCCAGGTAAAGAGCATGTGAGGCTCATGGAATTGATGTGTGGTCAGTACTGGTCAACACAAAAGAGCCGTGTTGGCTCCAGTCAATACTAGAAAGTGTGGACAGTGGTGGCTGACTTCATTCTGAACTTCTGTGTGTGCACGAGCAGCTGAGGAGTTTAGAGTTTGCATGCAGAGGGGATAATTCATCACCAGGCTGATTTTTCTGCTTAGAATGCCTGGTCATCTTTCAAGATCTGTACTAGACCTTGGAACCTCCAGGAATTCCTTCTGACGCCCCCTCCCTGATCCTTCACTCATTCCACTACCCACCCGGCATGATCTGCTCCCAACCTCATCAGCCCTTCTGCCACATTGTGCCTCTCATTAGTGTATTGCCACCAACTCAAATGGAGCAGGTACTCAGTAGAATGGAGTCAACTCAGCAGTGACAAGTTCATGGATTAATTCTGCCTAGTACTCTAAAGAGGCAATGATGCTAGTCTGATAGTTTTCCAGAACAGGACTGAACTGGATTGTATGAGCCAATGCCATTAGCACTGTGGTATTTTCATCTTTATGTTCAACAGAGTGTATAAAAGTTGAATAGGGTTTTCAGTGAAAAATTATGCCATTAGAATTAGAATTTCATAAAAAAAAAAGAATTAGAATGTCATCAAAGAGGCAGCCTCCTGTTTGATCTATTCCCTCAGTAACAACTATGCCCAAGAGCTTCAACAGACACAACTGTTTTCAAACAGTGCTCTGTGGAAGAACTTGAGCAAAGGCAAGATGAAGCAGTAGCAAGGTGAACTCTGTGCTCTTGATTTTTGTCTTTGTGTTCTATGGTGAAATTCAAAATAGAATAACAAAATAGAATAAAGGCTCCAAATACTTTACGTGGGTTAACTAATTTAATTCTTATAATACTAATGTGAGTGACTATTTTTTTTACCCCATTTTACATATGAAGAGATGGAAGCACAGAAAGGTTAAAGAAATTGCCCAGTAAATTGTCACACAGCTGGAAGGAGGCATAAGTGAGATTCAGACTCAGACAATCTGGCTCCAGCAGTCAGGCTGTTAATTCTCATATTATACCACTTCTCCAATGTGTTAGACAAAAGACTCCTTTCCCAAAAGAGTAAAAAAATGACTACATTAGAACATGTCATACTATTTTACTAACAGTTTGGACTTCAGATCAAAAGGGCAGAGTTCTAATGTGGGCAACAGACTATTATGGTTGAACACTCTTTGGGCATTTGGTTAGTCATTAGGTATGGACAGTCTTTGGCCCCTGATTAGAATTATGTTAGCAGGACAGAATTTAGAGTCCAGTTCAGAGTGCCTGGCAGATCAATGAGAAATTGAAAAATAAAGTATGATGTACAGACAACAGGTTGTTAACAAATTTGTCCCCCAGTTCTTAATATTGTGTTTAGAACTATGTCAGTCTTCAGTAAATATTTGTGGGGGGGGGTGAAAGAAAAAGTGGGAAAGGGTGAATTAATGAATTAGTGTCTGGAGCACATAAGGCAAATTAACATAAACCCAAATCAGCTCAAAATTGGTGGCAATCTCACATCCCAGGGAAAACTAACGAGCCTTAACCAACTACCAGGAATCTAAGCCATAAGCAACCTGGCATGACTGCTCATAGGCTGAGGTCAAATTTGTTTGAGTCCTTGTTGGACAGAAGAAGCCCATCTGTGCTGAAGAAAACAGGCTTGTTGGAAGATGTTAGGTCATTCTTCCTGCCTGAAATGCCTACTAAGCTGCAAAAATGAGCTGATTCCCTTCTGCCTCCTTATGACTCCATAGGTGCTTTAGACTCCTTGTCAGGGGTCTAATTCTGCCATGGCAACTGCAAGGAGCAATTACCCTCCAGGGCAAAGCCACCAAATCTCCTGGACCTCTAAATGCTCAGGGTGTGAACACTGACCTTCCTCATCTGCCTTCCTTAAAGGGTTCATTAGGGAATATCCTAAAAGGCACTGAGGTACATTCTGGAAGATTGGCAGAGATAGCACTGGAGGCAGGGATGAAGGGCCCTACTGCTTCTGTTTTTTAGCTGGTGGACTTTGAATGAGTCACTTGACCTTTTTGGGTCTCTATTCCCTATCTGCAAAGTGAGAATCCAGATGAGATGGCCTGTAAATTTTCTTCTAGCTCTGAAAACTTTTACTCTGGGACTGCAAATATGCCTTGACCTTCAGTGCTCTATGTTTAAAAAACTAAAAAGAAAAATGACGATGGTATATAAGTATGTCATTGAGGGTGGGGGGAGAATTTATTTTTAAATAAAACTGACCCCACTTAAAAACGAAAAAAGCATTCTGAATCTTTGGCCGGTTGTTAAGAAAGCTACATGGAGACAGGGATGACAGAGAAGTGGGTAGGTGTGAGGAATGTTTGGGTCTTTGGCATTTGGGCATCGTTCTCCACATGAGAAATGCTATCTTGATAACTTGGCCACAGAACCAGTTTAATGTAGGAAGAAAGCCTAAGAGGATCAGGTTGGCCTCCATGTGGTTTGTCCCATGATTATGCAGGACTAGAATCTACCTAGATCTATGGTTCTCAAACTATGTCTAAGGAGGTCAAAATCTTTCTCCTAATAATACTAAGATTTTACTTATCTTTCGGACTCTCATTTTCTCATGTGTATAAGGTAGAGGATAGGGCTCTTGGGGCTACATGACATGGAGATACCACCACAGATATGAGATCCAGCTGCCTTCTCTTAAGCCAAGCATGAACCATATTTTTAATGTGTAAAATATGTTTACATTTTGTAAAAGCATATTACTTATGCTAATATGCAATGGGTTTATTGCTATTTTCAAATAAATTAACAAGAAAATACTAGAAAAACTTTGTTTTAAATTTCTTTTTTCTTTCTTCTTATTTCTTTTTAAAGATTTTTATTTTATTTATTTATTTGACAGAGAGAGAGAGAGATAAGAAGAGAGGGAACATAAGCAGGAGGAGTGGGAGAGGGAGAAGCAAGCTTCCTACTGAGCAGGGAGCCCAACGTGGGGCTCGATCCCAGGACCCTGGGATCATGACCTGAGCCAAAGGCAGATGCTTAACAACTGAGCCATGTGGCTGCCCCTAAATTTCTTTTTTTTTTTTTTTAAGTTTTATTTATTTTAGAGAGAGTGCGAGTGAGGGGGTTTGTGGAGACAGGAGAGGCAGAAGGAGAGAAAGAGAGAAACTCAAGCAGACTCTGCACTGAGTGAGAAGCCCGATCTGGAGCTCAGTGGAGCTTTGGACCCTGAGATCATGACCTGAGCTGAAACCAAGATTAGGTCACTCCACTAACTGCACTACCCAGGTGCCTGCCCCCACCTCCGGCTTATTTAAAGATTTATTTACAGTTTTATTTCAAATGCAGTAAATATGGATAACCCCCACAAAGAAAACTCTTTGGTAACTTGAATAACTCTTATGAGACCAAAAGTTTTGGAACTTCTACTTTGTCTAGATCAGTGCACTTCACTGTGTACGCCAATGCCCTGGGGATCTTATGAAAATATAGATTCTGATCCAGGATGTCTGGGGTGGGGCCTGAGTGTCTACCTTTCTAACAAGCTCCCAAGTATCACCAGTGCTGCTGGTCTGGACTATACTTTGAGAAGCAGGGGTTTAAATAGAAACACCTAGACTCAGTAACACCGTTAGTTGCTCAACATTGGGCCTGAGCCTGAGTATCTAGCATAAAAACACAGTACATTTAACTGCAATGAAGAGTAACCCAAGTGTCTCATAAATTGTAAAATTAAAGGTTTTTGCATTTGTTAGTTTCTTATTTTACTAAGACTAAACCATTCATTTAACAAGCCTGGATTCAGCTGATATCATGACAGACAATGAGCTGTGACTGTTATTCAAATGAAGAAGACCAGACTCATGTATGTGTCATTTTATGAAAAAGACGTGGTTCCTGCCTTTGAGTAACTCACAGGCTTGTGAAAGAGACAGAGAGGCCAACAAACAATACTATAGTGTGCTAGGTGCTGTGACTGAGGTATGCATAAAGGATATACCTACTATGGAGCAAAGAGGAAGGAGAGGTTCTGGCTTTTCCTAAGAAAAGGAGAAGACCTAATGGAGAAGCTCCATTGGTCTCCGATGGAGACCAACTGGAGAAGACCTAATGGAGGTGATGACATTTGAACTAGGCCTTGAAGGAGAAGCAAGAAATTCCAGGTAGAGAGCAGGGGAGCACAAATTCAGACCCAGACTCTGCCCGTACAGAATTAGTTTTGGTGGCAGTGCGCAGTTCAGTGGGGCTGGAGTAGAAAGCCCTGAAAGATTTTAGAAAGAGAACGCTTTGATTAGGTTGAAAGCCATTTTCATTGCTGGTAAGGAAGACAGATTAGGGGAAAGAAAGTCTGGAGCAGGGCACAGTGAGTCATTGGGAAGTCATGACTGTGGTCTGGGAGGGATGCTGTGGATGTGAATCAAGCCAGTGGGATGGCAGAGAAGAGAAGAGGCTCTCTCCATGGTTGAATGTTGAGGAAGACGAAAAGGAAGTTGATGAAGCATCTGGGACATCTTAGTATGAGGGTTTGGCAGAATGATTAATTAACTGAGATGGAGAACATAAGAAGAAGAACACATTCAGGGTTAGAAGAAGAAACACGAACTATATACAGGGAACTGGATTCAGTTCCTATTATATTCTCACATGACTGGGCACAAAGCAACAGAGGACTCTAAGGTGTTTGGACATACAATTTTCTGACTTTGTTTCAAAACTTCAGTTAGCATGGAATCAAATCCATCCCTATTTGCAAAATTTTGGGGTTTTCCAAGTTGTACTATTTTGGAAAATTGTCAAAATTTTGATGTAAGAATTATGCATTTGATCTAGATACCAACTTTATAGTTGCGAGTAAAACAGGAAAAAGAAGTCTCTATAACTCATTTTTTTCTTGCTCTGGGATGTCTAATAAATGTGCTGGCTTGTTAATCACACATATTTAGTCTCACAGGAACTTACATTGGTTGATTTCTGTCTTACACACATAATAAAGGAGAGTTGGAAAAGCATGAGAAAATGCTAATGTCTGCAGAAATTAAAGATGTAATATCTTTGCGTTCGTGAATGAAGTTTTAATTAGGCTTTGAGAGTAATAAAAAATTCATTAGCTTTCAATATACTGGATTACTTCCCTTTCTCCATTACACTTAGGGTGAGGTAGAAGTCCATTTGAATATCAATATCTTTTTAACTACACAATTACTACTGGCGGTTGTAGAGAATTTAGGGAGGCACATTGTGAAGTAAAAAGAAAATAAGAATCCATCCATGTTTCCACCAGCCAGATAACAGCTTGATGGGCATCTCTTTAGATTTCAATGATATTTTTGCTGTTCTTTTAATAGTTTTAAATCTGAATGTTCTCATTCAGATTTAGAAAAAAAAAATTGTTCTGCAATGCTGGGACAGACCCTGAAATTTTTCTAATTTTTCATTTGATTGTCACTGAGCAGATAGGGGTTTCTACATGTGTTTCTCAGGCTCTCATGGTCCCCATACCTTGACCTTTACTATATTGGTCATGTTCAGAAATACTTTCAAGTAGGTGTTTCTGTTCCTATAGCCCTTCAACCCAACATAGTGGAAACCACTTAACCCAGATCTTAAGATAGTGTCTGGCACATAGGTGGAGTGCAAAAAAAAACCCCAAAAAACAATAAAAAAAACTTATTTGTTGAATGGTTAGATGAGATCAATAGACCAACCGATCCTTAATCAAAAGGAACCCGAGGAGCCCTGTTTCTGTGGTAAACTTTGAGTCAAAGTTTCTCCACTCTAGTTCTGGTCAGTGGGCTCCTGGCTTTTTCCTAACGAGAAGATTCTTTAGATGGGAACTGGCCTCAGTCATGTTATCTTCTTAATTCTCTGTACCTATCTATCCTATAGACTTGGGATAAAATATGGGTTATTAGGGACTAGGCATTCCTACTACCAACCATTTGTCTGCTTCTACCTGTTTCTTCCCCTAATTCCTTTCTCATGCCTCTTCTGGAGCTTTCCTAGAGAGTCCGCCATGTCCACTGGAGTTGCCTGGCCTTTGGGGCCCTGTCTGGCTGACTCAGCTGAGAACCTTTCCCAGTGCATTCTAGGTCTGATAAGATGCAAGGTAGTGTTTTGGAAACAAAAAGGATTTTATTCATGAAGCCACTTCTCACTTAGCCACTTTTCTGCATTTGAAGAGCTAGACATCTCTAAGCTTCTTCGCTATGTCTAAAATGGTAGCTTAACTTTGTCTACTCTATATTTTATAGTCAAATGGCTTAGTTCCTTAAAATCAGTCGGTAAAAATAAGGTCAAATTTAGAAATTGGACATTGGAACGGAGGATGAATTAGAAACACCAGGGGGAGGGCAAGGCAGAGGGAGGCATTATAAGTTCTCAAAATTAAAAAAAAATTAAAATGAAACAAAAGAGAAGGCCTTTTATATTTGACTGTGTATGGAAGATGGGAGAAATGAGTTAGGCAAGCAAAATATGAGGACTGATGAAAACTCAGGCCCACAAGGAAGTCGGCAAGGAAGTCTTGCTCAGAGTCCTTGCTTCTTCTCTGGTGCCCTGAGAGCCGGATGAGCTGGATGGAGGAGCTACAGGGCAGAAGCTGATAACCGGCCCTGCTCCGCCAGGAGGCCAGAGCGAGGATGCCAAAGGAAATGGGAAAACCTGAGTTTGATTCCAGTGGGTCACCATCGGCAATATATTTACCACCTAAGTAACAAAATATCCTTCCTATGTTGGCAAGCCTCTGTTTGCTACTTAAAGTTACATCCTTTTTTTGTCTTTCTAAATTAAATTTGTTAGAATATATGTATATATACTTAGCACTGGGAGGATAAAATTGTGGGTGATTTTCACTCTGAATTTCATGGACAGTACACAGCTGTATTGTTTTTTGTTTGTTTTTTACATGAGCACATATTACTTCAATCAGGAAAAAAGCTCTTTCCATCTGAGTAGAGTTGGGGTGGGGAAGGGGTTCACCATCAGGATGAGTAGATGGCTGTTCTTTCTTTTTAAGATATTCTGTCCCGGAATATTTAAAATATTCTGTCTTGGAACAAATTAATTGTAGGAAGATGGGCAGTTTCCTTGAGTGGGCATAAGAGTTTGCACCCCAGTCTATTCCCAAACTCTTATTAGAACTTTGCATGCGCAGGAGCTGTGAAGAAATCATGTGAGGACCTTCTCCCTCAGAATTCCTGTCTAGGTCAGAGAGAAAACCACGACAGTTCCTATTCTGATAAAGTCGCCTTAAGAAGAGTGGCTTTGTCATCACTCTTCACAGGCACTGGCGGGAAGGACTTTTTAAAAATTTAACTTAATTTAATTTTTTTATTATGTTCAATTAACCAACATACAGCACATCATTAGTTTTTGATGTAGTATTCAAAGATTCATGAGTTGCGTAGAACACCCGGTGCTCATCACCACACGTGCCCCGGGAGGGACTTTTTCCCCTTCTATTTCAGTCTTCCATCTTATTGGCTTCCTGATGGCAGCTGATGGGCCTGCCAGTCCCTATTGTCTTCTAGTTAAAAAAAAACCCAGATAACAAAGAGCCTTTAATTGGTTAAATTATCGGAGATGTACATTATTAGTTCAAGTGCATCCATGGGATTTTCTTTTCAAATGTCACTGAGATTAAAATAACAGGAAACCGGAGATGGAGGCATTAGAAAGGGGCAGGCTTTGGCAGCTGCGGGTGCCCACCCCGCTACAGAGGATATCCTGGATCTAACGGTTATTTAAGGAGGTGGGGGAGGGGGAAGACAGAAACTCCAGGACTAAACAAACACTACAAAGAGATGGCCTTGTCCAGTGTTTGCCACTACATTCTCTCTGTCTCTAGAAAAGTGGCAACTGCTGTGTTCACAGTCTATGATATGTTCTAATTTGCATCTTAATGCAATGCATTTATAATGGGGAAGAGAGCACCTCCATGTGCACACCTCGGAGACCACTTATAATCAAAATGATCAGCTTAATAGGGATAATTATACTAATTTTGAGGTAAATAGGGTGTATTTAATTAAGATTCTTGTAGTTTATGCAAAAATACTCTTGCAGTTTTTGGAAAGCCTCTTCGGCCTCCGAGGATCTTGAAGAATCTAATTTTCCTGCCGTGTGGTACAACTCCTGAAGGAAAACATGATCATAGGGCATAAGTCTTTAAAAATGCCTCCTAGGACTTCTACTAAAGCCATTTCTGGTAAATATTTCAATAGCCATTTTCACGAAGCTGTCAGTGCATTCAGGGAACACAGAAAAGATGCGACAAG